>STHB01000004.1:5035393-5162092 GCA_018908115.1 Anopheles rivulorum
AGCAGCAGCATCATTCAACCAAACTTCGCTACGGTTCGATTCCCTCCGCCAGCGAAAACCTACGCAATCCCGCGTTACCGAGCTTTATTGGCCTAATCTAGCTCCGCCCAGAAACATCAGTGGTGTGTGCTCGCTGTGTGTATTTACTTATATGTATTTCATCGTATGTATTTACAGCTGCTTTTGAAGGCTGGTATAGTACATATCCCGATACTGTTACAACGTGCAAAGAGAGATGCCAGAGGAGAAGAAACAAAGCTACACAACCCCTTGTCCCAAATGGTACACTCCGAGCAGCAGGGCGATATTTTTACATGCTGTCATTTGTTTCAAAGGACTGAGAACCCCGGATTGGAAGTGCTTTTAAACAATGTAAAACTGGGGTGGGATGAAGAATACGTTACACATACGTTTGTCGTACTGTTAATCATTAACAATATGTTATAGATACTAGCAGCGTATACGAAAACCCGAGTGTCCTTGAATTCAGCTTTTTGTAATGCAATATGTGTATCGATAATCGAAACCTCTGGCACAAGCGTCCGGAGAATAACCGACCGTGTGAGCTTCATTTTATAATATAATCGTGTAAAGTTGTTGATATTAAATAGTTTTTTTAGTTGAAAATTATTATGGAAAAAAGTATTTTGATAGTAAATTTTCGTACGCTAACTTTAAACGAATGACAGATGACACATCTCAAAAGTATTTGTTCATAGCCTACTGATGTCACGCGTTGCTGTAAATTGCCGACGGCATTTTGAATGTTCTGAAAAACCATTGAGATAAGCAATTTGCTCTACAAAATATTATTAATAAACATATTGTTCCTTAACAATTGGCTGTAAATCTTAATAAATCGCTAACATAACGTACATTTGCTAAATTTTATCATATGAACGATTGACAGTTAGTTTTAATAAAGAGTTGACTCTAAGTGAGTTGGTTTGGCATATAACTCTACGAGAGGATTAACAACTACAGAACTGTGTAGTAGAACAACTCAGTAATTACTTAAATCGCTATGGTTGAGTTGTTGGTCGTCGCGTAGATTTTAATCGCAAACCAACTCATTCGTGAACGATTAAAACACATATCATATGTTAAACCGCAAAACACTCCTCGTGGAGAGTTGCATTTACTCACTGTCCGGTAATATTCAACATTTCCCTTGTTGGAATTTAATTTTCAGTTTAAATTAACCCCAGCTTTAATGTCTTACAGAACATTTTGATACACAGCCAGTCATTTATGGTCAATTATTTCCATCATATTTCCACCCTTCACCCGTTAGTCCAAATACTTACACTGTGCATTCGTTATTCAAAACTCAAACCACCCTCCGACCATCAATGCACAACACGCATGGCAAATGTTTCAATTTAATTATTAAATTTATTTTTGTCATAATTAATATAATTTGATTGCAGCAATGTATGTACAAAGGTTTGTTAGCCTGTTTATTTTCGATCCCATCCATCCGGCACTATTTCTCTTCCCTTGTTTGTCCTGCATCTAGATTACAGCATCCTTGTCGTAAGTTTGTGTCCAGTGTTGTGCACTTTCCATCTTCACCTGGCCATTTGCTTTGATGGCTGATTTTGTTTCTGTTTAACTTTTGCGAATGCTTTCTAATTTTGTTTAGCTGTATTTCTAGCGCTTTCAAAGCAGCACATTCATATTTTGGTTTCATTTCTCTAGTTTTTATTTGTTCGTAGCGAATGGCAAAATTAATACATCGCTTGTCTCGCTAGGATCTCGTTTGGATTTATTAAAATATTGCCATAACTTTGCGTTCCAAACTGTGCGCCATGAAGACTTTGTGTTTTCCAGTTTCAAGTGAGCGTTAATCACGAAGCAAAACGTAAACTAATGTGCGTAGCTCGATTATTAAATTTCTGATAAATTTTTAAACTGAAAACCATTTTTTGTATTTCTTTTCACTTTTGGCAAAATTCAAAAAAATAAGACAGGAACACAAATTTTCTTCATCTTTCTGTCGCGAATGAAACAAAACGCAAAATTTTCTTCTTTTATCATCTGCAGCTTTATTGTTTGCTTTCCCAATTCCATTCCACTACAACAATCGATCGATGTACGTTGCGTTGTCCACTAATTGTTTCCACTAGTGCTGTGCTATAAGATCATGCTGCTTAGCTGTACTTGTTAATGATATACTTTACAATATTTAGTTTAATTTATTTACGTTTTATGCCTTCTGTTTAATCCCCATTATTTATATTTTGTTCAATTTCCACTAATATTCTAGTGTCCCTCTGCTGTTCTGTTTTTTTCTTCTGGCGCGAGTGTTTCTTTACATAATTGTTTCCATCGTTTTTTTGCCACCTTCTATGGATTGCCTAGTTCGCACTATTTCAACAAGCAGCAAGCTCGTTTTGTTCTTAGCAAAGCAATGATTGTATTTGTTTTGTCGATAATATATAGTGCTACTGTGTATACTTGTGTTTCAACATTACGCACCACGAGTTTCTTCCCTTTCAGAGGCTTCGTACATCTATTCACTTTCTTGCCGGAAGTTGTGTAGCATTTTTGTGTAAACCATGGACACAAATACATTCTTCAACTAAATGACTGTTATTAATCGTTTTATAGGAGTTTTCGACATTTATTCCCTCAAGGATATGGGTCATACAGTATGAAAGTTAGATTTGATCCCATAGAATTCTCCATATTGTGGAGGTAAAATGTATTAGTACATATACGTAACTAAAGCTGTCTTTGCAACAGTGAATATTGAAAACCGTTTATTGCACCAACGATATTAAAATAAGTTCGACGACACATTAAGCATTGGAATACTTATTTCATCGAACATACCAACACAGCGCCTAATATTCCCTGACATAAACCAGCAGTACATGCGGATGTTTCACAGGAATTCAAAGTCGAAATGAAATTTTGCTTCATTTCCTCAACGTGTTGGGTTACCGGGCGCTGCACAAAACACATACTGGGCGAGCGAGCGAAACTGTGCCACCACCAGCAGTAAAAGAAGCTGATACAACTCCATTCGAATGCGCCGGTGCGCATGTGCCTTGCCATTGGACTGAGTGTGTGTATGTGGCTACCTAGCTGAAGATTTATATACTAAAGCTCTATATACTTTACCCCACCAGAGAGTACATTTTGGGTATAATGGGTGGAAACAGTTCGAAAGACTGTCTGTGTTGGTGCCCGTTAGTAAAATGCTGGCAATATAGTATCACGCGCGTTGAATTGAGCTGCCATGTTTAATATAAAAAGAAGTGGATACAAAAGCTTGAAATGTTATACAAAACTTCACTTTATGAAGTGCCCTGCAAAGGAAATGATCGTTGCACAATACTGTTCACGAAGCGTACACGTAGCGTTTTTTTACAAAACAAATCTTTACAGCCATTTACAAAATACTGCACCATCTAGCTACGACAAGAAACAAAAGGGTTTGAAGAATCCCTTGTCACTACCGTCAAAGGGAAAGTGATTGATTTCCGAAGCCACTGCAAAAGAGATTCTAATTTTTTTTCCGCCAAACACGACAAAGATGCGTCTCCACGTCGCGTAGCGTGTGGCGTGTGCTAGCCTGTATTGCGTTTCCCCATGGCTTGCTTGTAAGCGGAAACCTAGAACGCGCTCACACGCTGGTTCGTACTGCACAATTTTTGGCCTGCTATGTCATTTTCATCTTACGCCGCTCATGTTTTCTGTCTTTTTTTTTACTCTTCACTTTTCGGAAGTGTCCGTTGCGGAAACCTTTTTGCGTACCGTTTTGTTACTATAGTTACATACATTCCTCTAGTTGCTAGACTGCGTTTGCCAGCGCATGGCTGTTACTATTGCGTTGCTGTTACCGCGTCCTCCATTAGCTACATCAAGGTGACACTTTTCGAGAAATGAAAAACCCCTTTTTCATCTGCTGTCAGGCGTTCGACACCGTGACACCGCGTCACGGCAGGATCTAGCTTTGGCGGTTTTGGCGTACCACGGGGGCGACCGTTTATCACGACGCCTCCTTCGGCTTCGGGGACGGTGAGAAGGGCCGATGGATCAGCGAGGTGGTGGTAGTGGTGCCCGGCACGATCCGCACGATGCCGCTGGCATTCAGTCCGTTCATCATGCTGGCCGCCGTCAAAGCGGCCGCATGGTGATGAGCGTGCGCCTGATGCGCATGGTGCGGAAGGTGCGCGTGAGGATGGTGATGCACGTGCAGCGGATGGTGCGGATGCAGCAGCGGCAACGAGTGGTGCTGGGGTGGCTGGTTGGAAGCGGCCGCTGCTGCTGCAGCCGCCGCCGCTGCAGCCGCTGCCGCCGTATGGTGCAGCAGTTCCGCATTCAACCGCGACGGTGAACTGACCCGTATTCTCAGCGGTGACATTGGCTGCATTAAGGAGGCGGGCGGTGCGTTACTGCTTCCGTTCGTAGCGGTGGTGGTCGGTGTGCCACCACTGGCACTATTGTTATTGTTGTTGCTTCCCACCGAGCTGGGTGTCCCGGCGCGGTGATCACTCGACGACAAGTCGCTCGGATGCTGCAGATCCTTTAGGGAACTGCTCGGCGTACCACCGGAAAGGGTGGGGGTGGTGGCGCTGGCCGGAGCAGGGACATTGGTGAGGGAGGCGGTCGTGGCACTGCTATTGCTGCCGGGCGAATCGCTCATACTGACGACCGTCGTGAGGACACCGGCACTCGCCACACCGGATGCACTCAGGGACGCCGCACTGACGGCAAGCGAGTGGGGCAGGTGGGGCTGTGGTCGGAGCACGGTAGGAGTGAGAGGCAGGTGTGTCAAACCGATCGGGGGCGAGTGGGTGTTGATCGGTGGCGAATGATCGCCCAGACGATAAGGCATGAATCTACTGTTGAACGAACCTACAGAATGGACAAAAAAAAGGGTTGGAGAAACCGATGACAAAACATAAATCAAAGCTCTAAACTCAATCCGGTTTTTGGTAGTAGTTGAACAATTCACGAAGAGAGTGTCCACTTAAAGTGTTCTTAAAGGATATCCGGAGATTTTCGGCAAAAAAGCACTACTTACCAGGTAACAAACCGCCCGTGAGATGATCGCCAAAGCGGAAGGAATGCAGCGAGGCAAAACTGTTCCGAAAGTCTTTCTCCCGATCCCGCTCATCATGCAGCCGGTCCTCGCTAGAGCCTGGCAGTGAGCTAGGGCTGTGCTGCATCGACATACTAGGAACTGGTGAGTGTGTACCGAGCGAAATGTCCGAATCCGAGTCCGTGTCCGTCGGTGACAGTGGTCCATCACCACGTCTCGGCGTCAGCGATGAGGATCCCGATCCCGAAAGTGGTGGCTGGTTGTGTCTGCAATGGTGCGAGAGGAAAGGAATGCAAAGAAAACTAGTTGAAATTACCGTGAACCTTTCCGGGGATTTGGTGAGTGAGTGAACGTAAAGAAAATTTCATGTCATTTAATAATCGTCCCACACCACTGGCCATTGCGATCGATGGGCAGACAACAGCGACGCTGTCTTGGGAGCGCTCGCAACGATTCAGCCCATAATTTTGGCTGCTTGAAAGATCGGTTAATCTTCACCTTCCGATGGTCTGTGGCATTTGGGTCTGCACCCCTTTACTACGACCACCGGTGGGTTTTAGTTGCTCTCTTTCTCTCTCTTTCTTTCTCTTTGTGTGCATCTGTTACGTTTGCTGCTGCTTAATAGCAATATCCCTGACGCTCCTAAAACGCCAAAGACAATAATCTTCCTCTCGAGACGAGACAAACAAGGTGCGAGGTGCCAGCACCGAGAGCTTGGGCTGAAGTCCACACGGCAGGAAGTTGACGGGTAAGCCTATGGTCTCGCTTAGACCATGGCATGGGTCAGGTTATTTCGACCTACAACACGGACGCACGAACGCATGGAGAAGTTGCAGTGTCATAGACTTTAATACGCGGTTCCCTCTTACCGACGCCATGCTGCAGGAGGTTTGTACGGTGGGTCGTTTTGGGTGCAGTTGTTTGACATTCGGAATTACGGGCTGACACAGTACACCATTTTGGACATGGGTTTGAATTGGAGGCAATATATCTAGACTCCGAGATCATTTGACAACGCAACAGAACTGCTGGTAATTCACTTAAACAGTTAATTAATTTCTTAGGTATTTACGAATGTTGGGAAATTCTTAACATTTTGATTTAATTTATTCAAAATTTTAAAGATATCATCTTGGAAAGATCATACTTATCCGATAGTACTTAAAATGCAACCAAATACCGAGCTCCAGTTCGTAGAAATCATCTTTTAATTTCCAAATATCATGATCCAACCAACAACTTAAAGATTTGCAACATACTTCTATATCATATGAATCAAAACTACCAAAATGGAAATAACATACGGGAAATGAGAAGAACCACAAGAAAATTCATCAAATGGACGCGCCACCAGTGCTCCAGTACGATGAGGAACCCATCAGCTAAAGCATCGTGTACCAATCTCTCCACTCAGCACGTCAAGCCGTCATCCATCAAGAACCGTCTATACTCCGGTCGACATCTTAACCTGCCCGTGTACAAAACCCGGGACCGGGTGGGATGGATGGCGCCGGAAATGAAAATACTGCACGTCTATATTTACACACTTGGATTTAGTAGGTGTCCTTTCTTTTCTTCCCACTCCGAGCAAAAAGAAAACATAGAAAAGAAAACCCTAAATCCCAACTGCCAACGGTCAATGGTGCCACAGGACACTTTCGTCCTGTGTTTGGTGGTGTTTGCCATGCGATGTGTAATGTAGCTCAACTGTCTGGCAGGAGAGACACAGCAAAACTGTTGAGCGGGTGCTTTAGGCCATGCAGCAGCAGAGGAAGCATCATTACACATGGTCAACGCACACGAGCGACACTAGCACCAGGGTAAAGCAGTCCTTGAGCAGCGGAAAAACGCAAATATGCTATTGAGAACCGTAGTTTTGTGTGGTTTGCGTGTGTTTGGAATGGCATCGCGCTATTTGATCAGGATGTGGTTGATATTTTCTTGGAATGTGCCACACGAAATTTAATACTTTGTGGATATGGACTTTCATGGAGAGGAGTTTTAAAATATGTGCAGTGCTTGAAGACTTCAAGACGCTCGGCAAAGTTTGTTCTGAGAATAACAAACTAATAAACGTTCACCATTAATGTGTGTAGTGTTTTTTTTTTTAAGAATTCCAATTCGTGGTTGCTATATGAAACATAAATTAGTAAGACCAACTAGGACAAAGGCAGCAGTAATGGTGGCAACATTTAAATACCGACCAAAACGAGGAAGTAAGCTGTCAGTGTATCAATGCGATGTCCCAGTTGTTTGGCAGCTGTCAGCTTCGGTTCGGAAATATCCAAACCAACTCAACCCGTCATTAAGACGCCAAGACCAAGACGCGCAACCAAGATGGGCTGGCTCATGTGTGATGATGCCCTGGCGCTTAATGCATTCTTCCATTTTCCATTGGGAAGAAGACAAGGGAAAAGTTTTAAACGCTCCTCCAGCATCAGCACCCACCCAGTTCTCCCTCAGAAGAGCCACTACCATGACAGGGACATAAGGAGGAACGTACACACACAGAAAAAAGCCAAAACATACTTAGAAGATACACACAAAAAACAACAAAGTCTTAATCCTAAACAAACTGTTTCCACTCACCGCTCGGGCGAAGAAAACATCAACAAACACACTTATACCGGGAACCGATGCAGACAAAAAGGGCATGGGCATGATAAGCATACGCCAGTGAAACCAATGCTTCGTGTCGTATGGAGATGCCATCGTCGATCTGACGTTTTTGTTTTTTTTTCTGATACGGTTCACTCTCGGATCGAATTACTTACGAATCGGATCCTCCACCAATATGACCGTGCTTGATCCTGACCATCCCGTATCGCGGGCTTACGTTTCCAGTGCTAAATGGCGTACCAAACTGCATTATCCCACGCTTCCGAATGGAATGAGCTCGTCAAAATGGGAAAAGAGTGTCATAGCACAGCGGGAAATCGATAGCCGGTTCCAACAAGCCGTGCGAGTTCTTCCCCCCTCCCGATTACTCATAGCGCACTATCTTTAAATTAAGCTACATTAACATTCAAATATGCAAAGCACAAGCGTAAACTTAGTCCTTCAGCTTAATTGTACTGTCCAACCGTAACGTTTAAACAACAGTGAAAAAAGACACACCATCCAGGGTGAAGCAGATGAGCGCTTCTGTATGATAATGATGCTAAGCAATCCCTCAATGCCCTACCACGATGCAATTAATGGTTGGAATCAAAATAAACACCAACCGTCACAAATTCAATAAGGTATGCTAATTTTAACCCACTAACATTGGCGCAAAAACACACACACAGGCACACGTAGAAAGACAAATGAGCCACGACGGGAAACGATTTGATAGGGCAAAAGGAAGTCCAGGGCACATGACAATTATGACAAATTGAGGCCCGTAAGTTTGCGGGTTATGATTTTTTCACGCGAACTCGTGCTCGAACTCGGTTGTTTGGCAAATATTGGCTCCCTATCCGTGCGCACTAAATAACCCTTTCCAAGGCAGCTGCAGCCAAAAGCCAGCCGTGTTGGATCTTACTCACCCACCGGGTGAGTTGATGTTGATCTTTTACCCTCTACTCGCCAAACGGGTACTGTGCACACGTAAAACGCGAATTAAATGTGATAGCTGAACTTGTGTATAGCTTCCTGTCACCGGAATGTTTGATGTGTGAGCACTGTCCCAGCTTAATACCGTATTTCGCACATTCGTATTTTCCAACACGTGGTTTTAACACATCACAAACACCCCTTTTTTCCGGGGTCAGAAAGAAACTCTATCCCGCATCGCCTTCGAGCGATTGGTTGGTAGAATCTCACACGGATGTACATATCTGCCGCGTATTATTACCCCTTAGTTTAGCGAAAAATGGTACCATATACCCATCACCTACATTTAATGATAATTGAATTGAAGCAGTTTCCCCGACCAAAACCCGACCGGACGGCCAAAGGGGTTGTGAAATGCTTATGTAAACACACCACAAGGACATCTCGGCACAATGGGAATGAGTTGCAGCAGTGCCGTCAAACAAAAAGGGTAGCCCCTCGAAGCAATGACGCATAAAATTGCAAGTGAACAGCACAAATATGGCACGGAACAACAAACAACAAGCAGCACATCCTTGAAAGCAATCCGCGCGTCCAATGCGTACATCCATTCCCGGACGCTGACACAAGGAATTGTTTTGCTCGGCGCAAATGTGGTTGCGATTCAAGACAAAACAAACAAAACAACACTAGCCACCACCCAAAAGGATGGGTGGTGATGCTCATTGTGGTCTCGATACTGAGCGGTGCGGTTCAAGGCTCGTTAGCATCGTCGTTGTGGCCATGGACGTAAACGAAACTTCCTGTTCTCCCCGATTTGCTTAACTGGCTTTTTAGTGCGCAATTGTCTCTCGTGGCGTCCCTCGCTAATGGGCAACACATGTTACGGGCTATCGATCGAAATGTGCTTTATGATAGTTGCGAATAAAAACCTGTTCGGTGGTTGAAGTACTTAGCTCGTCTGTACAGGCACATGTGTGTCTCTCTTTCTATAATACGGAGCAAGTTTGGCCAGGAAGTAATAATCACTTGATTGGTGGTAAACATTACAACCCAATAGCCCACCAACCACCTACAAAATGACCGCTTCGGGGCGCAAATACGGCATCGAGAACTGTACGATATATTGCCAGCAATCGCACTTCCTCCCGGTACGGCATCTCGCATCAAAAATGGTCATCCTCGACCTCGACGCCAACGAGATGGCAATCTGGTACGCGGTGCCAGGTTATGCTAACAAAACCTACCACCAAATATTTGCTCACCGTAGCTTCCGGCCGGCCCTGGCACCTGGCACTCCCCATCCACCGCCCACCTCTTCCCCCTCATTCGTTGCAAATCGTTGCAAAATGGAGCGAGCGAAATGTTTGCCAACAGGGAAACTTCGTTACCACCGATTGGACGTTAAGCACAGCAACAAAAAAGGAACCCAATGGAGTAAACTAAATAAACGAACCTTTTGTGCACACGAACGCCAAGATTGGCTGGGACGGGATATTGCATCGGCTGGAATCGCTTTACGGCTTGCGACCGAGACCGAGAGTGCATGCCACATATCCTCTCTGCTGATGGTAATGGCTATCGAGCAGGCTATCTGCTTGCAATCATCATTACTTACCGTCCCGGGACAAACAACAAATGTTACTGGCTTGTGCTTGTACCACGACAAAACAGGAACAGGCGCGCTGGAGTGGTCGATTGATTGCAAAACCATTCTCGAATCAATCAACAACACAGCCAGGGCCTCCCTTGTAATGGGTTCCTTTACAATCCGGACGAACGATTAGGTTCTCGAGATTGTGTGTGTGTGTGTGTGCCTTGTTATACCGATTATGTCTTTAGTCATCAAGGAATGCAAAAGTCTGGTTGATTTCTGTAAGTGTTTACCAATTTTGTCGTATGTCGTTTTGTAGCATGTGGTCACCATGAGAGCCATGAGAGATATGTTTGTTATGAGGAAACTAGAAGTGATTCATATCACTTTTTTCTAACTAGCTTTAGCATTTATTATTTAGAATTTAAAACCATGTCCCAAAGCAAGTACAACTTGTCCTATCACTTTAATATTTCAACGCCAGATCTTCTTACTCTAGTAATCCAGTGTAGTTAACGTATGATTTTCAACCCACGTAACATCTAAATTCTCCTAAAGTCCACCCCAAACCACATCGTCCAACAGGTCAGCTATCGAATAACGCAGTTTTCTTTACACTTACACTGACAGGCAGGACCAGGCATCATGCTACACTCATGCACGGTACGGTCATGTATGCCGAACCCTGTTCGCCCGTTATTTTCGCACGTAACAAAGTTAAGGAAATCTTTCAACGTGCCCTCGGGCCCCTTCGGGCCGGCCGACTAACGATGGGAAAAAAGGGTAATTGAATATCGAAAGTACGATGGTTTTCACGAAGCCCTTCATCTTAAGGGGAGTAACAGTCACGTGGTTTGCAAAACTGATCTCCCGGCTGCTATGAAGCTGCTATGAAATTTCATCCACCTGCGTGACACGTGTGATGGGACAATGTTCACACTCGGAGGGGGGGAGGAGGGTCTTTATTGGAATTACATCTTCATTTAGAGCTTTAAACTAAAAAAATCGACATAAAAAGTCACCTACATACACAATGTAAAGTACACAAGGATAAATTAATCTCGAAATGAAACAATCGCAATACATCGCGACTCATCACCATTGCCTAAAATATAAGCCAAGGGTTTGCTCCACTTCCAAATGACATGGTACACATAACCCCAAAAAAAAAGAGCAGAAAAAGCAAAGGAAACCCAATTCAACGATGGCCCCTAACACACTGCCATACACAAAAACCACCCATCCCGGCACAGTGCTCGGGCCAGATTTGATTCAATAATCATAACATTGTTGATTCTCGTTTTCCCTTCATTTTATAATACTCAATTGTTCCGTTTTCCACCCCTTGTGTTTGGGTCGGTTGCATGAACATGGCACGCACCCTCGTCAGGTTTTCATCAAAACCACCATCCAACCAACGGCATCATCATCATCATCATCCACAACCGGGTGGTGATGTCTTGACAACTCCTGAATGACTGTTCTGCTTCCATCGGCGGTTACCGACCGGTTAGCCAAATATTTGAATATATTTACAGCTAAACTTAATTTGTACAACAATAGAGCCATTATTTCACGCCTTCAGCTTGCCGCTAGGAGTAACAACAACAACA
Organism: Anopheles rivulorum; assembly: GCA_018908115.1. Classification (NCBI taxonomy): domain Eukaryota; kingdom Metazoa; phylum Arthropoda; class Insecta; order Diptera; family Culicidae; genus Anopheles; species Anopheles rivulorum. The sequence goes on from STHB01000004.1 coordinate 5,047,194, forward strand.
ACAACCAAAAAAAAACACACACACAAGCACCGGGATGTGACGAACTCCAAGTCTGGTGGTAGCAATCGGCACCTGCAGCAGCATAAAACGCGGCCTACGCAAAACGGCCCGGGTTCGGGCCCCGTTTGCTGCGCAATGGAATCGAATCGTTGAAGCATTACCGAATAATGAATATAAATTAGCGTGAAAAATTAAAATCCCAGCTTGTTCATTTCGACGATGGTTAGGTCGGCACAAAAGGGGCTGGGTACATGTTGGCTGGTGCGTCGGCTGACGGAAGTCATCACTTTGCTTGCTTCGGGGCTTGCTTACCCGTTCCGGTCGCGACGATAATCGTCCACCTCCCCCTACGGAAGTTCTTTCGACAAGTTCCCTCTCGCTGGTCCCTCGATCACGACGAATGCCGCATCGTTCCGATGGGAGTCCTTCGAATCGAAAGCTAACGGACCAGGATGCCCGGCAGGCAGGACTCGACGTCTGCCTAGACATGAAGCTGTGGCACGTACTTCTTCATGCGATGCACCATTGTGCCGGTACAGACGCTTGGAGACAAATTTAACCGTTATCGAATTAAGCCACAAACGAAACCAGTTCGTTGCCAGTTTCGGAAAGCGTTAGCTTCGAGGGAAACCTTACCGTTTCACCGCATTACACAGGAATAATGAGTAACGAAGTTGTTCCGAAAGGATGAGCTAGATGAGTTACTTCCCCTGCAGCGGTGTGTCCGTATCAGTGGATGGAAAAAGTAGACCAGAGGAAAAAGTGGTCTTACACGCGCTATGTTACCACTTTCATACCATCGCACACCATCTGCTGGTATCGTCTGGTTTTTGATACTCGGGGAGGAATTTAACCATGAAACCAACCATTTTTGATAGACCTATAATTGCTTTTTTCGAAAGCAATAAAGTGAACGACAATCATGCTCTGTGTGTCCAATAAAGTTGTGATCATACTTCAAGCATAAACAAAAGTAGATATTGTACCTTCAACTGAAAGGTCAGTTTCATGTTGTACAATTTCTCGTCTATTTTATCCATGAAATCCACATACAAATGAATCTTTTGATGAGAGTCTTTCATAGAAATATTCAACGTAGAGTCGAATAAATGAGATGACTCCCAAAAGATTTGAATCATTAAACGACCCTCAACATATAGTGAAGATTCAGGACTATCCAAAAATTCACATTGAAGATTAGCTAGGTTTCTGAGATTTAAGGCATTTTTTAATCTTCAGAGATTTATGAGTCTTGAAAGATGAATCCTTGAATCGCTCATGTTTATAGACCGAATAGAGGTTCAGAGTCTTCTGACCTATAAATCTCAATATGAAATCACCCGTTCACTAAACTGTACCACGATGCTTATGAAATTGTCATAGTATTTTTCTAACCATACCCAGCTAGAAATATAACACAACGATCTTCTCCTCTTTCATGGCCACCGCCCATACACCGCCAGTAATTGTAGCCCCTGGTGCAAGTGTGCTGTTCCACAAGCGGCTACTTACAGGATCTTGGGGCGCATCGAAGCATCGCCAAAACGTCACACTAATGACTTTATTATCTTCAGCCGCGAAGGCCAACAAAAGCCGGGGCCAAAGGGGGTTCCAACCCACTTCCAACCTGTGGCCACACCGTACCCACCGTACAATGTATGTACAAAATCACGACGCACGGCACGGTTGTGGTCGACCCCAGGGTTCGGTCACGGTTAATTCACCGTCACTGACGCTGGCAGGGTATTACTTTCTCGCCGTGGATGGTTTGTTACAACCGGGGGTTTTGTTTTTCGTTCTATACGCTATTCGCCACCTCTTAACGTCTTAAAGGCCCCGCTGTTGGTCACGGGGAAACCCGGCAACAAAGGTGTAAGTTGCCATGGTGGAGAATTGCCGCTGATCTTCCCGAACCCAGTCCCACCACTCAGATGCCGCATCTCGATCACGGGTGGTGTGCAACCACATCGGATCAATCATCCGCGTTTCGGTCTCTGCGCGACTCTCCGCGCGCTGCAGTCATTAACCGGCCCAAACCATGCGGCGAGGACGATCTTTGGCAGCGATAGAAGCCGATCTTTGACCAAACCCAAGCAGCAGCAACAACACCGTGCACATCCATCATAAAACCGACGGACATCATTACGGAGCCGTGTTTACTCTTCCCGCTCTCCCGGGGATATTGGAAATTGACCAGCCACCAGCGGTATCATCGACACAAGATACTTCGCCCATTGGATCACTTTTCTCGGTCGGCGCAGATGGGTAAAGCGCGTGAGCTGCCGGACCGTTTGCGGTCGGCAATTGCTGTATCGAAACGTATATAAATAATTAATTAAGTTATTGTTACACTTAATAAGATAATTAGCTACGGAGCCATCCCGAGGCCGCGCGAGGCTGATGATACCTGCCGCGTGTGTTCGCGCTCGCAGGATCATTATCGCATTGCGGGCAATGGGCACCGTACCAGATGGAGAGATGGGGGAATTGGACGCGATCTACGGTGAGATTTGCGGGCGCCCTCGGGAGTATCGCTGGTATCGACCAGCAACTAGCTATCCGGGGGCCGGGAAATTGACCCGATCGTCCGACACAAGACACATACACACACTGCCCACCAAAAGGGCCGACCGCCCCTCTTTGATGTGTGGAAAGAGACAGCAAATGGGACGGAGTCAGCGAGAGAGAAGAAATGATCCTATACCTATCACAAAACATGTTTCGCGGCCCATACCATCCGGCTTCATAAAGTTATTACTTCTTCGGCAGCATAACACCGACCGTCTACCGACACCTTCCGCGAATCGTCCGCAAGCAGCCAACATTGTGGAGCATCAAACGCACCCCACTGCCTGCCTGGCTGGCAATTCCTCGCCGGCAGAGAATTCGTATCCCGCGTATCGTATTGTATCGCGCCGATGCGCCTCGAAGGTATGCGCGCACAGGAAAGCAAAGGAAAAAAAAAGCAACGATCGCAACAGCGCAACAACCACACCGTCTACTGCTCACTTCAGGGGCATACTTTGTGCCACCGACTAAGTGTCGAACGTCGGCGCAATACAAACGGTCGGCTATTGCTGGTTGGCCCAGAAGAAAAAAAAGCGAAAAAAGGAGTGAAACAACACACACACACGCACCTAAAACAACTTCTTCACACGGCGGCACCGATATAAAGGAGCGTGAATTTGAAAACGATACCACGACGATACGGGGCTACGCCGGTTGGTTCCCGCGGTCAGTTGCTCCGGCCTAATGCGCGGGCCTAATTAACCCTTCGGTGGGCAATTGCTACCAGCCGAAGGTGTTTCGAACGAATTGCTTCATAATGCGATCACACCTTTCTGCGATCGTTTCCATCCAAGTTGTAAAGCTGTTAATTGGTAAGCTGGGGAAAACAATTGTTGATGTTTCTATCATTCGACAAAGTGCATCCAATAGAAATGGATGCAGCATGATTAAGACATTTAAGACCAAATGAGCTCGACGTTAAATTTTTAATGTTTTTAATTACTTCTTTTCATAACAAGTCGAAGTAAATTTTATATGGTAAATAAATGCCCAACTTCAAAATTCAACAACTTCACAGTATAAAGTAACACTCTGTGAAGGGTTACACAAATTATCGATCAATTTTTTACACAAATCGCTCTCCCGATTGTTTATGAACGTGTTGTAAATGCTCGATAAAGATGTTATTCGAGTTAGCATGTAGAGAAAAAACAACCACCAGTTACAATAAAAGCCACAGCGAAAGTATTTAATTTCTTGTATCATTTTCCTTGCTCTGCTGTGCAATGTGCTTCCTGTTGTTATGTATGTATGTTTTGTTTGTTTTTTTGTTTTTGTTTTAATTTCACCATACAAAACAACCACCACCACTGAGCCGGGTTATTATCGCTTTATTGCAGCACAAATGTTACCGCGGTCGATAACCACCGTAGAACATGATGCGAAAAATTCCCCAAATTCCATCCGTTGCAGCTTGCACTCATTCACGGGGTCTGACAATGTGCGGCACGGCGTGATAAAAAGTGCGCCCGTGCGTGTGTACGGTGTGTTTCGTGATGTGCACACGGCACACAGTTTATCGCGATAATTGAAATAAATTCTCGTACGGCTATTCCGAAGGCGCTGCAATGAGTTTTGAGATACAAATTTACCCTTTCAGGTGAGCATTGCAAGCTTTTAAGTGATGGGATGTTTTTCTGACAAGCATATTATTAAAATCCTAATATTTATTTATTGCATTTTCTCGATGCTCAGGGTTTCTACAGTGCCAGGTAACAATTCCAAACTTATTTACCAACAAATAATTGAAATTGCGCTTTGATAAGTCTAAGTCGTCAGTAATTCTCAGAATTCATGAGAAAATAAGTTTGAAATTTAAAATTTTGATATAGTTTATAATTTCAGTAGCTTCTTACAAATTTCCAGATGATATACAGCGTCACGGAGAAGACTGTTTATTGATATTTTTATTAATTTTGTTTTGTAAAATTCTTGATATCATAAACTTTTCCGTAAATATATTGATTATCTCATTATTAATTTTTGGCCTTTAAAAACCCTTTAAATAAATTCCTGAGTTTTGTTAAATATGCTGCAAGAAAAACATGCACAATCTGAAAGATGTTTCACAATAAAAACGATTTTTCCAGAACATTTGTTTGTGTTGTCCTGTGTCTGAACGCAAAGTTGTTAGTTAAACGTTACGCGTCTGAGACACCGATGCGCCCTAAACCACAAACAAACTCATTAACGTTTCGCAACCAAGCGCACAATTCCTTCAAAAAGGACACACACATATCTGCAAACGACCTAATTTACGACCGGCAAAACAACATCATCAATCTAAACGATGGCGACAATCGCACATTTGCCTGCCGGCTGGCGAGCTAAAACCTGTCACCAAGGTAACTGCACTCGGTCAACCTGCTCTATAAACCACGCAATTCGCGTTTTCACCTCAAGCAGCATGCCCAATTCCGGCCATGTCCCGGACACGGTACAGACTGGGACGATCGTTTCAGTTTCCTAAACGGGACTAACGTCTCAGGGCAGAGTGCGCTCGGACGCAGCGTGTTCGGGTAAACTAATAACTATAACATAAAATTTTATTCATTGCGAATTCATCAACTAACGATTCCTTCGACCGGGCGCGATGGTCAGGCGACCCGCTACCGTCTGTCGAACGAAGCAAACATCAAAATTTCAAGCTCGCAACCCAACCTAACATGGCAACTGGAACGGCAAAGTAATTAAAACGGAAATTCATTCCTTGTTCGCGCATTCGCCAAGGATGCGAGTGTCGTGGCCGAACTTGCTGGGCATTTCATTTCACTCGCAGTAAAACCCCTGCTTCGGATGAAAAGGGTTTCTTCCGTGACCGACCTTCGCCGGTTGCTTGTATTGGCCGTTGCAGGAATTTTGAGCCACAACCGCTGCCGAATGCGTCGAATGGGTTTTTGTTTTGGTACCATGCTTTTACCGTGCGCACACTTGCGCGGTCACTGAAAATGATGCCATCAAAACTCGCGGCTCGAGACGCTTTGACGTTTATATTTTTCGCAAAAGGGTTAAAATTATAAAGTGATAAAAATATTTTAAGCCTGCCTCGTAGCGACGCGAGCTTTCAGCGGCTCACAAATACCGCACTACCGCTCGTTCCAGCTCGCTGCCATCCAAAGTACCGAAACTTTGTACGCGGCACACAAAAACGCGAATGACAAATATTCTGCAACCGGAATGTTTTTCGCGCTCGCGATACGTTTCTTTTTTTTGCCTCTTTTACTGCTTGTGGTCAGAGGTGGTGCACTGCTCCGGAAAGAATTTGACTGGCCGCTTGCTGGAAGATTATTTGTAATAATTATACCCTACCCACAAAACGGACACCACCGATGGAGAGTGCCATTTTTCGTTTTTGGTATGCCTCATTTGCGACAGAAACCGGCAAATGGACGCAAAAAAAAACAAGAAACAAATGGTTTACGCTGTGGTTTTAACTTCGCTTTCGTACGTCGGATGTACGTCAAGCTAAAGCGTCAGCAGGGCTGCAAGTACTCCACTGCCAACATTCGCAAACGATAATAAAGTCATATAAAACCTTTCTCGCTTGCAGAACGCCAAATTCTTCCAAATGCAATCTTCATCATAATTATTAAACGAATTTTGCACCGGTCACAGAGGGAGAAAAGTCTTTGAACTCTGTGAAGAAAGTGTTGCCGCTATGTAATTAATAGTTTAATATTTAACACCGAAGCATAAGCTGTGAATAATTTACGCTAATTAGTAACTTTTGAAAGTAATTCATAAAACGAGGAATGAAATATGCTCAATGTTTATGATCGTACAAAAATTNCGGTCACTGAAAATGATGCCATCAAAACTCGCGGCTCGAGACGCTTTGACGTTTATATTTTTCGCAAAAGGGTTAAAATTATAAAGTGATAAAAATATTTTAAGCCTGCCTCGTAGCGACGCGAGCTTTCAGCGGCTCACAAATACCGCACTACCGCTCGTTCCAGCTCGCTGCCATCCAAAGTACCGAAACTTTGTACGCGGCACACAAAAACGCGAATGACAAATATTCTGCAACCGGAATGTTTTTCGCGCTCGCGATACGTTTCTTTTTTTTGCCTCTTTTACTGCTTGTGGTCAGAGGTGGTGCACTGCTCCGGAAAGAATTTGACTGGCCGCTTGCTGGAAGATTATTTGTAATAATTATACCCTACCCACAAAACGGACACCACCGATGGAGAGTGCCATTTTTCGTTTTTGGTATGCCTCATTTGCGACAGAAACCGGCAAATGGACGCAAAAAAAAAACAAGAAACAAATGGTTTACGCTGTGGTTTTAACTTCGCTTTCGTACGTCGGATGTACGTCAAGCTGAAGCGTCAGCAGGGCTGCAAGTACTCCACTACCAACATTCGCAAACGATAATAAAGTCATATAAAACCTTTCTCGCTTGCAGAACGCCAAATTCTTCCAAATGCAATCTTCATCATAATTATTAAACGAATTTTGCACCGGTCACAGAGGGAGAAAAGTCTTTGAACTCTGTGAAGAAAGTGTTGCCGCTATGTAATTAATAGTTTAATATTTAACACCGAAGCATAAGCTGTGAATAATTTACGCTAATTAGTAACTTTTGAAAGTAATTAATAAAACGAGGAATGAAATATGCTCAATGTTTATGATCGTACAAAAATTCTTAAAGTTTTCAGATTTATTTCACCATCATTTTGTGAAACAGTGAATCGCAATATTTATTCTTTTGTATGTTTATAATTTTACATGTTTATGTTTTGTCTTATATTTTTATTTTTCATAAAATATATTTATAATATTTATTCTAAGGTTATCAATCAGAAGTTTAAACGTTTTTTTTTAATTTCTGATAAATTGTGGATTTATGTCAATTAATAATTTTCTCTCTGTACATTGCCTTAACTAGGGAATGTCTGGTTTGAAACAAGCAAATTTAACTTCCATTTCATTTATGACATACATTTACCCTAATTATCAATAAACAAAAAATAAGTTCATTTACCACATTTATCATTAAGCATATTTTCAATATTATATTGTTGTGCCCTTTCCATATAACATCAATCTGTTGTGTATACCGGTTAATTTTGTTTCCGTGTCTTTACCAGGAAAAAATAAAATCATTTCACCCACATTATTTAACATAAATCAGCACCTAAACGTCTCAAAAGTATCATCACACCGCTAGGATTACTATCCACACTCCAGCCAGACAATGGTCTGCTGCTGCTTTCTACTGCGCTCGAAACACTCAAACAAACTGGACAATAATTGTTTCATTGTTCATCAAATGTTGTACAGCAAATCGCTTTTCCTGCACTTTTCCACAGTCAGCAATGGCACGGGATCGATCTATTTCCCCTTTTAATGCAAACAAACTCAGCATCAAATGGTTTGTGTACCCACGCTCTGGTCTGACTTAGCGAAGGGACTGTGGAGTTTGCTTTTTTTTTCCTATTCTTGTTCACGATAGACAGCACAAAGCATAAGGGCTTCGACGGAGATTGAAGCAAACCCCACTGGTCGCCCTACACACCATTACAATGGCGAATCGAAATGGGAAACATTTTTATCAAATAACATTGCCTTGATTCGGATTTTTCCATGTAAGCGCTGGTAACTTTCTCTGTGTGTCGTAAATTCGTTAGCGTTAAAAGTCGATTCTGCACTGTGACTTCAATTTCCATAACAACATCATCATCCCCCGCCCTATCAACATCATCATCCAGTGTGCGGTTGGACCCTACAGGAAAATCTATAATTCGGGCATTCAGTATATGCCGTAATCTTGGCTGTCGGATTTGTGTGCTTGCTTGGTTGCACGAGTATGGAAACATTCTTATGTCTTTCGCAAATCTAACATACCGCCACAAAACCATCTAAAGCTCTTCCCCTTTTTACGTTGGGCGGACATTGGTTTGGGCGTTTGCGGAACACATGTTTTGCTACATGGACGCTTGTTTGGTTGCTTCTAGGAAAAAAAAATCCCATTCGATTGTTTCTATTTTCATTCTCTGAACTGTTTGAAAATATTCGTTTTCCAAACAACGCGCCCAAAAAGGTTAATCTTTTAGGGTGTAACGTTTGCCACGCACTCTGTACGCAACTTCAACATTACCACTTTCTCTCGCTTTCAACAGAAATGGAACTGAATGGTGTGAGAACGTCTGTAACATAATCCGGTGCATACAAACAATTTGCTCGTCAGGATCAAAGCTCAGATCCGGTGTGTTGATCCCTTTGAATTTAATTTCCCTCTCTGCTTAGAAGTCTTGCTTACTAGTGAGTCTACGAATCGTATGAAAAAGTTAACCGTTTTTTCACAATAAAAAAACTTACACAAAATGATATTGTTCTAAGCTGTTACTGATTCATTTCTTAGAAACAACTCTCGGTTTCCATAACTAGAGCGCTCTTTTCAGAGATCCAATAATCACTATCAAACAGACTCGTAGGAAAAATCTTCTAGGAGTAAACAATAAGCAAGAGAGTTATACTCTGTGATACCATTAAGGTTGCTATATGATGTTTTAGTATTTAAGGTTAGTCAGACTTAAGATTCTTATAACCACGTAACATTATTCAACCTGTACTGAAACGGAGATAATAAATTCTTCAGAGATACTGATCCAGATATTAAAGTGTAAAATGATATTCGTGCCAGTATTATGCGTTTTTTTTTGTTGTCAGTTATATTAATAAAAAGGACGCTAGAAGACGACAACAAATTTTACCTGACGTTAATAAGTATAACTACTCGCCCCAACAAAACCAACACTTACGAACAAAAATTAATTACGTGAAAAAGCCATTAGCTTCGAATGGCAATTTTTACCCCGTTCTCTTACATTGTAATAACCATCACCACATAAAAAATCGTGCTGCATTTGACTGCATCCCACATAAACGATTGACATCTTAATGGAACGCAACATGTATCCACCGGCACTGGTGCGCAAAAAAAAACGAATTTCTAGAACAATTCGAATAAAAAAAAAGCTTATCCAACTTCCAAACACACAAAAGGTCCCGGTCAGCACATACGAGCGCGATCAAACCCGATAACGATCGAAACCGGCGTGCAGTTTGTCGTGGTGTGATTAGACATATGTCAAGCGTGGTCGCGGAATGTCGGCTACCGTACTCAACACCGGATGATGACCGGGGCCGAGTACAAGCGAACGCCGAACACCATACGCGCCCAGATGACAACAAAACATCAATCAACTGAACAGAGGTTGCAACCGTACCGAGTCAATGCCGAGTGGCAACATTTTAACTGCAAGACAAACTGCTTCACGTTGGGCTTCGGCGAAAAGAGGCGAACCATACGGCTCCCTGAAGGTGAGGATGTTGGGCCCTAGTGGGCCCTGTGAAGAATGTGGCCGAGTAGCGCACTCACGCAACCCTCAACGAACCGTGATGCCTGCATTGATGCTGCACATTGAGCTGAAGGTGGACGTTTATTAGTTTTCTTGCTTATGTCGCTGCCCTGATGAGTAGTGCGCGTGACGCTTGACATCGCACGCGGCTCGACACGTTCGCTGACAATGTATCGAGTCGCCGATGAACCGATCGAATCGCCCGGCGCTCCAAAAGAAAAAAAAAAGCCCAGAATGCATTTTGGGGCGCTCGGATAAAATGCTCGGAACCGTACGGAGAGTTCCCGCAGAGGTCATCAATTTTGTTACTGGCAACAACGTGTCGTCCGCGTTGAGGTCGCACGCGAACGTTGTAACGACCTTTCCCGAGGCATTCCCGCGTTCGGCCATTCGCGCCTTTCATGCCAATATGCTGTGACATTCCTCCGGCATTGTACCGACATCCTGGAATCTGCAGAGTGGTTGCTGCTGCTGCGGACGAGCGCATTAAAAAAACATGATTTATGCATAACCTGGTAGGAAACGATCGGCGGTTTCCGACCTTGTCGGGCTGACAAACGATGGTTTGCCGAGGTTTGGAAACATTTTATGAGATGATTTATGTGTCATCAGGCTTCCCATTCTGCAGGGCAAATGTCGGTAGCAATCAAGTCGCTCCAACATCTCCCTTAGTGACGAAGATGTGAAGGTGGTTCCGAGGTACCGTTTGGTTAAAATTTTGGAAGATTGTTTGGAAGCCTTCTGGAGCTCTTTTGCTGCGATTGTGATCATTACAAAATCACTTAATATTACGAATTGTTTACTCTCATAGATATTAGAACTTTGAGTTTGCTGATTGTTACATTATTATCGATACTACTAATAACTGTTGCGAGAATTGTCCCTCCCAAACCTCATTAGATTTGCCAGCTTTGGTCGGAAGAAACCCTTATACAGCTATCTTAAAAGGTATGTCTTCCACGGTAAATCGCGCCCGACACATTGCAGTGCTTTATTAGAAAGACTAATTATTTCTTCCGACCTTCTTTACGGCTTTACAACCAAGTAACTCAATCTTCGCACACACAGCACGGCAACATTCCACCACCGTGTCAGCCAGCCATCGCTTATTATGCGGCTGACAGTTTTCTTCATTGATCTCTTTCTTACCACCCGTGGCGTTTGCTTTATCGCCTCTGTTGCATGCCTTCCTTTCTTGTTCTAGTTCCGGTAAGACCGGTAACAGCTCGGAGCCAATTTGTAGCTACTTTGTCCACCTGCGGCAAAAGCGCACGCCCAAGGTGACGGCATCAAAGGCAAAGCAACAGACAGACGGCCCGGCAGGGGGCATATTGTTTTATTACACCGTGTTCGCACCACACCGTGAACTTTGCTTCGGTGTCCTCCTTTAGAAAGGTGTCTTTTAGCCGTACGATAAAACCCTTACGCCGGTGCGCCGGTGATGAAGATTGGATGAAGGAAAAAATGTTCATACCACACACTGCGGATGCGCCTACTGGAATTTTTCATCAACTTTCCACCGCCATCCAGAAACGAGTGGAACACGATGGCGGGAAAAACTGTTTTCCCGAGCCTTTAGTGAACGCGACCTGAACACCATGCTGAGTTCGCGCGTTTTGTCACCTCCGGTGATTTTTGCTTTGTTCTTTTGTCGCGATTATGGTGGAATTGTGTGCGTTTCCCAGCAATTTAGTAAAGCCGCTACGAGGCGAGATATCTGCCTGCTGGTGCCAGATCCAGACAGTGCGCTTGTCGTCACCATTACCGGGTGAGCGTGAGATCGCAGCAGGGTAAAACAACAGTTGCTGGTGTCATAGGAATGGTGGTAAATCGACACAATCGAATTGATTTGCAGCAATCAAAGAAAGTTTAGCAGGGCGCTAGTGAAAACAGGAACAGATCTTGGTATACAAATTGTAGCATTAGAATTTTGGGATGAATAAATGTTATATTCTGTTTTTTTTTTGGCAATTTGAAAGATTTAAATTTAAAGAATTATTAAAAGAGAGCTCGTTTTACATTTTTTCGTAAATTTCACCAAAATTTCATAATAAAATATTACGTTGTAAGATATTTTTCGTTTTATAATATCAATGTCATTTCCCGAAAGAATATATATTTTCCAACAAGCTACCGCATGATGAAATTTCATTGAATTTGTAACACAATTTCACCGCAACTCTATAACAAACTACCCAAACCAAATAGCGTAAATGAAAAACGCTACACAACCAGTTCTAGAAACATTGCAAGTCTCTTTCGCCTCCATATATTCACAAAAAAATCCGTGGAAACGTTTTAAAATTCCAGTTCATCAACGAACCTCGCCCGTTCCATCACCTCTCGACCCTCAGCCTAACAACTCACAGGAGGGAAAAAAGGATAATGATTTAGACAAATTACGGCCACCCGACGCCCTTGGCGCGAACCGTGGCATGCTAGTCGCATAGACGACGCCAGCGAACCGGAGACACCACACCCCAATCGTTCGNAGTGCGCTTGTCGTCACCATTACCGGGTGAGCGTGAGATCGCAGCAGGGTAAAACAACAGTTGCTGGTGTCATAGGAATGGTGGTAAATCGACACAATCGAATTGATTTGCAGCAATCAAAGAAAGTTTAGCAGGGCGCTAGTGAAAACAGGAACAGATCTTGGTATACAAATTGTAGCATTAGAATTTTGGGATGAATAAATGTTATATTCTGTTTTTTTTTTGGCAATTTGAAAGATTTAAATTTAAAGAATTATTAAAAGAGAGCTCGTTTTACATTTTTTCGTAAATTTCACCAAAATTTCATAATAAAATATTACGTTGTAAGATATTTTTCGTTTTATAATATCAATGTCATTTCCCGAAAGAATATATATTTTCCAACAAGCTACCGCATGATGAAATTTCATTGAATTTGTAACACAATTTCACCGCAACTCTATAACAAACTACCCAAACCAAATAGCGTAAATGAAAAACGCTACACAACCAGTTCTAGAAACATTGCAAGTCTCTTTCGCCTCCATATATTCACAAAAAAATCCGTGGAAACGTTTTAAAATTCCAGTTCATCAACGAACCTCGCCCGTTCCATCACCTCTCGACCCTCAGCCTAACAACTCACAGGAGGGAAAAAAGGATAATGATTTAGACAAATTACGGCCACCCGACGCCCTTGGCGCGAACCGTGGCATGCTAGTCGCATAGACGACGCCAGCGAACCGGAGACACCACACCCCAATCGTTCGACTATCGAATTTAAATTGTTGACATTGTAGCAATTCAAATTACATGCCTTTTATCGGGTGTGCTGCCGAACTTACACTACGCACGGCCAGTTTTGGACGCGTTCCATCGTTCCATTCCGGGAGGGTGAGCCCATCTTGCCAAATTGAGCAACGATGTGTTTACCCAGCCCAGCGAAGCCCCTTGTACCGAACCCGAAGGCCCCTGTCCCGAGGGAACCCGTCACGAAACGGAGCAGTGACTGGCTTTCAATTCGGCTTGCCCTTCAACCCCAGATCATAACCCAGTTATGCCGTGCAAAGTGTTTTTCAAACATCATCTCAAGCCCGTGGAGGATTTCGGTTCTTTTGTCGAAAACGGCTGACTCTCCCTGTCTTTCTCTTACCGAGCGTTTCTGTTCTTATCACAACCGGATCGCCTAATCATTACTCTTTTTACCGGCACGTTTCTCCGGTCGCACTGTTTTGATGTCCTATGTAGCAGCTGTAGTTAGGGGTGAAGCAGATAGAAAAAATCCTATCCCGTGTAAGCAAAACGAAAACAAACGGAACGACGTTTGTTACGCATCGCCACGGTTTGAAGGGAAGGATTTAAGCTTAAGAAGCATAAGATACTTGATAAAACCGGGTACGAATTGATCTCGTCGTCGGCGGCGGCGTATAGCGTGAAGCAGATTGTGTTGAGTTGCTGATTTAAATGGCAAAGTAAACATTACACCTTCTCCCGATGTTGATGTCGAGTTGTTTCTGTGTGTATATATATGTGTGCGTTTTTTTCTTTGGTTCGACCCAAAAGAATTCCCGGAAGTCAAGCTAGTGATCCAATTCGGATTGAAAGCGAGGGTGTTTCAGCTTGCCGGATTAGCGATTGATTGATAAAAGTACTACAGCGTCTTGGCGTTTGCCGGCGTAGTCCTGGGGCACAGGAAGCTGATCTACATGTAAGACACGTGTTTGCCCAGCCTGGGTGTGGGGATCCGGCTTTCGAGCACCAACGTTTGGTTTGGTTGTCCAATTTAAAATTATTNGATTGAAAGCGAGGGTGTTTCAGCTTGCCGGATTAGCGATTGATTGATAAAAGTACTACAGCGTCTTGGCGTTTGCCGGCGTAGTCCTGGGGCACAGGAAGCTGATCTACATGTAAGACACGTGTTTGCCCAGCCTGGGTGTGGGGATCCGGCTTTCGAGCACCAACGTTTGGTTTGGTTGTCCAATTTAAAATTATTTGCCTTAAAAGAAATACTTCAAAACGCACCGTTTATGTAACCGTCTCGCCGTATTTTTGTGTGTGAACCGAGCGGACAAAGATATTCCCCTACGCCATAACATCCAATCAACTGAAACTGCGAAAAGAATTGTAAAATTCTAAGCAACCTTATGGACCGACGTGGAGTGTGGGGACAAACACAGAGAGAGAGAGAGAGAATTGGTTTAGCGAAAAAAGGGGTAACCGTAAGCCGTTATCCGTCTACAAAGGCGATACGGTACGGCAAGACAGAATCATTTACGTGTAATTTGAACGCAATTTGTTCCGCCCTGGTCGGGTGGAACGTTATCCCAACCAGACGACCAGGTCGAATGTCAATCGCCATGACATTAGCTACGCGTCCTAGGTAGTGAAGGTACAGCTGATTAGGCGGGAGTTGATTACGATTTGCTAATGACAAGGTTCAGCTTTAACGAAACGTACACGACCCATGAGATACTCGGTGATTACGCCAAGTCTGAGCACTCCCGGAACGCAAATGATACGTGGGTGTCATGCTACACTTGACGCATTGTTCAAATGGCCACTACCCATTATGCCATTCATTATGCTGATTTCGAATGTGCATGTTGCTGGACAAACGGGGCAAAATTTTGAAGCCACTGCCACTCTCGGCCACAATCAAACTTCAATACCCCAACGTATCTTAAGCTTTCTTGTTTGTTGTTTCCATTCATGATCAACAAATTTGTGTTAAAAGGTTCATCAGTAAATCATCTTCACACGTCAACCTTTCCCTGCTACGGTTTAATGTGTTTTATAATCTGTCTAACACACCCGGCCACAATGTAACGACATTAGCAGATTATTGTGTAATATCTCCCATATCACCACGAGACGTGAGAAGCAAAACGAGGGTTTCAAAGTAGATGTAGTGAATAATCAACTTCCAGCATTAGCCCGCATCCGCAAGAGGGTCGGAACCAGCCGGCACTAAGATCAAGTAACGTACAAAATCATCCAACCGATAACTCTAGCCAAATCTGGCCAAATACTTGAAACATGATCCAAACACCGCAACACCCTTCACGCTCTAAATTACCTGAATAACCTTTTGGCGCGGTGTACATTTCCTGGGATCCTACCGCGGATTTGCTAGCGTGTCCTACCATCGTACGCAGTTGTAATCGCATCGACCAACAATTTTTGCCACTACCACTGGATATAACCCCGCGTGAGCTCCAAAACCCAACCATCAGCCTCTCATCGATGAGCTGACTAAAAGCATCATCATCTAGCGCTAACGGTAGCAGTAAACGGCAGCAGCTACACTACATTATACCCGATGAATATATTTTGCCCCCTTTCGATTGGTTCTGGTTTCAGCCGAAAATTAAGTCCAACTTGATGCCTTCGAAAGGTTCAAATTTCACCGTTTTTTTTCCCCGTAGCAGCAACCGGTACTGCAACGCTATCGAACATGCCGGTCTGGTCTGGCCGGTATTCGGATGAATTTTAAAACTCCCCAACATTATAGACCACCGTTGAATCTATCGGACGCTAATACATACTTCACTGTCTCTTACCTTTGCTTTTACCTTCTCTCTTGAGACTACGCCATCGGGTCGGGGTTCGTCGGGAAACGGCTAAATCCTATCCAACCAACGTTAAGGTTCGCTACTCTTTTCATTTTTTCGTCTTAATCTGGCGCTAATATCCTGAGGCCATTTGGGCTAGCCGTGCTTCTGGTCACCGAACATGGTGCGGCAAAAACGCGTTCATAGTTTCCGCCGTGCAAGTACCGCCCAAGTAATACTCTAAGCCGCAATCACTCCCCGATTCCTATCCTTATGTTTCTTGCCTCGATGTCAGAGGATTGATTTTAATTTTTAAACCAACGTCTTAATACACAGATTACTGCACCACCAAGCTAGACGCTTTTACGTCTTCTGTGCGCGAGTTTTTCCTTATCCGGACGCTTCTAAGCCAACATATACTGTCTTGTTCGACCGCCACACCTGGTGGTCTAATAGCTTTTAAAAAAACTGATAAGCGAATCTTACTTTTCACACATTTCAAGCTTACCATCAGGGCATGAGATTATGCATCAACACCTTCGCACACGGCGCTAGCGCCTTTTCGCACCAACCGACAGAAGCCTTCGGTGTACGTTGTCCACGGATCTCACACCTTCCAAGCGATAAATAGTGTATTAATACGAAAATCAACCCGAATTTAAGCAACCTCTTTCCCAGATCCTGTCCGACGATCGTTGATCATAAGTTGACAGGTATTAAATTAATGTCTGAAAAGGGGAAAAAGTGCGCGGGTTTAAGACGGGCCTGGACGATTGATCGTGTTATCGTGCGTTCGACAATACAATATATTTTAACCGTCTGCTCGGAAATAAATTTGATGAATAGCTTTTGTAAGGCTTTTAAAAGTTATCGTAGTTGAAACGATAAATCCACCAACGGGTAAAGATATTCGAAATCATTCTAACCGGTTCGGGCTTGGATCGGGAATAGGACCACACCGATATTTTGAGCAGGATTAATACATTGCTCAACCACTGTCTCATATAAGCTGATCATCACGCATTCGAAGAACAAGATTTATATGCCTTTAAACATTAGAATAAAACTAATTCAATATCTAAATATGAATCTAGATCTCGTAGGAACTCGTGGATGTTCGTCAGTATTTATTTAATCACGTGGGTCAAGCATTAGGGTGGAAACCTGTTGCTAACAAAGACTTCTTTTAATTATTATTCAATACATTTTTTTAAACACAAATTAATAGATTGAACGTATAGAAAATACACGAACAATGAAAAATAGACAAAAAAAAATCGCAACACTTCTAAAGGCACGATATTGACACAATACTTCAAAACGTGACAAACAATTATGTCCAATAGAATTGCAATACACAACGGTATACCATCGGACACTTCTTTCATGTTTCCGATAGCTTAATCATGTATTTTGTCATAAAAGTTTCCTGCTGTGTTCAATTTTGAACACCATCATATCATTTAGAATCGAGAACACTATGAAATTGGCTACTGAAACTGCTATAGAACGTGTAATAAAAGTTCTTTCCCACAGTTCCTATAGTTTACTAACTTTGTCCCAGACCGGCATCATAACTCAATCATAAGATTCCCAAGAGCAATGTTAGCCTTTGGTTTCGCCCTTCTTTAGACCAACCATCGCCGTCAATAAATCTGCGTCTTTACAATGATCATAAAACTTGCCTCTTTCGAGTAACAGGATGTCACGTCCATGGTATCGTACCCCTTAGAACGGGATATCCTTAACATTCGATACCTTTCAGCAAGCAATCGTTGTGCTTGATGCTTCCGTTTCACCATAAAATCACGTTTTACGTACCTGCAAAGAAAAAGAAAATAACTTTGTTTTAATAAAAAGCCGAAAATTGATCGAATCATCTTGTACACCTTGTAGCGCAGACCAAGGTGTGTACAAGTTGTAGGAGAACAGCTATTTTCGTATCAACTGCATTCAGCGCACATGGCACCATTTTGTGGCTGGCTGCAATGTCACCTGTCGGCAGTACGGTTTCTATCATGCACCAGCAAAACCATTACACATCACTCCATTACCCAACAATTCCTCAGCAACTTGCTATAATTGTTTCCCCTGGCCTGAGGATATTGCAGGGGACACACACACAAAAAATGGTGCACTTTGCAAGTGCAGTCATGTTGATCCGGTAACGAAAAGATAAAAATGCATTAGCCAGTTTCTGTTTTCTCCCTTCAACCCATTACAACGACTTGCATTGCAGTGCAAACCCCCGGGACAACCGATCAAGCTACTTACGCCATACTTCCATAGCAAAACCATAACCAAATGCTGCAAATGGTGCCCCGTTTTCACACAAACAGACACACTTATAACTGTATTGCATGGGACAGCCATATCTTCAAGTTGGCACGTGCATTCTTTACTCTCTCTCTCCCCTGGGTTATACCCAGCGTGGTCATTAACGTAAAAGATCGACAGCTTACAGGAGACTGAAATGAATACTAATGTGTTTTTGAGGTTGCCCTAAAGTCTGTGTAATATCTTCTGTTCTATGGCCACACTCGCTGCATGCAGTGAGGTCATCTCGGTAGAAATGGAATGCAAAATTAATTATGCCTAATGCCGTACAAAATGAATTCCGACCAGCTTTCTTCCGTGATAAATCGGAACAAGTAAAAGTAAGTGAAGAGTCCGTAGTTTCGTAGCGCACCATTTCCACGCGAATGAACCTCTATTACACACCAACAAAAACCTGCTAAGAATGGGACTAGTGTGTAGCAAACAAACTGCCAATTCATTCTGCCATAAACCGCAGAAAGAAAACCACACTCCTTCTGCATCTACGCCCGAGGGCTGTCGTATAAGCTCGAAACACACCTGACGAATGATGGCTAAAGAGACCAAACCCCGATGGCACATCATCATCATCATCAGTGCCCATGTACATCATTGCTCATCATCATCGTCGTCGTTGGTGTAAAACCAACGAACAGCTCGTTTCGATGCGAATTCATAAATGATAAATCCTATAATACTGCCTTCAATTATCACATAATCATACTAATGCAGCACTTCCTACATTTTGGAACCGCACACTCTCGCCCATAACACCGGCCGACCACTCAACGCTGGTGAGCAACTTCTGTTAGCAAATTGTACTGCACTTCGTCCACCGGTCCACATGGTGGAGCTGCGTGGACCGTGAACCCCACTGGAGAAGAGCCAGCGACTGAGCCGTGTCTGACTGACAGTTTTGCTTCCTTTTTTTTTTGTTGTCTGAAACTTCACTACACACTCCTGCACAAGCTTCAACCGGGACAGAGATCCATATCCGGGACCCATGCTCCTCAGCTCGTAAGCTCCGGCAACTCACCACCACCAACTGAGGGCGATTGAAGCTTTTCGTTCTTTTTTTGTTGTTTGGCTTGCTGTTGTTTCGTGTCCATTTCACTGCATCCTACCAGCGAACGTCAATAATATATAACTCACCACCAACACGGGCGTATTGATCCACACATTCAACGAACCTCCCGCACCCGGGGGGCATGATTATTCGCTTACAACGCTCTTTGTCATGTGATGCATTATCAAAATGCATTCCCATTAGCAATTAATGAATCAACGTGTTCCGCCAGATACATGAGGCCAGTCTGTATGTACAGCCCGCTGGTTGATCGTCTGATGTTTGGGTGTGGATGGCAGGTCCCAGGAAAATCCCCACACCCGATCACATCCCGGGTCGGGTGTTTAACGACCCGATTGTGCCACTTCCAGATGCATTGGCAAATGCTCCGATGCACTCTCGCACACACCGAACCGGACTCTAAAGCTGGCTAGCGGTAGAAGTTGCTGCATCATTCAATTACACCCAATGGTGCCAACACTGTACTCGGGGCCGGTGATCCAACGGAATGGTTGCAGATATTTCTTGGCTTAAAAGAATTAAGCCACGGCTCACTAACCTACAACAAATATCTGGCAGTAATGATCGCCGCAGACAATGGTACATGCCTTTCAACATACAACTGTCGCCACCAATTGTCGCATTAACTGTGTGTTAAGTTTTAAATATTGTTTAATAACCGTATGACTTAAAATTTACCATCCACTCAACGTTTGTTTATGACATTATGAAAATTATACAAAATAATGACTGTTGATGATATTTTAAGTACGTAAATATTTTTTTACGTATGTTTTAAAAAATAATTTAGAATAAAATTTGAAATAAATTAAACTTTTGGGATGGCGAGATTTAATGCAAATAAAATAATCCATAAAATAAACTGGAAAAACTAACAAACTTATGGGACTGTCATTCTTGGTTTATTGTCTCATGTAAATTTTAAAATAAACATTTATTGTTTATTCTGTCTATTTTAACAAAAATAGAATAGATAAACATAGCTATTCTGTTCTCATTTCACAAAAAAAAGACACAGACAAAGGTAACCAAATCAAACCAAACAAAACAGGACGATATCCACTCTAAACGCTGTCTACACGGTTGTATGCGAAGTGGTACGCATTGGGGTACAAATTGAAGGACAAACCTCAGCGTACTGGTCTCGGTCAGCTTGGTATCAATCGTGGCTATATGCCATTGAAATGCCATCCTCTGGCTGGTGCTGGTGCCGACTGCACCGGGACATCGGTGGTCCATGGCACGAATGATTAATGAAGCAATAGCGTGTGCCCGGATGAATCGAATTAAACCTGCGGTTACACCACACAACACAACAGACGAATGCCGACAGCGCAGTTGGACACGTTTTGTTGCGGCACTGGTCGGCACCACCATGTGTTTCGTTTTCACGCGATCTGTCCACAATCAAATGTAAGTTTATTATTTTGTATATTAATTCCATTTCCCTGCAAAACTGGTGCACCGTTTCGGAAGAAGCCCGGTTAATGTGTTGCCCGTTAGGTTCACATCTCTTGGACATCTTGGTGCCGTTCCATCATCGCTGGAAGTGTTGATTGTTGCCGACTGTTTGCTGAGAAAAATGAACACGTGATCAACACGACCGATGGGAAACAAATGTTTTTATAGACAAAAGGACAAGTACGAATTACATCCTGCAACCGGTAAATGATATCATTTGTAAAATTCATCTGCTGCTGCCGTGGCTCTCGTCAATCAAAGGTATCAAAACACGGTAATGAAGTGAAACTCATCGCCGGCATGCTTTCTTGGTGCAAGCCGCGCTGCGTTCATAATGGCGCACATTAATCACTCGCTTTCTTCCGAACGTTTACAAATTACAACTAATTACGCGCACAATTATCCGATAAAGGTGCGATTGTGCACATGGTGTGGCTGTGGCTTTGTTGCCAATTTTGATTAATAAACATGCCAACATGCGAAATGCATAAATAATAAATAAACAATGTTTAGCATGAGCTGATGATTGGTGGTTTAAATATGCACTCTTATAATTTACAAAAGTGTTCCCCAAAACGATAGTTACATTAGTTCTTCGAAAAAAAGAGCAACTAATCATCACATACAAACAGAAACGCATAATTTCATTTGCTTTCGCTCTAATTACGCGATAACGAGCGCTCATTCGGATCGTTCAGGTGCACAAAGAACGTTGGCGGTATTGGTTTACCAAAGACATCACCCTCCGGCCGGCCCATTGTGTCGTTTAATTATGCTTAATTCGACGTGGTAAATGAGACGAAAATTAAATAGTATCCTCTAAACAAAACCACCACCTACATCGGTGTGCATCCTCACAGGTACGAAGTAAATTGAGCATTCATAACGCGGAACATAACCAGAGATCATAACCACGCGCAGCGCTATGTTTGGCTTGCTTCGTTATGGAGCATATTTATCAACCATTACCAGGCGCATGATGGGTGATGTAGACAGACTACTGCCCGAGTTTTTTTTTTTTGTACCAGCTGTGAAGCGAACTTCAAAACAGGCCCATCTATCACACACCGTAAGCATCGCCATCTAGTACGAAATGAGCAATCCCTGCCCGGGCAAACACACCACACTACCAGGGATGGGATGAAATGCACGCGTTATTAACCATAAATTACCGGTGGGCCACAAATTGTCCGATGGCTGGTTGAGAACGTGTCATTTCATCTAATGTATCATGTTACCGACCGACAGTGTAACGTGTTATTTAAGCTGAACAGTGAGGGAGACCAAAAAAGTAAAACAGACAATAATCGAGCCACCTTTCAGGAATGCTTCTTGAGGAATCAATAGGATAAGGTTGTGTCTGGTTGTACTCCAATAACCATTTTGAAAGCCTGTGATTTATGGTGTATTAATTTCGTCAAGTGAACGGTGTACAAAGTGTCGCGCCAGACGAATCGATCTTCCAACAGTAATAGCAGCACCAGCACGATAGAAACAACAACTCCAAAAACAAACCAAGCCGTTCCAAGCTGTCGATCCGTTCCAAGAATTGAAAGCCGCTTCGGCCAGCATCGGAAGGATCCTAACGGTGTTTAAGATGGTGCCATTAGATCCATTTTCACAAAAACGCCACCACATGTGCTCCACATATGGTGCTGCAAACGTCTGTGAGCCGTCTTACGTCTTACGGGGGACAGTATCTACCTACCGCACGCGTACCACACGCATGCATACATGGCGTAAAACAATATTGAAGGCAAAAACTGACAACCCGACAAACGTCAAGGGCAACCCATCGCAAACGGCAAGGGCGCTGATGTGCATCTGTCGATCGAAGATACACTACGGCATAATTGCGCACCGTGTTGGCCAAGCCCTTTTGCGGTAGGTGGGCACGGAGATAAAATAACAAAACACTAACAAACACCAGCTATCGATCAGCTGTCGCGCGACTCCGGGGTTTTCCTTCCCCTTAAGAAAGCGAAACCAGCCAGTGGAAAATCTAAAACGTCATCACGTCATAAACCTTTTCTTTTCGTACGGTAAACAGTTGCGTGCCCCGGCGACGGGTTTCTTTTCACGCGCGTTACATCAACGTCATCGACTTCAGCCAGCGTCGACAACTTCTTCGCGATCCCTTATCAAACGATCAAACGGCTGCTGAGCCGTCGTGACCATGGTTGGTTCTTAAGTTTCCTTCGCAAGCACCGTGAATGGGGCTGCAACAAAAACTCGACTAATTCAATTGTAACGAATTTGTGAGTTCATTTGTTTATTTATTTTTTCGCTTATAATGCCCACCCAAGCGAGCGGACGAACAAACAGTGCAGCTAGAACAAGGAGCGAGCCAACAAAAAAAAACCCCCTGAACTGTTTCGAAAGAAAGTACTCGATGGGGAAAAAACAGCGTGCTACGGCGTGTGGAAAAATGTAACCGTTTCGATGTAATAAAGTAGTCGAAAAGAAAAAACCAACCCCGAAGACGCTCAGCACGGGAAAGACAGTGAGTGAGTGCATCCAGTCGCGCCAACCAACCGGTAGTCCACAAACCGTTTTCCCATTCTGTTGGTGTTGCTGATGCAAAGTAAACAGTTTGCATCGTTCACCAAATTGATCGGCACAAAACATCAAACCGTGGAGTGAAGCAAAACAACAACAAAAATATCCCAACACACAAACGGAAACGGAAGGGCACCGGTTCGAGAGTTTTGCGTCTTGAAAGAGGGCGCTAAGGAGTCGTCGAAATTGTGTGCACAAATAAAAATACGCTTGTAAAAACAATGCCAGCAACTGCACTGTTCCGGTGGTATGGGACTGGCCAGACACTCTGGTGACAACACTGATAGGACTTGCTTGCTTGCTTGCCGATCAGTGACGACGCAATTCATCGATGTTTACCTGCAACTGTTAAAACGTTCATGATAGAGCATTTTATAGGAAAAAAACCCCAAGCGAACTTCATAACCTCCCCTAAACAATTTAAGCGTACATATCGTTTAATACCATGATTAACAAAAGAAGCTACCAGTATGTTAAGTGGCTCTTAAGTCACAGGAACGGAATATGGTTTATACTTTCCCAGGAGTTCACGCTGTAAGCTACAAACAACCTTTCCCAAACATACATTATTTTTTACACAAACAGTTTATTCATCGATACCTTCAACCAATCTAGCGTTATTTCCTTAAAAAGAATCCTCCCAAATAAGAAATTGTTACCACACTCAATGGCTTCAACTTGAAAAGTACCTCTTCAGGACCAATTTTATAACAACATCCAAAACAAAAGCCACACATATCGAACATTCCTGGGAAATAATCGTAGAGCTGCGCAGTGCAAATACTAAGCAGCCGTACGGCTTTTTTGTTGTTGACGAACATTCTACAACCGATTTCTCACAGCGCATACAACCCTCCCATCATTATTGCATTCGAATGCAAATGAACGCAATAAAAACAGGGGAGAACAGACGTTAGCATCTTGACCATATCCTTCAAACCTAGCGCACTTGAATGTGCACCATTTATACCGGTTGAGGAAGGCAAAATATTTTCATCAACCCTTTTTTCCCCGGAGTTAAGACTAATCAGACGCTTAAATTTGCCAACGCCAACTCTCTTCCAAGCATTTCAAACACCATCATCGACACCAGCGCTAACCCTTGCGGCGTAGAAAAAACACCTAAATTAAAGGAACCCCGTCAAGTATGCTTAACGGAGGCTGCTTGACAAATGCTGCTCAAGTGCCCCAATCAATTAGAGTTAAGTTTCACCTTAATGCCTTCATCCCAGCGGCAAGAAACTGCACACTCGCTATTGATGGTGGAAAATCTGTTTGGATACTTTTCTATTGCCTTTAGTGGCCATTTAGCGATCACTTGAATTTTTTTCTTGCACCGTTGTGCAGAAGAACGCTACGGTTGCAATGCCGTTGTTCTGAGTTCGGAAATATTCAGTCGTGGGAATTGCATTTTGGATGCTTATACTATCTTGAGGAGTTGGGAAAGATGAAGCTTTAAATTATGATTTTACGGTTAATTTTGGAATCGTTCAATATGTTATTCTTAAGTATTAGAGGAACTTCGTAATAAGTAAAACCATTATTAACATATCCATGACTAGCTACATTTCCTGAACGCAGAAAAAGAACCAAGGTTTCCAGCATATGTTGCAGTAATACATTTTAATACAAACCAACCCAACCCACAAGATCAATTATCGCACACAGGCACACGTATAATGTACACCAAATCTGGAAAAAAACCCCGCAATGAACCGACGACCCGAAGATCATTCATATGTTTGCACTGCCCAACAGTATCATCAAATTGCCGACCACGTGACACACCTCGGCCCGGCCGCGGTAGCACCATGCTTCACGGTTCAAGTGCTCATAAATGACAGGTATACACGGACCTGGTGGAATATAACCCGAACATGCTCCCCCTCCCGTATGCCCATGTTATCCATTTGCAGTCCATCAGCGGTGTAAAAATCTTCATTTGTCAAGATCGTAATCTACCCGTCACATTAATGTAATTATAGACACATATCCACGCATACGCCCGCGGCGGCCAGCGCGCGAGGAACGATATGGGAATGCGCGTCTATGAGGCATTGGGAACGCAGACGCAGATGGAGCGCAATACGAGCAAAAGTTCGTCGTCCATGACTCTAGCACGACCCGGGAGCTCAACATCCGGACTGCTGTGCGGCTGGTAGCATGAGACGCGAGGACAGACAGTAGGACCCACTGTTGCCCCGAAGCTTAGAGACAAATTACTGTAATAATGGGGCCACAGCAGCCTTCCCAACTTTCAAACAACGCATCAACGATGACTTCAACGACTTCACGCGACGTGAAAGACGTCGTTGGCGTTGTTGTCGTCGTCGCCGTCGTCGTCATGGATCATTTCCAGAACTTCCATCATCGTTCGCGCTGAAGTGGACGCTGTTGTTTGTTTGAATATTTGTTTGCATCTGTTTGTACGGTTCCACTTTCGTCTGCCGGATTGGTTCGCTGGCCAAAGGTTTGGTTTATTGTTTTGTTCTTGGCCATCGCACTGGATACCTCAGCAAACCCTTCTACTCCATTCGAGGAATCGTCATTAGCATCGAGCACAAAACTGCACCAGCCGATACGTCCGTACTGAGACGAGAAACACACACACAATTCTCGTCTCAGCAAGAACAGAACAGGAGAAAGATCTCGGACTGAGCTCCGTCTGGATAAGGTACAACAAGAGAATCATGGACAAGGCGAGCATTTAGGGAAAATAGCCAACCGGGCTACCGTTGCTTGACCACAGCACTCTAAAAACTCTACTTTTCTTCTTTCTCCCGCATTCCTGCTTCAAAAAGTTTCACACACACACACAACTCCATCCCCAATCGCATGCACCTCGATCGTCTACAATTCCTACGACGAGTCTACACCGGGAATGAATGGGATACAGGGCGTCAGTGTTGTGATTGAATCGAGAGTGAAGAAGATGGAAAAAAGTACACCTCATTCTATTTAATCGTTTCTTCATAATAATAAAGTTGTTTGTTAATTTCCATCTTCACAACCATCTCTCTCTCCACAGGACCAGGGACACGAAACGGTGGAAGAGCGTGTGCGCTCCAGACATGAGGACAACCGCGCACGCTAAGGCAGGCAAATGTGTTTCCATCTGCCCCGTCGAACAAGGAGGAAACGCGCTTCACTGACGCAAAACACAAACCATTCCTGATGCTCTCAAAGTCCAGATAATATGACGACGGCCAAGCTCCCAGCTATACCCAGGCCCATGCTACGTTTGCAGCATTATCATAAAGAAGTATCATAAGTCAATGATTTGAATGATTTTCTACCGTCCCTTTCCCAGTTTGGATTCCCCGTAGAAAGCGAGGCACTGAGCGCTGAGTGCTAGAAGAAAATGTCCGAACAAATGTCTGTGCGCTGTTCGAGGCTGAGGTGGCAAAGCGGTATTGGAAAGTACGCTCCAATACCATCCCCAATCGAACAGGACATTGAGCTTGACAACGTATCCGTCGTGCCAAGAACGATCGCTCAATTTGTCGAGATGTCCAAACGGGCGGAGAACGAACAAGATGAAAAAACACATGATTGCGTCTGCTCACATTGCCACGCTGTTCCTGCTTGCTCGACTAGATCACTGCCTGCGCGCATGTGTGAGATTTGATTAACAAGATTTCCATTCACCCCATACGGTGAGGCGACCCAATAATCTAGAGGCGCAGAAATACTCCTAGAGGATTAGCTCCAGAAATCCTGCCGAAGATTTCCTCCCGATCGTTCCCGATCGCCACACGCTTGGGAACATATCGATCAGTCTTTTCGACTCGTGGTTTGCTCGTGTTCTTTCCACAAGCGTTTTTTTTTTTTGTTTTGTTTTGGGAAATCGACCCACAGACCGCGAGAGGTCCTTCAGAACGCGATCAACCGTTTGAAACGTAGCACACAAAGCTTGTCGAGGCGCCAAATATTCCAGATTCACAGCTCTCGCTGCGTTGTAGCTCGCGCCAATAATTGATTGGCTGTCAAGATCATTCGGATCACCTCCATCGGTCGGTGAGCCTAGCCATGGGAAGAGGATAGAAATGAGATATATCTTTATTATTCATCATCATCATCCGCCTCATCAACAATTGGATGACACGAGTAACAAATTTGAATACTCTTAATATGCAGCCCCGTGTAATCGGTTATCTTCCGCTGTCTGGCGACCACACTCTGCCAGTGTGATCGGTGGGGATTCTCGCATGAACACTGCCTGTGTACGCAGCAGCGCATGGATAGTCTCACACAATGGTCGTGGGCAAACAACTGACTCCACACGTCATCTCAGCACACAAGACCCAGACAAACCAGTTTCCAGCCATTGAGCTACGTACGACTCTTATGTTTTTTGTATGTGTCTGTGTTATATTCGGACTGTCAAAACGTACTCAACAAAACGGTACAGAACGGATGAAGGAATCTCCATGTTGCCTCGCCGTGTCTCAACCGTACAAGATGAGGAAGGTACCACCATCCTCATCTACACCAATGTGTTTGTTAAGTATCGTTAATGATTTATAAATGCCTGTTGAAATTTTGACACATCCTGCCCTTTTTCTCCCTGATCTACCATCACCGCGCACTGCCTGTTTATACTGCTAGCCTACCCTAGTACGCAGCGATGCTGTTTAATTCGGTGATCGATACGATCGTGTCACGCGCTGCCATGCGTTCGATGGACGTTTGATATGACAGGGGAATCCATCCGCGCGTGTGTCTGCACGAAATGAAAAGGGTGTAAATTGAAATGCTCAGATCTGATCCGTATTCATCTCACTGGGAAATTTTGCATAATTTCGCTTAATTCTAGTGATCGCCAGAATAAGGTATGTTTTTTTTTAAATCAATATTAAATTAAATGCTATTAGTCAACAACATTATGAACGTTTACGAGAAAAACCCTTTCAATAATTATGTTTAACAGAACTGGTTGCGATCATTTATATGGTTATGAATGCTTGAAAGAATTCGAACAACTTGCTGCTTTCTTACGACAGCCGACGACTGTTTGAAGTTTCCAAATAACAAGTGTTGTTTTCATATTTTTGCCGTGAATCATTAATGTAACTAATCAATTAAGCTCTACTTTTTTAAATCATACATTTACTTTTTGTTCAATTCCATACTATACGCCGACAAAATTATTTTAAAGCAGATCGCAAAGCTCTGCGATCACCGTCAACGCCACAGGCGGGTTCGTCGCTTGCTCACTCGTTTAATTTCAATGTGTATTGTGCATAAATTGAGCACGTTTGCTTTAGCTTCTGCGGTATACTGACATCCAGATGGGATTAACAAAAACCCAAACCTCTCTAGGAAACGTTTCACGTGCACCAAACCGATACTACATGCAGGGTTCTTTCCCTTAATGCTGACACCATTCACCCGATCGAAGGGGATGTGGATGGGAATTGATCGCAAGGGTCGATGCGTTGAAGCTGCTTAGTCACTGTTGTTGCTTCTGGTACTTCTCGCAGCTCTTATATGTTCATTCGATACACGGGACCACCGCACGATGCTACACACGATTGGGGTTCTGCACATTGAACCAGTTGTCTGTTGTTCTCTTGTCTCTCGGTAAGCACATATTTGTATTCATTTCAACGACCATCCTTATTTGTTCTTGGCTACACTTCTGCACCGTATGCCGATGCCGCCAATGTTATTGATTGTTATTGCTGCTATTGTTCAACATCCTTCAAACGATGCTTCCATTGCGTACCGGTATAAGTTGATGAGGCTGAAGAGCCAACGTGACAACAACCGCGCACGACATTATAAAGTCCCTAACCGAAACAGCACAGTCGTTGTGTTTTATTTTATTGTGTTTGCACCATTTCCTTCAACAGTGCTGAAGTGATGAGAATGATTTCCCAAGGAAATGCATTGTCATCACGCCACGAACCCTTGGCGCCATGCTTCCACAAAAACGCATTCGACACTTGAAATCAAGAATCTATCGATATGCAGGTATGATCAATGGCGGATCAAAACGATGGCCAAAGTTGTTGGCAGCCTAAGCCAGCCCCGTCTTCTAGGAGACACCGGAAAGTGGATATCGATCGAGTAGAAAGATTCAATTTTGTTTGTGTTTCATCCAAAGAAATGAAGCTGTTTACTGTTATCAGTGATAAATCGAAAGATCTATTTTCTCTGAACCAAGTCCCGAGAATGATGTGTAATTTGTTCAAACCTAGTAGTTTCGCTGCAAGGTGAATTACTTTAAAAATTATTTTTTATTTACACCAATTTTTCACCAAAAGTGAACAAATTTTAAACCAACATGAAAGACCCAAACTAAAAATCAAGAGAATCAACATAACGCTACTAATCCAGAAAACCCTTCACTGATATCGAATTGCTCCCGAACCGAAGACTCCCGAAAATCTGTCATACTTTCGACTGAAAATGGGCAGACCTCCGCGAATAGCTGCAGACGGTAGCATCTGTTGATTTGCTGCCTTTGCGCGGGTTGCATACCATGTCATGTCATGGGCCGTACACGGTACAGTACACTCCTGAAATGATTAACGGCGCCACACACTCCAAAACTTCACCCGACGGTCACCCAACACGGGTAAACTACACAGTCGTTTACCAAACCATACACCGTGCATCGTCCTTCAGCCAATGTCCTCAACAGGTTGTGCGTGTGTGTGTGTGTGAGTGTGTGTGTGTGTGTGGCGAACCCGCATGGCTTTGTAACCGATCCGTTCTCCACCATCAAGTCATTTTCAACCAATTAAGACGACACCATATCCAAACCTGGAGCCGGACTGGGCGGACGTAGCCCATTCGAAAGGAGCCACAAACATTGCTACCAGCATAACGACCGCGTGCACTGAACGCGACATTGATTCGCCCTGCAAAGTGGTTGGAGGGGGGAGTGTGATACATGATATGCGAGAACCTTATTAGAAATCCGGACCCGATCGGTTCAACAACAACAACAAAAACTGCAAACCGCTGACCGACCAAACACACCAGAAGATATCTTACACGCCGTAAGCAAATTTGTGGTCGAGAGCCTTAAACGACAGGCGTGTGTGTGTGTCTGATTTTTTTTACCATATTTCCCCCTTGCCAAACCCTGCCCCCCGGCGCACGTCAGTAACCACCCGCCTTACACATACGCGCATATCCCAACGCAACTGCTGCCGGTGCCGACGAAGGCGATCAAACTAAATGAATATTTTACGCTTGACTGGGCAAAAGAAAATTTACCGCACACGACCGATATTGTATTACCTTTGGCGTATCCCTGCGGCGAAGGTTTCACCACGGCACGCCACACGGTATTAGGTTTTTTTTTGTTGAAGCTTGTACGGGGGAGAATCCGTCTATAGAAGCCCAACCAGCAGGGAATGCTTCGTACAATCGGTGGCACAGTATCGATGACTCAAAAAAAAAACACATACACCCTACGTTAATGCCTTCTGTGCTAAATACAATATAGAGCAGATTGATTCCGTTGTTATTTCATAAATCTTGAAGGTAAATAAATCATACAATATGCGTACGTATGTTTCTTGATTGTGATTCCGGAGTTAATTTTTTGACGTTCTTCCTAAAATCAATCTCAGCTCCCGTACATACTCAGAGCAACATCACCAATTGCTCACCGCGTGTCTCAACTTATGCAGCGAACTAAACATTCCACCGCAAACTGATCGTGCGCGATTGAAAGCCCTCCCGGTCATATCGAATGGCCTCCGGTCCGATTAATTCCGAGAATGTGAAATCATGCCGTACGAGCTAATCGTTAGTGACGTGATATTCTATATCGCTTTTGCCAAATGCCCAGTCAGCATCACGGTCATCATTCCGTAGGACTGGCCGCTTCAGCAAGCTGTTGAGCCCAACGTGACTTTGTTTCTACGCCAGTACGCTGATGATGTTTGCTTCATTTTCCTTTGCCTGCTTTTTTGCCATATGCACAGCATCCTACTAAATGATACCCCAAGCAGCTACTGCGCACAATAGTAGCCTGACAGCTTGTTACCGATCCCTTTTTTGTGTGTTTGTGGGTCCTTTTTTCGGGAGGTCTACCGTGTTGTCCTTTATCAAATTATTTCACCTTGACGAAATTGGTCTTGACAGTGGAACTACGGATACACCGGTAAGCACTGTTAGCTGTGCCTAGCATCAAGTTCTAACCGCTGTCGAAACTTTTCTAATCTACTCATTATTGAGACATCAAGAAGTCGTCACATGAAGTGCTTCACATTATCAACGGAAGGATCTGTACCTTTTTTTT
Organism: Anopheles rivulorum; assembly: GCA_018908115.1. Taxonomy (NCBI): domain Eukaryota; kingdom Metazoa; phylum Arthropoda; class Insecta; order Diptera; family Culicidae; genus Anopheles; species Anopheles rivulorum. The sequence continues at coordinate 5,078,834 of STHB01000004.1, forward strand.
CTGCAAAACACGCTCTCTAATACACTCTACCGGGGTTTTTTTTTCAGAACGTTATGATCCATCACATTTTGCTTAGTCCATCCTGCTGTTCACTGAAACACTGCCACCGCGGTAGATCGATGATTAATGGAAGTTTGCTACGCACACATACAGAGAGTGAGCCAACCTTGCCAATTGCACAGCCATTCTTTGACACGTCGCAACAAAGTAGCCACAAATTAGGTACATCACCCGCACGAAACCGATCCCGGTGCCTCGGTAAGCCTCGGTCAGTGCATTAACGTGCGGCAGCGCAAAACAAGGCGTAAGAATTATTACCGCGTACCACGAGCGTTGAAAAGTGATCGTATCAAATTAGTCGCCAATAAATGCACGGCCAGCAGTGAATGGGTATGGCAAAAACAAGATTAATAAAGGGTGAAAAAAAGCTTTTAAAAACATTTCACACCAGGCCTCGCTGTGTGCCAGTGCCATTGCGGCATGATCGCACACTTCTGTACGGAGAGTGTTTAATTACTCTATCTCGCTGCCGCCGTTTTAACCCGTAGTGGCAACATGTGGCATTAACGATGCAAATCTCGCGAGCGGATAATCAATCACCGCACAGGATATCGAGCGGCGCGATATAATCAGCAACAATTTTGCACCATCAGCAACAATTGCATCAGACGTGCTGAATACCAGCACCTGGTAAAACAAGCGTGTAATGCGATGCACACATAAGGTGTTCCATAAGGTGTTTTTGTTTGAAAAATGTGAAAACTAGTTGTCATCATTTTTTTCCTTCTTTAAAAACACAACTTTTCAACAACGCGTTTTTCATCGTTTAAAATATGTAATGTTGATAAAAATACCACTGGTGGTATGATCACTCGGAAGCGGCTCGTAATATATGACGGCCTGATGATCCCACCGTACAATAAAAATGACATTTGACTAGTGAATGGCAACTCTTCTAGCAAATGACCCTTTGTTGGTTTCAAATTATCCCTTATTGCATTTGAAGAAACCAATATAACATATAAGAAACCTATAAACAATACCTATATTATGTTGTTAACAGATATTCACCAAAAAATATCACACAACAGCTTAAACATTGGCATCGACAACACTCTAATGTATAAGTAGGATCCAGCACAGATTTTTTTCATACAACGCTAGTTTAAACATCTTTCCATTGCCTATTATGTATGTCGAATATTCAAGTCATTTAACAGCAACCGTTCAAGTGCAGGTAGGCATAAACCGTTTCAGTAGCCGTTTGTGGTTTAGCGTTCGTTTTTTTTGCCTGATCCTCCTCTATCCTTCAACCATTACACCATGTTGTTTTATTTTTTTCTTTGCTTTGCTGCGGAACCACTCATAAGAAGTGAACACTACTAGCGAGATAAAAGAGTTGCCGATGTACTTGAGCCTATGATAGACAAGTATGAGCTACAATAACACACACACACACACACAAATACAAGCCGGCGGAACGCGAAACCTCCTCTTGTGTGTGGAACTCCTTCCCTCCCCTTACTACCTCCTGATCGTGTTTTACAACGGACGTTTGTGTAAGTTTTAAGCCCTGTGTGGATAAAGGTGGAAAAGAAACACTCGACACTGTGCGCCAACTTGGCGCATCAAGATACCGTGAAGCAATACGGTTTGCCACACTGTAAAACCCGTACCAGCCAAGTCAACGATTACTCCACGTACGATGGGGATGGGTACTTTTACCGATGCGTTTTACGAGATTATCTTTCGGTTGGCTTCTTCTGGTGCAATCAGGATGCTATCAGGTTGTCTAGAGATGTTTGATTCTTCATTTATTTGCTTTTATGTGGCAAGGATCGCCAGTTCGGATCGGATCGTGCAAAAATCATATTTTACCATTCTACCTATCCAGGTATTTGGTCTGTTTGTTGTGTTTTCTTGCAGCAAACATAGATCCTTCAGCGTCACGATTGCTGTTCCCGCCCAAAAGCCACTCACGGATCGTTCTTAGTGATGGTTGGATGCACACGTAAGACATTCGACAGCCGTAACCATCATCGGCCAGGGCCGTACCGGAACCGGGCGCGTTAAGCTACTGCAAAGCTGCTACGCTTTCGCTTTATCCTAGCAATTAAAGTAACATCAAAACCCAAAATAACAACAATATGCTCGTCGACATCGCTACTGATCGTGTTTTTTTTTTTGGGGTGGGTATTAGTAATGAGCAGCTTTCCAATATAGTGCCGCAGATTGCTCTATTGAAACCTTTTGTCAGCTGAGACTTTCGGAACATCACCGAACCCCATCCGTCATCGCCATGGCGACCAACCACCATATCCTCTGGCCGTGAGTGAGCGTTGACACCCTGCCATTATGATGTTTTGTTCAGGTTCGGTTCGGATGACTGCTTGATCGCGTTGTTTTGCAACCGCTGTCACACGACCAAAAACCGACACATTAGAGAGGGGACCAAATACGGTAATGTCTTCATCGGAAGGTGATTAGTGGCAATCCACACTCGGCTCGGCTGCATGCCGTAGAGGAAAATTGAAAATCCCTTACCGACCGGTGGTGTTTTGGGCACATTTCGAACGCATTATTTCCTGCAAACGGGAGAAAACAAGGTCCCGCAGACACACACACACACAAACACAGTGTACCGTATGTTTTTGGGATGGAAAAAGCAACAATCAAACCCATCTCACTCTAGGCTAGCTTTGGTTTTGGGCCTTGATCAACCGTGTGCTACCATCCTAATCTGTCACACAGATTCGGGGAACATGTAATGGCAGTTGTCAGGGATACATGCGTGACATAGAGCACCGAACATAAATGCGTGTTCCATGTTCAACCATTTTGTTGCCACGAAATTTATGATACAAAGCCGATCGGGACGATTAGAAATTCGCTTTCAATGTGACACACACACATATATTGTAGCACGCAAACAATTAATCAGCAACGTTGGCGTGTGTGTGTGTGATATATTTTCCTTCAAACAATCATTCACCTTTAAACCAGACAGGAATAAAACATACAAACTGTGCAGGGCAACAAAATTTAACGGAAAAGGAAAACTGCAGCCACCCATCATCGTAACGTGGCAAATGTGCAAAATGCACAAATTATACCTAATGCTGATGCGTTATGATATCACGCCTTCGGACCGGCGGTCTTTTGGGGCGGCCGCGTCCAAACCGCTTATTATAATTTTAAGCTTTGTCACCGATATGCAAGCAACTCCCATTTCATTATCATCGCCTCTAATGGTTGTCTGTTTCGTTGATTCTAACCAAAACATGTTGGTTAATGTACGGGCGTGCACTAATGGGGTTCACTGTCCACCAAGCTACTCACTCCGATTGCACTTCAGTTCCTCATCGGGTCATTATGGAGGGTTTGTTTTTTGTTTTGTGTCGAGCTGAAACTGTTATACCAATGTGTTTTTTTGTAAGTTTTCAACTTGGTTTAGTTTCAATTTCCACCGGCCAGCCAAAACACAAGCTGGTACCAATAGTTCGTGCCGTGCCGTGGTGCGGTAGTGTTGATCGCGCATTACACCCATAATCAAATAATTCTACCAAACCAACAAACAGCGATAATAACGCCTAATACTGCTAGCCATCACCAATCGCTGGCAGCACACTGTAAAGCAGTTTAATGTTGCTTAATGGTAATGCTTTGTTTTGCTTACACCGCGCTGGGAAAGCAGTGAACAAAAATGGCAAAAATGATGTGAGAACCAAGCCCGAAAAAAAAAACACCATCAAAATGCCAGGCACGGGAACAGGGGAGGCAAAAAATCGCACACAAATGTTTCGCCACATACGATACGTGTTGGTTACAAATGATGCATCATAGCCTGTGGGCAGCAAAGTGTTAGAATCATTATCATTAGCACAATGTTTGTGCGTTTACCCCAATGTTCTTGCTAAGGAGAGAAATATTGAAGGCATTAAGTGTTGGTAAAAGCTGGAAGAAAACTTCACGAAAAAATGAAGTTTACATAAATGTATAGTTTTCATCCACTTACAATGTGCGCAATATAAATTTATAATTTTATCAGAATATATAAGGAAGAAAGCTACAAATTATTTACAAATGGGCTTAGTTTAAAAAAAATTTACCACATGAAAATATTGTGAATAATCTGCATTGAAATGCCAACAGTGAAACTACATTGTCCAATTACCTTTTTTGTTATGACTTTTCCACCCTACCATCAGCGTGTTGCGTGAGTTCGTTGATCGTTTTATGAGGTTCCCCTTGTTCGCACGTATCCAAACACCTTCTAAAATATTTCCAACACATCAGCTCACTGCTCATCTCACCCGGTTCCCCCTGACCATTAGCGTCCCACATTTGGCGGGATGCGTTACAAATCGTTAAAGCTTCATTTGCGGCAGCTAATGAAAAGGTTTCATGCTCTAAAAATATTAAAATATCAACCGCTCGCACCTCGTGCGCCTCGGAAAGCGCACTGGCAGCTGGCAGAAGCTGGCCGGTAGGAATGGCACCAACAACCAAACAATAAAAAATAAAAAGGATATCCGAGACGAATGAAAGTGAACCGAACCGATCGTTACAACCGGCCGGCCGTGAAAGCCGGTTTGCTTTTGTTTCTTATTTCTGTTCTGTGAGCTTCATTTGTCAGCTCCGTACGACAACGTCGGCGGCTGTTCTAATGAGTTTTGGGTTTGTTTGGGTTACATTTTACGCCCATCGCTGTAATGCAAAACTGCCAAATGTTTGAGGCCTTTGCCACATTTGTGTGTGTGTGTGAGTGCCCTTTTCAAGAGCAAGCTTAGCATCGTTGTTGAAGTTGCTGGAGTTTCGAACGAAACACACCGAACCAACCAGCAAACTGAAGTGAGCATGTCATTGATCGTTGCAAAGTAAGTTGTCACAAGCGGGCATTAAACTTTCCGGACCAAAATCTCGAAGCCAAACTTCTCCATCAGTACGCCAATCGAAATGGATCACTGCTTGGGGCCGTATGAAGCGAAGAATTAATTAGCACGCTTAATTGACGATATTCTTTCTTATTTCGCGTCGAACCTGCACGGCACAAACTATCTGCTCAGTGAATCGCCCAAGAAATAAACACTGAGAAAACCATCGGCTGTGCGTTCATCTTTTGCACCACGGGGTACCCTTTGTGTATGGGCTTCAAAACTGTCAACAACAGTTAACAAAGCATACGGAAGACGGTCGCAGAATGGTCGGGCCCTCGGGTCACTTTTCGCACGTTCAGTCCACTCTTGGTTGATACCAACCGCATGGTAAGGAAGCTACCGGTCACTCTCCAGTGTGATCCCGATGCCCGGGCGCCATAAGAAGACCGATTGCAGCTCGCCACAATGGAACATAATTGAAAAGATACACAGAAACTACGCGAACCTGTGGCCATGCTCATGCATAATGCATGAGTGGTGATATTGTTTCGCCCTTACACCGACGGGATACGCCAAGATCCGAGCGAGTGCCCGTGAACAGAGTGCTGTGTGAGACGGCAAATCAACGCGCGAACGAACCTGAACACCGCAGGAACAGCAGAATTATGAGTACGAGAATTATTATTATCATTATTGCGCCGTAACAGTGGGCACCCTAAAGCACGCCAGCACACGCTTGACCATAAACGCCGTCAATTATAGATGTTGAGCAATTATAGTTTTACCTCATTAGGAGTATTTGCACGACGGTGGTGCGGTCAGCCGATGGGCGCACTTTTGCAACTGCACCAAACAACATCAACCAACTAACCGGTCAACTGAAGTTCCATCCATGGGCAGGACAGGATGTTTTGCGACACTTTCGGCACCCGGGAATGCGTGTAGTACTTGTTGCCGTGGCCATAATTCTGGCACAGCACCACCGCATAAGCGCTTATCACCGCGACCGAAGTAAGAGAATTGTTGCTGGCTGCAACATGTACATCCGCACGCCGGTGCACATAATTAGTAGTGGCAGTTTCATTCATTTGTAAGCACCAAAAATAAAGCGGGTACCGGGACCAAGGGAATAATGTTGGGCTGCGTAATTGGGCGTGCCGTTTGTCTGTTGCACCCCCAAGAATGCCACCCAAGACTCTGGTGGCTGGTAACCGCCATAATAGGGAACTACCGGTGTACACTGATTACTTTTGGTACTGATACTCATGCAAGCAGTGGTTGTCCCGGGAGGCGGCAAACACTTAAACACGAACAGGTATCATGTGAAATGGACCATATTTCTGTTTAGCAAGCTGATATCCTTAAACTAGAAGGATTGTTTTTTTTTACGTCTTCAATGAAGTACAAGAACCCCTCGATCACCCTGCTCGTTTCGTGCTGCTGGTGCTTTACACAAACCAGATCAAATTGATCTCATCTTGCTCGTCCGCGCCAACAATCCGACATTTTAAACTCCTAAATTACCAATTGAGCTCGATTAAAGGAAGATCACGCAGTTGCAGCGTAACCAATGGGAACTCGGGAAGAATTTACGAACTATAAAAACAGAAATGACCACAGTGACTTGTCCCCGGCACGGCATTCAATCACTGGCCGACGAAACCGCTTCCCATTGTGGGAGTTTGCCGTTTTTAATTAACTTATCATCCAATGTCGGAGTGCGCTGAATGTTTAATACTTGCCCCTTTATTTGAATACATGTACGGGCCGGTTTAATACTTGCCGTCCATGCTTTCAATGGGTCGGCGATTTGCTGTGTACAATTGCTGCAAGGTTGGTAACGATTGCTTTTATACTACAAGACAGCTGAAACCCAATTACTGCGACGACCTACATCAGCACGAACTGTGTCGTGTTAAGAGAACCATTCTTTTAAGGTACGCTTTAACCATCGATACATATCTTGGTGGAAATATAGATTTAATTTAACCGCTTCTCATCAACTCGCTCTCAACCAATGAATCAGACAGATTCTCGGGTTGCCCTGGGAAAATTAATCTCATCCCGTAATCGATCGATTACGCTTCCGTAGCTCGCCATTTCGATTGATTAATGATTGGCCGAGAGACTGATCGTACGAGTGCCCGTCCGACGTATCCTGTGCACTTACATACGCAAAAGATTTATCAATTGATTGCACCACCACTCAACTGCAGTGGTGTTCGCGTTTTCCACACTATTTATCGATCGTCCTCCTTCACTAAACGGGGAACACTTTCTACGCGCAGGCACCATTCCAAACCGAACGGGAACCACGAAAATACAGTTAATGGTCAATCTTCATAAATTTGAATACTAATAATTTCATGAGAAAATTGCCAGAGGTCATTCGCTATCGTACCGATTTTTCTATTTAATTTTTCTGAATGGCCCGGAAGGAAAGTGAGCGAGTCACAGTTGCAGCAGAAGCATCGATAGACAGACGAGAATCTCAACGGACATTCGAAAAAAAAATCGTCTCGTCTCGTGGGTAGATAGGGCAGATAGTTTGCCCCGAAGCATGCCCGAAGCAACGGTAGCAAGATCTCTCGCTCCATACTCCGCCGCACACGTGAAGAGGGTTAAACAAGGGAGAGAGAGAAAAAAAAAAGCATCTCTTAAAACGATAGCTTGTTTAGATTATAGCATTTAATGAGCGCGAGTTTTCAACGCAACGCAAACATCCACAGTCATCGCGTCGATCGCGTTATTATCGCGTCATCTTCGGCTTCGCCCGTTCCACCAGCCATCTTACCATCTAACCAACCAGGCTGAATGAACCATTTTGCTGTTGCTTTTCACTAATGCTCACATTCCGCATCAGCATCAGTTCCCAGGCCGGGCATTATACAGCCGTGCGTAAGCATTACGCTAACTCGCCACTGATCGCTGTTGATATTGTAGATCGGGTACGTTGATTAGTTTTTGCACCAATCTGAACTGGTGGTAAACAAAAAAAAAAGCCAACAAACGCAGCTTGTGCTCGCTATCACTGTCTTTTATACAAATGTATTTACCGTACAGCCGTCGAAGATTGATCGCACATCGCACCACAAATAAAACAATGCCAAACAAAACAAACAATCAACTCATTCTGCAGTTGGGTGGTGATCGGGTTGTACCGGCCTGTCTGGATCCAGCTTTCCCAACATCAGATTAACTCCCAGCCTAATCAGCTCTTATGGTTCGTTCTAGATCAATCGTGAATCATTCGAAACGATTATGTGCTCGATTGAGGCGTAGTGAGTAATAGGCGAAAAAGAAACAGCTCAAACCAACTTCCAAGCTGCCTTTCAACTTTAACCTTCGGGAATTCTACACACATTTACGTGTTCGCTCAAGATGCGAGATGATACCGAGTTCTCTTAGCGTCTCCTCTAGTATCCACATCCGTTCGCGTCCTCCATCTATGGCTCATTCAATTTTCGAACCGTTTTACTCCCGGCACACCACGCAACATCGATATTTGTGATATCGAAAATCTCTCTCCCATTCGGAAACCCGTCACACCGTTTTCCCCCGTCTTCCTCCTCCCTGTTTCCCTGCCACTAAAAGCAACAACAACAGCAGCACACACAAAAAAGGTCCCAGTCCCATGGGATGAGTTTCAAGATTTTAACATCCCCAAAAACGTAACGCTGCCACACAGACAGGCGGGCCACACGAATGGACGGACGGATGGTTGGATGGCTGGCTGCCAAATTGCCAAACCCATCACCCATCGGCCAAAAGGCAAGCATTCATGGACATCATCTCAGCGCGCTGCGGGCAGGAGTTGGCCACCAGTTTTCACAATGGCATCATCACGATCAACACCCGAGAAACCCATCCATGTCTGACCGATGGACATGGAACGCGCTTGGAACCATGGAACCGTGGATGATGCCCGTACGTGATGGGGTAATGGGGTGGCAAACAAAGAAGGGGAGGGAGAGGGTTTCGGAATGGTGGATCCCTGCCAGTAATTCAGAAGCTATTTCCAATCAATTATGTTACACAAAATTGAGCTGTTGAGAGAGTACAAATAAGCAAACAAAAGGTGAATTAAGCTCGTGATGCCAGCCGTTTGCGATGGATGGATGGATGGATCGCCGGGATGCCCATGCGTTCGCCACCTTCGCAGGCATTCGGGGGCTGCCACGCATTCGCTGGACCCGTGCCGTGTGCCTCGTTGCACCGTCGGTCTGTCATTCCTGAGCCATCCCATTTTTTCGGATCCCTCAGATCGCAAGCCCACGATGTGCCCGTGAAGTGAAAACATTCGCACCGAACCAGCATCGAACCATGCTCGGTTTTAGCTCGTTTGCCATCAAACAACACATCAATATCTATCATCCTGATAATATCATAACTATCCGAGTTGGAGGATAAATAGTTTAGCCCCAGCGTCACTGTGCAGTTGTTGCAAACATAAGAAGAAATAGAATAGAAAAAAATGAACTCCCGAAACAGTCATTTGTGGCAGTTACCATGTTTTGCAAGCGCTTTAAAGCACGAAGAAAAAGCATGAAAGAAACGACTGACTGGTGTTTATTTTTTTTTTTTTTTGTTGCTATATTTACAATAGTTGCTTCGGTGTAAAATTTGCACTCTTAAGCGGTCAATATGGACGGGTACACAAACGCATGCAAAAGTGTTGACCCGGGAGATCGCATCCACTTCCCCAAACGCATTTCTGTAGATGATCTTTTTCTCTGCGATAGCGTTGACTGGGGTTAAAGATTGAATTACCCATCGTTGATGGAGATAGCAGTGAAAGCAAATATAAATATCCTTCTTCAAAATTACTACCACAACAAGGCCTTAAGGAATGGGCAAATGGGCAGCGAAGTTTCAGGAAGCGTACCATCACCAATGTGCGACCAATTTGGTGCTATTTTAAACCGAATCGAAACAACCATGAATACATGTCTGTTTGCTTTACTTTCGACCTTTCTAGTCACGTAGCTGACGAGGCCACGATGTGACGTCTTCGCTTTCCAAACTATGGCCGATAGCGAAAGATCGAGACGAAGCCGATAAGGCGAAGAATGCGATAATCCTCGCCAAACTGTCCAGCCACCACATTAGCTTCAGTCTCGCTGTGAAAACTGCCAATCGTCATAATAATGCACAATCAAAACATCGTCCGTCATTAGGCTTTCTACCGTGAAAACAGGTAGAACGTAGTGAAAATTCAGCCACCAGTGAGACACCAAATTCCGGAATCGGGATTCTTGCCGACGCATGGCACAGTACGCTTCCTTTCATTCACAAACACATCGGTGACAGAAAACCTAGGTAAAAGATCGCGAACGATCACCACTGCATGCATTTGTACTGACAGACCTGAAACTGAACAGCAGAGCAAGTGTCCGGTAATTAGCCGGTAAAAGCTGCCTAAATAGTCACAATATTTACTGCACGAAACTAACCTTAAGCCCCGGACTTTCCCAAAACATTCCACCCAACATCCAGGGGCTGTCGCCAACGTGACCAATCCCTAATTTGACCTGAGGATTTGTGGATTGCAAGGGAACTCCGCTTTGGGATCAGCAGAGACCCATTTCTTCGGTACGGCACCAGCAACTACCGAGGCGAAAGGCCCGGGCAGTAGAAATAGCATAATCGTCGAGATTAGCAAATGCAGCACACGCAAGTCAAAAACTGGTTGAGCCTGGAAAGAAAACGGCACATTTACCGCACGCAGTAAATACTGGGGGTGTGAATGATTTGCGGTTTTTCGGCAGTCAGTATCCGGGCCCAAGTCGTAAATAAACAACAGCTTTTCGTTTACCCCTATCGCGTTGCGACCGGGGCTTTGGTCAACGCCGGATGTGGTCGTTTGGGACGGTTTGCCCACATATCGAGCGCAGTTTGGGAAAGAGTTGTATGCAAAAAAAACACGTAGCTGCTGTAGAATTATTACCAGATTTACGTGATTTTGAGCAAAGATTTGAAATGAAAGATGAACATCATCTTGAAAATTAAATTTTAACTTCCTGCTCCAGACAAAATTTTACTTAAAATTGTCCTTTAGTATTGTTTTAAACTTCGACAATTGAGACAAGCAAGAATGGTTGCCTTAATCTTTGAGCCATTAAAACATCAAAATAAAGTGTTTCTCATCAAAGCTGTTAATTATGCAAAATGTGATTAAAAATACGTCCTGTTTTTTTTGTTGTGCGTTCATTTTCCGTTCATTAGTAATGTGCTTTCTGCTGTCCAAAGAAACGACCTAAAGACACCTTCGTAATCGTAACACAATGGTTCACAACATAGCAGCGAGACACAAAGAAGGCAATACGCTTCACACCCGAACCGACTTGATAATGAAGATTTCACTCGTCCGGGAGGTTGTTTGCACGTCTCGATGATTTGTTTACAATGGCCCAATGGCCAACCATGGTCATCTTCTGGCATTTCGCCAAGGATCGCACTAGTAGTACGGGGGGGGCGGGGGGGGGGGGGGGTTCACTACTACGTCCACTTCGAGTGATTGTTTTGCGCTACTGTCAACAGTTTTGTCACCTTTTTTTGTTTCTAGTTGTTGTATAATTATGTAGATTTATCGGTTGTTGTGGGTAAGTTTTTCTCACACGCAGCACAATGCTAAATCACGATTTGGTCTTTAAAAATTATGGGAATTGCATGGAATTTATTAAAAGCAATGTGTGTTATTATTATTTTAGTAATTTATAAAAATTGACCGCAAAACCCTTAAACACAAAACACAACTTCATTTAAAACAACCATCTACCCGAGCTGAGATACAATGGTAGGCAGAGAAAGATTGGTTTACTTGTATCTTCTCTTGTCCCTCAATGCAATGAAAGATTAGACGATGGACGGGACATGGAAATGAAATTCAATTATACTCATTTGCACATTTTGTACCGTGTCGCCTGGGCGTTCAAAAATGGGTCGCACTCGGGTCCTCTACACCGATAGGCAGAACCAGTCACCAGACACAGAAGTTGCTTTTGTGGGTGTTTTTTTTTTTCATTTGCTGTTAATACCTCATCGTTTCATTGGATTTCGTTTTTTGCTTGCCTACTGCACAAACAATAGAACATGGAATGATAATGAGGCTTTATTTTAAAACCTTTTCACCAGTGTCGCATTTTTTTTTTTGCGAGTTCTTTTAACAATTAAAATAATCTCAGGGAAAGAAGGCCGTTTGTCCGTAGAATGTATAAGGAATCAATTTGTCGTTTTATGTAGTTTAACTTTGCAAAGTACAAAATTACGATAAAAATAAAGACATCAATTGGTATGGTTGGACAGTAGCTTTAAACGTTAAACACACATTCAACACATTACCAATATCCTTCAGGAACTCTAATTTTTATCCACAGGAATTCTTCTTTTTGCAGGAAAGCAAACGGAAAACAAAACAGTCAAACCATCAATATCCTTATCAAACACCCAGGCTATGATAGACTTCATTTGCGTATCCGTTCAATGTCCTTCTTCTTGCACACTATTCAAGCGCAGTACGTCAAACAAATCGTGCTGGAAAGGAAATTCCGTCACCGAAAGTGGATTTCCACCCATCTACCAGCAGCGTCAAACGGATGTTCATTGTGGGTACAAAAGGCATTGCAAGTGAAAGACACGTCGACAAAAAAAAAGTCGCTGAAACTCAAAAGCAATGTGTACGACTTACCTATTTTTCGCTGCTGCCGCACGGTCCCGCTGGCGTCGGTTTTTAAACCAATTTCCCACCTGTGTCGGGGTGAGCCCGGTTGCCTGAGCCAGTTCGCGTTTCTTCGTCGGGTTCGGATACGGATCCTGAAGGTACCATTCGCGCAGCAGGCTGCGCGTTCGCTCCTTGAAGCAATGCGTCTTCTGCTCACCGTCCCAGATCGTACGCGGAAGCGGAAATTTCTTCCGGACGCGATACTTATCGACCGGCCCTGCGGACGTCGGCACACCGAATATAGACACATTCGTGCCGTGAGTGTTTTTTGTTACATCACCCAGGATAGCCACGTCCGGTTTGAACGGATATTGAGAGTCCAAACGCGAAAGGACGATGTCGCGACCGGTTCACGATGACGATGATGACGGGCCGTCCATTTGCCAGCAGCAATCAAATCCACCAAAACGGATGGAAGGTAACGTTCGCGAAACGGCGTCGATAGAACCATTATCGTTTTGTTTTTTTTGTTACCGTCGAGGTTAATGGAAAAGGATCACCGACCGGGAATGAGAAGAGAAAGGACAAATTACTACTTTTTCTACCGTCGCTCAAGACGTGTGTCGGTATCGAATGTCAAATGTGCAACAAACAAAAATAGAGCAAAAAACAACCTTAAATGAATAACAGCTCCAGCACAACTCTCCTATCGTGCTATACGGAATATGGTTCTTTGGAACAAGGTTTTTTATGTTCCTTTTTTTTTCAAAGCAATTATCCTTTTGCCATGTATCTGCGTATCATTCTATTTCCTGCATCTAATACGACGCGACACTTTGGTTGAAAGAAATCTAACCAACGGAATTGGTTATTCACATCTGGATCACAATGTTTAAAGTGGCACAAGATATTAAAGCCTGATCTAAAGGCAATTAAAACGTGATTTTATACATAAATGATTTAAAATACTAGTGAAAATAAACAATGGACTACAAAAGTGACAGTTATTGTCACGTAGTAAGTCATGACTCGGTTGTCAAACACGTTTAGAAGACTACGTCGAATACTTATATTGTACAATTCGGTTTATCTTTTGGTTTCCAAAGAAACATAAAAACTTTTAAAAAATCCTAAATAAACCGAAAAAAATATCATTTCGATGATATGATATATTCCAGAATATTATTCTCACCATTTTGAAGCAAATATTTTAAAAATCTGTATATTGCGCAAACTTCATTATTCATCCGAAATAAAAAAATTTAAGTTGTGAATTAAAGTTATCTTTACGAACAGTTTGACATTCGACCCACGAGTATTAGACCGCACTTTCAACAGGAATACACACGATCATGCTTACCCAACGGTCGTCCACGCAGCTTTTCCGCCTCGTGATAGTGCGCCTCCAGCCACATTGCCTGCAGTTTGCCGTGGGATGTTTTCGTAAACTTGTGCCGTTCCAATATCGAGTACAGTTCACTGTAAAGGAAAATATTAAAAATTATTACAAATACTAATGCTTTAAACATGCAAAAATCACATACTATTCTGTTCAATTAATCTATTTGAAAGTCTATTCTCACTGAAGCGAAAACAAATCTCCTTTTGCTGTGATTGTTTTTCTCAACAATTGGTACAGATTGTTCAGGATTTGATTGCGTTTGTGGCAGTGCCCACCACAAAGCAGTAAAGCGTGTGTGCTTATAAGTAGCCTATAAATTACAATTATCCTCCGCGATTACAAGACTTCCAAATCATTCGTTACAGTTTGTTGATGTGTATCGTTTTCATTTTTGTTTTTCGTTTCTTCGTTGCGTAAAAACTGTTCCTTCTACATCGAGTGGAAAATCTTTCCCCTGGCTTCACGTCTCCCCACATTCGTCTACCGAGAGAGCAAGAAAAAAGAAAAACCACCAATAAACAAACAAAACATCTGCACAATCGCGTACCACACGCATTTGAGCCACGCCGGGGGTAACTGGCTAATTAAATTATTTATCGAAAATTGAGCAGCTTCCGAGCCACCTTTCGCTCGTCAAATCGTAACCGTGACCGTGTCTGTACGGTGGAGTTTGGTAAACACCACCAGCAAATGATTTCAGCTGCCCGATCGTACGGCCTTCTGCCCAGTGCTGCCCCCAAAACAAATCGATGAAAAGTCAACCCCGTACCGGGTTCGGTAGGAAAGGGGAGAGGGGAGGGGTGGGGAAGGAAATGGTAATCTTCCGATTTGGAGATCATTATTACAAATTTCATCCTTCGGAGCCGGACTGTTCCCTGCCACCTTCGGCAGCATTCCGGCAACTGTGCAGTATTCTAACCGATCCAACCGAACGATCGATCGATCGAAACGAAATGATTGGTGCACGAAATTGATCGATTATCGAGACCACGGGTTTGTTTTGGTTTTTTTTCCACTTCTATGCACCCATCTCACCCATTTTCCTAACTTTTCCAGTGCGCAAATTATCTGCCCTCGTGCGTTGTCCACCCTACAGGGGAAGGATTGGAAATCATTTGTTTCGGGGGCTGCATGTTTATCGGAGGGAGTTTAATTTCGTTTTAGCCACGTTTCGATATGATACCTCGATAGCGAACATTGATGATCTGGCCGAACATGTTTGCCGTGGCGTGGGTGAAATGATTTAATTTGCCTCCAACCGCATGGCAGAAGTGTAGCGGGTTTGGTGTAAAGTATTTAATACGAAAGCTAGCTGAAATCTGCATGCAACTGCCCATAAGGGTTTGTGCAACCATTATGATGTTTTCAACATCAAAACATTGAAATACGGTGTCGTTAATTATTTTTATAAAATTTCATCGATGTTTTCAAACATGTCATTCAAAACACTGTTTTGAAATTTTTTACACTACTTTTTTAATTAAAGATTTTCCTTTGAGTGAAGAAACCATACCACGAAATGTTTGTTTGTTTCTTCAGGCATTCGAATTAATTTGCTTGTTTGATTTTGATTGTTTTTCCCTACTTTTGATGTGTTGTTCATTGCGGTCTTTTTACTTCACTTTCTCATCTAACTTTTATGTTTCAACAAAAAAATTGTAAAACCATATATTAATTTTTTATTCAATAATTTATATTTTCGGTCAAGTTTTGTGAGACTAAGACAAAAATTATTAATTCAACAATTTCAAAGACCTGGATTAATGTTTTAATGCTTCTTGTGAAATACTGAATAGATGTAAATCAGGAATTATAAATTCCGAAAATAAGTATCATTGTAAAGAAACGGATAAGTCAAAATTATTCGTTCGATAAAAAAACAAACAAAAAGTGAAACTGTTTTCCTAAAGTAATGGAAAGAAAAACAATTTTGTTCTTTATTACATTCCAAAACTATTGTTGTTTTAATCTAAACATTGGAACTACTGAACAATATTAATGGTTGCTTTATAATCAACTCCGAAGATTTTTAATATACATATATTTATTTTTAGGTAGCAGAATAGATATACAAAACATAAGTAGTGAAATCAAGAAAAATGTTTGCCAAAATTGAAATAAGTTTCATCAAAATGACTAATCCGATAGTTTTAGTGGGAATAAAGTTTTGGATTGTTTTAACTTTATTGAAACACTGGAGTCATTTATCTTTGATACCAACTATAATTGAGAAAGAAAGCAAAAAAGGAGTTCGGCGTATGTTGCTGAGTGTTAAGAGACGAAAGCACTCATATACTATTTAAACTGCTACTTCACTTTAATGCACAAACTCGTAATTTGTAACACAAATACACAACTATTTCATAGTGGCGATCGCCTTCTATCACAATTTTTGTTCACAAAACTGTTCACTACTTACACATTTCCCCATTTTCACCCTTTTTTTTTTGCTACCTACCGAAAGTGTCCAGTGTGGTACGCCACGATCGCCCGTGCCCGCAGCACCGCCTCGGAACGATCGAGCTCCGTCACGTTCGGATGGGCCACCGGCAGGCTCCATAGGAACCGGGCGAGCCGCTCAATGTCACCGGATTCTTCCAGCGTTTCGCAAACGGTCGCAACTTGCGACGCGGTAAAGTTAAGCGTCGGTAAGGCAAACAGCGGGCTGGGCGCGAGGATCGGATGCGGTTGTACCGGTGGTGCCGGGTGCGGAGGATTACCAGATCCTCCCGTCGGTGGCCCGACGGCCATGGATGGTTGTCTGACCACCGCCAGATTGTTTGTGTTTGGCGCAATTTTGGCGCGTTATCCCGCGTCCGCCGTGCTGGTGCGTGTTGATGCGCGTCCGGCCCCGGGAGAGGTTTGCAAACACTCCACCCGGTTCTCCCACCAACGTTTCCTCGCGTTTCTATTGCGCTTCTTCTGCTGCGTGTGCGTATGCGTGCTTTCGGATATCGCTAAACAGTCGACATTGTTGCAAACAATATGGGAACTTGCTTCACTCCTTATTTTATTCGTTTTACTCACTTAAATCACGATCACACAACACTGAACATGAACCGTTTCATCACACCAACTCATACCTCATACCTTAATTCGGTTGGATAGAAATCTTACACAAAGCTTTGCGTGTGGCATGACAATTACAATTCTAACGCTATGCTTTAACGGCCGGCGCGATCATATACGCGATCACAAACAAACGGCTACACTATCACTAAACACTTGACACGCACACTCGCAACACTTGCTTTCACTTTGTGCCCGCACCGAGCGGTAAGACACTCGCTGTTTCATTTGAGGTTTTGTTTTGTTTACAAACACCGACTGTTTGTTTGCCGTGCACGTTTATTTACAACAAACGAACATGTTTCTTTCCTTTGCGTTTTATTCGTCATGTCTAGCGGACCGGGGCAACATGCTTTACCATGCTTGAGTGATATTTTTCATTGTCACACGATCACTGGTAGATGTGTGGCTGTTGACAACATTTTAATACGGACGCTAGGGATTGTAATACCGTCGGCACTACACTAAACACAAACGTAACGCGAGGTAACTGATAACGCTAGCAGCTTTTCGTCCGTTACAACCCAAAGGAATGGGCTAAGTCCTACAGGTAACTGACGATCGTATCGCTTAATCCAACTATCGGCTGCAACTATTTGGACTCGCTGTCCACCACAGCGTATAAAGATCGTATGCACAATTCACCGATGAGAAGCAAACAAAGCGAAGACAAAACAACCAACACAGCACGTGCGAACGGATATTACAGTCGCTTCACTACGTTCCCGTACGAACGGAACGAACCACGCACGCCGTAAACACTGGAACAGTCAACGTGCAACGTGCAATCACCTTCCGTGCAGTGAGCGAATGAGAATGAAACTACACCACCCCGACACGGGCTCACGCGACGTGAGATGATTCGACGACGACGACGACGACGACGCCGTCGACAGCGCCTGTGATGGTGCGAGTGTGTGCGTGCGATGCAGGATGCTGTTGGTTGGAAGCGTGGCGACGCGCGAAACAGCGATACATCATCTCATCTTTCACTTCGCTCTATGCTTCCATTGTGCTCCAACCGTGCTGCGCTCTAATAGGGTGTATTTATTTTGACACACTCAATCCGCTGCGTTTTGGGGCTCTGGATCCGATCCGCCGTTTCTGCTCGGTTACGGTACACGCTATCAATCTACGCCGACCGAACCTTGTAAAGCTACTGATATCTTATTTGATTTCCCTGTACATAAACTCCGTGCGCACTCAACCCTTGTGCGCTCGCCCTTTGCGCGGCTTTCCGTTTTCCGACCTGCTCGCTCCCAGCCAACACAAAGCGCAGACAGCGAAAAAATGGTGCTGCCGAGCGCTGATTAGCTAGAGAATAAGCCAATCACCAACCAGCCAGTACACGGGCAGTGGAAATGTTTTCATTGAAATATTTCGCACCCCCGGAGTGAAACATTTCGACCCAGCTACAGTGAAAAGTTTCGCGGAAAGATACGATGTGGGCGTGGCCTTAACTCGTAGCAGCTCGCATAATGTAAAAGCACAAAGAGCGAAATTGTTAAACCGCGCGTGTTACGCTATTCTTTGTTTGTGTTTGTGTGTGTTTTTATATGTATACGGTATGTATAACAACACTTGCCCAAAGAGTACCAAAAACGGTAGCATTCGGTATCGGGATCGGAATGGTAAAGGGATCGCTTACAGCAAGGCACCGATAGTTGCCATTGACAGTGTGTCCTTTACGTGTGTGTTGTTATGCTTTTTTTATGTTGGTCCCCATACCTTAAAGTTAAACTCGGTTCGGATCAATATCAACGAGCCACGCCAAAAGGACACACATCGTCGTCCGGTGGGGATAGTTGAACTCGGTGGAAATTAGCCAACACAGGGACAGGGTACAACAGGCCGAGAAAGGACAATTGCGGTCATAATACACCATCCGAAGAAACTAGGAAGCACGATATCTGACACTAAACTTATCCTCGTGGCAAGGATGTGTTATTAGGCACTATTAAAACCTTACCTAGCCTTACGTACTATAAAAACCTTAAATCAATTTAGTATTTAAAATTAATTTCTTACGTTTCCTCATTTACCTATATCATTGTTTAGTTCGCTCTGTTAGTCAGACATTGAATAATAGATATTCCCACTACGTACTTCTGCTTGAGAAGAACTGCCTGTTCAGCGGCAAAGAAACCTGAATTACACGATCCTTTGCAAAGTAGCTTCATTATTTAGTTACCACCATTAAACCCATCCCCATGCTAATGCCCAACCGGTGTGTGCAATCTTTCCGTTCGGAAGTTCATGTGAGCCGCAACCATACACTACCAATTTCACATTACTCATAGCCAGAAAGCCAGGCGATGAGAAAAGAAACGTCGGGTATGCTCGTCCACAGCAACGAAAAAGCGACGGCATTTCCGCAAACGGTGGCACAGGCCGTAACGCCCAGCGGGTCCTTGGGAGTTTCTGTTCATCAACTCATACAAACCCACAGGTCGGCATACATGCAAGCATTTGATAGCTCTCGTTCGTACCTTGTGTTCAACCGCCTTACGATCAGCACTAAGGCTAGTGGTAGTAGTAGTAGTAGCAACAGAAGCGCCCGAGTAAATCAAGAGAAAGAGAAACCACTACCACCGTGCATCATCATGTTGCCAGCTAAAGGGGTTGTCGTTTTTTTTCTGTTATCCTGCATAAAAACCGTATCATGTTTGCAAGACTCTTCAACATATACCTTCGAATGTGACCGAATGCGAACCGAAGAATGGGTGTTGTATGTCGCCATCCCGCCGCTGCCGGTCACAACCGTCGGTGGATCATGTACAAGGGAGAGCAGATCGATGAAGCACCGTCACTAGCGAACGGATACATAAGCGAAAGCTTTCTCATCTTTCAGACCCTTTACAAAAATCAGGATAAAAAATAAGATGAAACACGAAGATGGCAACGGGAAAAGGGAGGGTACATACTTGGAAAGTGATCCGCAACGTTGTATATACATCGTGATACACTACATTCTATCGTTGAAGAGCTGTGGCGGGGTTGGAGCAATGAAATGCGACGTATCTTCGGTTTAGTAAAGATTTCTCTTTTTTTCACATTATAAAACAACATATTGAAATAAATGTCGTTTATGTAGTATATTTTATCGATTTTTGTTTCACTAAAATGAAATTGGAAATAACTTTAAACTTAATTTCCATTTCAATGTCTTATCTGTACACGCCTTTATGTTCACCACTAAACCAAATAAAAATGTTCAAGTTCCTTTGCTTGCCATCTCGTTAGATGTATGAGTAATTTTTGTATTTCGTTTCCAAAAACTGTCCAAAATTGTGTGCATCCAATCCATTGTGTTATCCTACACGCTTTCTTTCACTTTGTACTGCCAAAACGTTACATCGAAGCATCCAAGCAATCCAAGCATCCGAGCAGATTGTTGGTAAGTGAGTGTGTTTGTGTTTACGCCCGTCGCACCTGCTTCTATGTGGATTACGTTCGTTGCGAATGTGTTTGTGTCATCTGTACTGAGTGTGTTAGTATTTACGTTGCGGAAGAAATGTTACATGTAGCGTGTTTCGCAGTTATTCAGGTATAGGCTGGTAGCGGGAGGATGTATAATAGCTTTTTTATTCGTTTTTCCTTGCGTGAAACTGATATTACTTCTTTCATTTAATAAAATGGTATATGAATTATGTAGGATTAAAATTGCATATACTTTTAACGTGATTATGAACTATATCAGTTTACCAGACTTATCAGTTTTGTATTTTAATTTTTAAAAAATCAGTAAATAACAAATTCTTATCTATACCTGAACAATTGCAATATCAACTTGGAATGGAGCGTGGAATGGCAAACATAATTGACCATATTTTACTTTATTCGTTATTATAAATTATATACCCTCGCTTTTGCCCAATTTACACCACAATTATTAATCATTTAAAAACAAACAACGCCATCCTTCATACTTCTTCTACGATGATGAACCTAAATCTGAAACAAACTAATTTCCATACCACTAACCTTCCTCTTTCGGTATCTCAATGACCCCAAAATGTAAACGAGACAGGGCAGAAAATTGTCATCCTTCATCGTTCGCTCTCAACACCGCAACCCTTGTACAGGCGCCATGAGCCGTGCGCCTTCGTCCCAGGCCACGGGGAACGGGCCTCGACATCCGCCAAATCAGGCGACCAATCATTCTAAAATATGTCATAACCCTTGCCGCCGTACAGTTGGGACACTTATTTTTAACCTTTTCTCTTCGCCATCTCTCATCAGCAACTCCGTTGGGTCCGGTGAGCCGTTACAGCCGCATGGTAGCGTTGGGCGCTGCGGACCGTTCCTCACTTTTGTATCGAATTTCAAAGTGTTTTCCTTCGAGTCAAGAGCCAACTGTAACTGTGCATGGATTGAGGGACGGGCAACGCTGAGTTTCCCAGTTTTTCGTTGAACCTCAGGAACCCGTCACCGAGAACTAGGGTACTAAGTGATGGTCGGAACAGTCGAAGAAAAAGCGGTGGAAGGCGAGAACCGCTTGTTTGGTTTTGTCACGTCATTTCCTATACCAATTTGACACTATACCGATGGGTGGGACGGGTAAGTAAGTGGATAGGTCAAAAGATCTCTCCGGCATGTCAGCGTGCAGCAGTTCGGTGTATCCCAAAAGGCATCTTATTGTCACGGCGACACGAAACATCTGTACATCGGTGATGAGCAACTGTGAGGGAATGTTACCAAGATTGATGCAAACATACCGGCAAAGCACGCGGATGCACCAATAATGTAAGTTTAATTATGAGGCGCATTTACCTATTCGATCAATTTACTACAATGTTTCACCATTACTACTCACTGTGAGGTATGTTATATGTTTGTCATAAACTATTATTAAAGCATAAATTCAGTGCGCTTTTGAACGCATCAAATATCAATCACTTTAAAGTGTGTGCCCACCAACTATCGATGACCAATTACCATCAGATGTGGTCGTAAACTTTCATACCTCGACTTCCCGGAACGTGCAGTGCACTTGAGCAACATACTGTGCCGCTTGCTACCATTTTCCACGAACCAAGGCCACGATTACTCGCAAACGCAACAGATTCTCTCGGCCAGGCTGAAGTGCCCACTTATCCGCACGTCATCACGATCACGGTCTACGCTTCAACCGTACCACCGTGTCGCATATTAATGCGGAAGAAAAACGGCCTCCCGACAGCATCATAGCGCCAAGTGGGACGTTCAAAGAACGATCCCGACGACACACCCCGTAGCCAATCGATTTCGCTGTCGGAGCCATCGAGCTTCGTTTTTATTTTCGCTGAAAAACTACTCCATCTTGTTGCCGACAGTGTACGCTCTCTTTCTCTCTCTCGCTCTTCTGATGCCTGCGTCTGCCTTGGCAGCCTCGCATTCGACCAAGAACGGTACGAAATCATCGTACCTTAAGAAAGTGCTCAACAAACATCTTGAAAAGTTCTTCGGACACCGGACACACCGACAAACGGTGTTAGCATTAAATCTCATTGCCGAGGGGAACACCGAACGAACCACAATGAAGTAGTTGGATTCGGATACGTCAGAGCACAAGCTGGGGATCGGCTCCATCCGACCCATTGGCCACTTCATTCAACAACTTTGCTACAAAGTTCCAGGAGTGATGGGCACGGGACGGTTCACGGGCGATGGAAACACGTACCATCCCGAACAGTGCCATATATGGTGGGGTTGCTTATGCTACCGCCTCTTCGCATACATATCCGGCTACGCTCTCCGAATCCGAACTGGTTTTCTGAAGAGATATCTTCAGATGTAATAATCCCTTTTAACTACTGTTTGTTCGTTTCGAAAGCAACACAACTGGTAGGAAGAGAGCATCCGATGGTAAATAGTATGGTATCCCTTTATATATGCCATTTTCGCTTGTTTCTCAACATTGTGTTCAGATTAAATTCGGAAAATTAATTTAAAAAAAGATACGTTGTGTATCGATTAATCTATATATTACTTACAAAAGTGTAAACATGCTGTTTTACTTACAATATGAACACACATTCAATACAGCGCACGAATACGGCAGTTCTTCCCATTAGGTAAGTTTCTCCGGTGAGGAAAGTATCACCTCATCATTATCCGAACTGGCAGCATCGTCTTCCTCCTCCAGCACGAGCGGATCATCACAAGACATTTTCTCGTCGGCAACGTGAGCTGGAGCTACATCCATCGCTTCCTCATCGCATGCGCTAGTGCCCGTTACCGACATCGTCGGATCTAGCTTGTTCTGTAGTTCCGCAATCGCACGCATCAGCACGCTGAAGTCCTTTTTCTTCGTTTCCAGCTTCCGCTCCAAATCGGCCCTGCTTTCTTTCAGCTGGTCTAGATTCTGTTTCAACGATTCCAGCTCTTGGACAGTGTTTTTGCGATCCGGTTGCTGGTTTATCGTTTTCGCCAGCATATCGTACTCCATCCGATTCTTGCGGATCTTTTTCGCCAGCACTAGATTCTGTTTACTTTGCACGATCTGTGCTTTTGCCGTTTCGATTCCCGACTCGATCGTGTCTGAGATGGTGGCATAGTTTTTCAGCTCCTGCTGCATAACGCTCGCGTAGAAATCGGACTTTTTCATATCAAATTCGCATTGTGCCAGTTGGGCGAGCAAGCGATCGTATATCGGTTGGCTGTAATGGCGCAAACGTTAAGCATTTGTTCAGTAGACCGGTTCACTGGTTACCAGTATTTAGCTATAATACCTGTTATCAGTCGCATCGTTCGAATTACACCATTTTATGAATGTTTTCAGCAAATCGTTCAAGCGTCTATCGTCGCCGGTACCGTCACCATCGATTTGGAGCCGGCGTTTGATGACCTCCTCTGGAAAGCAATCCATAGGAGAAGTTTTACAAAATATTGATCAACAGCAGAACATAAAGAATGTAAAGCAACTTACCGTCGGACATGGTGCTAGATTTTTGGGAAATTAAAACTATTTTATAGACAAGTTATTCGCCGTAAACGAACAACACGACGCGCTTGTTTAGTTTTGTGTCAAGCTTGTCAAACATTGTTTACCCGATTGATCCCTTCAGAATCGTCGTCTACGCGGATTGAAAGAGGAATTTTGTAACTGAATTTTGAAAATGTATTCAGTTAAAATTATGCTTAATAAATTATATAAGTCATTTTTGAAGCATCTTTTATAATGATGATGATCTACAAGCGTTTTGAAATAGAAATAACAATCGGTTTTGTCTATTAATTTGAAAAATATTTGAAACGATGTTATCGATCGTCACAGCGCTGCTGCAGCAACCTTGAAATCAGTTCGCAGTCCAGAGATACCTTGGCTACGGTAAACGTCATAAAATACAAACAATTTGTGTTTTTCTGTGGACGTTCCACGGCACTGTCCACAATCGATAAATAGATAATTTAGCTAGTTTTGGTACGTTTTTTTCGTTCTGGCCTGTCCGTAGTCAGGTCGCTGAAATGGCATCCTCGTCGAACGTAAGCGGTAATCTAGTGGATGAGCTCGAGGAAGCATTTCAGGTAGGAAATACGAAGTTGGTGGAGACACGCACCCAAAACAAAAATGCCGCTGCTGTGCAAAACATTTAATGTTAACACGTTTCGTTCTGTGTCCGTAGTCGTGTATACATGCCCTGACAAAAGAGGAATCGGCTACCGGAATCGATAAGGATGAAATTAAGGTAGAGGTCGATCAAACCACACTAAAGTTTATCGATCTAGCACGACAGATGGAGGCGTTTTTCCTGCAAAAACGCTTTCTGCTGTCCGCACTCAAACCGGATCTGCTGCTAAAGGAGGAAAACTTTGATCTGAAGCAAGAAATAGGCCGAAAGGATGAACTCNCACGTTTCGTTCTGTGTCCGTAGTCGTGTATACATGCCCTGACAAAAGAGGAATCGGCTACCGGAATCGATAAGGATGAAATTAAGGTAGAGGTCGATCAAACCACACTAAAGTTTATCGATCTAGCACGACAGATGGAGGCGTTTTTCCTGCAAAAACGCTTTCTGCTGTCCGCACTCAAACCGGATCTGCTGCTAAAGGAGGAAAACTTTGATCTGAAGCAAGAAATAGGCCGAAAGGATGAACTCATACGTAAGCATTATGAAAAGATTGAGTCATGGAAACAGTTGCTCTCGGATCAGCAGAACTTCAACAAACCGATTCAATCGATGCCACCGGACATGCGGGGCAACCTAGCGGGCGGTGCACCAGGTGCTCCGGCCGGACTAATGGCTAGCGGTGGCATGAATATGCCAATGCAGGTGAGCAAAACAGTACGTTTATCCCACACAACCCGTTTCGCGTGCCGTATTGGTAGTATATGGAAACCTTTTTTTGCCTTCCAGATGCAAAATCAACACCAACAGCAGATGCAGCAAATGCAGGTACAGCAACAACAGATGCAACAGCAAATGCAACAATCCATGCCGATGGGCGCAGCGAATGCACAGCTATTTCAGCAAGGTGGCATGCCTCGAGGTGTCGGACAGGCGGGTACGGGCGCTGGATTTCCTCAGGGTGCCGGCCCAAACCTTCAGGGACCGTTAGCATATCTAGAGAAAACGGCCAGCAATATAGGTGAGCCAACTGTCCGGATCGGTCCTACTGCAGCTGTACGGTGAGGCGAATCGAATGAAGCTTGCCTAAACGCGCTGTTTGTTTGTTTTTTCAGATCTAGTGGGCCTTGGAGATGGTCGAAGGTGACGCGGGCGGGGCAGGGGACGCGGTAGAGGTCGAGGCCGAGGCAGAGGCCGTGGACGAGGCAATGTGGCCGAGTTTCACAGTGGCCCATTAACCTGAGGCTGGCATGAACGGTGGCATGCCGGACGGTATTGCTCCCGTCCGGATCCATCCATTCGTAGCCCAGCCCGTGTATTTCTTCGTCTACCGTTGTTGTATGGTTAGGGCCCTCGGCACAGATCATCCGTTGGCGATAACACTGTTAGGAAAGAAGTTTAGGCAAAAAGAAAGGCACAAAGTACAGCAAATAGCAGCGAAAAAAAAAAAATGGTTCCCCTATTAAAACGAAAGCAAAACAACAACACAAAAATACCCAAGCCTTAGTCTGCGACTCGGCGACAACACCAAATCAGCTAACCGATTTTCAACCGGTACCGTCCGTTGGTTACTTAAAAACCGCGTGTACCTACCCTTAAACTTACCAGCACGTTCGGCACACAGCTAGAAACATTTCTCTTTGACCACTTGACGCCAAAATCGTCCCTATTTGTTATCTCCATCGCTCCCCAGTCCCTTTTGAGAGTGTAATTATGGTGTACAAACAAACAAAAACTACACATACACACAAACACACTAAATACACCCGTGCGTCCCCCGGCGCTCTTTAGCGCCACAGAGGACGGCACATTAGTTTCTTCTCCTTTTTTGTTTTGTATTGTAAACCATGTATAGAAAATTGTCTACAATCATCGCTACCAGGTGCAAACGATCGCGCCTTGGCTTTGGCGATCGTGTGTAAAATGTGTGCTCGCTTTCTCATTAAACATCCCCACTTTTCCACCCTCAACCCAACCCCTGTCGGTTACCGGACGGGTTTTACTTGTGGTTAGTGTTTGAAGACCACGCCGTTTCCGTTTTAAGCTTCAGTAACATTTTCCAATTATTCCAACGTAGTACTCCCGTCGTGATTCACCAGTTCGCGTCTTTAGGACGTTCCTGCTCTACAGATACGCTCCAATTACTGCGCTGCGTATGGAAATAGAACCACCAGTATCACTGCTTCCAAACCTAGGTACGAAGAACATGGAACAAGCCAATATTCAATAAAGAATCGGAAATAATCGAAGCGAATGGGAATTGTCGTTCGCTTAAGCATGCCAACATGAAAGAACGAACTTTATGCTTCTTAACTGTATTTATTCTCTTGCACAAACAACTTAAAAGTAGAGCGTAGAATTTGTTGCTTAGAAGCTAATCGAATTGTTGCAGGGAAGGCAAACTTGGCAGGACACAGGTTAAACGGACCCTTGGTGTACCTTTGGCAGTGTAGATTTGCGTTTCACACAACGATCACGGCGGATCATCTGTAACCGTTGTTGTGGCGTGTAGTTAACGAATATATCATGCAACTGATCCAGACAGAATGCAATATGTTTACCGGCATTCCGGCGAACAGCCGCCTGGTTTGCCTGGTCCTCCTTCATTCCTTTCATCTGCGTTTGTGTGCTTATGATGAAGCATATAATATCAGCAATCGTGCGTTTAATGCTTTGCACTTCGTCCGTTTTGAACAAACGGCGGGTTAGAAAACCGCGTGCGTAAGCATTAATAACTGTGGCCGCTTTATTCCGTTGCAATTCCATCATTCGTTGTGGCAACAGACTAAACACGTCGTTCCCGTTGTTGTCTTGCATAGTGCTCGTTGTATGAACTCCCGGCTGATCATTTCCATCCGGCAGCGGTTGATCTTCCGTCAACGTGTTGTTCTCATTGTTATTTACATTCTCATCCGAAGTTCCATTGGCATGGCACGTTTGGTAGGCGGCATCATCCGTATCGGTACACGAGTCGTATGACACATCGCACAGCGACAGTTGACTAACGCTCGATGCAGCATTAATGTCCGGTGTCTTTGTCCGATTAACCGCACAATCCGGCATCATCAAACTACTCTCATTGCCCATCCCATCCGGCCCATCCATGGTAAGAGATTTCGCACAAAGTGCTACCAATTCTTGTGTTTTATCACGAAAACTTTTCTCCAACATTAAGCGTTCCTCTTCCTGTCGTTTTAACAGCTCCATCATACGCCGTTCGTGAACGGTTAGTGCTTGGGCAACACTTTCTAGTGCACGATCAGATTCCACTCCGGAACCAGTGGATGTGTGACTGATCTTGCGCGNATCAAACTACTCTCATTGCCCATCCCATCCGGCCCATCCATGGTAAGAGATTTCGCACAAAGTGCTACCAATTCTTGTGTTTTATCACGAAAACTTTTCTCCAACATTAAGCGTTCCTCTTCCTGTCGTTTTAACAGCTCCATCATACGCCGTTCGTGAACGGTTAGTGCTTGGGCAACACTTTCTAGTGCACGATCAGATTCCACTCCGGAACCAGTGGATGTGTGACTGATCTTGCGCGAAACGGTTCTTCGTTTCGGTCGACATTTGGCAGGATCGACGTCCGGTTTCTGTTGATCTTTTGGCGATTTGTTCAGAAGATCTGTCTTCGATGTGCCAAACACGATCGGTTGCGCTTTTACCGGTGTTTTGTTCTTTTGTGCGACCACTTTCGGTTTCGGTGTAACCGGTTTACTTTTGATGATAGGAGTTTTACGGTTAGACCGGTCTTTTGATTCATCCAAAGACGGATCTACCTTCGCCCGATCGATCGGCGTAGAATGATCGACTCTTTGAAGGTTCATCAGATCTATGCTCGGTTTTTCTAAATTGTAAGTATTGGATCTAACCAACGGAAACCATCCCATCGATTCTTCGGACGTTGGAGTCACTGTTCTGGTTGGTGATTGCCAACTCGGCAATTTCACGACATCGGATGATGTTTGAATGGAAATGAGGCTGCTATCAACATTTGATTGCCAACCCGGTAGTTTCATGACATCGGATGCTATTTGAGGCTGGGTATGATTAATGAGGCTGCAATCAACATTTGATTGATCCGTTGCAATCTTTTCTGTAGTCTCTGTGACAGTCACGATCTTGTGTTGCGCAGGATCGCGTACAACTTCAGAAGAAACCGTGAATGTTGATTCTTCACTTTGACTCAGAGAATCTTCTCCTGCACATTCTTTGGGATTAGGTGATGCATTTGCCAAAGCCTCCAGTTCTATCTTACGATCCGTTGAATCATTTTCTCCATAATTTTCCTCGTCCAATGGTGAACTTGCTTCTTTAACGATCGAATTGTACGCATCGTGTGTATCGAACTGACAATCAACCATGTTAACTACCGCCAAGGCCCTTTTTCTTTCCTGCAGTCGCTTTTCGATTTCGATTGCCTTCTGCCGGTAAATGGCTACGGCAGCACGCACCTCCTCATTAACCTGTGAATGGGAAACAGGAACTCGCGTCAAACACCACCGTTTAAAACTTTGCACCAACACCAAAAGTTACCAGCGGCGGTAGTATGGGAACGCCATCCAGCTTAAACACGGACACGTAATTACTCTCCATGCTGGCGAACTGTTCCAAACAAATCGCTAAAGAACGGATAAAGGAAATAAGCGTGAAAACTTTTCCACGCTCAGCAATCCGTTTCGCCAGCAGCGACACGTTTCCTAGACAACGATGTGTAAACAACATAAACAACCGCTTGGACCGTAGCGCTATAACGATCGACTTCATTATTGGCGCGAAACGGACGACAGATGACAGACGGTCGATACGTGCAGAGACGCAGTGAAACGATGGCGGCAGTTGTTTTGTTTTATTTCACACGCGCACACGAGACGCCGCACTGGAAGCATTATTTATAAATTTTGTTTCTGGAAAACTGATCAACAAAATGCATTAAATAAACACTACAGACACTGGTAAAATATTATGTATTGACTATTTATTAACCAACAACCACATTTTCCACATGTTTAACAAAAAGATACTGTGCCGTTAGCACGTAAACTAAATAAAACGGTTAATGGTGTACTCAAACAGAAAAAAAACAACAACTTCATTTCATCCACTAAATAATGCTTTAATGCTGTAAAGTGATGCTAGTATCATTTTCAATGGCAACCGAACTGATAAGGAAAAACAAAACAATCCTGCAAATGCTGTACTGTATGAAAGGAAGTTCCTGAATGCTATCCGTACGCTCTTGGACGTGCCCGTTATAGCTACATTTGCCGCTAATGCATATTTTGGATACATGTTGCCCCCACTTCAGGCACTTCCGGCCTTGGTAACGAATTCGACGAGCGTACGCATCGGACGTCCAGACATTCCCTTCGATCCGGTATAGCTCTGATCGCTACAGTCGCCCATCACACCGGCAATATCAACGTGCAGCCATGGCGTATCCTTCGGTACAAATTCGCGCAGGAATGCGGCAGCCGTACAGGAGCCTCCACCCTTTCCCTTGCCCAGATTGTTTAGATCGTACCCGTTGTGATCGCACATCTGCTCACTGTAGTGCTTAAACAATGGCATACGCCACACACGATCGCCGGTTTGTGAACCCGCTTCATGGATCGTTTCCCACAGCTTGTTGTTGCTGGAGAACACGCCCGAAACGCAATCCCCAAGCGCCACCTTTATTGCACCGGTAAGCGTAGCGATGTCAAGTATGAACTTGGGATTGAACCTACAAAGAAACAACCGCAAATCAAATGGTTTAATGATATTTGCATCACTCAACACTTGCGCGTTCCACTTACGTCGATGCGTAACACAGCGCATCCGCCAGAATGAGCCGACCCTCGGCATCCGTATTGTCCACGCAGATACTTTTGCCATTCATTGCGTACACCACATCGCCCGGTTTGGTTGCCGTGCCGCTGGGCATATTCTCGCACAACGGGACAAACCCTTTCACGTGCACCGGTGCCTTCAGCTGCGCTAAGGCCAGTATCGTCGACACTACGTTTGCTGCACCGCCCATATCGGCACGCATCTGATCCATGTTGGCCGATGGCTTCAGGCTGATGCCGCCGGAATCGAACGTAATACCCTTGCCAACAAGCGCTACGCACTTCTCATCCTGCGAACCACGGTACGTCAGCTCGAGGAAACGGGCCGGTTCTACGGAACCGTTCGTAACCGATAGGAAGGAACCCATCTTTTTCTCCCTGGCCCAGGCCTCATCATGCACTAGCACCTCAACGTTCGCCGCACTCAGTCGCTGCTTCACGGTGTCGGCAAAAATACTGGGCGTCATATGATTGGCC
Organism: Anopheles rivulorum; assembly: GCA_018908115.1. Lineage (NCBI taxonomy): Eukaryota > Metazoa > Arthropoda > Insecta > Diptera > Culicidae > Anopheles > Anopheles rivulorum. The sequence goes on from STHB01000004.1 coordinate 5,109,703, forward strand.
GGTGTTTCCATCAATCTAAGCGCGTGTATGGGAAAAAATAATTGTCCATATTAAAAATCCATTCCACTTTTAACACCTATCACACCGTTATCGCGATCGATACTCACACACGGGCAAAATTTTGCGCCTCCGCTATGATCACACCACGATCCCAATCAGCTTTCCCGCTTGCATCCTCGACAAATGCCACCGCCGGCAGTGGGGTCTGTTTGTCCTTGCTCTTAAATACCTGGAACTTGTAGTTGGCCAGTGTGGCTCCTTCGGCCGCCTGCTGAGCATGCTCCATATCTTCCACCAGGATCTCGGCCATCTTGTTCGCCGACAGCGCTCGGACACCGGCCGCAGCTGCGATGCGTACATTTTCCTTCGCACCATCGATCTCGTCCAGTTCGTCCCATTTCGATGCGTCACCTAAACCGGCCACCGCAACAGCGGGAAACTTACCGAGATCCCAGAAAATGCGCGTCTGTCCGGCTTTTACCGGGCCGCAGCTATGGGTAGAAAGCAAGCGCATGATCAGTTAGAGCAACTAGGTTCCGATACGTGCCGAATAAAATTACTCTACTCAACTGGTACAGGAAATCGAGAACGACTTGAACGTATGAAAGAGATTTGAACGGATTCTTTATTTCGTGTTCGTGTGTTATTAATTCAAGGAAACGGTCATATCGAACATATGAAATAATTAAATACAAGTGGACGAAACGATTGTAACGAAGTGTAGTACACCTTTCCTTCTAAGGTTCGAGAACATTCATTTGAACTGAAAATAGCGCAATTCATTCTTCTTTCCCTCAAAAAATCTGATCACCTTTAAAAGCCACACGGTTACACACATACTCTGTCTTCAATTATCTTCTACTGTACAAAAATAGCGTAACTTTCTTCTCTTCACTTCATCTTTCTCGGCAGCCCTTTCTAGATTGCTTTTGCAATAATAAATACGGCCCCCTGCTTCTTCAGCATGTTGTTTTCGGAAATATTTTTTTACGTACACACTCCATACACACACAAGTGGTTTCATTAACAGAATAATTTGTTGGCAATACATTTTAAACGTGGCCTGGCCTTTGTTTGTTTGGGCTATAGTTACAATTCGAAACGAAGCAGCAGTAGTTAAGATATAAAAGGACATTGGAACACTATCAACAATGCTTGCAGTCAACAAATGTGTATCCTAATGCTTAAAACAACCGACTACGCAAACAACATGAACGTTTATAACTAAAATGAATTACGAAGGAATGCGCACTCTGCAGACTCGTCTGTTCTATCTATCTGCCTGTCTAGCAAACGAAAATGTACATATACCATCAGATGCAATATGCATCATCATCATCGTATTGCAGTGAAACATATGATTTCAATAACTCCTACTAAAAGCTAAACTAAGACTAACACTTTAAACGGAACAACGTTAGTTGCATGGACACGCGTGACGCGTTACCGTAGTACAATGATTGCGGAACACATGCTGTAAACGAACGTAACTCGTATTGCAGATTTACATGACGCTGGATAAAAACGTGCATGTTTGCTTGCTAAAGTAGCTTTTACCTTTTAAAAAACAAACGAGTTCCTTCTGTGCGTGATCGATTGAACTCACATTACACGATCATCGTATGCACTCCACCTACCACCGTACGGCTGCATTGTGTGTCCCTTTCCCTACAAAACAGTAATCCATCTGTGTGGATTGAAATATTCACTAAATAACGATTCGCTTCCCTGCATTATTACAGCTACTACTACTTTCTTTGTAATTTATACTTATTGCGCGCTTCAATCATCGATATTTCCATTGCCCATACACCCATGTTTGAGCAGCTCCTTTGCGTCCATCTACATTTTCCCTTATTTCTACACTATTTCCAGTATCTTAATTACACCCTCGCTATTCCCGGCAATGATAATATTGCTCTGTTTTCGCCAACAGACCGCCGACACAAACTCATTCCCTTCCGAGTTGCTTCGCTCCATGTCCGTCGACTGCAGACCGCTTGTGCGTGAACTGCTATTGCCAATGCCACTACTACTACCGGTACCAGCGGCACTGCTCGACCCACCACTACCGCCACTACCGCTCGAAAACTTTAAATTAAACAGCTGCTTGGAAAGACCTTTATAGTACACGCAAAGCGAATTGTCCTCGCTACCGCACGCTAGATAATCGTTGTTGGTCGCCAGTCCCGCAAAATTCTTCTCGTTAATGTGACCGGTAAAGGAGCGCAAGCAGAACGGCGGCGAGTTGATGTTCCACAGCTTCAGCTGACCGTCCGTACTGGCCGACACGATTTCGTCCGTGTTGAGAAACTTCACGTACGACACCGCCTTCCGGTGGCCCTTGAACAGGCAGAGCGGTTGCTTTAGATTGCGCAGATCGTAATAATTCACGCAATGATCCGCCGTACCGAACGCCAAATGGCAGGAGCTCTTTGGATTGAACTTTACGCAGCACACGTTCGCACGTGCTTCGATGGTCGCCACCGAATGGTCCACGTTTAGCGACCACAGCTTTACCCGTGCATCATCCGACCCGGACGCTAGCAGGCGCGTATCGACTTCGTTAAAATCCACACACCAGCAGCGCTTATCGTGCTCTTCGAACGTTTTCGTACGCGTGCGCGTTAGTACGTCCCAGATCGTGACGATACCTTCGTAGTCGCTCGATGCCAGCACCTGCTTGAAGTAGCTGTTCCAGATGACGCAGGATATTTTACTATTGCAGGTCATCTCGTTGATCGGATAGTTGATGTCTACTGCCGCGTCACGGATTGCCGTGTAGTAATCGAAAATTTTGATCCGCTTCGTAACGCCCGCGATCGCAAAGTATTCACTGTCCTTATCGAACTCAATGCTCGACACTATCGTCGAGACGTAGTTCGAATCGTTCGAATAATTCAGCGTGGCCAGCGGCCGCAATGCGCTGTACTTGGAGAACTTGATCAAACTCTCCCGGAATGTGTCTAGCGATGAGCGGCCACTGGATCGTGTGTTATCGAGATTGGACTGGCTGGAAGCGTTCGAGGTTGCTGCTGGCTGTACGCCTCCCATTAGTCTGTCACTATTTAGGCTTCCACCACCACCGATACCCGTACCAATGCTAGCACCACTCGAGGTAGAACGCTCTCCAACGCCGAGCGAATCGGAGCTACACGAACGATCCTTCCCAAAGTACAGATCTTCGCTACGGGCCGCAAAGTAGCACTGCACGAAATCATCGAAATGCTGGTACATTCGTTGCTTCCGTGCCAGAAAGGAAGATGGCGTGGATGATAGTGAGCCGCCAGAAACCGACCCACCCTGGCCACGGCGCGTACCGTGCAGGTTGAATCCCTCATACGACTCGGTCACGTTCGAGCACGTATCGTCGATGAGCGATCGGTTCGACGGTACCGCTATATTGTCGATCGTGTCTATGATTTGTATAATTTCCCGCTTGATCGCAACCACATTTTCGTCCTTCTCGTCGCGCACACTCTGCTCCACCTCGGCCACCGTCGGGCAGCTACTCTGCACATCCTTCAGCACCTTCTCCACGTCCAGCAGATCGTTCCGAATCAGTGCGATCTCGTTCGCGATCTGTAGCTGCTGTTGTTCCTTCTGCTTAAGCAGATGTTTGAGAAATTCGTGCAGCAGCCGGTTCTGTGCGGCACAGGATTCCGCTTCCAGTAGCGTTTTGCGCTGCGTTAGTATCTCCAGCATCACGTTCACGTCCGACAGGGACAGCTTTTTCGACTCCGTCGCCAGAAAGTGCTTCAATGTGTCGCCTTCACCGCCAGCAGTCGCGTCACCACCACCACACACACCGCCGCCCGCATGCAACTGGGGCGTGTGTTCACCGGGCAGGGATTTGTGCCGATGCAGGAGACCACCACTAACACCAACGCCACCTTTCAACCGGTGCTTGGTGATGAGCTCGTTCAGCAGGAAGTTCGGCACAATGTGCTCGTGGGACGCGAGCGGATAGTTGCACTTGGGGCACTTTTTCGCGACGTCGATCGATCGCGCAATGCACTGGTGGCAGAACGTGTGGCCACAGCGCGTTATGTACGCCTCGTTGATGATGTCAAAGCAGATCGGGCAGAGAAAATCGTTCGTCTTATCGTCGACGCTCGTCGGGATACCGTTCAGGGTGGCGAGCCTTTTCTTGCCGCTACTGCTACCGCTACTACTGCTGCCACCGGGTCCGATGCCGGGTCCTCCACCGCCACCAGCACTACTACTACTGGCACCTCCGCCACCACCCGTTCCTGAAGACATTTTCGAAACGATCGCCGCTGTTATTGTTGAGGTAGTGGTAGCGAGTGTATTAGTACACGCGACAAATAGATCTTTATCGTCTTTTCACACATAAAACACTCACTCACTCACTCACACACACTTTTCGGTAATAGATCGATTCATTTAATAGATCGATCCAAATGATTACTGCACTGTAAATACTGCTCGTTCGTAAACAAACATTGCACAATGAAGAGAAAGCGAGAGAGAGAGCGAAAACAAGTTACTCTAGAAGGGTAATCGCAGTCACAGAACGCAAACCGCAAATGATAACCAGATCACACCAAACTAAATTAAACTAAACTGCTTCTAAAAACTGCCCGTAACGTGTTGAAAAGGCTTTCTAGCCTGCACATCACATAATAATAGGTGCTACGTTCCAGAGCATCCACNGTTCGGCACAATGTGCTCGTGGGACGCGAGCGGATAGTTGCACTTGGGGCACTTTTTCGCGACGTCGATCGATCGCGCAATGCACTGGTGGCAGAACGTGTGGCCACAGCGCGTTATGTACGCCTCGTTGATGATGTCAAAGCAGATCGGGCAGAGAAAATCGTTCGTCTTATCGTCGACGCTCGTCGGGATACCGTTCAGGGTGGCGAGCCTTTTCTTGCCGCTACTGCTACCGCTACTACTGCTGCCACCGGGTCCGATGCCGGGTCCTCCACCGCCACCAGCACTACTACTACTGGCACCTCCGCCACCACCCGTTCCTGAAGACATTTTCGAAACGATCGCCGCTGTTATTGTTGAGGTAGTGGTAGCGAGTGTATTAGTACACGCGACAAATAGATCTTTATCGTCTTTTCACACATAAAACACTCACACACTCTTTTCGGTAATAGATCGATTCATTTAATAGATCGATCCAAATGATTACTGCACTGTAAATACTGCTCGTTCGTAAACAAACATTGCACAATGAAGAGAAAGCGAGAGAGAGCGAAAACAAGTTACTCTAGAAGGGTAATCGCAGTCACAGAACGCAAACCGCAAATGATAACCAGATCACACCAAACTAAATTAAACTAAACTGCTTCTAAAAACTGCCCGCAACGTGTTGAAAAGGCTTTCTAGCCTGCACATCACATAATAATAGGTGCTACGTTCCAGAACATGGATCCACCGTGGGCTTAAACAGTCTTTTCCCACACAACATCCTTCACATTCGCCCTGGATACTATACTACCGGTCGACGCAACTGATCATCATCCTTTTTACGGACACTTCTTCATCGCATTTCAATTGTTGGAGCAGTGTTTTCACTAAGGTAGTGTTTTTCGAATCACCCACTTCTCTATCAACCGTTTGTGTGTGCACACCAGGTGGTCGGTGAGCTTAGAACATGTTAACAGTGGATCTGAAACGAAAACACAATGCGAAAGTAAGGACCATTGAGCTATTGCTTTTGCACGTCTGATTTCTTCTCGCCAACTAAGGGATGGGTCAGGGTTGGATCAGGAAGGGGACAGAGTGGGCATGGGAAAGGGAAGGTTGAGGGATGGAACAGCGTCGCGTGGCAAGTGAGATGGATGATCTCGAGTGATTCTACTAGAAAGGAGCATTAAATACAAATTATATGATAGGGAAGTATTGAAACATCTCTAAATGGTTCACAGCAATACTTTGGACGTTAAAATACTGCTTTGTGAAACCTCTGGTTCAGAAACAGGACAGATAATGTGCATTTTTTGGGATAGTAACAAAAAAGTTGTTTTGTTTCCCGAGTTAAGCGTTGTGTCCGTGGATAAGTGGCGGGAAATACAACGGTTTTATTCCACACACAATAAAGTTTTGCTCAAGCTCGATCTTGAGTTGGAAATTAGGATGATAGAAGAGAGAAAAAGGAAAGAGCATTTGTTTTGTTTGTTTTTTTGTTTGTTTGTTTTTTTTACAGATAGAAATTAGATAGCAGTGCAAAGCTCAAAAAGGTAATATTTTCGCTGTTTTTTCGTGTTTCCGTTGATCTCACTGTTTAGTTTTACGTGCATGTTTTGTTTACTCCATTATAGGCAAATGAAGATTGAAAGCATTTCTAAAACTCTTGGAACCATTACAAAATTTCTCGCCGTATGTTAAGATAAGCTGCACGATCATACGATGCAACTCTTGTTTGCATAAACTGATAATAACAATGAGCTGCGACTTGGGCGCTTGCGATAACGTTTTTTTTTCTATTCCTCTGTGAAGAAATCAAATACATTTTCGTATACATATTACAATCATAGTTTCTATTATCTTGTACAGAAGAATCAACATTTGCAAACGTATGTAAATTGAGAACCGTTCAAAGCAAAGCAAGTGACACGAAAGTTCATCCTTCAGGTCCCGATCAAGATAGAGAGCAAAAATGTATGGCACAAAGCAATGATATACAAATAGTAGCATCATTATACAGTGGACAGATAGAACAGAACAGAAACGAAGCTGAACCAAGTCTATGATACACCGGCACATGCTTTGGCAGAGAGAATTATGGCACAACACGAAGCAAAGATGAAGGAGTAAAGGTGAATGGCAATCGTCCAAATGATCTACCATCCCCGACCGACCAACGGGTTTGATCGTGTTTCAACGGTTACCTTTTAAAACATAAAACCATAAACAACCAATATAAAAAAAACCCTAAGAAGCGCGTATGTGCGTGTGTCTGTACATTTGAAAGAGGTCAAGTAGATAATACATAAATTTACCATATCCCTTTATCCAGCCGTAAGCTACTTTTGCGCACATCATATGTTTGTCGACCTCAATCTGATCCTTGCGCTGTGTGTGTGTGTATGTGATTCACGTTGGAAAAGGGGAATTGGTTTGAATTGTTTCCAAAAATTCAAATCCTTCTTGCTCGCAACAGCAACATTACATATGCGACACACATCCTCTGCATTGGGTTTTATTAAGGGTTTTTATATGCAGATAAAAAATCGATTTTCAACGGAAATCGGTGCGAAATAAGCCTTTCGGCACGGTGGGGTGTGTGCGGTATTTATTGTACTTTATAATGTACAAATGGCTTAATAATGCACAAGTGCTATGTACCCGTGCTATAGTGCAAACAAAGCAATCGGTTGCGAATCTGGCCCGACGTTGAATGGACGCGAAAGATTCTCTTTCCATTTGGCACTTTTACGAGGCTGCTGCTGCTGCTGCTATTAATGCCAGCGTACGGGGTGTTGTATTACGGTATGCCGGCTTTATGTCATACAGCATAGTGAGAGAGTGAGAGAAAAAAAAAAAGAAACAACACAATCAAAGTATGCTGTCCTCGATTTTAAAATTGAAAAAGCCACTTTGTTGTTGCCACTCGTTGCGAATTTCCAGCAAGTCACGAACTGTCCTTCAACTGTGACTTTTCCCATAGGCTCAGGGCATAGACTATCCTCAGTAGGCAGTGGTACGACGGAGGCATACTATCAAAGCAACCGGGATAGTAAAATGGGAAAAGCTTCTCCGGCAAGCGGAAAATTGCCAACGCGGGCTTATCGATATTAACAAGCACCGGGGTGGACGACGACATTAGCAATTGCACATAAGGACGAAAATGGCGCCACGGTTTGGGTCCTGCCGTTACTAACACCAGCTGATTATGTTGCAACAAAGGAAGGAAGGAAAGACAAACAACAAAACACACACAAAGCAAAGCAACCCGTGAAAACGCAGCCGACACGACGCGGGGGTTTTCCGTCGGTATGTCGCTAATGCGGCGATGGGTGCATATGATGATAACGAACAGAAAACGGAATAATATGGATGGAGTACGGGTGACAATGACGAGTGTGCTCTGCTGCACGGGGTAAGCAAACTATTTTTAGGTTTGACCCCGGACCAGGCATATGGCGGCTTCTGGTGGATCGATCGATGTGCAACGACGAGATTCGCTCGGTTTCGCAAATTCTCCAAAATTGGATATGCTAAATAATAAAAACATTTTAATTTCGATCTGCCGGTGAATTTAAGTTTTGAGTGCGGCATGGACAAAACATAGCCTCCTTTGTGGTTACTAAGCCACTTAAAGAAAGGAAATACATGATGTTTGTGTTGCTAACCATCATCGGTTAAGCGAGCGAGGATTGCAGCACTGTGTTGCAATATATAGCAGGGCATTCAAGTTAATCGCCAATGTATCTTCCTTTTGAGAGCCGTTCTTATCATTTGCTCGTCACCTAGCGCGCAACCGAGGTTGGCAAGATTAGATATGGCACCAGTGCGAGTGGTGTATCAACACCAGCATCCTGAAGTACGGATAGATTCGAGCGGCGTGAAAATTTCGCACTAGCTATTCAGCTTTTGGTCGGCCCAATATAAAATAGACTAGAACTAGAAGCCATTGGAACAACCCGCTATGTATGGCGCAACGAAATCTCATTTTTTTTAACCGAAAGTTTTGGAACAATTTTACTCAAGAGACCCTCTATCGTTGCGGACCTATAAATCGCTTTTGTTTTTCTGCTAATGAATTGCTCGACGGGGAATTGAGACGACACACGGTTTTATGGTGCACCAGAATGATACCTTAGAAGGGTTTGTGTGAATGAAAACTTCCAGCCAACAACCAACGATGGGGATGGGAAATTACGAACGAGCATGGTGGTATAGAACGGAGTGAGCGAAAGTATTAATATGATAAGAAACGCGATTCACAATGTACTACTATCTGCTACAGATAAAGTGAGCGAATGGAACACACAGAACGATAGGACAGTATAGAGGTTAGGAAGTGTTTGAAGAAAACGCCAACGGGACGCACGTTTCATACTTACATATTAATTTGCTCAAGCAGCTTGCCAGCTGTTGATTCGTTGTACTTCTGGGCGTACGGCGTAAACTTCACCTCATCCTTCCCGTCCGTTGAGTAAACACCCAAAACTAGACCCTGCTGCAACGGTGCACGGACATACGACGGACCGGGGTTGCGTGACCGTGGCAACGAAAGACAAAAAAACGGCAGGTGACGTCGTCGGAAGCATTACCGAAATGCCGATTCACAGTGGGGGAAAGGGTCGAAGTGGCGTGGTAAAGCGTACGCACAAATACGGCGCGTGACGTCCGAACCGGAAAGTTGGAATGTAGAGATGAAAGGTTAGAAACAACGCGACCACAATGCAAGTCTGCTAGATTGCTCAACTGTTTCAACGCACGATACGTACTTTCTTCGACATTGATGCGTAGCTGCGACTAAACCGTACCGAACAGATGCTGCCTCGAACTAAAAATGCCATTTAACAAAATTTTAGATAACAGCAAAACAGATTCATCCAATGCTATGCTTCTTCTTCTTCTAAGCGAATAGGTTATATATCGCTACGATACCGCTAGGGCAATCTCACTTTTAAGCGTACGTTCGTCTGCTGCTCAACAAACACATACACACGTGCTCTGCAGCAGATTGTTTTTTATAAACCTAGAATTACAAGAACTTTGGTCAATTTCGGCGTTTCCAATGTTTTCCCTTAACTAAAGCACAATTTACAAGTTATTTCATTTACCTGAAACGTTCCCACGAAAGGGATGGCGTAATCGGAATCACGATGACAAAATAGGTGGTCTCTTTTTCCCAAAGCGCAATTTGCAGAGGCTGTATCATGCCTGATAAAATTGACAATTGACACTATGGAAAAAAAAACATGTACGTTTGACAGCATGGTTACACAAATTGTTAGATTTTTTGGTTTTATTTCGAAGCATCGCTATGCGATTTGCTTCGAATTGTTTAATATATTTAAGAGCATGTATTTAAAATAGAAAAAATCCTAAAAAAGGTTTTGTATGTCGTGGATGTGCTCTTTCTATGTAATATTATCCGGCATTTCAAATTTTTCACCTTTTCATGAAATTACTACGTTGGTTTCTTGATAACATTCGTGATTCTTGAAATTTCTTGATAACACAGCTAAAATATTTTTATTTTCATTTTACTTGTTTTCGGTACGTGGCGAATCGTTAATGATATCCTTTTAGTTCGATGTAATACGTCGCCTATATTCACGTTGCTAAGCATCGGAAAATTCACTACCTTATCATCAATCACATCATGGTTCACTGCCGCAATCGAATGCAGATATTTATGGTACATACCGTCTTTAACCACTAGCAAACTGCGCGGTTCTAGCAAGATGCTCGCCGTGTGCCGGCGAACCATACTGTCAGTACTATCGGAAACACTGTTTTCAATTTGATCGTAATACTCTAGCACCGTATGTGATCCACAAGAAATGGTTGTGATGGTAGGATAAAAGAGAGGTCCATCCAGATGAGGCATTATGCCCTGTCCCGGTAGATATTCGTTGACTAGCACGTGATTAGCCTTGATTCCTGCTTCGTATACCTCCAGCTGATTGATACGATCGACGTAATGGTTCAACCAGGCTGGAATGTCTTCAGCTATCATGCCCTTCGGATGGGGCACTCCGCCGTAATTTATCAATCGACGATTGGATAACTGCGTCCAGCGAGGTTTGGGCGTTTTATCAACCGCTTGCATGATGGAACATTCTTCCTCCTTCGTAATGAAATCTGGTACATAGTAGATCCGCGGTGGGCACTACAATCAAATAATAATGTAATCATTACATTGAATCGTGGAAGTTTTCAAAGCAAATCCAACTTACGTTCGGCACAACACAGTTCCTCCAATCCATAGCGCTGAAATGTTTTTTTCTTCAGGACTTTGTGTTCAAAAGACTTGCTTTTCGTCCTGAAACTTGTCGATGACCCCCCGAAACTTCGAAGAGAGATCCTGTTCTGCAATTTCAAAACAATGCACTGTCATTTTTTAAATCACCCGTGTAGCTCAAAAAGAGCAACTGTGTCGTCAATTTCTCCCACAGTGGTTGCTCGTGCCGAAAACCCACAGTCTTTTTGCTTTGTATTGGATTTTTTTTTGCTGTGTTTGTTAATTTTGTAAACAAAGGCAAAAATAGGATTTAAAAAAAACCACTTTAAAATATATTTAAGGAGGAGTGACCTTTTTGTATGATAAATAAAGAATTTATAACGAAATTTGAGCCACAAACTGTCAGTACGAGTTCCTCTCTGCTTATGGGAACGAACCATTGTCCAAAAAAACGGCGTAGTGCAAGTCGCTTCAGTTTTGAGCAATCAATACAAAAATGAACCGAAATCAGCAGCCCAACTTTCCGGTCATTTACGAACTGCTGAAACAACTCTGCCAGAACCTTGCTGGAGACCGATCACGTAAGTTATTTCGTATCTTCCGCAAGAAAATCACGGGGAATCATTTTACTCGGACAAAGTATAAACCCCACCGGAGAGCGTCTTGTTGGCACCTGCATTGTTTTGTTTCGCGGTTTCCACTACCGATGCTAATATGGTTTCCAACATTTTTCTCTTATCTGTTGTACAGACGATGTGCTGAAAGAAGTGACCCGGCTCATTGCGAACAAACCGAATTCAATTGCATACCATGGCTCGACGTCGGTAGCAGCAAACGAATCAACAATAGTGGCGCGTATCAACCGTCTGCTTGCCTCTAGAAGCCAAGCTAGCGTAAACGTGTTCAATGGCTTTTACGAGGAACTGGTATCATCGGTAAGGTCCATAAACTGAAGGCATAATAAAACGTTCATGAACGTTACTACTTTTAGACGGAAAGCAAACAACGCACACCGATTTTGGAATTCCTTTTCCATCTCGCTGATTCCGATAAGAGTGCAAGTGCGAGCGGACTTCAGGTAGATTTGCGCAACGATGCAGGATTTACCGGAACGATGGACAGTGTATTTTCGAAGCTTAGCGTAGACTCTGGTATCAGCGGAAGCCAGCGGTTAGTGAAATCACGATCCGGTGGTACGGTTTCCGGTTCGACTGGTAGCCTCTGCGACAATAAAGCGCTTGTAGCGGATGATGCGCAGCTGCAGATTACCGATCGGAACGAGCTGGAAGATCTGCTAATACAGGACGTTATATATGCTTGTACGGGCATCGAAGGAAAGTATCTGCGGAAGAACTTTGTTACGGGCGAGTTTAAGTTGGACCACATCCATGGTCGCAATCTGAACGCTTGTGATGCTGGCATGCTGTTACGTTTGGCCGAGGTCGGGTATTTCTACAACAAAGTGTGCCGGTTCACCAACCCCAAAAGTGATTCCTATTTGATGGGTAATTTCGGCCAGGGATACATAACTGCGTTGCAGAAAGAGTTAACCAACTATTACGGATTGATTGCGAATCTACAGGAGAATCTCGATCGCCAGCGACAGACAGGCGATAGTGCGGAACGTATGACACTCATCCGTACGATGGTGTGGCTAGTGGAGCCGATGGAACGTCTGCAGTGGCTAGCAGTTATCTCAGAAGCTTGCCGTGAGGTAAAAGGTGGTGCACTCGCGTCGGCTATTCATAAATTCATCTNTTCGGCCAGGGATACATAACTGCGTTGCAGAAAGAGTTAACCAACTATTACGGATTGATTGCGAATCTACAGGAGAATCTCGATCGCCAGCGACAGACAGGCGATAGTGCGGAACGTATGACACTCATCCGTACGATGGTGTGGCTAGTGGAGCCGATGGAACGTCTGCAGTGGCTAGCAGTTATCTCAGAAGCTTGCCGTGAGGTAAAAGGTGGTGCACTCGCGTCGGCTATTCATAAATTCATCTGGCACGGGGATCCGATGGTACGAACCATCTCGCGAGAACTGTTGCAATCCGCCTGCATACCGTTGCAACAGATGCTTACTCAATGGCTGACGGACGGTAAGATCGTTGATCCGCATTGCGAGTTCTTTATCGAAGAGCTGACCGACGTTGGGTACAATCGGTTGTGGCACGATGAATTCCGTTTGCGGCCCTCGATGGTTCCATCGTTTATTCCGGACACGCTGGCAAAGCAGATACTGGTCATAGGGAAGAGCATAAATTTTCTACGCGAAATATGCAAAGACCGTACGACCGTACCGGAGCGGACGGATTTGAAGAAATGTCTGGACGAGCATCTGGACTATCTTTACAGTCCGCACAACAATACCGAGCTACATATACTCATCGACAGCGTGTATCTGAAGACGTCGAAACGCGTGCTGGACATCGTACTTGGGCCACATCAGCTGTTCACCCACTTAAAGGCGATGCGTGACTATCTGCTACTCGGGCAGGGAAACTTTGCCGATGTGCTGATGGAAAATTTAAAAGAAGAGCTGGATCGCCCAGCAAAGGACATTTACCAGCAGGAACTGTTCTCGATTGTAGCAGCCGCCGTGCGCAAATCGGCCGACGAGCAAGAGGAACCCACTGTGCTGAACAATTTAGACGTACACTTTCTCAGCCCTTGCGAGGGCGACACCGGTTGGGATGTGTTCTGTTTGACGTACAAAGTGCAAGGACCGTTGGTAACCATCTTTCAGCCGGTGCAGTGCACCTATCGTGCACTATTCAAGCAGCTGTGGAACATGAAGCGATTCGAGTTCATACTGTACGGCATTTGGCGCAATCACATGTTAAGCACGCGATGCTACAAACCGATAGCAAACGATATTAGCGTGATAAAGCAACACCTGCAAACGTATTGCTCGAAGATGATCAACATCATTTCGCAGATGCAGTACTACATACTGTACGAGGTAATTGAATGCTCCTGGGAACAGTTCAGTGCACGCGTAAAGCAGGCCAAAGCGCTTGACGATGTGCTGGAAGCGCATGACAAATTCCTGGAACGTATTCGTACCGGTATCTTCCTGGACCAGTCGACACATTTGTTCAGCAGCTGCCTAGAGCAGATATTCACCTCCGTGCGCAAGCTGGACGAATGGCAGTTGAATTTTTACAAGCTGTGCAATCAAGAAATGGACGCACGGAAAGCGTTCGAGGACTACATCAAATCGAGCGAAGCGAAGGGAACGTACGGTGTTAATGCCGAGCGAGCGTTGGAGCGCGACGAAGAGTTGCAGGACTTTGAAACCAAGCTGCTGCATTGCCAGAAGGCGCTGAATGCGATCGGGGTGGAGTACGAAAACTCGGTAGGCCATTTCCTGTACCAGCTGGCCACATCGCCGATGGAATCGTTACCACAGTTGTGCATGCGGCTGGATTATAATGAGTATTACAAGCATCGCGACGAGCGGTTAAGCGTACCACTCACGTTCCAGCATATGCGCAAGAGCTTGGCCAGCAACTTTGGCCGCAAATGATCGAGCGAGGTGTGCCAGGAATGTTCAGGCAGGGAAGACCCATCAGCGGCTGAACAGGTGGCCCAATCCGAGCTGCAGGTTGTGAAACCGAATCGTAAGCAGGTGCTAGATTTGCTTATCCATAATCGTTCAACATGGTTAACGAACTATAATTGTTGCGATGTTATGTAGGTTTTACTGAGCAATGATATTTGTCCTTCGTTTGTAAGATACAGTGCTGCTGTGCCAATTAGTCTTTTTCTTCCCGTTTGTCGTTAAAAGCTGAAAACATAATAAAATAGAGCGTTCCGGTGAATTTTAAAAACGATATTGGATGGATTGTACAACAATCTGTTTTCAAATTGTTATCAAAATTTCAAAAACTACCACAACGGAATTGTGAGTTTACCTTCGACTAGGGTGTTCTCTACATCTTGGTGTTTGGTCTTAGCTGTCATATTGACAGCATCGAAAGGTGTGAAATATCGAAAAAAGCAAAACACGATTACGTGAATAGAGTGAGTAGCAAAGGTGTTTCGGAAGGAATTTACAAGAAATATTGCAATTTTAGTTATTATTTTCCTCGATTCTCGTTCAGACAGCCCCGTGTTTCACCGACGCAACGATGGCAGCGTCATCTCAGGCGAGCCGTGGTCTTACGGCCCTTTTCAAACGCGGGTGGAACGAAATCCCAGAAGTGGTCGGTTCGTCAGTGATAGCTCTAATCGGAATCGGTCTCACCGTGGTCGGATTGACCAACTACTACCGCAAAGACGCCGATAACCGCCGTTACAAGCTGACGTACGTTGTGATGCGCCCGGACGATCCACGAGCGGCACGCATACGCCAAGACTAGAACGCAAACGCAGCTGCCCGGTTAGATCTAAATAAACTGTGTTTACTCATGTAAAACCGTCTGTACATTGCGTTTATTGTGTTATGCGGTAGAAAATGACTAGTGCCTATACGCTGCTCATTGCATGCGCGCCTTCCGAACTGCTTCAATTTTATCCAGTAGTATTTGTTTTCCTTCCAAGTCCTCCTTGTTTAGGCGGACGCGTTCCTCCTCCAGTCCGGTCATAAACTTATCCCTGGTGAAGGCACGGTGAGTGTTTTATAAAGTGCTTGTGCAGTTGAACATGCAGCATCGTTGTAATCTTACCGATTGTAGAACGCAACTCCAAAGCCGACTAGTATGCTCCCAAACACGATGGGAAAACG
Organism: Anopheles rivulorum; assembly: GCA_018908115.1. Classification (NCBI taxonomy): domain Eukaryota; kingdom Metazoa; phylum Arthropoda; class Insecta; order Diptera; family Culicidae; genus Anopheles; species Anopheles rivulorum. The sequence continues at coordinate 5,125,331 of STHB01000004.1, forward strand.
GAGCGCGGTTCCAGCCGGATAGGACATTTTTATTTATGCTAAATGCAACACAACCAGTTCGAAAACAATTCCCTTGACAGCAGCCGACGCACAGAAGGCTCGAATGCAACCACCGCAGTGCAATGCAATGACATATTGCATTATATTTTGTAATAATGTGATTTGCAGCAGATTTGCAATATTTTTGAACGTTTTTAGGAACACAAAATATGTTGATACAAAATTTGATGCTTACTTGAGGCAAATAGATTGCGCCATTGGTAGCTACAAACATATATATATACGGTTTTATACTGTTTTTTGATGCAACATTCGTTTATTATATCAAGAGACGAATTAATTCGATTCCATACAATACAAAATTACCGTAAAATATTAATTATCTTCCACAATTTCTTGATGCAGTGTACTGTAGCCGCAAACACAAGGGTTAACGCAGCTCAGTTTGCTTTAAATAGTCAAACGAGATGGCCAGCTACCATTCCACAGTGCGGTGTAGCCACGGGCATAGAAAAAAGTTTACAACATCACGGGAATAGACAGAATAATAAAAAAATCTACGTTGAATTAAAATTTCTATCACGAGTTCGATGCATGCAGTGTAGTGCGTTGTGCGGCTAGGTACAGTAGGGCGAACCGCAGGTCTGCTGGTGCGTACGGTGCATGTGAAAAAGTGTAAAGCGCTACGCCTGCTAGTGCAAGAATCTAGCCGACCTGCCACTCGCGGTAGCATATTCCTGCATTTCGTTTACCAGCAATGCTGCACGTCCTATCGCAGTAGGCCAGCGTGCCGTATTATCTCATCCCGCGGGCCGTAACGCGTTTGCCGACAGTTCGGCCGGAAGAATGGTTCGCTGTGCCCGAGATGGCAATCGGGCGGGGAGATTGTTTGCGTGAGTCCCAAACCCCGTACGGTTGAGTGAAAAGTGAGCAATCTGTTACGATTAGCGCATCCCATGTCGGGACACCAGGTGCCCAGTGGAGACAGTGTGGTCGTGTGAGGGCTTTAGCCAGTCGTCGGTACACGGTGTGTCATCCGGAACGAAGGAACGGCCGACTGTCCGCAGCGGCTGGCGGTGCAGGTGCAGTGAATCGGTGGCATTGTGATAGGTGTTGCGGGAAGGTGCGTCCGTGTGTGTGTGTGTGTGTTTATGTGTGTGTCCCTGGAGCGGTGCAGTCCAGAGCAGTGCGTGAGTGTGGAGAAGCGTGGGAGAAAAATAAACAAAAATGATGGCCAATTTGACAGATGGTGATCAAAGTTTTTGCAATGTGACAGTTCAGCAGCAGCAACAGCATCAACTACCAAGCAGTGTGGGAGGGGGTGGGGGCGCTGGCAGTGGGAATGTGGCGCATACCGGCAACGCCTTGCACGTAGGCGGCCTCACTGGTGGCACGGGTGTCGGCGGTGTAGGTGGAGTGGGAGGGGAAGACGGCGAGAGCGGTCTGGGCAGTACGATTACCGTCGGGACGGCATCGTCGGCGGCGATGATGGGATCGATGACGCCGACGGCGACCGCATCCACGACGACGCTGTCGGCAACGCCGACCGTTGGAACGTGGACGGAATTTTGCGAGCGTCACGCACGGGCGGCCGCAGCGGACTTTGCCCGAGCGTGCGTAAATTACGTCACCAACAATCTGCCGGAAGTGGCCCGCCATACGATCTCCCATCGGGATTTTATGCGCCGCTTCGTACACTGCTTCGAGTCGCGCTTCGAGGACGAGTTTCAGCGCCGACGAGCGCAACCTAAGGTGGGTCCCTATTTCTTTTTTCCAGCATTGTTCTTGCTCTTGTAGGTTTCTTGCTGGCACTGGCCGCATCCAACATTACGTGACACGCAATTAGTGGAGGAAGAAAATAAACCGCATACAGTGGCGGTCCATCGCGTTCGAATGGGTTGGCTAACAATGTAGGACAACCCGTCAACAAGGACGCACAGCCTTACTGCTAGACGAATAAGAAAAGAAGGAGAAGGCGAGATCGTAGGCGCATGGATACGGTTCATCCGTAAAACGTCGCAGCGTGAAATGCTCGCTGGTGCCGTAATTAATCCCACTGCATGATCTCGCTAGACAATAACAAGATACAATTATCGAAACAGAACCGTTCCACAAGAATGTGAGCCGTACCGGCATGCGTCACCGAGCGTAGATGCCGCTACTTCGATGGTGCTGCACATTAAAATATTGGAAAAAGTTTAAAAAGTTGCAGACCTTTTCATCGAACTTCAAAACAAACCCACCCCAGCAGGCTGCTTCTCGAGCGGCAACGTCATTGATCACACGAACTGTGTAATCAAAGCAGGCAGCTGACGCATACATTTGCAACCTGACCTGGGGCGATGTCAGCAGCATCCAATGAACCCACCCAGTCGAATGTTTCTTTTTTTTCCCCCTCATAGTACCTTGATTTCATTCATAACATTTTCGTACCTAATCTTTCTCTGTCTCTCTCTCTCGCACACACACACACACACACTTTCTATTGCTTTGCGTAAAGCAAAGCTTTGCTTTCATCGTTCGTTTCCTAGAAACGCTCACCATCCCATCCTGCCAGTAGACGTCAGCTGCCTGCTTTTCGAAGTAGGCATTTCATTTGTGTAAGGATTTTAGTTATCATCCCCACCCAAACCGCACTGCACACTTCCCCCCCCCCCCCGCCCTCTGTATTTGTTTTCAGCTTGGCACCACCACCACCTCCTCATCGTTATGAATGATGGGTTGTTTGGGTGGGTGGATGGGGTGGATTCCATTTGCAGAACCCACATCCGCCCATCGAAGGAAACTTTCTCCTACGCATCCTACGCAAATTTGTGCATGAGAAACAAACAACAACAAACCATAACCATCCAGCGCGCACTGTTGCTTCGAGCGTGCAAAGCGACAAAATAACACAGGTGGCCCGTGTAAATGGATTACAAATCTGTTTTTTTTTTTCTTCTTATCAATAGAGCCAAGCAGTTAAGGGCGCGGGAAGTGTGGGTAGATTCCTATTGGAGAGTGGGAAGATTCGTTTTTTTTTTTTTTTTGCTCGCCATGCTTATCGTTCGTTTGTTCAAAACACCTATGCACCTGCAAAATCTGGAAGTTGGCAGTCGTTTTTAGATAGTAGAATTTGCGAACAGCATGTGACATCATCGGACAAACATTTTACGAACTTTGTTGTGTACGAACATTCAACAATTACAACTGTCCTATGGACTAGAACTAAATCTGTTTCTTTGGGTCGTATCATTAAAGTTGCAATTGATTGGAATAACATAAAATAGGATTCTATTTTAGCTTTTATCGTTTGTACTTTTTAGCTATCTAGGCAACTTTGTCAAAATGTTAACGGTTATCCGAAGACTAAAAGACAAGTTCTATGAATTGTACAATGATGACACACTGTCGTCCAACGAATTAGACTCTCCAGGTTTCTGTTGGTTGGCCATGGCCATTAGAATGACACCGGACGATCCAGTTCGTAAAGTCTTTTTAGAATCTCCACCTGGACAGAGGAGACGTGTTAGATCCAAATTGAGATGGAGTGATGGGACATTCTAGGATTGTTTGGGATTCCTCTTGGAAAAGACTTATTTCTCAGCTAAGTGGTAAACATGAGCTAAGAATTCATGTATGACAGATATATAGCATAGGCATAAAAGATGATCGTTAATACTCCAAGAAGAATAAAGCTTGAAATAATAATTTACAATCTATTGGGTAAATCTTTTAATCTGTCTGATTAGAGCATTAAGTTTCTCAGAAGTCAAAGTACATACAATGAACAGTTTTCATTTTAATCGATTAATCGATCAATCGCTTAGATACATGTACCCGTTCTGTCCCGAATTGAATCGAAAGTAACATTATGTTATTCTAAAATTTCTTAGCCAATACTATCAAAGATTAGTTTACTGAAACAACCAACAATTGATGCTCTCTTTATTGCTCGTGTGCAGAACATACTTACATAAACAAAACACTAGAACAACAAGCGTCCCACCTCATATACCCCACCGGATGATACTCCCAGCCGGCCCAGTTATCAAATCAATACAAAACACACACACGTACATTCCGTGGGCTTTTACACAGTGAGTAAAAAAGAAAGGAACAGTTTGTTCGATAGCGAGTAAAGGGCACAGAAATGGGCAAGATTGGAAGTACCTACGGAGAAAGGTGTCTATTTTGGTGTTTCCTTATCATCCGGCGCATTTATACCGCAGAATGCAGTCATACCGCGTACGGGAAGGGATGGTGGGCCTGTTTTACTGTTTAAATGTTTAAAATTAACCAAAAATTACACATTTGTATTGAGAAAACAGAATTGATATGGTTCCGATTTCATTGGAAGCGAATGAGGACATTTTTAAATCGGACTGATGTTAAATAGTAAAACCCTTTTACTCGGTATTTAGTATTTGCTCATTAGATATTTAGTTTGTGAGCAGTTTTTGGTTATCGTTTGCTATTTATATTTTAATTATACACCTTCGTAAAACATCTATGACTAACCGTTGACAGTTACGCACATAAGCTTACGTGTTGTTTATTAACATTTACTTTCTATCATAATTTAGCCCCTGTAAAAAGAAAATGCTAACAAAGTACTAGAATGTATCCAGAGAATGTCGTTACCGTTCACCAAGCACAAAGCAGCGTTCTTTTTTCATAAGCATTGGGCTACGATCGAGAAGCGCGAATTAGCGCGTTCATTAGAATACATCACCCACAACACACTGTTTAATGTGTGGCAGGAATTATTCAATCCGGATCTACCAATATTGCCACTACCACACTAGTACTGCGGCTACTAGCGGACCCACGGTGCCCAGCAAGCAGCACCAGACACCAGACCTGTGTCGTGTGTTGTGATCCCAATATAAGACACGCGAATGCGTGTCGGTATGCAACCGGAGTGCCCCACCTGTCGTTAGTCTTGTTTTGTCGGCTTCGGCCCCAAAAGGCTGGCCATTCGTGTGTCGGCAACTTGTTTTTTTTTTGTTTTGTTTTATTCTTTCCTCCCTTGCTTTGCTGTTTTGCCATTGGCCTTGGTGGGGGGCCGCTTTACGTATGCAGGGTGGTTTCGCGCACCGTGTGCACCCCCTTGCTGGGGTGCTTTTTAATGCCGCCAACACAACCGGCGACCGGGTGGCGAGAGGTGGAACCCGACCGAATGGAACCGTTTTCATTCATAAATTTCAAATCGCTACCACCGCCACTCGGTGCCTGCGTGTGTGTTTGGTACCGTGTGCCCACGGTTCTTGCCACCCTCCCTGGACTGACTACCTTCCTCACGTAACCAACGCCTCCCAGCCACCTTGTCGCATGAATGAATGGGAGTTGAGTGTTGTGTTTGTGTAGTGGTTGGTGATTTGGTGTGGTTCGCTTTCGCCTTACCGCGAATTGTTTGTCCAGTGTTCGCCTCTGTGTGCTTGTCTCTGTGTGTGTGTGTGTGTGTGTTTGTGGTTTTGTTCGACCGTTGCTTCCTTTTCCCATCCATCCTATCGGCTTATGCGCCGGGAGAAGCGAGTGGCAATCTCTTTTGGACAGGGCAGCACTCGAACCGAACCGTTGGCTGTGGTAGATTAGTAGCCTCGGCGACACACCAAACGGACGGTGGTAATGAACTTCGAGTGTGTTTATGCTTTACAAAACCTTCTCCCCCGCACGCCCCCCCCCCCACACCACATCCAACGGTCAGTCCTTCCATCGGTCTTCCATGGCCGTTCCATGTTAGCGGAATCATGTTATCATCACTCGGACACAATCGAAATCCGATCCCCAGTGCAAAACGGGGTGAGATGATCGTTTGCCAGACACGTTGACCGGCATTGTTTGGAATAAATATGAGGATATTTATTTTCCTTTCTGTTTTTTTTTCTGTTTCTTTTTTTTTTTGTTCATATGATAACGAAACTGATGAGGTGATCATACGCGCGCACTGCAACCAGCGTTTTGTGTTTTTGTTTTGGTTGTTTGTTTACTGTAAGACACAAAAAAAAAACACGTTGCGCGGACTTTTCGTTTGTTCGTAATGAATCAACCGCTTTGTACTGTGATGGAATTGCTTTGTACTTACGGAGGTGTATTAAAATGTGAGGGAATATGCATACATCACGTCGAGTACAAAATACTAAACCCTGCACGATATGTTCGAGTTAAAGTGAATACCTTTACCAGGGATCCTTTACAAGCAAAAGTAGAGCTTAAGGATGCGAATGTAGGATCAATTATACTTTCCCTAAAGGGAATTAATTGTGTCGATCGAGAAACTTCAAGAACATAATTTGTTCTCTTTGATAAAGATCGAGAAAGTGCTAAGTGCTTCCGATCCATCTTGAAAGTGGAAACAAGAGTTGGAACCAACTCCTCGAGATAGCGACCAACATGCCTAATCAGAGCAAATTAGCTGTGTGGAGTCACTGTAGCAGGCAGCGAAAGTAAGAATTTAGCCGTTTATTGTAAGGTCTCTAGAAGAAAAGTCTTTTGGATCTTTGGCTATTCGATAACTACAATGACAGGTATCAAAGGTATCAAAGGTATCAGGTATCCAGAATGGATGTATCAAAGTGGTCTATTCGACCTGGGGAATATCCCTAATGAAAGATCGATCTGAAGATCGGTATGAAAATGTCATCAACCTCCAAGACCCAGAGTTCAGACTTCGTTTGCAGAACAACACCATGTTGTATTGATTTTCCCTTTATCTATTATAACCCTTCCATTCGTTCCATATTAAGATCAATCCCGTAAAGAGCTAGTTATACAAATGTTATTTTTAGCAAACGAATCAGATCATGCGACGATCGAGATATTTCAGCGTGCCATTTGCTTCTATGGCAGAATTTGGACAATGGACAAACAAACGGAAGATCGCAAGAAAACATCAGCCACAATTGGTGAGAGGACATGACCCTTGAACACATCAAAAACTTGTCCCGTCCTTCGAAAACTGATTTATGAATTGTGCAGGGCGAGGGGGGGGAGGGGGGAGGAGTTCCAAAACATGCCCCCCCTCAACTGTTGCGATGTGGTTGTTCTGTTGCTCTAATTTGCCAACCGTTGGCCGTTTGGGATGGGAAGACGCTTGTGTGTTTGGAACGGTACAGTGCAGTAGATGAAATAAATTGAAGTTGATGATTTTATTGGTTTGCTTGTGTGTCCGCATGGCACGTTTCGGTTACGTTTGTTACGGAGGAGTATACCACCGTGGGATACCGTGAAGGGCGACCATACTTGCGCGTGTGTGCTCTTTGTGTCACCGAACAGAAGGACATCCATCAGCGCTGTAAAACGGAATTAACCACATATTACAGTGTGAATCGATTAGAAATTACACCAATCAATTGCTAAATGGTGTCATGCAACTTCTTATTGAGAAAGTATCGTTTCTCTCTTTCCTATTTTACCCGACAGACTGGAAATGGATCCGCTACGGTGCCGGAGGAAAGCGATTATTCCGAGGACACAGATTCGCCAAAAACCAACCACAAACCGTTCTTCCGACGACTATCGTTCAAAGGGCTCCGCAAGGGCAAGGTAATTCATGTAAGTATCCATCCAACGGTTGTGTTGTGCCCACACGCACCGAGCCATCCACCCATCGAGACTAAATCTTTTTTTCGTTTTTGCTTTGGTTCTTTGCTAGGCATTTTTCCACAAGCAACACTCGGACGAGGTGGAGCTATCCGAGCGGCGCGCCAGTAAAACTAAACTCGCAAAAATAGTGGTCGAATGTCGGAAGGAGGGCACCGTCAACTACCTTTCGCCGGAAAATCTCGACCAGCCCGGTTCCCAGAAGTGGGAAAAGTGTAAGCTGGTGCTAGTGAAAACGGTCTCAGGATATATGCTGGAATTCTACTCACCACCAAAGTCACAAAAGGTACGGTTGTGTTGGGTTTGAACGGTTTGCTAAAATTAACCGAAAAATAATGCATTAGTAGCGCAATGTAAACTCTCCCACATGTAAAAGTAAATGGTCATTTAATATTTCCATCTCCTTTTTTATTATAGCCTCGGAGTGGCGTTTTTTGCTTTCTGATAACGGAAGCTCGTGAAACGACGGCATTGGAAATGCCGGATCACGAGAATACGTTCGTGCTGAAGGCAGGCAATAATATGGAGTACGTCATCGAGGCCCGGGACACGGACGACATGCGCAGCTGGCTTGCCACGATACGCTACTGTATGCGTAGTACGCAAACGACCTCCGAACCATCCGATTCGGTAGCCACGGATTTGATTACCACCCTCAGTACCTCGATGTCGCACGGTGGCGGTGGAACCGGCGGTATACCGTCAACGCTGGTGGCATCCAGTGGGCTTGCCACGGACGTGAACAACCTTAGCCTCAACCAATCGTTAACGGGCACAACCGGTGGGACCGGCCCATCGGTATCGAACGCGGTACCGGTCGCCACCGGGGCTGCTGGCAATGCGACTACGAACGCCACCGTGACAACGGCCAGCGCACCGGAATTGCCTCCCCGTCGGCCCGACGACCGGATATCGTCGTCGAGCAACTTCGAGCTGACGGAAAACGATCTGGATCTGTCGCACGAGCACGACACCGACCTGACGGCAATGATGCGCGAGTACCCATGGTTTCATGGCACGTTGCCCCGCTTTGAAGCCGCCCAGTTGGTGCTGCGCGAGGGTACCTCTAGTCACGGCGTGTTCCTGGTTCGGCAAAGCGAAACGCGCAAGGGCGAGTTTGTGCTGACGTTTAACTTCCAGGGCAAGGCGAAGCATCTGCGCATGACGCTGAACGATCTTGGCCAGTGCCGGGTGCAGCATCTATGGTTTCCCTCGATCACCGAGATGCTCGAACATTTCCGCCAGCATCCGATACCGCTGGAATCGGGCGGTACGGCCGATGTCACGCTAACGGGGTACGTGCTTACCCCACAACACCAGCAAGTGTTCACGNTCTGGTTCGGCAAAGCGAAACGCGCAAGGGCGAGTTTGTGCTGACGTTTAACTTCCAGGGCAAGGCGAAGCATCTGCGCATGACGCTGAACGATCTTGGCCAGTGCCGGGTGCAGCATCTATGGTTTCCCTCGATCACCGAGATGCTCGAACATTTCCGCCAGCATCCGATACCGCTGGAATCGGGCGGTACGGCCGATGTCACGCTAACGGGGTACGTGCTTACCCCACAACACCAGCAAGTGTTCACGCACCAGCAGGCCCAGCAGCAGCAGCACCAGCAGCAACAACAACAGTTGCAGCAGCAGCAACATCAGCAGGTGATGTCAGGCTTGCAGGCGGGTCAGCAGACGGCAACCAGTAACAACTACTCCACCACCCTGATCGGCAGTAGCAGTGCGAGCAGTAGTAATGCGACCGGCGGTAATGCCGGTGCTGCTACCAACGTGTCCAACTCCTCCAACACACCCAATGCAACCGGAACGGCAGCGGCCAGCGGCGGTTCGGCAGCTAGTGGCAACCCTCAAACCAGCCCAAGACATGTGAGATATTAAATTTATACTCTGCGCATCGCTGCAGTGCTAGAAGGGCTACCTACCTATAGGAAGATCGACGCGCGGAAACAGTGTCGGCCGAAGGAATAAATCTTGCAACAACAGAAGAGGGAAAAAGGCGGCAGAAGAAGAAGAAGAAGAAGAAAACATACACACATTCACAGGAAAAACACATCCCGATAGACTTGAATGAATACATAAACACACACACACAAACACAAACAAACGAAAACAGCAGAAATTACATTTTCTAAGAACAGTGAGGCGAAACGGAAAAACTGAAGCCAAAATCCAACAAAAAAAAACATAAACAAAACGAAAAACAAATGCTAGAAGAAAAAAAAACAACAACACCCAGTGTCTCTATTTTCACCGTGCTGTGGTTTTTGTTTCTTGCTGTCGTCTTTACCTTGTTTCATTAGTATGTGTATGTGTTTACCCCAGGTGTTCTTTCGTTGTTTACTCTTTCGCTCTATTGCTTTTTTTTTTGCGTTTTACAAAAGTTTTGCGATTGTTGGTTCTGCGCGCTCTATTTGTTACTTTCTTTTACCATCATCTTCATACGGCCCTAACTACACGATGACATCGGTGGCCAGATCAACTGCAAGGCGTTTTCTTTTTTCCTCTCTTCTATCTCTTTGGACATTTCTAAGTTTGTTAAACATCAGCTGTTGTTTGGTATGCTAAATGTCTTTCGTTTTCTTTGCTGTTGTTGTCAAACCATGTATAGTTAGCAAACCGTTCTCATCAACTTCGTCGTTTTGCCGTTGAGTTTCGGTTTTCCCGTTCGTTCGGCATCTTCCTTTCACATTGCATCGCTGCTGTGCTTTTTTGTTTTTTGCTTCGTTCGATCGGTTTTCTGATTTTTTTTTTTCATATTCCACACATATCGTTGACACAAGTTAGTGGGATGAAAGAGGCAATAGTTGTTTAAGCGTCGAATTGTTTTTCTTTTCTTTTTAACCCCTTTTGCATACAATTATGAATCATTGTACTTCATTCAGCTGAATGTTTAGTTTTTTTTTTAATTCGATGTGTGTGTGTGTGTGTGTGATGTTATAATTTTCTTTTATCTTTGCAACAATTGTTCAAATTTGTAATGTTTTCAATTCCGATACGTATTACTGTTTGCTCACGCGTAGTTTGTTCGTACATTTCATTCTATGACCTTATTCTATGTGTAGCATTTGCGATATGTTTTTCTTTCTTAAGAAAAAGCATGATCGTTTGATTAATGGATGCAGCTTCCAACAACGGCCACACGTGACGGATTACTTAATGTGCGTAAAATCACGTGCATATAAACAAACACACACACACACATATACACACTCAGATACAAACGTGAAGGCATTATGCTTCGGCTTTACATTTGCCAGGATACGATCCCCACGATCATATCTGATCATATTTTTCTCTTTCTCCCTCTTCTCTCTCTCTATCTCTTCTCTCTTTGTCTTTTGTGATGATGTTTTCCGTGTGTGGTTCGCATTGGGAAAAACGTATATCGGTTCGTAACGCAAGCCAACGCAAGCGATCACGCTGAACGGAAGTGTGCGAATCAAAACATGTGATCTGGAACTGTCACTGCAAACGATCCCGGTCGAGCAGATGAATTCGCACCTGCACCATTCCCATCATCAGCAGCAACAGCAGCAGCACATTCATCTGCACTCGGCACAGCAGCAACAGCAGCCAGGAACAAGTGGTCTCGGTCAGGGATCTGTATCCGGATCCGGACAAACCGGCACAGCCGAGGATGTTCAGCGGGCGGTAGATAATCAGTACAGCTACGTTTGAACGTAATTTGTCCACGTCCATTTTTAAGGCTGTAGTATAAACTATCCTCCCGATTGGGTAAAAGATTTGGCTATTGTTTGCTACATTGTTTCCACACGACGTAAACTGTGCTGCATAAGCCTGGTTGAGATCAACGANATCTGCACTCGGCACAGCAGCAACAGCAGCCAGGAACAAGTGGTCTCGGTCAGGGATCTGTATCCGGATCCGGACAAACCGGCACAGCCGAGGATGTTCAGCGGGCGGTAGATAATCAGTACAGCTACGTTTGAACGTAATTTGTCCACGTCCATTTTTAAGGCTGTAGTATAAACTATCCTCCCGATTGGGTAAAAGATTTGGCTATTGTTTGCTACATTGTTTCCACACGACGTAAGCTGTGCTGCATAAGCCTGGTTGTTGAGATCAACGAGGTATCCTTTTCGGTTTCGCGCGCCTTGTTTTTCCTCCGTTTAACTACAGCCTTAAAATATACGTGGCAATGCATTGAATCCTTGTTCGCTCTGAACGTTCAGACTAAACTTCGGTATACATTGCTGGAATTGAAAATAAAGCGCGCTTGTTGACATCTGTTGGCTATGGTCCAACTACACGATACTACGATCCTTTCACCATGATATATACATTACACGATCTTTGTTTAAACCTATTTGGGTATTAATGTTGCTTTTTTTTTTTGCGCCAACTGTTCGTTTTCGTTAGTGCAATAAAATTAATAAAATCAGATCGTTATGCTGGAAAATGGTCACACACACACACACACTCATGGTCGGTGAATATTGTCTAATATCATACTTTTTATTTATTTGCAAACGATAGCTGTATGCGCCCGTTATTTGCATTGACCGCCTGCCAGCAGGTACAGGTAAAACTTTTCCTATTCATCAGATCCGTGTAAACGATCCCGTTGAGATGATCCATCTCATGTTGAGCGATGCGTGCATTCCAACCCTTCAGCTGCAGTTCCGTCGGTTCGCCGGAAGCATTGAAACCTTTTATCACAATCTCGCGATACCGTGCCACATCTGCTCGATATCCGCGAACACTTTCGCACGCTTCCGTGTGTGTCACCTTGTCGTAGTTGAGCACTTTTAGTTCGGGATTCAAAAAAACCTACAACCAAATAGCAAAGAAAACCGTGGTTGATATTATGCCAACAGAAAGGAATCGAAGGGATGCAATTACCGTTAGAGGCAGGGGTTCCATTTCGCGCAACTTGTAGTCGGCCTTGGTGTACTGGTCCCGCAGTTCATCCTTAAACTCCATCACGAATGCTCGTAGCGGCAGGCCAAGCTGTGGTGCCGCCAGTCCTACACACTTGTAAGATCGCATCACTTTAACTAGATGTTTGACTAGATACTGTACTTCGGGCGATTTAAGCTCTTGTTCAGGGATCGGGTTCGATGGGACGCGCAGTACGGGATCGCCCAGCTGTACGATATGATCGTACGGTGGTTCGTTGCCTTTCGGTTGCCACAAGCTTTGGTACCACTTTGCTAACGATTTCTCCACCCGGCTGCTGGTGCAGATCGTTCGAACGCACGCTTTGATTTGCATTTTTAATCGCATTACAAGAAAACACAACCGGCGACTAGCACGAACAAATATTGTTTATGTAATGTTTACGTGCATGACAGCAGCTGTCAAGAACAGCTGTTCGTAGGGAAGGTTTGTTGACATCCGAGCAAATTCAGCGCACACGAATACACGTGGGACGAACTTGTAGAAACTTTATTTTATTGCATTACTTCTATTGAATTGTACTGAAAAAAGAATGTTACAAAAGATGAATAAAGGGCAAATGACCAATGTTAGGGAGAGACAAGTATTTCGTAAAGTAATGTATCACACGTGGATTAACGCAGCAAGCCGCTGAGCAGTATCGTGCATTGTTATGTACATAATCATAGAATCGTTGGATCGATTACGCACAAGGATCAAACAAGCGTTGCTGGATAAATTCGTAAAGAAGCAAGGAAGAAAGAACAACTTTTCTCGTACCTCACAGTCCGGATGAAGTTTTGTTTTGTTATGTTTAAATGGGATTCTGTAAAGCCATCAGATAATCGTGCTTTCCTTTTTCCCTTGGCTGGGTAAAGGAAGACGAGCGGATCATAATCAGAGAGAGGGCACATGACTCTCCCTAATAACCCACAACTCATCACTTGGCTTTTAAGTAGAACCGTCAGCTTACGGCCTACTGATGTTGTGCAACTTGACCACAGCTCTCCGACCCCCTTTTGTCTGCCCGACATGCGTGCTACGCTAGCGACGTATGAACCGCCCAGATCTACGCATACACAACATAACAATCCCAAGCACGTGGTTCGTGGAACAGCCAAACGTCAATGGAGCTGTGCTATGGTAAACAAATAATAAACGGCTCTTCTGTTTGTCGTTCACGGTTACGCGGATTGCTGGAATCGTTTCACAAGTGATAAAAGTGAGCTCTTTAGAATTGCATTGCTAACAATCGGGAGAACGTTTTTACAATAAACCAAAGAAAATCATTGAGCGGGGATGGGCATTTCGCTGAGACTGCCGTGCAGTATAGGCATCGCGGCGAATGCTTTCACTTAATTTTACTAACATTCAACGTATCGATTAATCAGAGAAAGAGCAGCTATTATTATTCAACACAAATGAAGTGTTCCACGCTTGTTTTTAATTCCATTATCAATGATTCGCAAGTAATTTAACCGTTTGCCGTTGTTGTTATTTTCATACATACTTTGTAAATAGAACACTACAAATGTTAACATGCAAAGCCTGATGCAAGGTTCTGTGCAGATTCAAAATGAACGTTATTGGCGATCGATAAACTCTTGCCCCTTTTGTATATGTTTCTTCATTGTTTGATTGTTTCGAATGCTTTTTTTTTGGCGTTACATACATTACAGGCACACGGTGCATTCTGATTCATTATATTTATTGTTTGTCTCAGAATTTTTACACATCTTACGTTCAGAGTTTTGCAATTAATTAACAGACATTGCCAGTTACACACCCATGCCAGGAAGGTTTCCATCGATGTTAATTGAGTATCAACGTGTCGGGATGATGCGTGCCGGGCGTTTCACTCCCATTGCTCCCACTGCCTCCCCTCCCACACTACTATATTCCCTTCCTGCATGTTTCCCAAACCCCGCAAACACACCCAATTCAATACGTGAGAACATTAACTTTCGATTTTCGCTCTTGGTTTTACTGCTGTATGCATCGTAATCATGCGTGCGTCTTATCCGTTATCCAGACCCATTTTTGTTAATAATATTCATCACTAGCTTCGGTAATTATCATATATTTTGTTAATCGGCTTCAGTTCCCTCCGTATGCTGCATCGACGGAACATATGGAACATGTAAACATTTACTTAGAACTTTGTTTGTGAAATATTTGTATCGCATGTTCGTGTTTGTGTTTGGTATGTTTGTTTCTGTAATAGTTGTTGAGTCACACATTTAAATATGAGTAAATTTTCACCTAACATCATTTTGTTCTATACTTCATCCCCCGCTAACCCCGTCGTGGCCGGAGCGAGTGTTTTTTTTNGTTCTATCAGAGCAGCGGTGCATTCTTAAATATTTCATAGTTTTATGACTAGGCCCTAAGGAGAGCGTTGCCCAGTTAGGCCCTCTGCAAGGGCGCCAGCCGTCGGAGCACGAAAAGAAGTTAGTTTAAGATAGTTTAAGTATCACTGCTTTCAAATGCACACATCAACACCACACGAAAGTAAACAAATCTGACAGTTTGGTCCAAAAAATTTTTCCCACGGAGAATTGTCAGTTTATATGGTATGCGTCGACCTCCTCTCTATTGACTTTGGCTGGAATCGTTTCACAAGTGATAAAAGTGAGCTCTTTAGAATTGCATTGCTAACAATCGGGAGAACGTTTTTACAATAAACCAAAGAAAATCATTGAGCGGGGATGGGCATTTCGCTGAGACTGCCGTGCAGTATAGGCATCGCGGCGAATGCTTTCGGAGAATGCTTTCACGTAATTTTACTAACATTCAACGTATCGATTAATGAGAGAAAGAGCAGCTATTATTATTCAACACAAATGAAGTGTTCCCTACACTTGTTTTTAATTTCATTATCAATGATTCACAAGAAATTTAACCGTTTGCCGTTGTTGTTATTTTCGTACATACCTTGTAAATAGAACACTACAAATGTTAACATGCAAAGCCTGATGCAAGGTTCTGTGCAGATTCAAAATGAACGTTATTAGCGATCGATAAACTCATACCCCTGTTGTATATGTTTCTTCATTGTTTGATTGTTTCGAATGCTTTTTTTTTTGGCGTTACATACATTACAGGCACACGGTGCATTCTGATTCATTATATTTATTGTTTGTCTCAGAATTTTTACACATCTTACGTTCAGAGTTTTGCAATTAATTAACAGACATTGCCAGTTACACACCCATGCCAGGAAGGTTTTCATCGATGTTAATTGAGTATCAACGTGTCGGGATGATGCGTGCCGGGCGTTTCACTCCCATGCTCCCACTGCCTCCCCTTCCACACTACCATATACCCTTCCTGCATGTTTCCCAAACCCCGCAAACACACCCAATTCAATACGTGAGAACATTAACTTTCGATTTTCGCTCTTGGTTTTACTGCTGTATGCATCGTAATCATGCGTGCGTCTTATCCGTTATCCAGACCCATTTTTGTTAATAATATTCATCACTAGCTTCGGTAATTATCATATATTTTGTTAATCGGCTTCAGTTCCCTCCGTATGCTGCATCGACGGAACATATGGAACATGTAAACATTTACTTAGAACTTTGTTTGTGAAATATTTGTATCGCATGTTCGTGTTTGTGTTTGGTATGTTTGTTTCTGTAATAGTTGTTGAGTCACACATTTAAATATGAGTAAATTTTCACCTAACATCATTTTGTTCTATACTTCATCCCCCGCTAACCCCGTCGTGGCCGGAGCGAGTGTTTTTTTTTTTGGGGAGGTTTTACGATAAAACGCCCGTTCACTGGTATTACACAGAGATTGCCAGCCGATGCATAGCGCGTTCGTTCGTTCGTTCGTACCGCTAGTAGCTGCAACTGTTTTTGCTTCACATTTAGTTGAATTTTCGTATTCATTTTTATTGTCAGCACTTTTCACAAGTGTTTAATTGTGTTCATATGTGTGTGGGTTGTAAATGTGAGTCTGAGTTTGTTTTCCCCCCCGCTGCATACGGTAGCCATCAGTGGCTTTATAGTATCTAAAATTTGCCTACCTTGCGCGTTTTGTCTTTCCTTCTCGTAATAAGCATATAATACTAACATTCAATGATGATGTTTACCAAAATACAGAACCAACCGTGGCGTGCTTCCAGCGTTTGGCTGTCTGTACCTATAAAGAAGCCTGTCTTGCCGCAACAACGGAACACACACACGCACACGTACAAATACGCAAGCAATGTTTTTGCAGTCCTGGATATGAGCAAGGTTACTGTACTGAGTTGGTAAAAACAAGCAAGCAATATGCTACCATTTAAGATATTTTTTGGCAAATCAGACAAATATAATAGGGCGTACGTCCTTACCATCACGAAAAAGGGCGCAACCGGAAACCAATGACCCATTGGACTTTCGTGCTTGCGTTTAAATATGCACGTTAGTTGTTGTCACTCGTAATTTAAATGGATCCAAAACGTAAAACCGTGTCACAAAGTATCGTACTGCAGAAACATCACATAACTGCAGTTTCAGTGAAGATGAAACGCTTAATTATCGATCGAAGTATAGGTATCATTCTTCGACTACGCAAAAACAAGATACACGAACAAGCTAGCTTGACACAGGGCAACCATTATTGTGATCGTCGTTCAAACCAACAAACAAACAAACAAACAAACAAACAAACAAAACTATATACACATTCAGAGCACGATGGTGACTCGTGAGTCAAATGGGTGGCTTCGGAATAGGTTAACGTTGCACGATCGATCGTCCGCTGTCGAAATATTACAATAAGCGTTAAAGGTTTCAACGGGAAGCAACGCAAACGTAAACATCTAACACACCGCTGTCCCGTATCAAACGGTTTTTAAATCACATTGTCGGCGGGGTATGATGCGATACGATTCGTTTTGCCAACTAGTGGAATACCGTAGTGTATAAAAAATGTGTCCATGTTCATTGCATCCATGTGTTGGCTTCCTTCTTTTTTGTTCTGTCCCGCAAAAGGATGTGAAGAACGTACGGATGCACACTACGAAGTGGACTGGTCAGAGGAGAATGAGGACGAGGTTCAGAGGGTTTTTGTTAAATTCAACTTGCTGCTAGTACGGCCGTTTTGCTGTGTGTATGCTGTTTTGCGGTAGTAGCCACTTCTGCCACCAAGGGACAAACGTACGCAGGATGTTTAGATAGGAACGTATTTGCCCTTCGGTTTGTAAAACAGTTGGCCCTTCGCTAGCCGCTTGGTAATCTCCGACAGCAGGAGACGCTTTTCCTTCTTGATCTTTTGCAGCACACCCTTATTTTCCTGCGCTCGTCGCGACAGGTATGGCAGGACTTCGTTGACTGGACCGTACGGGATGTATTTGTAGGCGGAATAGCCTGCTTGACCTGCGGGATTTGGATGCCAGAGCGTTTGGTAAGTGAAAGGTTCAATAGTATACTTCGCTGAAACGTCTCGGAAACGTTGATAAGGGGTGTACTTGCTTACCTAGCGGGAACGTGATGTAATCACACATGCCCAATAATTGACCAAAGCAAATCACTTTATCCTCCGGATGGATACCAATCTCCTCCATCTTCTTGATAGCGAACCGGACTGTATCCTCGTTGTGCGATGCAACCATAATGGCAATCTTTTTCGGATCGATATTCGCATCTTTGAGAATCTGCAAAACAACAAAAAAACGTTGTAAGATTGGAAGATTAAATACCCTTCGGAATCGCAAACACGATGCTTACCCTGATGCGTCTCAAACACTCGGTTAATGTTTTGTGGTACATTTCGGTTGTTGCTTCAAAGGAGGGATTGGTTGGATCTTCGTAGCCGAGTGCGGCCGCACGAGCACGCTCCTGCTCAATGTACGCTCCGCGCACAAGCTTCGCACCGAAATAGAAATTCTGACGCTTTGCTTGCTCCAGATCCGTGCACACCTGTCAGATACATGCAGCGAAAACAAAAAATACGATATGTTTAGTATAATCATTATGAAATGAATCAACTCATTTGGCACATTCTCACCTCTTTGTATGTGTCCTTCAGATAACACTGATAGGTGTTGAACACAATGGCCTTTTCGGTGTTGTACTTTCGCATCATTTCGAGTGTAATTCGCGAGATGGCTGGTTGGAAGTAGGTTTGCTCGGCGTCAATCATAATACGAACGTCAAGGTCTTGGGCAGTCTGTGGTATGCGCACAAAGAAAGAAGCACAAATGTAACAAAACCGAAATCATTTCAGCCTGTCAGCGTAAACCCACCTTAACAATAGTATTCAATCGTCTAATCATGTTACGGAACATTTCCTCTTCTTTGGGTGGAATCTTTGAGATCAAGCGACGCATTTGACCGGTAACTGGATCCGGAACACGGAAAGTTTCACTCAGCTGACAGTCCTCGTTAATGATACCGGTCCACGGGAAAAGATGAAGAATGCTACAACAAAGGTAAGATGAAACATGTAAGGTGAAACATACTTAAAAACATACATTATAGCTTCTTCTGCACATACCCATCTTTGTCCGAAGTCACCTTTTTAAGAAACTCCTTCACTTCCGCCTTATCGGACACGTTGCCGAGATAGCGTTCGAGATCTTGTATGGTTTTGTGATGCGTTAAAATGTTCCCGGTACTTCCGGCCAAATCCATCATGTACCGGCGAGCTTGCATAATTACTTCCGATACTTGAAGCTAAAACGCAAATACAAAATTGGCAATTTTATTATCGGTGGGCGAATTATCTCCTCATAAGAAATACATAAAACTACGTACTAGCAGCTGTGGTCGGCCAAGAGCAGTAAGTTTAATAGCAGTAATACCTGTACCGAACGTTGCACCTGTGAAAAGAGTCAAGCAAGAACAACACAGTTAATTTACATAGGTAAAAATTAATTAGTATTAAGGTAATTTAAAAAAGTCCAGAAACAAATAGCATGACCCAGAATGGACAACCCTTGCACAAATCGCTATGCACCTTTCACACATGTTCTAAATCCGTAGGGTAACTTTAGTACTAAACCATTCCCACAGCTGACGGTTCTCATGGAACTCACGAGAATGGAAATTGAAAAATGTGCTGCTCTCTATCTCGAGAGTACTTGCCACACACCAACACACTCAAACGCATGATGAGAAATTTCCCGCCGATTTTCCACCAGCATTGGCTCTCCTCCGCATCACAGTTTCCATTTCTATTCGAAAACGCTATTCTCACACTTCTCGTGCTTCGGTGTTCTGCCCACTCAAACTCTCGTCTGATACTTTAAATAGGCCATTGCTAGGAAAAAAAAGCATGCCACAAATCATTCTGTATGAATGGTCGACGATGGTTTCTGATCCGTGTGATCAATTTCAAGCAACCACTTACGTTTATGGGACATAGACTTTTCCTTTTTTGAATGCTACTTACATTAAAGCATTGTTCTATAACATCCAAAGACAGCCGTAACAGCTTAAAAATGATCATATTTTGTTCTACGTTATAGTTATGTTATTTTCCTGCTCCCAGACGAATTTTTGTTTTGTTGATCACATTTACCTAACATTTCATAAAACGTAAACACCCCAAATTTTAAGTTTCAAAAATAAAAGAAACAATATAATGGCAGTGTCTTTAACCTATCCTGTATGTTGCGAAGTTTCACGCAACCTTCTGCTAAAAGTTAATTCGAACAAAACGCACAAGGGAATTGCATGACACACTGGCAAAAAAAAGCAAAAAAATTCGACCAAAAGGTATTCAGAAGGTCAATGGCAGAAACACTATCACACAATCAGGTTTTCTGCACCGCACAAACTAACACACCACACACACACCCCAGACGGACAAAAAGCCGTGTTCCTGTTTTTTGCGAAGAATGGAAAAATGTAACAAGAAAATTGTGGACCTCTGTTGCCCTACTCTAAAGAAATAACACGTTTGCCATCGCCGCGCCCAAGGGCATTGTCTGAATTTTGCGATCAAATGGCCACCACACGCAACCTAGCAATTTCTTCTTGCCGAATAAAAGCTTGATGAAGGAACAAAAAACAAAATCAAGAAAGAGAGCGAGATAAAGGAAGAAAAATTGGTGGCAAAATACATAACATAACATAACATAAGACATTTCGATCACAGTTCTCCCCTTTTGGAACCGCCTGCCTCCAATTCAGTCACCGGAAGGAAGTCAATCGTACGAGAATGACGAGAGAAGACTGGAAAGTAGATATACTCCGTCCAACAGCAGCTTGATTCGCTCTATGGCCATCAAAATGAGCAATAAATAAACTTCCAAACGTGGTTGCGGGCCTGCTGATTGCAACGTGGTCATCTTTTATGTGTGTACAGGTTGCGGAAGACTTTGCTACGTCGGTGGTTGTTGCGGTAGCATTCGAATGCTCGGGTGTCTCTTATTGCATGCATGCACCAGTTTTTTTTGTCTCTTCTCGCTACGTCTGCACATGGCATATAAAGTGAGGAACAAGCGTCTATACGTAAGCGCACCAGTGAATTCTCACTGCAGCTGTACATTTGCTGCAGGTACGAGTGCATCGTTCAAGAAGAAACGCTCATTATGCAACCGTCGCAAATTCAGCGCCGGTCAGCAAATATTTCAACCTGACCTGAACTCATTTTTAGCATAACACGCTTTGCCAAACCGTACGCTATACGCTGATGGACAATTGCCTTTAATAGGTTAGCGATCCGTACGGGTGTAATATTATTTTTAGCTAAAAATTGCTTTGTTTGATCATGCAACACACTATATATGATCTTCGAGGAGCAGTATTCTGCGAACACATGACCACGTTTCAAATAATGCTGTCCGCCATACGAACCTTTGACTGCGTCAAGACACTCGAGAAAAGTCTCCATGTTGCGCTCGCAGGTTGCCTCATTAAGGTAGAAGTAAGTTCTAGCACTCTGCACCTTGTACCGCCGATCGGCAAACGTTTTATCGACGCTGTACTGTGGCAGCGAGTCAGCACTGTCTTCCGATAGGTTGGTGCCCGCCGACGAAACAGAAGCTCTGAAAGAAATGTACATAATATTTTAATGTTTTGGTTTTATTTTCTTACCACGAATGATCCATTTACTTACTCCACTTCACGCTTTTCTGCCTCCTCTTGGGATAGATCTTCCTCCACCGAGTAGTCAAGAATTGGTTTAACACCGAACGAACGCAATCTAAAATGTGTGTTCGAATGAAAAATTTAATCACTGGCCAAAATTTCAAAAAAGGGCAATACGCTTCTTATAGTTTGGTTAGTACAAAAAAAGTGTGTAAAAATATACGTTAAACTATTACACTACTTTCAGAAGTTCAAAAACAAATTTTTACATTAACACAAGATGAATAATGAANGATCTTCGAGGAGCAGTATTCTGCGAACACATGACCACGTTTCAAATAATGCTGTCCGCCATACGAACCTTTGACTGCGTCAAGACACTCGAGAAAAGTCTCCATGTTGCGCTCGCAGGTTGCCTCATTAAGGTAGAAGTAAGTTCTAGCACTCTGCACCTTGTACCGCCGATCGGCAAACGTTTTATCGACGCTGTACTGTGGCAGCGAGTCAGCACTGTCTTCCGATAGGTTGGTGCCCGCCGACGAAACAGAAGCTCTGAAAGAAATGTACATAATATTTTAATGTTTTGGTTTTATTTTCTTACCACGAATGATCCATTTACTTACTCCACTTCACGCTTTTCTGCCTCCTCTTGGGATAGATCTTCCTCCACCGAGTAGTCAAGAATTGGTTTAACACCGAACGAACGCAATCTAAAATGTGTGTTCGAATGAAACATTTAATTACTGGCCAAAATTTCAAAAAAGGGCAATTCGCTTCTTATAGTTTGGTTAGTACAAAAAAAGTGTGTAAAAATATACGTTAAACTATTACACTACTTTCAGAAGTTCAAAAACAAATTTTTACATTAACACAAGATGAATAATGAAAAATTTAATGAATGTTGCGATTCTTCTTGTATACAATCGAAAATCGTCGGCTGTTTTCATGCGAATAAATAACTATCAACAATCCAAAATTTCACGTATTAACGAAAAAAAAAGTTTTAATCTCCCCACGAAGTCACAATAATGCCAAGAACAATGGCATAATTCAAACATTTGTATATTTTTGTTGCTAACCAATGCTAAATTGCAACAGAGCACATGCACTTATAGTGATAATTTGAATGGTTCACAAACTGAATGTAGATAACAACTCAGCTTGTATGATAAATGCCAATGGGATTTCAACTCGCGGATTTCAAATATGACTAACGCACTAGTAATTTGTGTTCCATTAGCAAACAGTACCGGCTTCGAAGTCGACTTCGAACTAACAGTTCCAGAGATTGTTCCAACTTATCTTTATTGAACATACAGCCTACGTCTAAGAATTAGTGAATACTGGAAGAAATTCCACAGATGAAATTTTCTTTTAGAATAATCAGAGTTAGGGTTCCTTCTCAATCAAAAGTCTTAAACGACTTCTAAACAAATATTAATATGCACCTTCAAAGTTGTTTTTTTTTTAAATTATTAAAAGTAATTTTGTAAAGACGCTAAACAATTGTGAATTTCTTTAATGTATTCTATTGTATGTATAGTTCTTGATAAATTCACACTTAAGCTCTTTAAATTCAGTTGGTTTGGAGACGGCTCCGACGTCGTGGGAGTGAAGTATCCGGAGACAGAAACATTAGTTCGGAGCTACTTTTTGAAACATTAGAACGGAACTAGTCCTTAGCCAAACTCTTAAATTAAATGGGGCAAGTTAGAACTCTCATTTTCCCATCGCTAGAAAATATCAACAATCTGTTTCCTTAACATATCGATGAGCTGCTCTATAAACATACTATAAACATATGCAAGTGATATGGCCATGTTCTGTACAGATTATTGTAGATGAGCAGTGCAAAGGCAACGAACGGACACACGGGGAAAAGAAATGGCTGTGCTGGTCAAACACTGTATCGTCTCAGTTTAATTAATCTTGCACTAAACGACACAGATGGCATGGTAAACAAAGATGTACAGAAAGACAAACGGACGCGAACAGGATGGATGGATACTTTAAACAATCAGGATCGGAATTTTATCACAGAAAAAAGATGTTCTTCCACGAACACGGAAATGGGTTGGAGAGTGAGAATGAGACAACACGAACGGAGAGTGCAGTAGTAGTTAGCCGTAGTTGTAGTACAACATCCATATTCCGGTCAAAATTGCACATGGATGCATTGCGTTTTATGTTGTCGCGCTTTCACAAACGGGAAACGTATAGATAAGAGAGATAGAAAGAGAGAGAGAGAGAAAAGACACCTTTCTAATGTTGGCACGATCCGGATACGATCCTCGCCCGCCACAAAATGCCCATAGAACGTCTGCTTCATCAGATAGATAAACAGCCTGTCGCCGAGTATGGCTCGCATCAGTTTCATGAGCTACGGATGGAAGAGCATCGGCAAGGAAGAGGTCCCACAGATTCCCAGAACGCATCCTCACAGAAGCCCGCCGATATGACCGATACGGAACGAGCGTGCGCAGTTTTGGTCGATCAGGTCGGTCCGGATCCATCATCGGGCCAGATGAAAGACAATGCCGTACAGTTTACGCGTTTTGTGTATACCATGTTAGCGCATGTTTGTATGCATTTAATCCACGTTTGCAACGTGAGTGTTTTGAATTGTTGTACCAAATTTTACATTTACGCATGATCATAATATTTGTTTGTAATTTAAGTGCGCACCCATGGTAGCCAACATTGTTTTTTTTAACGGAATCGAACCCACGGGTACCGCCGGTACAGCAAAAAAAAATGTAACAGTTATGCAAAAAAATAGAAGATATATGTATAATATGTATGAAGAATGGGAAAAAAGAAAGAGAAAAAGAAAACGAAACAACGATACAAAAGATACAAAAAAAGAGGAAAAGAAAAGAAAAACAAATACCATTAGAAATACTACTAATCGTTAGCGGTTGCATGTACCTTTCCAGTGTTGGGACAATTTTGAGCTGATCTTCACCAGCCACAAAATGGCCATAGAAGGTATACTTCATTGCCAGCGTAAAGAGCTTTTCGCCGAGTATGGTTTGCGCGACTTTCATCAGCTGTAATCACATTGGACGAATTTGCACAGGCGGATGGTGATGTACAGTTTTGCGGCAGGTACAAGTCAGTATGAGCGGTGTGTGCGCCATATTGCGGATGGTGGTGATAATATTTGTTTGTTGGATTTAATTTTACATGCATACAGGGGACGGCACACCGATTATTATCACGCAACGTTCGATTTGGGTTGTCATTTTGGCATGTCGTATACCAATTGGGCGCATTTGCGTTACATGTGTGCATCAATTGCAACAATTCCAATTTCCGTTGCGTGTATACACGTGTGCCATCACGTCGTGAGTTTTGTGTTCAATTGAGAATGTTTGAGGTTTTCCAATTCGAGGTATACCAGAAAAATTAATCATCATTTCATTTTGGTTATGGCGATGTCGCACGTTGATCGTAATAATTATTATGACGGCGTAGGTGTTCGATATGGGTTCGTACGAAAGCCAATGGGGTTCCAGGATCCAAGTTGATGATGAATAGTGACATGCGGACAGTTTGGCATCGGATCAGTATAGATGGTAATGATTAATCGTATGTCGAAGGGTCGCCACGACATGCAGGACGAATCATTACCAATGCCAGATTGTGTGTGTTTTTTTTCATGTTTCCGTAATGTTCCAATTGGGTGCAATTTTGTATCCGAAAAGTTGTGTTCCAATTTCGTGCAGCAGCAAGATGAAGTGTAAAAGAGGCGAAAGCCGGCAAAAGTGAAACGTAACGAGAAAGAGACAGAAAAAGAGAGGAAAATACATTGGTCAGATGTTAGTTACACAATATATTGCTGCCTGTTGGTTAGATATAAGGTGTGATATATACATGTTGTGTGTGTGTGTGTTGTATTAACGATGGGATTATATGGAAATAGGATGAAAGTTGAATGTAGGTATGCACAGTAACCAAACACAATCGACCATGAGAAACTTAGCAAACAAAAGAAACTAAACAAAAATAATCTGCGTTTTGCTCAATACGCGCCTTCGCAACCGAAATCTGAGCAATCGTTCTCATTAGGACATCAAATTTATGTACCCAATTCCTTTTCAACGGCATATGCGATTTTCGTGCCTATTCGCTGGTCTCGTTTCAACTAACCGCCGCCGCTCTCAATGTCATCTCAAGTTCAGGACAATTTGTATTCCATCTTTGTGAATTTGGCCATTTCGCACTGACATTCACATGTGCGGCATTCAGATCGTAAAAGCAAATTCTGGAGACTCGTAAAATAAACGAACGGCCGGCCTACCTAACTTGGGAAGTTGCGGTACGAAAAAAAAAAAATGAAAACGCCAACAACTGTCGGTCACGCGATTGTCATCAGCGATAGATCGCTTACAGTTCATTGCATGAAAATATGTCTAAACAATTCTTACTGTCCGGGTTTCTTTTAATTAAGATTTTTTAAGAAGCTAAAGCGAAAAAATGTTACACTAAAATTCGATCCCTACAAAACCGCATTCGTCGAAAAAGGGACAAGTTATTGTAGCTACACACCAGTAGGTGAATCATTGAACCGAGCAACCGCAAACGGAATTTATGGAGCACTTTTGCAATTGCTTTACGCGTGGCAGTAACGTTTCCAACCGGCGATCAATACGCCAAAGAAGCGTCTGTGTAAGTGTCTGGTACCGTTTTACAGCTGAGCCCAGCTGATGACAGATAAAGCAACGCAACGACAAAAAACAAACCACCCACGGCACTCACCCGCATATCGCAATGTGCAACGTGCAATGATGCATTATGCAACTAAGTTGTAACTAGATGGGATTAAAATTATCGTTGGACCATTGTTGGCATCAAGGGGTGAGTGCGCGGCGAAATGTGACGAATGGCACAGGGTATCTAAAGGAAGTGTGCGCACAAATACACCCACCGGCAGCTCAACGAATACTGTCGTCGCTGTGTCGATCGGCGCCGGCGGTCCAATCGTACGAGACGGAGCAAGCGTCTTAGCACAACCTTCGTTAGAGCAAAAGGTTCCGCATCGTTGACGCTAACCGGAACGCCTGCATTGTCAAGGTCAGCGGCAGAGTGTTTTATTGCGCGCTGCACATGGTCTTATCCAGCGCACAGGGAGCATGATGATATCCCTGCATTACCTGTGCGAGATAAACGATCGTGTCTGTATGGTTGCGCCTTTATCAGCTACCATCAACGAATGATCAACGAATTTGTTCGTGTTTTGCATTGCCCGCTAGACGATCTCCGATCTATCTACCCACCGTCAATCTTCGGAGTCGGATCTATGGTTAAGATCTATGACAAATAAGTACGATACAAAGTATACGCTGCACCATGCCGGTTGCCAAGATTTTTTTTTCTTTTCGCGAAATACTGCTACTGCTGTTCTCACGCCGTGAAGGTGTGAGATGTGTTGCGACTAGGCTTTGGCCTTTTATCGTCGCCACGTTAGACACGTAAAACGCGTTTAATTAGCGCCATTAAGTGCGATCGTGCACGCAAGAGGACGGCCGGTACAATGTGGTCTAATCTGCACAGACGTCATGGAATATATTCGTCGCAGGCTGGGGACAGTAGTGGTTCTCCACAATACAAGCGGAATGCACCGGTTGTGAAACAGATAGCACAGAAGACAGGTCACAAGACCAACCACTACTATCGAGGTTATTCGTCATTCATTCGGTGAAACGTGATTCGTTCTCCGATAAGATGTCTTAATATCGTTGTTTGCAGAATCGTTTATCGGGTTGTCGTGTCAGCTCTCTCTTTGAACGCAGCAGCATTAGCTAAATCCCACCTTTCATGGGGTCTGATACCTTCAGAAATTAGGGGCCCATTTATAGCAAGAAAAAACATTTTTCACGGAATCATATCACGATCGACCAGAGTATTAGTTACTTCATGGAATCATATGGATATCGAGGGGGATCCAGGATTGCAATATGTTTGTTTTTTCGCTGCATACCAACCCGATCATGTGATCATGTGTCAGATTGGATATAATGCTAAAATAACACTAAACGTGCAAAGTGACACTAATTTTGCGACCAAACTTTTCAGTCCGGTTTAACCAGTTTGAAGTGATACCGGTTCAAGCTACTTTCTACTGCAGCGAGATGACAAATCAACCAATAAGGATCGATCGATCGCATTCTCGCTTTCCTTTCGGGTCTTGGGGGGCAAGATCAAACTGTCAAACTTTGAACCTTCTCAGCTGTTGGCACGGACCGAAATTGATCTTCTGTTAGCAGCAGTTCATCATTGCATTTGCGGTTTAAATATAGTACGCCACCCACTTGACAATCTCCTTTCGAATTCATTTCCTAATTGCAAACACGGTGGCAGTAAATACGGTTGGGCTTTTGGCACAGTTGGACTAAAACTCATTGTAATACAAGATATTCGCAACGTTGTTTTAGTGTACACATTCAGCGTACTCTATATGGCGTACCTGTTACGAATCATTGCTCTGCATCGATAGAGTTGGAATAAAATTGAAATATCCAATAAATATCCGACTTCTAAAAATTAATTATCATTTGTGCGTAAACTGTACGGCTTCCNAGAAATTAGGGGCCCATTTATAGCAAGAAAAAACATTTTTCACGGAATCATATCACGATCGACCAGAGTATTAGTTATTTCATGGAATCATATGGATCTCGAGGGGGATCCAGGATTGCAATATGTTTGTTTTTTCGCTGCATACCAACCCGATCATGTGATCATGTGTCAGATTGGATATAATGCTAAAATAACACTAAACGTGCAAAGTGACACTAATTTTGCGACCAAACTTTTCAGTCCGGTTTAACCAGTTTGAAGTGATACCGGTTCAAGCTACTTTCTACTGCAGCGACAAATCAAATCAAAGATGACAAATCAACCAATAAGGATCGATCGATCGCATTCTCGCTTTCCTTTCGGGTCTTGGGGGGCAAGATCAAACTGTCAAACTTTGAACCTTCTCAGCTGTTGGCACGGACCGAAATTGATCTTCTGTTAGCAGCAGTTCATCATTGCATTTGCGGTTTAAATATAGTACGCCACCCACTTGACAATCTCCTTTCGAATTCATTTCCTAATTGCAAACACGGTGGCAGTAAATACGGTTGGGCTTTTGGCACAGTTGGACTAAAACTCATTGTAATACAAGATATTCGCAACGTTGTTTTAGTGTACACATTCAGCGTACTCTATATGGCGTACCTGTTACGAATCATTGCTCTGCATCGATAGAGTTGGAATAAAATTGAAATATCCAATAAATATCCGACTTCTAAAAATTAATTATCATTTGTGCGTAAACTGTACGGCTTCCGGTACATGCGTGTATCTCGTGATCCACACCCATGGGGAAATCATTTCGTCCATATGGTTCACTTCTTTGGGTACCCAAAAATAGCCATTTAGTTTTCCATTCCACACACTAGGGGATGGTTGTTTATCAGCGGGTTTGATATCCTTTGCCAAAAATGTACACTCCGTACCCGAATACGCCTTGACAACCAAGCGTTGAGGCATTGGCGGAAAACATTTGCCAAGTGTGCGTACATGTTACACAGTTGAGTGATTCTTGCGGATGGGACCTACACACATGTAAATGAAGTCTGTCCTAGTTTTGTAACGGTGCGCCATCGTTAGCAGAGGGCGCCAGACATCCTACGCTTTTCGAGCCCACACACAACAAAAAAGCTGGGAATGTACAACTAAAAGCGGGAATTCGAAGCGAAGGATAATTTTAACATAATTGTACGTCAGCTTTTATCAATTCGACCCATCACCACGTTGATAGGTGCGCCGGCCACCTTCGTCGACAGGTGTGTTTGACCATCGTTCGGTACGTCATGCGTTTACCGGTACACGACCCCATCTCCGGTGCCATCATGTGATACTGCTCATTTAGCAATTTACTATCATTTATAGTGCGCGACGCAACGCGTATCCGACACGGTGCAGCACCTGAATGGACACGAAAATTGATCAATTTGTGGTTGGTGCATTTTCGCTTCACTGAGAGAGCAAAATTGTATAAAGTGCAAAAATTGCAAATACGAAACGAATTAACAATGAAAGGCAAATCATTGTACAACACTACCACGGTTTAGCAAATGTATTTGCTAAATGAAAATGTGTTGCCGACGACGGCTTTATCCTGTAATGTGTCACATGATCCGCGACTTGCTACAATCGCGTGACGTTGTCTAGTAGCGTATCTTAAGTTGTTTTGTCCGCAATTTCTACAGCCTAAGTAATACAACGATGCTATAGCAAGGGAACAACCCACGGTGTGCCAAAAATACACACTGTGTTGGGTGTTTTCTTTCACGAATGTTGGATTGAAGCAACAAAAAAAAAAAGGTCAACCTGTTCATGCGAATCACCAAACATGAGCACGAGACTTTAAAACGCGAGCACGGTGGCAGTCTTGTTGCCAACTTTTCCTAGATCCCAGCTGTGCACGAGGCAATGTTTTGGGAGCGTTTTTTCCCCCCCACATTGCATGCCGGTTTTCTCTTTTTCGGTGGTGTGAGTGTGTGTATGTGTGTGAATATTAGAATTGAGAGATAGATCATCTTTTGCGCGAATAATCAAGAGAAACAGGGTACAGCGTCTAGGAACTATGTTTTGAATGGTCGCAAAATACCTTAAATTTTAAAAATTGTAAACCCAGTGTTGGATATATTTAGCACACACTTCTAAGCTGATGGCACCACCATTAGGAGATGGTGTTCTACCTACGCATCTTGTCGCCATATCTTGAGACAGGTAATAAGCAAACAAATCGTCTGCCCTACGGTGCTGTACTATTGAAAATAATGTATTATTTCTATTCTGTTGGAATTTTTGGCAGCGTAGAAGAAGCCATTGGAAGATTTAGCTCTGCCCTTTGCTACCCTTTTCTAAATGGGTTAAAATTTCTGAATAATAAAATGTTCCGCTGTGAGTGCTTTGAAATTTTCAAACACTTTGCAACATTTGCAACAAATCTGCATAACATGTTATGAGATACAAAAGAAAAGCTTCTATGTAAATGATCGCGAGGACGAGCACGATTATGCAATGCATTTTCTGCAGTTCCTGTTGCCTTGACAACACGGGCAATGATCGCTCGAGACGGAGCACACAGTAAAGCCGCTTCATCCGTTGCTACCTAAACAGGCACTAGAGTTTCTTCTAGTTCTAAATGTGTCGTTGAGGGCGGGCTAGTTCATAAATATCCTTTCTACCGATGATCACATGCATAACAACAACAGGGGGCGCGATCCGGTTTTAAGGATGTTATGACATCCCATATCTTTACGGCAAGCACGTTTGCGCATGTAGCAGTGTGCGCGCGAATGGAGGAAACATTCGTCACTGCTATTAATTGTTGTTCTACATTGCAACAACGAGAAGATGAATGCATAAATTACCATCGCTCAAATACGACGTGTAGAGAGACGTTTGGAAATGGTTATGAAATCACACCATCAAAGCAACCTGACTGTTTGTGTTGGAAAAGTACAAGGTCGAAAACAAAAATCCTTAAGAAAGAACGATCGCTTTTTCTTTATTCGTTTGACGCAACGACTTTTTACTTGTGTTTGGTCGATTGTTGGCTCACAAAGGCAGGGCATGGAATTCGTGTGCATGCTTTGGAATGTCATGTGTGAAAGGGTGTACAAGATGGGGCATACTTTAGGTGTTACCAATGGCAACAGAATGATGAAGGGTAATAGAAAGACAGCTGGTCGCCTTTGCAAACACTCTATTTGTGGGCAGTATTTGGACGGGTATTGCTCGTTTCCGAATGCCGTTTTCGGATGCCACAAAACACTGGACTCGTAACCGTCCCAGAGCGGCCTTACCTTCATGTTGTTTTCCACAAGGAATTCGGAGGAACACAGCACGTACACAAAGTACGCCCGTATCAACTCGAAGGTGGTTTTGCTTTTGAAAGCAGCATGCGGATCGTTGAAGCTGACGTCAAGTGGATCCCGTTGCGGGGTGGAAGGATTGTTGTCCTGCTGTTGGCGTTGGCGGGCGCCGGTCGCCACGGGTGATGCAGCCGCCACCGTAGTCGAACGCCAGCGGCGGGCTCCATCGAGCGAGTATCCTTCGAGGGCGAGCCGGTGGTTCAAGGCCGCTAGAATGGCGCTGGGCAGTGGGCCCCGGTTGCCGGCCGCGTGTATACCGTACTGTCGCAGGAATTGTTCCGATTTCGAGTACGTCAGACATCCATTTCCGGTCGCAGACGGGGAGGTTACCTTGCGGGGCACCAGGCTATTGCAGCGCGAAACCGTACGCAGGAAGGCCATGCCGAGCAGTATTACAAACGCTGAACGGTTTGGAAAGGCTGAAACTCCCACCTTATGTATGTGTGTGTATGTGCGTGTGTTTTTTTTAACGAAAAACACGCGTTGCCAGTCGTTTGGTAGATTGTTTCCCCGAATTCCGGCTATCACACACACTGCACGCTTAACAGTCACACCACACGGATATTTCCCCTTTTTGGGCGAATGGACAATAAAAGGATACAGCTGCTGCACACAACAAAAACACTTACTACAGGCAGATGCCCATATACACAGCAACACACACTTCCACACTAACGTAAGCACCGGTTTTCCTGTTTTACAGGACAAACGCCTAGAACGAAACACGCCAACAATTGGCACCGCGACTGCAAGAGCACAAATCGAGCACACCTTTGCTCCAAGATATGCACGAACACACAGCCACACACTGCGATTCACCGGCGAAGCAGGCGACGAATCCTTGCTGTCACACACAAAACACTTTTCGACACCACTACACTNGCCGCTAGAATGGCGCTGGGCAGTGGGCCCCGGTTGCCGGCCGCGTGTATACCGTACTGTCGCAGGAATTGTTCCGATTTCGAGTACGTCAGACATCCATTTCCGGTCGCAGACGGGGAGGTTACCTTGCGGGGCACCAGGCTATTGCAGCGCGAAACCGTACGCAGGAAGGCCATGCCGAGCAGTATTACAAACGCTGAACGGTTTGGAAAGGCTGAAACTCCCACCTTATGTATGTGTGTGTGTATGTGCGTGTGTTTTTTTAACGAAAAACACGCGTTGCCAGTCGTTTGGTAGATTGTTTCCCCGAATTCCGGCTATCACACACACTGCACGCTTAACAGTCACACCACACGGATATTTCCCCTTTTTGGGCGAATGGACAATAAAAGGATACAGCTGCTGCACACAACAAAAACACTTACTACAGGCAGATGCCCATATACACAGCAACACACACTTCCACACTAACGTAAGCACCGGTTTTCCTGTTTTACAGGACAAACGCCTAGAACGAAACACGCCAACAATTGGCACCGCGACTGCAAGAGCACAAATCGAGCACACCTTTGCTCCAAGATATGCACGAACACACAGCCACACACTGCGATTCACCGGCGAAGCAGGCGACGAATCCTTGCTGTCACACACAAAACACTTTTCGACACCACTACACTGACACTGTTCTGTCACTCAGTGGCAAACAGGATACTGTTGGTAGTGGTGGTGGTGGTGGTGGTGGTGGTGGGGGGGATATGGACGGCAAGAGGATGTGTTTTCTTCCTTTTTGCCCTTCGTTTCGCAAGCGTTCTCGCAAGCCCCGAATCTGCTTCTGATGACGTTAGCGGAATTCTGCACAAGACGAAAAAAAAAAAACAGAACACAATGAAAATATCTTGCTGAATCGATACGGCTTAACATCAACTGTAAAGAAGCACGTGCCAAACAGTAGTTGCCATGAACAGAATACGCGGGAGCAAAGACATTTTACGAAATTGCTTGTGTTTATGATTTTAAGCACAATTCAACGCCGGACAGCCAGGAATATGCAAGACGAGAGCGAGAAAATGCTCAATTGGCAATGGAGTGGCCAGGAATATTCTCACTATTACCGGGATTACACAATCGCGTGCAAATTCACTCGCTCGCATGCATGCACACGGGCAGACACACGTGCACACATGCGCAATTATACACAACGCACACTACAGAGCGTCAGAATTACGTAAAGGAAACAAATTTTCCAATATTTCTTGCCGACGATGGTANACGCCGGACAGCCAGGAATATGCAAGACGAGAGCGAGAAAATGCTCAATTGGCAATGGAGTGGCCAGGAATATTCTCACTATTACCGGGATTACACAATCGCGTGCAAATTCACTCGCTCGCATGCATGCACACGGGCAGACACACGTGCACACATGCGCAATTATACACAACGCACACTACAGAGCGTCAGAATTACGTAAAGGAAACAAATTTTCCAATATTTCTTGCCGACGATGGTAGCCGTTCGGCATTTCCTGCGTCGCATTAAGATAAATGGAGAATGCAATCAGTTCGGCCCATAAAACAGGCTGAGTGAAAATGGGGAAAATGCTTCACAACATGCGCTCTAGCTATTGGAAAAGTTTTCACTTTGCGACGTTTTTTTTTTCCTTCTTTGCATTCTAGCAATGGGTTTCTTGTAACGAATCAAAGAATAAGCAAATTCACCAGCACAAAGCCCCATCATTGTCGATATCGACCAACCTAATGTCACTAATCGAACCGGTGTAACTGAATTGCAACGAAGTCAGCAATTTTCAAGTGCCTAAATATATATATATTCACTGCCACCTGTTCCAGTTGCCTGGTGCAATCGATTTTACGGTGTGGCCGGTTGTACAAATATCGGATTACTGGGCAAGTGTAGTGTTATTTTTTTGTATCTAAGTAGCTGACAATTTACCACGCACTGAGGAAGCAGAACAAAACCGTCTAAATTGAGCAGACTCGGTGCTGGTGCTGGGCGCTCTACACACGGCAGACTGATCGTCTTCTTTCGTTCTTTCCGCTACGACTTAACGAAGTACAATACTATCCTTCGCTTCTGGTTTGCTGTGTCGACCCACTTGCAGTCGGATACATCTTAAGCGGCCTCTACACGTATGCATCACGCAAGCGAGAACATGCCGAGACAGCTGCAACTAGCATCGCTAGACATTTGTCTTGCGATTTTTCGTTGCCAATCGCAAATACAGTAAATCAAATTGAAGAAATTGTATTGTTCAGAATTTTCTTTTTTTATTTAAAAAATGTTTTAACATTGATTATATTCTTATTGCATTCTTTTTATTTGAATGCCACATAAATAGACATTGTTCTGGGATGCATAAATTATATAATGATAGATTATTAAAAGTTTGCAAAAGCAGGAGACATTTTATTACCAAACTTAAAATTCTAAAATTACCCCTCGAGAGGAAAAAAATAACGAACCTAAAAATTACCTCCGGTAGGTAATTTTAAGACAGCTGATTTGCTCCGAAAATACCGCTCTATTTTGATGTCATAAATGGTCTCGCGATGGAGGCGCACCATTGTGCATCCATCCAGTGTTGGATGCATATAAATCGTCGAAAAAAAATCCACAGCAATGTTTTTTTTAATAAAACTATAGTTTTAACTTTTGTTTTATTCCGTGCCAACGCAACAGAGAGTTCTGTAATACATAGCGGATGTATTCTGTACTAACTATGCACACTATTACCTTATTACGAACGCAGTAATATCACGACAGTTCTGCAATATGCTCAGCAGTTGCTCAAGTTCAGGTATGTTTAAATTCTACCGCTTGTCCTCGGTGAACTGGGACGATACCCACGTGAGTACCCATTTCAGGTTCGTCAATAAATATTTTAACGCTTTGGTCCATTGCTCCTCTGAGTTGAATTGAATCCTGAAACGAGAAGTTTGTTTGATGAGCATTTTAAACATGCTAAGTATTGAAAAATTTCCTTACTTGATCGAAAAACTGCTTCCTGTCGACGCGTCCTCGATTTTGCCTTTCTCCATCAAGTACGGTAAGCAAAAGTCAGGATCCCTTCGAACGATTTCTTCCTTGAATTGTTGTAAGCAATCCAGAAACGCGACCATTGCTGAATCGTACTTGGAGTCCCAGAGAAAACGGAATCCTCCGTTGCCGTACAGCGGTAACTCTTTGCCATCGCCTAGCACCTCTACGTAGGAATGATTGCCGTACGGAACCAGACGGTACTGTTTGAAGCTAAAATTTAACTTGCGTGCTAGCGCTGACAGCAGCAGACAGGTTTGACCCCAGGCAGCATTGATTTCGGACCAATCAACCGGTGCTGAAGGAAGCCGCCCGAGGCGAAAGTTGTTGATCGTACCAAAGTGTCCCGAGTGCCAAATGTGAAAGGTGGCGTTGAATACGTTCGTTTTCTTTAATTTTTCCAGCTGGCTCTGAGCGTACGCCATCTGACATTCGAGCGAACGAAACTCGTCCTCGGTGGTGATGACGTCTCGGCGATGCTTCGTATATTCACGCCAGTATTTGTTCTCTTCGCGTTCGAGTCTTTGCTTTTCCTTTTCCTGTTCCTCTACCGCTTGTCGAATCGATTGCTCTTCGCGGGACAGATTACTTAATTCCTCGAGTAGACGTGTTTCGTCCAGCTTCAACCCTTCCAGTTCCTGCTCCAATTGTTCAATGTTTGGCACATCGTCCGTCATTTCTAACTTTTTCAGGTAGTTGTTATAATCGTTCCATTCGTCTTCGGCAATTTTGAGCTGCTTGTCCATCAGCTCCAAAAGCGTATCGGTGCACTCGTCGCATAGTGGATGATCTATTTCCGAATTGTTCGACAAGGCATCAAACAGTTCCGCCTTAACGCGCAAACTGTGGCCGAGCGACTCTTTGTCGGGACCGTCGGAGAGCAGCATGAAACCATTCGTGTCGTTCGTCGATTCAGTCACTCGAAACGGCGGCACAAAGTGATCGAAGCTGGCCGATTGCGATTCCAGATCAACTTCCAGGTGGGAATTTATCGGTAGTGCAAGCTCCGCCAGCGTATGCTCACCAAGGCTGGCAAATGTGTCGTCGACATGGATGGGCTGCAGACAGCGCTGGCAGGAAAAGCTGACGCTTACTTTTGCGTCATTCATTCTTCACGATGCTATTTCCTTTCTTAAACTGGTGGAAAGTGGGGGAAAGAAATATTAAAACTTTACGTACTGTTGTTGTTTTGGAGCAGTGTCTCTTTTGTCACGATTTTCTATTGTAATTTCTTCTGGAAATGACAATGTTTTTGATGTCGTTCCGTTTTGACATTTGCCTTCAAATCAAAACAAAGACACACTGTGCTTACAACCTGCGGTTGAATACTTCTGATTAACATTTCTTTCCACGAAAACTAAA
>STHB01000004.1:5162406-5225393 GCA_018908115.1 Anopheles rivulorum
TAAAGATAATGCCGCAAAATTCGTGTTATTTAAACTAAGCCGTTCATTAACGAAGACAGTTTTATCGAATTCCATCGACGATGACTCCTTACGCAATATCGTTGTTCCGCAAAACAGTGCCACATTAAAACAGAACACAATGTTGTCGTAAGGTTTTATACGCTTTATTCATCTTTGTTTAGTTTCGTTATAATTTCCTGGCTTCTGGTATCCAGCTGCTGCTGCTTTCACATACAATTGCTATTAAGATTTATGTTGCTTCACATTTCATTACGGTGCTCCTGTACGCATTTCGTTCACCAGCTAATTGTATGCGCATTACGTACGTTGTTTCATATTTCCCATTTTCCCTAGCTCAGTATGTTTTGCTTAAATTTCGTTTGATTAATTATTATTATTATTATTACACATTATCAGGTCGAGTTCATGTATGAGTTCCAATAGTTGTGGAGTCGCGTTCTTTTGTTTGCATGTGTTTGTTTAATGTAATAATTAAATTTTTATATGAACCCGCTCGGAGCTTTCATTGCTATCTTTCCCTGGTTTGTTCGGTCGAGTGTTTTCGCGACAGTATATTATAATATGCTTACATATTATCATAATATTTCACCATAACATATCCTTCTTCTCAGCAACACATTTTGCGCGAACCTTTTACTGCTCCTCTGCTGCTGCTACGTCGTATTTACTATCATCGAAGCGGTAGTTACTCCCCAGTAAGTGTAATCTGTGCAGTAATTTTTGTTTTCGCAACGTTGCACCGTGCCTAACCTGGGCCGTGCATCATCATTTGTGTAGTGAAGGGAATTTTAATCAGTAAATCAAAAGAAAAAAAGGGATGTACATGGGATTGAACCGTGGAAGCTCATCCACACGTTTGGTTTATGGTAAAATTTTGACTTGATCGTGCAAACCTCCATATGCACACGGTAGACTACCCAAGGCGTCACTCACCGTAACTACGAACTGAGAAAAAGATATCCATTTGGATAGGCAAGGCAGATCATCGACAAAATAAGCTAATTAAAAAGAATCTTACGGGATTAAGCTTACGCGTACGTTGATGACCTTTATCGCCATTGCCGTTTGCAACATTTCGTTGTTGTTGCAGATGTGTTCAGTGTGTGTTTGACTTTGTAGAAGACTATCGTAGCGATACCTGCTTGTGTAAACGCTTCTCCTAAATATCATTTATTCGATTGCAAGATTTGTTTGTAGAACAATTTGTTTTCACATAAACTTTGTTTTAATTAATCCTTCTTTTACAGCGGTTGAATACCGTTTTACACTTTTTCACATAGGCTTAAACTTTTTTTTTCACTTACATTTCCTTGTTTGTGTGGTTTAAGAACTATGCTAACATGTTTGCAAACAGGATTACGAAAGCTTGATCGGAACCTACCCAAGCGGCACGGAAGGAATCGATGCACAATTTCATTATCATTATTCACTCCAATGGATATAGCTTTAATTACAGCCGGACATGAACAGAATTGGGAGGGAAAACACTAAAGTGAAGGAAACGTGCTAGATGCTGTACTAACATTGAACCGGATTGTTTCAACGTATCGTATGCTCTACTTCTTTTTCCACCCAATCCGTACGTACACGTTGTTGCGCGATTCACAAGTTAAGCAGGATTGCTGATTTGATAAACTGTATGGTTTTAATTTTTACTTCACTTCAAATGTGAAAAATGTTGCTTAATAAATCAATCCCGACAGGACCTAAAGATAAACGCACGTAAGTATTTGCTGAACAATCATTACTTACACATTGCCCTTATGAACTGTACACGTTTTGGAATCTTGCAAGTGCCCCTACGATCGATCTTACATTC
Organism: Anopheles rivulorum; assembly: GCA_018908115.1. NCBI lineage: Eukaryota > Metazoa > Arthropoda > Insecta > Diptera > Culicidae > Anopheles > Anopheles rivulorum. Next base: position 5,164,247 of record STHB01000004.1, read on the forward strand.
AGCTTTTTTTCCCCCCCTCCGGTGGTTCGTAACTGCGCTGGTGACACTCGCTTGAAAAACATCGATCGATAGGAACGCGCTGCTGCTGAGGGCGCCATGTGATAAGCAGCATGGGACTGCCGAAAAAAAGTTACCGAAGTATCAACTGTCCGTGGTGCTGGAAATTGTGTAGTGTAAGGAAATCCAGTGATGTAGCCACTGTACCATGCACGGTGACATCGAACAGCGAACAGCGATGATTTCGGCACACCGGTTCAAAGCGAAAGGCGACACGATGACGGCGTTGGTGATGGTTACGACAACGAGAGCGAAGACGGTTAGGACAAAGACAGCAACGGGAACGGGGCTAGTCGATAAAACTCTGCTCGACGCAGGCTTTCACTCGTTTCTCATATTCCCGGCGGTTTTCTTTGTAGAGCTGCGCTGCCATCGAATTGGCCGGCGAGTTTGGATTGGGATCGCTCAATAACGACTGCAAAATGGAAGGAAAAGCATACCGATAAGCATTTTTGCGATGGTAAAACAAACAGGAGTAACGCTCATTACCTGAATTGATGTTAAAATAGCAGACACATCGTATGTGGGGCTCCATCTATTCTGCAAAATGTCCAGACAAATTCCTCCATCGGCGTATACATTCGGATGAAACATCTTCGACACGAACCTCACGGTTGGCGGTTTGTTGGGGTACTCCTCGGTGAATTCTATCGTTAGCTTAAACGTACCATCCTCGAAAGGTGTGTCGTGTGGTCCGAAAATCACAGCATTCCAGATCATAATATTATTATCGGTCGGTGCACCGGACACACCGGTTGGTGGATCTTCCTGAAGCCTAAAAGAGAGAGAGTTCGAGATTAATTTATTATGCATGTTCCGGATGGTGTTTTTTTCTTCTGCTCTCTCATTGAGGTTGCACAACAGCGATGCAATTAAGCCCGTAAAGGAGTAAGAGTGACTATGAGGCACTATCAAGTACGGGATGTACAGATCGACGAAGAGGGCTTCGGTCAGTGAAGCTGTTCCTTGACACAATATCAATGAAGCTACCCTTATTCCAGCCAATACATCATTCAAGGCAAGCATATTGCCCATTGATAGAGATTGAACTTGAAATCTGTGGCTGCAGCGTGGCCGAGCTAGACTTACTGCAACCCGGCTCGACCGATAAGAAACGTCGACACTCTGATCGTATCAATTGCACATAAGAATGTAAACAAAGCATCTTATGGCTCCGCAAACAGGGACGGATGATAATCTGGTCGAAATAGTAATGCATGGACCTCGTCGCTTTTAGGATACATTACGTAATGAAAGTAAAGCAAAAATATTACGATATTGAACCATCTTGAAATCACAAGATAGGTAAATAGAACAAATGAGAGAGTGGAACATAATTCTACGAACTAGAACCCAAGAAAGTTACTCATTTCGAAGTCATCCTCTTCGTTCAGTTAAACTGCTTTATCCCCTCCAGTACGTTAATCCGTACACATCGTCATGTGTACGGCAGAATACTTTCCACTAGCGTCATTGCAAATTTCCCTCGGAATATTTTGCCCTTCTGCGTGTTGATCACACGCCTGTGTCTGTGCTCACAGGTCTGGGTGTTAAAACTACAAAAATAAACTTTTTCGAAGCGTCCATGTGAGCGCTTTAGCTCACTTCTCGGAAAGGTGAGAGTGAATCTGCAAAGATGTGTTTGGTCGACGGCTTTGGTCATTCGTTACAGACGGCAGCAGATCTGTTTCGCAGTGAGTGGGAAGGCTAGTATACCACCGCGTCATCGTATTTCCTTGACTCAGCTATGCACCCCCATCATGCTCGAAGCGTGCCGAAATAAGTTCGTGTTTTTTTTTTGTTTTGGTGTCAGTGTGTCTTTGCCAAAATGAATTACAGCCGCTCAGTCCGCGGGTACAATTTGTGTAACGGACACAAAAAAAAAACATTACACAAAGACTTCCCATCTTCCGAAGATGCTTTGTATCTAAAAAGAAACGGTATATTTGGAACAGGAATCCTTTCTCATTAATGAAATGACAAATGCCTCCTCCAACGACGAATGAAACAGTGACCACTTGATGTGTTTCTTCGATGTACTAAACAATGAAATGAAAATCCTTTAATTGTGGCGATCGAACAGCTGCTACTGTTGGACGTACACAACCGTACACCAGTGTGCATTGTCTCATCCGTTTTCTACGATGTACCACCGCCGGTCGTTCATTTGCCCAACCCAAGGGCATCCCTTCGGGTATGGGATACAAATGTAAAAAAAAAACACACAACTGTTACTACAAGGTCGCACCATTCTTTGGTAGTTTGCGTTCGCTTGACTGTTGTGTGGTGGTGGTGTGAAGATATTTTTATCACGCCTAAAGCGCACGGGGTACACGGTGTTGGATCGAATCCTTCCTTGGAAGCAGCTTGGAAGTGTGTCTCAGCACAAGCAATAAGGATTGGCTCAGTAGCACCGCGAGACAATTGGTAACACACATTTCAGGCGAGGCACGACGATTAAGTTTTCGGGTTGCAGCAAACTAAATAATAAGCGTTGACACACTGCTATGACAACGGTGAACGCAGTTTGTTTCGCGAGGCACGACGATTTCACCTCCCCATACCAGGCCTGGTGTATGGTGTATGACAAATTGGGAAAAAGGAAAAACATTTGCCTTTTGGTGCACGCACCGAACCTTCTGACACTATTTAAACGTTTGTCCTATTTCTTTGTTGGGGTTTTGTTTTCTTCCACATCTGACGAGCTGATTCATTGCTTCAACCAGTAGCACGAGTGAACAAATAAAAAAAAAATACACATACAAATTCGAGGCACACAGTATAAATTACCTTTTGAAATCTCGCATCAAACGTCGACGAGCTGGAGTGGACATTTTCTGGACGGGGTTGACCTACGGATTGATTGGCAACCAAGCGATTATCCAGCAGGATCGTTGTTTTGTCGAAAAACAGGGCTTCTATTCGAACTGTTGCTTAGATGTGTGGTGTGGTGCTGTGTTTCTTTTCCGGTTCGGCGCTAACTCTGCTGCTGCTTCTCGAACAGTCTCTTTCTGTCTCTTTCGCTCACGTGCTAGCCTGCCTTCTCGGAAGTTTTCTTCCTATTTAGGTGAGGCCTCCGTTGAAATCCTCCTGCGGGCGGGTCGGAGGACGGCGGAGAAAGTTGGAACAGGGTAGCTGCTGCTGGTTCCTTTTTTTCCGTCGCTATTCCGCGACAGCGGAACCAGCAAATCTTATTTTTGTGCACTTGCTGACGAGATACACGGGGTTTTCGTTTTATGTAAGCACTGGCTTTTGTGTTCGAACAACCAGCGCAAAAACACTGCACACTCGCGGAGAGCTTTCGCGCACGACACAAAGCAAAGCAAAAAAAAAAAGAATCGAAGAAAATCTACCGATTGAACGAAATTATTAACAGAAAAAGATCACACGGACGAGACGGACACACGCATCAGGAGTCAATGTCCAACCGATGAAGGTGGGAGGGGAGGGAGGCCCAATTGCCGTCGCAGCGCTTACCAGCTTGTATTTCTTTGACCCGTCGTCATATATGCCACACTTGCATGTACACCTCGCTCAGCTCTCAGCTGCACTGCACCGAATTTAACTATATGCTTGATGATTTTCTAAACGCTAAATATCACAATGTGTACACGCATTCGCCAGCAGGCTGATGCGAGCTGATAATCAATCAATCCACCCAATTCTCGCGTAAAACTCAAACGCGTAAATTGTTTGCCAAGTGAGATGTGTGTTTTTTTGCAGCCACAATGTGCAGGGGCGAAAGGTGATGCTCTCATCGGTTTTCGTGCGAAGCCATATTGGAATCCATTTTTGACAAGTTGGGTAAAACGCAATGACAGCTGGGTACCGTGAGCGGCCTTTGACGTACGCGATCAAGAATTGGTTGCACGAAAAAAGACGTGCACTAATTTTTAGAAACGTTTTTCACTACCAACATTGAATAGGTTTTGAGATTGAATTACCGGTGGAAGTGTCTTTTTTTAAATGACCCCAATAAATAATGTTGCAAATGTTTTCAGTGGACATATAGCAACAGTTATCTTAACAACGAAATTTAAAAAAAGACTGATTTCGGTGGTGTAGTACATATATTTTATATATTTTAGACATTACTGTAATAATAAAAAGTGCATAAAACGGCGAATACAGTGTTTTGTTTATAAAATATCTTTATTTCGCAAGATTATGTCTGTTTCACTACTCGGACGGTTCGTGTTGCTCTCAGTCTGCCTTCTAGCCCTAAACTACGCTGTAAATGTTATTATGTCAAGTGCTTAAAGTTGAATAACATATTCCTAATACGTTTGTACTATCGTAAATGGAATAGTGAAAATTGTCGTATAAAAAATATAGTAAGATTCGTAAAATGGAATTTCCTACAAATATAAAGTATGCAAATTTTAAGAAGATAAAAAAACATGCAAAATACTAAATTGCTCGCTTACTGGAATGTTGATATTCAAAGTTTAAAAAAATGTGAGGTCATTTTGTAGATTCTAACCATGGAGAAATGCGTGCACTACTGTGCTCAAGGCATTAGAAGTTCGATATTTGGTGATTGAAGATTCTCAAATATTTGATACTGTGAGTAAACGCACATCCAGCAGTATATCTGTTCGAAAAGGGAGAAACAATAATTAAACCAACGAATAGACGTGAATAGTCGTCATGTTTTACTTACATTGTAAGCCATCCATACCCACAGGATTAGGCTCGACAGAGTCTGCTGTAACTGTTAACAGGAGGTGAAATATGGATTAATAATTTTGATATCTATCTGAAGAGATTAAGAGTACTCACATAAATGTAATAGCCTCCGATTAACCACAAGCCGAACACAAGCTGGAAAAGAATGGCTATTCCAAACAGCGACAACCAGGGCAACATCCAGCCACGGGTGGTGGTTTTCAACGAATAGCAAACGCCTCCCGCAGATAATATGAGCAGAATGAAGTAGAAAATGAAAAATCCTCCGACAACCTGCATAGAGTCACGAATGTCAGTTTCAAACAGTGGCGAATACAACTGCGAAGAATCCCCTCCCAGCAGGTTGTATGTTGTCTAAAAAAATAAGTCAAAAAATTGATATAAAATCGGCCGCAAAGAGAAATTAGCTTCACACACAGTGTTATACGTACCATCGTTATCAACACGATTGAAATGGCAACGGTGTATGCGGCCACTGCATAGCTTCCGGATTTAACGGAATTTGTCCAAATGCATGGAGACCAACAGGATTGTAACCAAACCATGTTTCCGCAGTTTCTGGTGCTAAATGTATAAACGGTAAATATTGCATGATACGTTTTGTTTGAAAATAATCGCCCTCGTGAAGCGCCAGACGTCATTACGATTAATGGCAACCAAAAGGCACGCCCATCGCACGCATAGTGATGCACAACACTTACCAAAAGGAGAGGAATGTATTTATTAAGCTGATAATTTGTCGTTACCGTCAAGCAGGGAAGTTTCGTTTCTGAACGGTGATGATGATTATGTGCGGTAAAATTTGTTTTTTTGCAACAAAACAATCGTAATTACCGAAGTAGAAAGCACAACGCAAACAAACAATCAAACTGTATCGAAGCTGTCAGAATTTTGACAGCCCAGCATCTTGAGACGCCCAAGGGGTAGGATACTGTGAATTGAAATTTGGTCTTGACTTTGCCGTCACAGTGGTAATTGTGTTATTTTTTATTAATTTAAAATCACGGTTTTCTCATATTTTGAAATATGTATTTTGTAGTTTATTATATTTGAAGTGTGCGTAGGAAGGCAGAACTCACAGATAAAATGTATTGTTAAACTACTGATTCGTTTTATTAAAATGATTAACACAATTGAGAGTTGTTTCGTGTTTTTTTTTAATAAATGTTTTTTAATAACTGAATTTATTCACAATAATGTAATGCAGTGAGCAATGCGGCCTGGCCGTTCTTTATGAATAAAAAAAATGTAATGCAGTGTTATATAAAATAATTATTTACCTGAAATGGTCTTTATTTTACTGATGATTGATTGATGATGCTTTCGATCGCTAAAAAATCAATCAAATAGTTCTGAGTTTAAATCCAATGCGGTACGATCGTTGATCTTATTCATTTCACCACCGACTTCTTAAATAACACAATGAACGCACTCATTCGTTTTTAAACTACAGATTTTAGCATCGTGCTTGTCACATTTATCTCTAAACCACCTCTGGCACAGTTCTTGGTGAGCTATATTTAATTTGATCGCACTTTGGAGTCTCCGGCATTGCATGTAGGCGGATGCAACATTCCGTTCGAACCCCTTTCAGAACATGTGAAACCTCGGCTTCGATCCAATTCCAGCTCAGACGTACTGTGCTTCTGTTGAAGGTGTGATGGTGACACTTTTATCTATCGAAGGGTTTGTTTTTATTACCATCTTTTGTGTGGCTACGAAGTCACGCGCCATTCAGGTCCAAAAGCTAGACCGACGGTACACGAAAACAAACGGCAACGAACACGCATCACTGCCAGGGCTAAGGCAAAGGTTTGGAGCAATCAATTGGGATGGATGTTAGAAGCGAATTCGAACCTCGCCGAGGTGAAACCTCGACCCATCCCATCGGACTAATCGGTGTGCATGTCCCATGTCGCCTCTGCCCGGTACCACGTGACGGCCAGAGTGGGAAGTAATTTAAATATTGGAAGTCTGCGCGAACAAATCTTAAGCACTGGTTAGCGCACGGTCATTATCGTAAACGAAATTCCGTCCTCCATTTAGAGAGCCGCACGGTGTATGTGCGAACGGCATCGCATGGTGCCAGGGGGCTCCATCTTCATCGCTCTCGAACCCAAAAATGGAACTTCATAATGATACGGTTGTTGGAGTATGCTTTTTTCGCACATTTTTTTCCTTTTCTACACTAGCCATTCATGGCGTTTGGGGCTAGGTTGGGACATAAAAGTGCGATTTACTGAAGGTTGTGAATGGAATGAATTTGGTATAAATCCTCTTAAGAAACCATCGGACACACCACAACACGCTGATGGTTGATCACTGATAAAGTGCGTGTAAAGAATAAATTAAAATATAAAAGATTCTTCCTCTTCCTCCTTAGGAAGATCTAATGCGTTCCTGTTGTACGGTTTATGCCGATCTTAATGGGTTTATGTTTGATGCATCCCATTTGCATAGTAATGATCATCAAGCGCAAGCACTCTAGATCACATTAATCTATCATCCATTCGTTTACTTCAAACCTTTTGAGTGGATGAGTGAGTGCTACCCACGAGTCTGATAGAGTTGTAAAGTTTGATAACGATGAAGATGAATCCATTTAACATTTAGATCAAGCAGAAGCGTGTGTGTTAGCAACGTTATGAGGTTGATAAATGAATTTTCCGGATAAGAAGTAATTAATGTTGATACACTTTCATTTAAATTGGTAAAATTTTTGGAAAATATGAGCACGAGAGAATTTATTCTGGTCATATCGGTGCAGATCGTTCAGTAACAACGAAAAACCTTTGATAAATGAGCACACAAAGTGCAAAGAACGAGCAGCTCAAAGCGGAGAAAGATTCTAAGCGGTTTACTCGTGCTGCAATGCATGGTGAGATGCACTTTGAGATGCATTTTATTTCCTTCCTTTTTTGCTACTATCGCAAGGGAGAAGTTGAGCAGAAAAGAGTTGTGAACTGCAACGCGTTTCTTAAGCAGGTTGGAAGGTATATTGATCACGGTGGCTTCTCTCTTTCTCTCTCTCGTTTTCAAGTGTCGTTACAGGGGTTGTCATGGCGATGTGATGTACCGTCGCAATACATTTGCTGCATTAGTTCCTTACGACAACAGTGCAACAGGACAATATGTAAAGTTCAAAAATTTATCATTAGAATGAACCATGTTTATTTTTGTTTTTTTTTTTTTAATTTTTTTGCTTTCCGTTTAACTTAACTTACGAACCCTGCAGTACGCAACCGGGAGAGCGCAAAGAGACGACGAACCTCGCGCGGTTTTCACAAGTGATCTCGCGAGCAAACGAACATCGCGCTGCGCTGATGTTCCCGCGACCAGCACGGCCGCGGCCAGAGTGTGTGTGGCTCAGTTTTATCGAACGTTTCTTCGCGGCTGGTTAGACGTGTGTTACGTGGATCCGGTCGGATGCCGGTCGGTTCATCTATCTCGTCGCTTCTCCACCCTGCAAAACAACAAAACCCTTCGCATCGGGATTCGGGTTGTTGCGCTGTCTCGTCGACACGGCTTGCCGGGTACACAGCTTAGCGTTCTGTTCTGGCGCTTCTGGTAGTTTCCCGGTGTCCACGGTACGCACGGTCGCACCAGTATCGAAACATAACTAAATAAAAATATCCCCCCTTTCGCTAGAGGGTACGTACGGTGGGTTGAGAAGACGAAAAATTCAAACCCGCTCGTCGATCACCGGGTGGCTCAAACTGTGCGGCGTGAAGCTCCCATCGTCTGGGAAATGTGCACGTTGGTCGTTAATTGTAAATTATGTGGTGTGTTTTCGGTGCGCGTTATCCACGTGCATGGCTGTGCGTACTTATTTTCGACCCGGTACGTTCATAGCTTAACCGGCGATCGGCAGTGTGGCAGTGATTTGCAAAAGTGCGGCTAAAAGTGGGTGGATGAAGCAAAACAAAAGAAAGTGTTCGGGAGGTGTAAAGAGCAATAAAACGTATCCCGTTTTGACAAAAGGATCTTATCGCCGGATTAGTGATGGTGTAGTGAGGATTAATCGATCGAGTGATCGTACGGGCTGAGTGTTTTTTAATCGTGTGTAACGAAAGAAGTGATCTTGTGCCAAAGCGATCATGCACCCGAGCAGCATAAATGCCGTTTCATATAAATATACACAATTCTACTACTCGCGAACTTTTGTGCCACTGTAGTGGAAAAGAAAACAAGCAAGAAAATGAAACAAGCCGGAAAAGAGAAACGGGCTTTTCCTTCACAGGGTTGAACGAAAGAAAAAAAAGCACAAAAACCAAAACACACAAAAAAAAAAACGAAAGAAACGAGGACAAGAATTGGATAGATCTGATGAAACAACCAAACAACGAAACAAAGCACAAACACACAGCAAAAAAGGAAGAAGAAGAAGAAGAAGTCGAAATCAGGGTGAAACAAAAACAGAAACAGAAAAAAAACAACACGCCAAAGTTTAAAACGAGCTCAAACGATTCCCCGTGCCGTAAAATAAAAGTGAAACAATCGACCTGCCCGTGCCCAGTGCCCACCCGGCAGGTACCCAGGGTTCGGTCCCCGGTACGGTCTCCCTTTTTCCGTTCTTGATAGCTGCACCGAGGACAGTCGCAACGCAGACCGCAGACCGTGTCGCGAAAGCATTCGGAAAATACGGCAGGGCAGCATCTTTTCGCCGTCGGTTAAGATTTATGTAGTGCACCGCAAAGTCGCGGTACGCGCATGGCTCAGGTTCCTCGATTTCCTTCTCTCTCTCTTTCTCTCTCTCTCGCTCTCTCTCTCTCAAGCGAGGAGTTTTTTTTTGTTTGCACCAGCATCGTGCCGGCGGTAAAGGTAAACTGCATCAGTCGCATCGTCCCGTGATGTAGTTTTCTTCCCCATGTCCTCTGCTGCCGTTGTCGGGGTTGAAGTTCTTGTTGTTTTCGTGTTGTACCGAATTTATTCCCGCCATGGAGTACAGCAAGACGCGGGAAAAAAAAACGCGATCGAAACGTGCCGTTGAGAGAAGCACAAATGAAGCTGAAAAACTGACTAACTTTGATGATGATGATGATGATGCTGCTACGGCTGCTGCTGATCGTTACCTTGGGGGCATTTTTACTGATGGGCCATTCTTATCCATTCTGCGGCCCTGTACCAGAATTGCGTGAAGCACCAAATGAAGATCCAGCTTCGCGTATAATTCACACGCGAGCGTAAATGCTGTGTTGAAGTGTTGTGCCCATTTTCCACACCGGCTGTTGGTGTCTGGCGGGCTGTCGCCAAGTAGTTGTTCGCGTAGAGCGCAACAGATGGGAGCGTAGAATGATCGTTTGCGCGTGCGAAGAACGATCACCCCTGTTTTTTCAATTGATTTGAGCTATTAGGTGGTGAAATTGGAAATCTAATTATCAGCTCAGAATGGGTTGTCTACCTGGTGTAGACCTGGTGGAGGTGATAAACTCATTACAATTAAGTCAAATTAAAGATAAAATTGTTTACTTCAACACTCGTGCGGATGTCCTTCGGACCAGTTGGTGCATCATACATGCCCATTGAACCTAAACTGCTTCAAACGTAATAGCAGCAGCGTGAAACTTAAGCTCTACAGGGCCAACACTGCTAGAAGCCATACAATACAACAACAAAAAAAAAACACACCAAAAGGGAAACAAACCAGAGAGCACAAAAAAAAAAAAGATGTGAAGATTTCCACGTAGACGAAACCGAATCTGGGTTGATCTCGTTCGTCAGCACATTGTGACCGTCAGTCAGTCAGTGCCGTTTGCGGTTTGGAATTGATGGGTAACTACGTGAAATGAACCAACGAAACATGAAGAAGAAAAAAAAACAGACACGAAACACAGAAGCAAATCACCACCTTCACCGTTCTTCCATTCTTGTCGCATCGTACCGCAGCCAAGACCAAACCTGTGTGCCACACAAACTCACAAAAAAAAACACGTTTCCACAGCGGCGAAACAGATCCAGCATCTTTCCTAAGAGATTTCTTTTTTCTTTCTCATTTCACGGAGAATGGTTTGCAATTGTGGTTAGCCAGTTTTCTTTTTCGGTAGCAAACCTCGGTACTAACCCGGTGCAACGGGTCAGATTGGAGACCCTTTCCCGAGCACCAGACAGGCCGCGAAGGAAGTGGGAATTAATATTTCCGAACTTGAAACACTTTTTTCTCCCCGGACTCTTCTTCTGCTCTGTTTTTCTGCTGTTAGGAACGCCTTGGGAGTGTGCGTCCGTTCGTTTTGCTGGGATGGCCCAGCATAAAGCCTGGGTTGATTATTCGCGCGTAATTACTGACCACCTGGATGAGGAACCTGTGGACGGTAATTATGTGGATACTCCTATGGGAGAGGAGATGGAGGTACTGGAGGAGGCAGATGGTTGTGGTTAGCGGAAAATTGGGTGGAGTTGTGAAAATTCGTACCAAGCAAGTGGTTCGCCACAGTTGCGTTGGTATGCCGAACGCCAGACCCAGAACCGAAAGATCACGTGCTTGCGCAATTGCGATGCGTTGAGTGGTAGTGAAGAGCTGGGTGCGTGTGTATTTTGCCATTTCACTGACCGTCTGGTCAAGATGTATTTACTGACGCACAAGGGAACATCACCTTTATATGTGACGTGAACAGGTACAAGGGTGAATACTTTTAGTTTTATTTCGCCCAACAAACCTATTAGAGTGATGAGTATCTAGAATGCCTAGACTTGCGCCAGACTGCGGAACCAGATGGTCCATTTGGTCGTTTTTGATCATGTTCGATCTTACCGGTGTGTGGTGAGTTAGGTGGAACACTTAATTGAGTGCGAAGAAGCATAAACTCTATATTCAATGTGCGAATATTGGGATCTACCATTTGGTGTAGTCATAAGCACGTAAGATTGTAGATCACACAAAATCTGTACCAAATCCAATCCGGAATCGTTCTCTTCCAGTACGCAGAACTATTTGTAAAAGTTCAGGGAAATAAAAATCCCAAAAAAAACCATAATACTACAAAATAATACCACAAAAAAGGAAGGAGTTTTTACCAACTTAAGATGAAAGTAAAGGTTTTGGAGCTCTCTCGCTGAAAAATCGAACCGTTTGAAACCGTTTACTGTAAGTACCCCGTCATTCCGCTCGGTGCATTAATTCTAATCATTACCATCATCATCATCATATTGGAGCAATTGCACCCAAATTTTGGCCACCAACACAGAGCGTCTCCACAAAACCGTTTTCAGTTGTTTTGGCCAAAAAACCGGAAGCAATTGACGTTCGGGTGCAATTTCAGTCAGGTTACCACCATGCAGCCAATAACCGTTGGGCGCAGTAGTTGATCATTCCCCTTTTGGGTGCAAATAATCACCCGCACTCATTAGTGGCATGATCAGGGCGATCGTCGTAAGGTGGAAGGCAAAGCGTAAACTGTAAAGCAATGGAGAAAATCAACGTGAAGCACAAGTTTGAAGCACAACAAAGCAGCACAATAAAGAAAAAATCCCACCAGCTCAGTGAAAACTAACGGCTGCCCATCAATCGAACCAGTTGATGGGCTGCTGGGGCAGAAATAAAAGGGTGGCGCGTTAAAGCGATTAAGTACATTCATGACATTCTGCTGACCGGGCACAAAACAACAACAGCACACCAAAACACCCACCGTTGATGAAGAGTGACAGGGAGCCTGGGAGTTTGATATCTTGATCGCAGATATAAGTTTCAATCGCCAATCGGGCCGGAAAGCTCTGCTCAAAACGTCGTTCTGCTTCACCGGGATCGGAAGCAGCCCAGCACCGAGAATTTGTCTTCCAGGCGAAACGATGCGGCGTGGCGGCGGTGTCCATAGGGAAAGATGATAAAAGATGTGCGAAAAAGAGTTTACCAAAAAATAAAAGATTGCTCACCAGGGCGAAACCCGATCAACAGAAGATCAAAGATGGATTGGCGAAACTCATTGGCTCGATTGATGGCCGAACAGCGTACCGGGATGTGAAGCGATCCTGACAGCGCTAGCCCCGATAGGATGCCCGTTCAATCCGGATTTAATTCACCGGTGAAGTGTCCACTCCACTGCCGTCCACCGGGACTGGCGAACCGAAGAACCGAATCGGACTTATCTCGTGGCCCTTCTCGTGTTTGGGATTCTGCATGTTCGGACAGCTCGCATCAAAAGTCGTGCCACCGAGTGCCACTTGTGTGTTGCCGATTCGGCTTAATATCGCCGTTTCTCTGACTGTTATGGTTCCATCACCGGATCGGATATTGCTGACGGGATGTAGAATACACTTAACCGAAGCCCATCGGAACACTCACGTTCCGGTTTCGGGTTTTTTTTTGGCTCACCCGACGGACCGATTTTTGCGGGCTGACGAATGCATGCATTATTAAAATGCTTCTTTTATTTGTATAACCACAACAACGCCCGATGGACCGTTCGGCTGGGATTGCTTTAAACGCCCCTCGATGAAGCCTTCGCACGTTGTAGAGCGACAAAAGCACGATTTTCGTTGTGTGTCCTTCAACATGTTTTGTTCGACGTTTTTCGCACCACGATTGTTTGCTCCGCCATCATACGGTGAGCAGTTTTTTCAGGGCACAAATGAAATAAAAAAAAATATATATTTGTCGTTTCTGCCTACGTATCGCTTCCTACCCAAATATATGCCCCAGCAAAGTATGGCGCTGAAATGTAAAGCGTGTGCTTAATCCGGGCTAAGTAAGAAAGGGCGCGATTCGACACCATTCGACAGCGTGTTTAAAGCTTCTGTGGAAATGAAGAAGACGAGGACGATAGAAAAGATAAGAAAGGGGAAAAAGAAGTTGAATGGATTTTTGTGTGGAATGTGTAATGAGACAGGATGATGATGATTTTATTATAAACAGTAACAAAGTATTTGGAAGAGAAACATTCATCATATCAGTGAGTGGATGAGTGACATGAATGGCGTACAGAACGTTTAAACGCAATAGAATAATGCTTGAAGCAATTATTTTTCATTAATTTGCATTGTAATTATATTAAATGCTAAAAATATTTTGTGTTAAAACAATCATGTATAATGCTAATGTATTTTAGATTATTGCACAAACCTTGAAATAGCATTAGAAAGCGTTTTTATTGTGAAGAATTATTAATTATGTGGATAAATTCTTTCAACTCCGTGCAATTCGTTCCAGTTTGGGCTTGCTGTGAAGGAAGTGTGAAAGGAAAAAGAGTATAAAAGTGACCCCGCGGTGGTAGTGACCCTTGGAATGCAGCAGTTCGTCCCACAGAAGGGAATTCCAAATTGCTGGTAATAAGTTAAAGTGAAATGAGTGGGCCGATCTAGTGATGATTTTATGATTGAGTATCATGCAAAGTGAGTGTCTGTTTGTGTGCGTGCGTGTGAGAAAAATTTTCACCACGAGTGAGCTACACCACGAGTGAGTGAGTGCGATCAGCGAAGGTGAGCGCCTAGTTCAGTGCAAAAGGTGAAACAAAGTAGGCGCAAAACCCGCACTCAAATAGTCACGCCAAGCAGGGCTCGCATCGCTCGTGTTTCCGCGTCCCTTTGGCCGTTGCGGAAGTGCGTCAAGGTGTTCGGCGTGTACTGGATTGTAGCTGGAGCAAAATCGGCAATCACCGCGGCGATCTTTAACGTAACGGCGCACTGGCACGCGTGTGCATGCCAATTTCTCCACATACCCTACCACATACGTACATGGCGGGTTGTGTTTTGGGGTGATCTGTTTTTTTTTTCACTCCATCCTACTCCGGTTTGTTCTTCTGCACGTACCACACAGTACCATTCGGAGCAACGGGAATCCGACCATACCGTGCGCGGCGTTGAGTCGGGTGAGAGTGTTCAGGTAAGTGGATAATTAATTTTAATATTCAATTATGGGCGGAACGATTGAAAATTCATATTAATTGATACGTTACTATCGGCCCGTCCGGATCTGTCCAACGCCATGGTTTAGAGTCTGCCGATGCCGGGTCCGGATGATTCCGGACCGGCCGTTTCAGGCGGGGGTGGTTTGAGAGAGTGGCGGTGAAAACTTTACGGCCAAACGCCGAACGAAATGGCTTAATCGTGAGACAGCAGAAAAATACTGACCTTAGTCGAGAGCGTCGTAGAGCGTCGTGCGCTTAGGTGATCCATTTCTTGCCCGGGCACCATACCACTTTAGTGTCTGTGACCGGGAATCCACGTTTGGACGCGACGCATAGCTGCCACATACGGAGCTATTGAACTGGGCAAGATGACTTTCATGAGCATCGGCTACGGTGCGGTTCGACGTCTAAGGTCGCCGATCATGATGCTGATGATGAGTTGCATCATCAGCGGAGGGAGGCGGTGCACGGGTTTGTCTGGAACCGTCCTCAAATGAACTGTGGCGTGTTGATTGAGTCCGAGTTCAGGCTCGGGTCCTCACACTGGACGAACGACCACGCGCTGATCGCGTTCCCGGGCTTTACGGGCGCAAGCAGCGCTAATGCAGCGCTGGATGAGTATCGAGAGCGAGACGCAATCCGTGTGCAGACCCACTGTTTTATTTTATTTTTTTCATCGCTCAATGAAATATTTATCCAACTTTACTTTTCCTTTGCTGCTTACACACAAAAAGCGGACAGAAAAAAAATCAGTCCCTTAATCCCGCTCATTCGGCGGCAAGCAAACAACTCGCGCCGTCAAAGCCACCAACCTTTCGTGGTGCGCGGAGGGGGGGGAGGGGGTATGTGGGCTGGCTCGGAGGGACGGATGTGGGGTGGCAGGGGGTTTTTTTGGTTTCGTTCACCACCATTCACGATTTGCCATGCAATCGGTGCCGTGTCCCGCGTTAGACGGGAGGTGTCGGGATGCGGACACTAAATCGCATCTTGGGGAAGTTCATTATGCACTCAAATGGAAATGGGAGATTACGGATTGACGATTACTCACCCCTCCCGAAACATGGACGGCGCTCCAGTATTGATCTGCTCTGATTGAGTAGCTTTCGATGTTTTTTTTTCTGTACGCATGCCAGCGACCTGTTACGTCGCTTGAAAAGTGGGACTTTTTTAATGGTGGGGTTTTTTAAACATCTCGAAATGAGATTATAAATTTTTTACAGCGTTCTTCAATTGGTGATAAATGTGTGAAGTTGCCCGCGGGGAATGAATGGATAACAGAGTATTGAAGCTTGTTACTGCAAAAAGCAAAACGAAACAGTGAAAAAGTTTAATAATTGTTGAAGTATATTAATATTTATATTAAATGTTCGATGTATTGTTTCGTTAAATTTTGAGCCTGAAAATCTTCACTTTAAAGAGTAAAAGTTTCAATTGCCTCAATTTAATGTTAAACATTTATATAATGCTCACAAAATATGCTGATAAACATCAACTCTGTATGGCTTCCAATTTGTCCCATACGTCCCATGGGTTAATAATACACTTTTTGTTTTCCTCCTAACGACATCGCTTAAGCCGCCACGGAGCCACTCATGTACGTTTCCATTTTGTTTTGCCGGAACGAAATGATTTAAGGGATTATGCTTCTAATACCGGGGCCGTTTGGTCCTCGGACCTGCCTGTTGGCCGAGTAGGATGTTTGTTTACGTGCGCCGTGTGCCGCGTGACGTGGGCATCGAGCAACGCTCCAGATAGTGACAGAAATTTCCATTTGAATGACATTCGAAAGCACGAAGCTAAGCAGAAGCTAAGCATCATGCGCATGGAGAGTGCACACACACACACACACACACGCTCAGCCGTAAGCATAAAAGAAATTAATAACCGGTTGATCAAACAACGTCACACCCGACGCAGATCAAAGGAAAGCTCGGAGCACGGAGCATGGATGGTAGATCTTGTAAGCAAATAAAAACCGATGGATATCGATCAAAACAAGATGTTCGCGCTCGTGGCGGGAGGTTGACTCTTTTTCCTTCCCATGATTTTTTTCTTCCTTTCTTTGGCATATTCCATTGGCGAATTGCTTTGCCACAGGATCCGGTCCTCTTGCTATGATGTGTTTGCTGGTTTGTTTAACGGTGCATTTTCTACATTAAATTAACCGTCCGGTATATGATCTATTTCTGGTTGCTATTAGTATTGTAGTCGATACACCCGTCGAAAAGTCACTGGTAGCGTGAAGGGCTCCCCAATGTGTCGGAAGCACAACAAAGTAGGAAGAACATTTGAAGTTACTTGAAGTGGGTTGACTATTGAACCTCCACCTTTTTGGGGTGCAGCTGCCCCACCGACAGCCCCAGACCACCACACTCGTCAACAGTTCGTCCAACCGGGAGGCACTGATTGCGCCGACCATGCTCGCAATGCAATGTTTGCTGTGCGCGGCAGTGTGTTCGACCGTGGTAATGCTGACAAATCTTTAACTAAGAACGTTATTTACAGACCTCCCTCTGTTGTGTGTGTGGATTCGTGAAGGAAGCAGAAAGGAACTGTCGGCTACCGGCTACGTTTGCCGGTTCGTGGAAACAGTGTCCGGAGGATGGCTGTTGGCCAACGCATGTGGGCCATGTGGGTGGGCACACCAGATGGGGCTTGCTGGCGGGTGGCATTGAGACATGTGGTAAATATCCTTATTTATTGCGGTCAGTGTCATCTGGACGATTTGTGTGCAGTACGGTGTTGGTCTACTGGACGCAGTCCAGCGGCAACCATGTGGCGATCCGCGACGATCGTGTGACCGTAAACTTGTTGGAGAAATTTTTCAAACCACCATTGCTGGAACGAGAGAATGTTCCTAATACTTTGAGCATTTTTTACATTCCAGCTGTTTTGAGGTTGGAAAAAAGTAATAGAAAAGGAAAAAAGCATCTGATAAGATTTGGCTTAATCCATCAGAGTATCGATAGAAAAAATGATCGAATAAATAAAGCGATCAAAAACGTAGCTCCAGTCAGAATAATAAACTCATCTCTATGCGAAAACGCAGATGCTTTCTTTCTCCATGCGTTGCAAATCAATAACCAGACATTTCTCAAAAGCCTGAAAAACGATTGACTTTTATTGTGATCAGGTAATCTTTGCACCATTTAATAGAACTCGAACTAGAGCTTAAAATGTCAAATTATTATTTCCTTTTTGTTCAGTAGAAAAATAACTGAAGAATGTTCAATTCTAGTAACACCTGCTAATCATTAAACACCAATATGCTTTTCATGCTAATAAATTGTTTTTTTCGTAATCTCTCAACAACTGTAGTGTAATTGTTAAGCAGTAGATTAGTGTAGTTTCGTTTACATCAATTATATTTATTTAATTTTAATTGGTGTTTGATAAAATGTTGGTTAGATACTAAATTCATCACAATTTAATAGCTTTTTCATCAAGTTTCTCATGTCCTCTTCAATGCTTATACTTTACTTTCCTTTAATTTGTTTATAATTTCTTTGAAAAAAAGACGTTTACCATGACTTCTGAATGTTTACCGTCCCTCAACTCAAGCATTTGTGAGTGATTTGATTATTGTGCACGGAACTGCAGTTGCAACTGTGTAACGCAACCCGCGTTACTGGCTACAATGTATGCGCCGAAGGTATTATTATGCACTTCAGCAAAACTTTTTCCAATTTGCAAAACAGGAAACACAGCACTGCAACTGATCTGCTGTTTTTCCCAGGCCAGCCCGGGCGCCGGTTGAAAGAAAATAAATAAAATTATTGAGCCATAGCAAGCCCACACGGTGCTGTCGGAAGATGCATGCTATCTTAGCCGCGTGTGATTGTATATTTTAATCGCGGCTTTTGTTGATCCACACCGACTGCAGTCTTGCTGCTCGCGGCGACTATCAATTGCGCAGCCAAAGCCACTCCATTGCCTCGGCGTTGACCAATGCGAGATCCCTGAGAATGTGGGGACTTGATCGGGTTCTTACGCACCCCGGCAAACGGGGCAGCTGTGGCAGGCGGACCACACTTGCCACATTAGTGTGTGTATGTACCACGCCTACACGGACGCCCTTTACGGGGCCAGCCGCAAGGTTTCCAGGAGCAACAGTCAGCGACATTCAGGTGTCCGCTACAGGTAGATGTTGTTGTCTACCCGTTGGCCCACGCAGATACTGTTGCACGATGCCCATTGCGCATTCGGCATTTGGTTGTCAGCATCGGGTCAGCATAGGCCGCAGCACGGTTGGACCAAGGTATAAACAGAGGGTGTTAGACAACGTGGTGCGCCAGGGCGTGGGATGGGCAAAAAAAAACGAGGGGGCAAATATGCCTGTTGCATAAAATTGCATATTGCGCAAATGCGCGGTCTCTCCGTTGGTTATTTGGCTGGCAAAGGCTTCCCTCAGGTGGTTTCGGGAAGATGAAGTACACACGGTGCAACAATGGGCACTTACCGGGAATGGTGCAGAAGCTGTCTTTTGGACGATGCAAGGCAGGCGCAGAGGGTGGACACGTGGAAAAAGGATGGTAAACCGAACATGTATTCCCACAAGCGCCTCGGGAAAATCCACCCGTGCCAGTTCCGGCGAATGTGTGCAGCTCGATCAGCTCGATCGGCTCGACACGATTGGCCCGATGAGACAAAGTGCACTCGCCGGCCAAGGCAGGGACGATGCACCGGCAGCACTAGATCGGGGTGCAATCATTACGAAGTCATAAATAGTAAATTTGAATAAATAAATAAATAAATTATTCTCCACCCCTTATGCGCTTCACCGTGAAGTAATCTCTGCGCTACATGCGGCTTACCGCTACTTGCTGTCCTGTGATCATTTGGGAAGCGTAAAATGGCTGCGGGTAAAGTGGAAATAGTTGCCAACAACAGGAGGAGATTCCATATCGCCGGGCGTGAACAGTGCAGTTCATGTTTTATACTTCACAGCTGAGTATGGAGACAGGCTCTCCATCTTCTGTTTTGTCAGTAACACGCCGCACACATTGTCCACCAAAGTTTGATAGAAAGTATTGGTTTTTAGTATAAATTCTTCAAACATTTACCTATTTTAATGAATAATGTCCTCTTTGAGACCGTTTGAGCAATTTATTGGCCTGGTGGCGCATGTTTACATTGCTTCGACAACCTCTATGGCTAATGTTATGCAAAGATTTTTAATATTCTTTAAATTAAAAATGCCGTTCACATGTTCTTCCTTCGGTGAGTGCACGTTTTGTTACATTAATGTTCAATGTACCAAATCTACATGCGCTGTACGCATGCATCTGCATACAGAGAAAACGACACTGTGCATGGAAGATGCGCACTAGATTCCTGCCATTCGCTTCCAATATAGCCTGTGGTTAGGGCTATCGGTGCTGCTGCTGGAACAAACGGCCTGGAGGCAGCAGCAGCATAACTGCAAGTAAGTAATAGGCCATCTAAAACCCATTGAAAAACAGAAGGAACAGCGGGAATGGTCGCAGTAAATAAAGCGCAAGTCAAAAGGCGCAAAGGCAGCGCAATGGTTGAAACAAAGCGCCTGCCTACGGGCAATGGTGCGCTGGTCAGGCAGGGGTAAAGAAGTCTATTTGCAACTAGCAAGACCAGCCAACGCGAAGGTGAGCCCTGTGTGTAAAATGTTTGTCGTTACGATCTTTTAGGCCACTTTCCAGGCGCGCACAGCCACAGGAAAAGGGCAAAAGAGGAGCTTTTTTTGTGTGTGTATGTTTTTTGTGTAGCAAAAAAAGGGAGGAAACAGTAATAATAATAAAACTCCACCGAATGAAATATGATCACGATGCAACGGTGGGACGTGGCCGGTGTATGCTATCATTATTATTTTTATCTGTGCGACCGAATGCTGATTCTTCCCAGCCGTGGCGCACATCTTCAGCGAAGGGGGACGTCATCTGGAAGGGGGGGAAACCGGGCCGGGAATGGGTATAAATCCTGCTGGAAACCGAAGCCGTCTATTTAGTATTGATATTTGTTTATTAAACAATCTAACAATGATCATCTCCCGGGGTTTGGTCGCGGGGAAAAAAAAACAAACACACGGATTGCATAGTCGAACGATGTTGCGACCGGCAATGGCACGTTACCTGTCCCGTCGGTGGATTGGGGTGCACTGTGGTGTGGGAGGGTTTGGCAAATGGTAAAGATTTATTTTTACATGCAAGGTTCTTCAATGGTAAGAGACTCAGAGCAAGCAGTTTACGAACGAATACACGAAGTAAGCGGAAGAGCTTGGTAGGTTGGAAACAGAAGACAGTGGAAGGTCGGGATGGTCTTGAGAGCCTTCTTCAGTATCTCTGCAGACGAACTTATGCACTTGCGTACAAAGTTGATGGCAACAGCATTTGCCTACTATTCAGACGATCACGAAAGAGGTGCAAAAGTGTGCAACACCCGGTGAAATGGAAAGTTTACGCTCCTGCAAAGGGAGATCCAAGGATCACCGCCGTCTTGCGCACACACCTATCAGGCTCGTCTGCCGGAAGGTGGACAACGCGGACAGCCACTCGAATGCGTTTGCTTGCAACCCGACGGACCACTTGAACTGGCGGTGCGTTTTGTTGCCCCCTAAATAACATGGATCGTTTAATTCCGTTTACATGTCTCCTTGATGTCCAGTTGTCTTCGGGTCTTGCCGTACGAAAGCGAGCTTGTTTTGTCCCTGACGGTGCCGGCCCGTTCCGGCATGCCCGTGACGCCTTACGTGTGGACATGGTTTTCGCACCTCGGCCGGATGTCATCGCAGTTTGGCAATAATTGCTTTTAAATGAACAGTAATTGACACCGAGCTCGGTTTGCCATTGAAGCGATGGGCGCAATGGGCGCCTTTCACGACTTTGCAAATGCAAAGTGTGCCATATCGGGGGTGGCAGTGTTGCCGATGCCGAGAGCTGTTAGGCGTATGCGAAACGAAGCTCGTGGTAAAAGGGGAGGTTTTTATGTATTAATCAGCAGCAGTGCGATGCAGTGGACCTTCCCCGTACGAGGATAGGGTTTCTTTGGGCGAGAGGTTCTTCAAGCGGTCCTCAGCGATCTTGTAAGGAATACATTAAGAAAAACACATACACACACACACCCAGCTCATGGGCTCACTTTTTCTCGATATCACCAATGACAGAGCTTTGATGTTGCGCACTACGTGAGGGTTGACTTCGTTAGTACATTTCGGACGGTACGTCGACGGTACTGCCGAATAGCTTGACACCAGGAAACACTGTCGGCAACAGCTTCGAGTGTCGCTTCAGATCCTTCTCCCCGGTGGGGTTTGTGTCTTGCCGGGTCTTCGGGCTAGCAGTTCTTCGTCTGGCTTCGTCGCAGGAGATGGTAACGTTTGTGAAGGCCACCGAAAGCAAGACGCGAACCTGAAAGGCACTTGTGTGTGTGTGTGTCCTCAGCTTTCCGCACGTTACGTCCTCGATCGTTTAGCACGCCAGCCGCCAGCACTTTAACGCGACAGCCCTTAAGATGCACAACACGTTGCACACGTTCTGGCGTGGGTTGCCAGGGTCCGGGCCGATCCGAATCGAAAGCCAACTGGCAGCGGTGCCGCAAACAAATCTGTGTGCAATTGCACGTCAACACGTGACGGCAGTGGTTGTGCGATGAACTGCGCATGAGTTCGCGGTTTCGCGTATTCTGGACTCTCGCCCCCCTCCCCCCACCAATGGAGAGTCGGTGGACATTTTAATGCAAATAATTCCAATCCAGCTGCCTGTCCCGGGCACCCGGGAGATGGTTTGGTTTTAATGGGCATTAGCCGACGACGGCGGCACCCAGGGCGGGAACAAAAAATGTACTACTAACGAGTGCGAAGTGTGACCGTTGATAGCTGCAAAATGCATCACATAGTCGAAGCCGTTGTCATCGTCGACGTTTTTTTTTTGTAGTTACGACGATCGTCGGTTACGGGTTTGATCTTTGGGCAATACGGTTCAAATGATATGGACAAGCACTAAGGCGCTCGCCAGAGGCGCACGCTTGCATCCTAGCGTGATACGGAAGATTCGCGTGCACACTTTGGTGTTGGTGTTGAAAGCGTTACAAACGAAAAGCGTATTGATCTTGTCCCGCGGGCATGGTGTATAGATCCAGGCCGCTCTAGCGACCCGGCACAACTCGTTTACCATAACACTATCAGATGGTCAGTGGAGTAGTTCCTCACTTCGGGCAATGGTCGTTACGTGCGCCGTCGTTTTGTTTCTGCACGGTAAACATATTTCTATCTGTCCGTGAAACCTTCAAGCGCGGTGACACAGGCGGCGCAAGTTTTGGAATGCACAAATGTTTGCGAACACTATCCGGCCACATTCCAGAAAGGCCGTGTATAAGACGCACCGTCAGCGCGTGTCGGTCCAACAACGTTTGTCCGGTTGTTGATTCGCGCTGTAATGTGCATCTTAATGCAGTTCTTTATCAGCGCTGCCAGCCACCGACGCAAGTGGGTGGATATTCTAGAAGTTTATCGAAGGCCACGGAAGCATATCCGGACGGGATCTTTCATTTGGAATGTGTTGTTATTGCTCACTGTTCTGGACGAACTGTTCGTAATGAGGTTGGGGTGGTTTCTGGGCGCCAAGTTCGCCATCATCGCGGACATGCGATTAGTGTTGTTTCAGTATCAGTTTTGTATCACCGGTACAGTGTGATAACTGATAAGCTAGTTTACCTCAAGGTATACACCTACCTTAAAGACTGTAGACTGTAGGGCAGTAGGTGCTGTTGTACTGCATTGTCCTGTCCATTTTATCACACTGTTTGCTTGGTGGCTTTCTTCTGTTACGCTGTTACGCTAATCATACCTGCAAAATTATTGCCCGGCCCGTTGACGTTATACCCTTAGCCTTGGAATACTTCGAACTTGTGGCAAGCTGACGGAAAGTTGTGCAATGTGGGTAGATAAGCTGCGTTGGAATAGAGGCGATAAATTGAAGTGTCTCATCAGTGCGCTGTGGATCGGTTCATGCATTCCTTGCCACTAACTTTCGATCTAGAGTTAGATCTTTTGTCCATTTCAATCTAATTTTTCGCCGTATGAAGGTGGTTTTCAGACGACTCATGCTTTACGATTCCTGCAGTGCTATCATCAGATAGGCAGATACCTGCTGCGCTGCTTCATGTTCACCATGATCAGGTGAAATGATATCCAGATGAAAGTTGCGCATTAATGACCGTTTAACGAAATGGAAGGAATCGATCCTACCCAATGGTGCCTAGAGTGGTGGGTCTATTCAGCTCCAGTGCAGTAATCGATCAACAATACCCCGGCCATTCAAGTGTAGGTTAATCGAACCGATACGTGTGTATGATTTATTGCACTCGATCGATATCGAACGTATCGCTCGTGGTCGCTCGTGTCGATGACCAGGCGCGGCCTTTCAATTCTGATTGTGCCCAATCTCACAGTGCCAACGACACCCAGCAGTGTGTCCGAAAATGCTTCGGCGGGCAAGAATATTTTAATGACACGGCAAATCACAACATATCGGCATCTGGATGGTTTGGACCGGACTGTTGTGAGTGTGCGCCGTACCTGCCCGAAGCATCCATGCTCTAGATGACTTCAATAGCCAAGTATTTGGTTATTAATCATCCGAAAGAGAAATGTTTAAAACATACGTTCAATCAATTCGCTCGCGGTGTTGGTTTTTGTTTTCTTTACGGTGTTTGTTGTTTTTATTTCTTCCTTCAACATGATGATGATGATGATGATGATGTTGTTGAGGTGGAGGATCATAACTTGACCGAACGTTAATTTTCTCCCGTAAGCACGTGCCTTGTGGCGTTCCATGCGCACCCAGCCAGCAGAATGGTACGGGTTGAAAGATCTACAAAATATTTGTGCAATTTGTCCCAACTGGTAAGCCCTAGGTGGTGACTCAGTTGCATTCAGTTGGATCGTGGTTGCGGTTGCAATCTAACAGACTCTCGCAAGGGTGTAACATGCCATAAATTGTAGAACCTGACGCGGGGCGTGATATTTGGGACAAGATCTTTTTTTGTTGTTGTTGTGCTGCAGTCCTGAAATTCCGTTCGACGAGTTCGCAGCGAAACTAGTGGCCAGGTCTACGCCTGGAACGCTCGGGGAGCGTTGGAGATTTTAACTGCACGGCGGCATCCCAATGGACGATGGTTTCTTCCCAAATTGTTCTTTCTGCGCGGCGTAGCGTCTATACTTTGTCCGACCGGTGAACCGACCGGCGGCCACTTTGATTGATGAATGAGCGTCGCAATTGAATTAACGGCCAGGCTGGATGAACCGGCCGGCCTGGAAGTCGACCCGGCTGGCCGTGGAGCTAATAAGCTGCTGGATGCCGTTGCCATGGCAAGGTGGTGACTTTATGGCTACATTCCACCCAGCCACCGAACGCGGTCAGCGAGCGCGGGCTGCATGCTTCACTGTTCCAGCCGTGTGCGACCTAAAACGGGGTGTAAGTTATGTTCAAATCTGACAGCACCGATGAACACGCGAATGATTTATGAGGACAACCTGCTAGTAAGAAGAGCGTTCGAAGCGTACAGCGTTACCGCCAGCCATAGCGGATTCTGGCGCCCTGCTTCGTGGCCCTGCTGTTTTCTCTTCCGCCTTCTTGCGCCTTATTTGCATGCTCACAACCAGATCACATCGCAACGGAACGTGCACCGTACCGGGTTCCCTTTTGCACCCGGTGCCCAGTAAACACAGCTCTGGCAAAGCAAGATGATGCCACAGTTGTCCATCTGTCCCACCGGTTGATCAAGTGTTTTCCTCCGGTAGAAGGGTAGAAGGGTAGGATGAAGTGGACAACACTGACGGGGGGCAAAACCCATTTCGGTCATTAAGACATCGTTTCGTCCCATTTGACGATCAGCTCTTTTTTTATGACACCCGTTCAAATGGAACGGCAGCAAATGGGTTGATGGCGATGAAAATGATAATTGCTCACGCAAGCGCACCCAAAACGCGTCACTCACGTTGCTTGCATACCGGGTCGTGTGACGGACTGGTTGTGGGTCTATCCGATCTCCGGATGTGGTCTGTCCGTTGGCTAGTTGGCAAATGAGTGAGCGCGACTGACTTCCACGAACGAAGTTGCCACACGGATCCGTCCCACATTGCGAGCCGTGGTTGAAGCTTGCCTGTTGCTCATTAATGTCAGCATTCCTGACCGCCGAAGGGTCATCGCTTTTTAGGATGCAATATGTTTCGCGCGCGTGAAAGATGCGCCGTGTCAGGATCGCTCCTAGCTAACACGCATTCTTTAAGAGGTTAATTTAGACCATGTTTACTGCACTTTGCGCGTGACTCCGGGCATGCGGTGCGAGATGATGAGATGCGGCTATTGGAATAATTTTGAGTGCTAAATAAAACACTCACACACACGCAGTTGGGATATTTATAGCAGCGGGTTGCGGATTTCTAAACCACACACCGCCTGAAACACGATTTGATAAATGTAGACGGATTGCTCAGGTAGTGAGCATGCAGACGATGACAAATTAGGCCCACCAAAATTTTGACTCGTCTAGTTGGTGCGAATGTGATCTTGAGTTTTGTGGTGACGTGTATTTTTTACTCCCCTTGCATGGCAAGAGTGGGAAGAAGCGAACGATCGCGCGCTAATTTTATTGAAGCATTCTGCAAGACCTTGACTTGATTTGAGCACTTTTGGTGCTCAGAAGTGACCTCGCGTATTGCGGTGTCCTAGCGCCACCTCTGCAATTTGCTTGGTTTATCATTTCTCAGCCAACACTATCGCCACAGCGCTATCGAGCGATCGATCCCAAATTCGGAGACCCTGCAATGTTGGCGTGTTGACATATTTCTATGCTAATTTGGAGCACACCAACTCCTGCTTCTAGCGCGCTATCGGGGCCGATACGTTGCGTCTTGAGTGACTACGTCTATGGTCGGCTTGACAGGTAGTATGATCGGTAGTAGAGAGGAGGTATTCGAGACGACGTAACGGCTGATGACTATTTTGGGTTCGGTATCCGGTTGCTGTATTTGTCGTCGGATACCGACGAAACTCACCAACGAGCGAAACTCACACGGCAAACAGGCGGCACAAAAACAGAGCAGCACACAGAAAGCGGGACGAACTCTGCGTTGTATACGCGCCGGAATGTCTCCTTCGGTGCAATTGTAGGACATTGAGCGGGACATTCATCTTCATGGTCTGGTCTTGTTGGTACAGTCTTGTGTTTTGTTGCTGTTTGGTGATGATGTCAATGCTGTTTGGGGATGTTTTCTTCTGGTTGCTTTTTTAAAGTTTCATAAGGAACTCACCGCAAACCATAGATCATGATCGTACTGCTGCAAAATTGGCTCTCGCCAGGCTTACTTTGTTTATGCTTTTTTTTTGTCTGATACAAATTGCACTTACACTTTTGGTGCTGGGAAGCGGTAGTCCCAAACCGAGTCACGAGATAATGCACTGCAAGTGGAGTGTTTTGTTCGACACCGAAAATGGCCACGACAAGAGTCATAATTAACTGCCCAGCAGCGTAGCGGGCGCGTTGTGGAATGCATTGATCGTGACATTTGCACCGTACGCGAACGTATGGTTTGCCACTGCAAACAGCCAGTACAACTGTTTCGTGTTTTGGTAGGTAGTGCTTTTAGTGATTAATTTAATGTACACACGGACAATGAGAAATGCACCATGATCGTCAGCGAAATAGCGCGAGAACCAAACATTGTTAAACTTCCTTCCATAACCGGTTCGTATAAATTAAGCTATTTATAGATTAAAGTAACACTGCACACCGATCAGTTGCTTGTTGGAAAATGAATAACACGTGATACCAGGTGATGAAAGATCAAAGCCTATCTTCATGTCGCCTTTCCTAACACCAGTGGCACCAGTTCGTTAGCAAACAAAAATCAGAAAACTACGCTCCAATAAACCACTCAACAAAGCATATCCGGATGTCGGTATGGGTATGTGACAAAAAAAAACACGAAAAGTCAAAACCCCTCAACCGCGAAGCATGCCGTGATGTGATCGGTCTGAAGTATGCTAAAAATACGCGAATAAGTTCGTCGCGCGCGTCCGCAAAACATAGCAGAAATACGCATACCGCGTGTGCGTGTGTTTGTGTAGAGTGATTCTGTAACTGGCGGTTTATAACCTTCTATATAAAAAAAAATATATGAAGAACAACCGAAAAACAAGCGAAACATTTTCGCAACATCGGCCAGCCACATTCCAAGATGTCCGGCCGACTGATTTCGCCCGGTGCGTTGCCGTTTTCGATGGCGTGTCAAAAGCAATTTTCTCTAATCTTCTTTCCTTTGCCAATTAGAGTGAAAAGGTGGTCGAGAACAGGATGTCTGGCCCGTAGTCGAAGATGCCGGAGGATACTTTTGCGGGACATTCGACGAAGAGATGCTCTTTCGCAATCCGTCCTTCTCTCTCTCTTTCTCTTTCTCCCCGCCCGTTTTGTTCCGTGGCATGTCGCACGAGGATACTGCCATTCCGGAGAACCACGCTGGTACACGATCGTAAACCGCAACCCGAGGAGCCGTGCCCTGTAGGCAAAATGAAGAACCAATCCGATTAAACAGTCGGCACCCTTCGACCGCTGGCCCGTTTTGCTACAGCTTGTGGTGGGGTCATTGTTGTTGTTGTTGTTGTTGTTGTTGTTGCCGTGTGCCTAATCCTCGGTGATCTAAGGTGCATCCACACGCTCGATGAAGTGCATTTGCGAATGGTTGAGCTGCTAGCGTGTTTCGGTGTTTCAGGCTTGATTGACCGCACGTTTGTCTGTCTGCTTGGGGGTCGCCCAAGCTGTTCGTAATGAACCTGGGCCCGTTTTGGGGTGATGCTCTACCTGCCCAGTGGGTTTGGCAAAGATTCGCGAGACCAATTCAATTCGCCACGGTGATTTGGTTGCTGGGTGATGCTGCCGGTGCCTCCGAACCGGCCTCCAGCCCTTTGCATATGGTGTGAGGTTTAAGGTTTAATGAGAAAGAGGAAGGGAATAGGGAAGAGGGGAAAGTGAAGGGACAGGGAGCAGAATTTGTGATCATCGCATTTGCTTGCGTCAGGTTCGGTGAGCCTGGTACCGGTGAAATGGTACGCCATTAGTGTGGTAACATAGTGAATGCCATCTGTCCGCTTCCATGATCGTTCTAATCACTCATGCGGAAGAAAGTGTGATATGCCTTGGTTAACGGGCACGCGGTAGTGGAACCCTTGTCAAAAGGGTAATGTGAGTTTAATTTGAAGTTTGCTAACGGTAGGAAGGTGTAATTGGAAGTTTGGACATTTTTCTTAGATAAAGCAGCAAATGCCAAAGTTATCATTTTGGAAGGAGTTTACTTGCAATGATTCTGCTTTTTTATTTAATTTATAAATAATCTTGCTCTACTGTAGTTAAATACTTTGCAGCCGGTATAGCAGACATGCAGATGTAAATGAACCCGAAAGGTGCAATGCTTAGCTGGTGCTTGTGCAGCAATAAACTGTGAAACATTTTAACAGTTGCCTTTTTGAGCTTGCTGCCTCGCACAGGGTGTAGTAGCATCGTAATCACTAAACGCTGGTAGTAGTAGGATTGATTTATGCCGACCGTTTGCTACCAACCGGGCGATCTTTTTTTCTTCTCACTCAGCAACATGATACTGCTACTATTTATTGCATTCATTACCACGCGTTTGCCGGGATGTTATTGCCGGGCAGCGGTATGAAAGTGCGTGCATTTTGGTGTTTTATTTCACGACAAAATCTCATTTAAGAATTAATGACGACTTCAAACGACGATCTTGCATAGTTGTGCGAGTGTTCCCACTGGCTGTTTGAAGATTATCTAACATGAACAGCTAGTTAGCATCTACGCAAGAGTCAGGTTGCGTTAAATAACTCTACACCCACCGGAGCAGATACCAATGGAGGGCTATAGCGAGATTCAAGAATTGGTGCACCAGTTCCGTCCAGAGTGCACGCAAAAACACAAAAACTACGTCGGAGGACTAGCACTGTAATGGTGTTGGCCCCGTGCACGACGGCCAGACCCCAAAAATGGTAAAATGCAAAACGGCCAGTGAAGTAATATTTTGTTTCGTTATGAATTTACGATCGACGGACAGCGTGTAGCGAGTCGCCCGTTTACCAACGGTAACATCGATAGTGTTTAATCATCGAACGTCCTCCGTGGTGGACGCTTTATCGGCGAACCTCCGGTGTCCGCCAACGATTTCAAGCCTCCAGGGCTGCCGGAGGTCGTTGAAATAAATCAGCAAAAGTACTAAAATGTTTTAATTAGTGCAAAATGGCTTTCAGCTACAAACCGCTCAATCTGCATCCCGTTGAAAAGGAGTGGATCGGGGTATGGTGAGGAGAGGAGAGAACACAGCGAAAAAGCAAAAGAGGCATGATGAGGGCCCGTTGCATGGTTTGCATGGATCGTAGCACCAAACCATTCGTTCGACTCGCGCGAAGCAAATCCTTGGTGCAACGGAAAATAAGTGACAGCGACCGAATGACACTTGTACAAGGGTACGGAGTACTGCGTACTGACTGAATTTCAGTGCATCCTCCGATCGGCCACCTGCCACTGCCCGCGTGTAATGTGTACCGGGCCGTAGGCGACGCTCGGTTCGAAAGGTAGTGACAGCTTGCTTCAAAGCCCATCGATGCCTAAAGTTACAGTTACGGCCAACATCCAGCATTTGGATGGGTCAGCATCGTCGCGAGAAAATGAGAACACCGTGCGGAGCGGATGTGTTCGTACGCATTGGTCTGCCCATTAGCTGTCTCTTTGATATCTGTGTAATATGAAGATGTAATGTAGTTTTAGTACAAACGCAACTGTGCGTTTGTCACCTCATCGGTGCTTTATAAACTAGGTTTTTTATTATTGTCTTCAAGATAAGCAAAACGTGATTTCGTTCTGTTAAATAAATATTTTTGAACGTGTCTTATTGTAGCACGTGGTATGAAAATGTCAATATAAGAAATTTAAGTACTGAAAATTATATATTCATAGAAGAGTTTTAATATAAGTTTTTTATACATTCGTCACACAATGATCCTTACTTTTTTTATTCTTATTTTGGGAGAAGTTTACTCGAAAATTTTCCACTTGACGGTGCGCTTATGCAAACGATTCTTTTATAATGCAAAAAGCGGCATGTTTGCATCTTAATGTAACTCCGGCTGATGCGTATGTGAGTGTTGCCTTTCCTTTTCCGTCCTGCAAGTGGTTTTGCTTGTTTGATGCGAAATGTTACGTAAAAGTAAAGTGATGTGATACAAGTATCGTACATCTCTTCGTCCATCCGAGCCTTTCCTGTAAGCGTTGGTGAGAATTACAATTTCTCGTGTATCATTTCATTTTGCAATGGGATACGCTTCTTGGGATAAAAAAAAAACATTTACTTTCTACTGTGGAATGGGTTGTAATACAATATAGGAAATAACTCCTTTGGATTTATGAAATGTGTGCTAAGTGTGTAAAAATTGTTCTTCCTATAAAGAAGCTTCAATATCACCGAACATGTTATGAAAGAATGAAAGAATAAATAAAGCAACTACACATTTTATTGTGGTTAAAATACAATCGAATTGATTGCTATTAATGTTGATTCCCCACATAATACGGCGATAATAAAAAAACACTTATTTGTCACATTTTACACCGCACTTATCACCTTAAGTGATGTTTTATCATCGTTTTGAGTTACCGTGCGAAGCCAAGTTTGTTTCATGGTTCGCTGAGAAATGAGAAATGAGGTGGATTGCAAACGGAATTTCGTAGTGACACAAATGCGTTACGAATTGGACATGAACAACACGTTTTATTTCGCACAATACGAATAACAACAGCAAAAAGCTACCCAAAGCTAGCACCAAACTGTATGGAAGGTGGAATTGCACATTTGCCCTAGATGGTGCGAACGCTCACCAGTAAAACGGGATGTAATTTTAATTTGAATTAACCTTTTTTTCGCTCGCTTGGGTTGTTCATATACGTATGACACGTGCATGCGATGCAACGACCCTGACAAAAGGTATTATTTTCATGCAATTTTTACCATCCGCTTCTCGGGGCGCCCGTGTGTACTTCCCCACGGTAAAATCAGTATGAGTGATATATTTAGATGAAACAATATCTTCCCAGCAGCATATCAACCTGCGGTTTGTCATGGAATGAAATGCATTGAGGTTGGAAAAGCACATGAGAAAAGAAATAAATGCACAGCGTGTGGTAATGGAACGACGATGATGAGTTTATAGCACTAAAAGCTATAATTTATTATCAAATTAGCCCTAAGTTTAGCATTTTTCGCTAGACTAGGTGGTATGAGCATTTGATAGTGAAAATTGCGTTTTAGTAAACGCTGCAGTTAAATTCATTTTCTACGTTAAATGGAATGTGCCATTTCTGCCAATAAAGCAGTGTCATGTGCAGCGATCCTCCCGCATGGCGATTAGGTTGTCGGCTTATCGGTGCATCTTGGGAAACGTCGGACCCGAGTCATTCGGGCAGGCACGTAAAGTCGGTCGTTAAACAGGAACGTTGATGGCATTTCCTCGGGGATAGAATGTGTTTTCATTAACTGTGCTCCATTGTGAATCAATCAAAAGGGTTTGGTATCTTATCTCAAGTGTCAAGGACTTGTCTCGGGGAAAAGAGGAAAACTAAGCTTACTCCATCCGGTGATCCGTTCCATCCTTCCGCTGCCACTAACCGGCGTGGCCGGAGCACCACCAAGCACTTAATGTGTAAAATTTCACACCCAATCCAATCAAATCATGATGGTTTACATGATTCCGGCCATGAGCATTTCTTTATGATCTGCACTTATACATACAGGGACGAATAAAGGCAAAAGAAGCAACGGAACACGATGCAGCCGGAGGGAATCGTCTACTGTCTCCGTCATGTCGGATGCGATGATTTACAACTGCATCCGTGCAAAGTTGCATCGGTTGCAAGTGGTGCATCGGAATCGTTCGCCAGCTTTACCAGCGGTTGGATGGATTTCAGTAGTAGTGCGTCTAGAATTCAACAAGCAGCAAGGCCAACAAATGCCTAGAAACGTAAAATAAACCCAAACCGCAAACTACAAGACAGCCCGAGTGCCTTGAATTAACTGGTTTGAAGGAGGGCCGCTGGTTAAGATTGACACATTCAATTAGACTCAACTTTGCGGGGATTAAGTTTGATGTAGATTTTACAGTGAGGTGACAGCTGCTGTGAGGCGATTTTATTAGGTAGTTGATAAGATTTGCAAGATCGGGAAGGATGGATGCTTATTATGCTGCTTGGTGTTGTAAGAATGTTGTCGCATCGCGAATAGTATAGGTGGACTTAATTATTTACTATTATTTACCTTTATTTACTATTTACTGTTTAAAGGATTGGGCGTGCTATTTTTACATCCGCCTCGAGGCCACTTACCAAATACGCTACAGATCATGATGATCATGATTGTTTTCGAAGAAATTGAATCGTACTGATTTTTACTCCCGTTTAGGTTCGCTTCAGCTCGCCCATTTCGTCTGTTTATCGGCGTCCTCTTTCGCTTTGGTTTTTTAGCCGTTCGATTCGACTGCCCATTGCATCAGCACTTGCGCAGATCGGCTTCTCCATCACGATTGCACTCTGGTTAGTTGATGTGCAAAAAAAAAAAAAAAATCAACCAAATGAAAAAAAAAGAATCCAAAATCAACTACACATGAAACGAGCGAATGGCCAATGCCCGTTGGTGGTGGTGGTGGTGCGTTCGCGAGTGCACCCAGGGCTGAGCCTGAGTGACTGGCAGTGCTGCTTTGCCCGTGCTGCCTTATCTGTCCATAAAATTAATAGCTCTATTAAGATAAAATAAATGGAAAATAATTACGGAAGAAAGTGAAAAATAAATTTTACTACAAATTGAGAAAACATACTGTTTGGCGTACTGGTTCGTGTGCGCACTCTTTCGCACCGATCGCACCGTAGGCATTGGATATTGAACAGGGAAAAAAAAGAAAGAAAGAAAGAAAACAAACCATGAAAATAAGGAACCGGGAGCCGGATAGAACCGAGGGAAACCGGCACTGAAAGAGTGCACTGACATCATCACTCGATAAGTTTACCGGAGCTGCCGCTGTATGGCGGGAAACAGGCTTAAAATGCTGGCCGTCTGCACCGCATTGCACCGCTGTTCGCTTGCTTAGCACACGATCTACACGTTAGCTCCGTACGTACGGAGTGCACCATCAAACCGGGCACATCACTGCGCTGAACGCGAATTTCGTCGAAGCATCGGGCATGCCAGGAAGCATTGGGGGAAAATTTATTTCCTCCGATTTCTAACACTCGCAGCTCGTCGTAGCGTGCAGGCGGCCTCTCGGAAGGGCAACCACCGGCAATGGACGAAACGCGGCGCTAGGAGCCGCAGGTTGGTGTGCGACAAAGACGAGTGGTGCAGATTAGTGGCTAAGATGAGCATAAATATCGTGGTGTTTGGTGGATGGAATCGGTTGCGCCACGATTTATCGAACAAAGGATATTTTTATCGTAATTAATTGCTCACTACTAAGGGTTGTTTTTTTTTGTAATTTCAATAAGAAAACAGATGAACGTTACTCAAAGATGTGTGGAATGAACTGCAAACAATGAACCAAAAATATTTTCTATTTATGCTTCCGTTTTTTTGTATGGGACATTAATGTTTGTAACATAATGTTAAACGCAGGCAAGCCATAAAATGTGATCCTTTGTGTGGTAAATTTTCACAGCTGCCTGGGAACACTTGACGAACACTTGCACAACATATTGACCTGATTTGTAGTCCCATGCAACAGGCTAACACTACAGGTTGATCCGATTGTTTATATGTTTGTACCGCACAGAATGTACACAGTCGTAGAAAAAGCATCAATGGCGAACCGTGTTCCACTCGCGAGTATTTAATTTATGGGGGACGTTTTTTTTTTTGCTGCTAGCACGCAGCAGACATCACGAGACGAGCTCGGGATCTGCCGTTGCCGTACCGTGCTTCGTGATGAGGAAAGAATTGCATCCACCTCATGTCTCATGTGCTCGATAGGGTTGCACCCAGAGGGTTAGATGGTCCCACACGGGCTGTCAGTCGACGGAGTCAAAGTCGGGGTACGCTTCGAGTGCCGAAGGAATGCAAACACCACCCGCAAAATCCCGTGCGAAGCGTACCGATCCGTTCATGCCAATAAAATCATAATTCAATCATTTGTGTACATGCTTATGCGACTTCCACCGTGTGACATGTATACGTAGCATCGTGGTCGCTGCCATTTGCATGCGGTTCATCCGTTCGGTCCCGTTTCGTTTTCCCCGTTTGCTGATGACGGATGACGGAGGACGAATGTCTCGTGCATGCCAAGAGAAGAAATAACGCGGTGCAAACTTCACCACGATCACCAGCATCGGCAACTTTCTAGGCAATCGCGGGCAAAATAACAAGATCAATGAAGAATGCTCAATGTTTTGCTGGTACGGGGCATGGTAAATCGACTGCTCGAGCCTCGAGACTGTTCGATGGATGCATACCGATAACGTTAGTAAATAAATAAAAGAAGCAGTGAGTAGAAATAGCAAAGAAAGAAGAAAATAAAAAATCTTCAAACAAGCGGAAATGTTGCATGTGGATCGAACGGGTGATACATACGTAAGGTACGTATGCCGGGTGGAAGAAAAATGATCATCGATACGTGTACTTTCTATTTCCATTGGCAGTGATCTAAATAATTGTCACTGAATTAATAATAATTAGCCACGACTTACGGCGGTACGATCCAGGTACCGGTGGTAAAGCATTATTTGCATAAAACGGCATCATTTCGTCGAAGGTGTTTGCTGATTGGTTTGATGGCGGCGGCGACAAGCGGCGACCACCTTCCATCCTGGGGTACCGGACACCCGGTTTGCCCTAATCAACCATCAACCGGCGTACGGATTCGAACAACGTACCAGCCACCCAGCCACAGCCGAAAGTGAAATCCACCCATTTTGCTACGGTGCTGCCAATCCATTCTGTGGCCACGTTGCATTTGTCTCCGGGCTCGCGGGCTGACCACCCACTCGTGGGTTCGTGGGTTACCTTCTCCTAGGGGGGAGGGGGGGGGGGGAAGGGTGACTTATGCGCGCCCGGGAGTTGGCGGCTTTGCATCGCGTTTGTTTGGCGCATGCGTGTGCGAACGGTGTGTGGATGAATTGCAGAGTAAACACGCTATTTATTGTCGACCGCAATTGGCGCGCACCGAGGTTTGTGCACCGTTTCCATTAATCAGGCACTGGTTAAGTGAATGGCAGGGTGGGGGTGACGCGTGCGGTGGACCGGGTGCCAAAGCCCGGTGGACCGGGTGCCAAAGCCCGGTGGACCGGGTGGTCGAAAGGTAAATGAGCCGCTGCTTGCTGGACCGGGTGTGGAAATGGATGCATTCATAATTGCTGGCGTGTAACAAATGCATCCTTATTGATTCACACCCTAAAGACACAAATCCTGGTGTTTGGGAATTAACGACAGTTTCTGTTGTTGTTGTTTTTTTTTTCATTTGAGTTTGTGAGTGCATGCATGTGTGTTTGGTTGCATGTTTGTTAGTTTTGATTATAATTGATTAAACTAAGCAAATGGGGAAAGCAAACAAAGGTTTAGGAATATATTAAGCATATCAAGCGTTTCTTTATTGGCAGTTGCTTTATTAACAATTTCGTAAACCTGGGATCTAGACGTTAGTTTTATAGCAACGATATACATACATAATTTTAAATTTCATTTATTCAGCTGCTTCTAAAAGATATTGACAGCACCTGAAGTGCCTTAGAATTATTGAGATTTTCGAACGATTTTTAAAATAATAGTTGTCTACGATTAACTCTCTTTTTGGCTTAACGACCCGCTTAATAATCCGGTTATGCTGGCCATCAAATGGCTTAGTAGACTATTAGATACCACGTAGTTGCATAGCCAGTGCTCACTACGGGGGAACGGTCCGGATGGGATTTGAACCCGGTCCTGTCGTGTTAGGACCTAGCGCCGTTGCCAAATACACCAACCCGATTAACTAGATTTGATTAATATGAAACGGTCGCGTCCTTTCTGAGAAGATATCCAACCAACATATGAACCAAGAGTTCTGTCATACGAGGTTGTAAAAAGTTCATCCGCTAAGTTGTGTTTATTTACACATGTAACGCATTCGAATGAAATTGGCTATAAAAATGCGCAAATTATAAAACAATAACGCACTTTCTCGTGTTTTTGTTTACATTTTCAATTGCGCCCGATGCGTATATGTGTGCGAGTTACAGTCGTAATATTTTGAACCATCTCCGTACGATCGGCACTAATGCGCCTATTTATGGGGCTGGCCTTGCGGCATTCGCAATCGTTGGCAAATGGGTTATGGTAAACTAGCGGTTCCGTTTTCAGCACCCTATAAAGCAAGAAATTATTTAAGCCTATCCAATTAACACAAACCAACAAAGACGAAGGTTGGTGAACAGTGAAGCAATCCTACCCGGCCGGATACGCTTAACGTGCGCGCACCTTTCAGCAGGCGAAGGATCCACGCGCCCGAAAGTGCGTCACCAGCGTGAATGTGGCCGTTGTTTAACACATAAATTTAACGCTACTTTCAGTTAACACGGCTTATCTTGTATCGCGCGCACAACACGGTGAACGAAAGCGGGGAAGCTATAACCACAAACACAAAACAACAAAGCCGCAGAAGGTGAACAAAACGAAAAAAAAAGCTGAGAAAGGAAATAAAAAAACGCACACACACGCACAGCATCATGCAGTACCACCTAATCGGTCCCGGGGAGAAATTTATTGACAGGAATTGGATGCATCTTAAAGCTACATCTCAATTTAAGGCTTCCCGAACTTCCATTCGGGGAAGTGTTGAAATTTTATTGCAACTCAAATCATCAACCCTGATCGCGGCCAGCTTTCCGTGGTTCGGCCAAACCAAGGCACGGTCGAAGTGGACGGGTTCGTGTTCGATGGTAGCCACCGTTCGGCTGGACAGTCGGAATTGAATTTAATGAGGGAGAAAAATCGTATCATTTCCACCGTTCGATCGTTTTGTCGACTGGGGGTGCTGTTGTAGATCGTAGATTACGATTAAATCAGAGCCGCCACTGATTGATTGATGGATCGACCTGTGCCGTTTGCGTCCGTATGGGAGGCTGCAGTCGGTGGCAAATGATGATGATGATGGCGATGGGGTTTTTTCGGTTTGAAGTATCACGTTTAAGCAACGGCAGGAGGTTTCCATGGCAAGCTGCTCGTGCAGATCGTACCGATAGAGGACGCGGAAAATGTTCGTTTATTTACAGCAGTGCGCCAACGTGTGGGGAAATTTAAATCCTTCTACGGGGATGCAAATTTCAAATGGTTCCACTCCATCCCAGTATGAGTTGCTCGGTAGTAGAGGAACATGCTTAAGAGTGTACTTAGAATAAAAAAGCAACAAACAACTGTGACCGGTCGGAAGTGTTCTTTGGTGGCAAATAAAATAAACATCGTTTGCGTTCGTTTGCATGAGTTGTGCAATTTTTGCACCGGACAATTGCACAACGTTTAAATCGTTTGGTAATGCATTGCGGTAGCGGAGATAAATAATAAAAAGAAATGAATTGTGTAAACATGGACATTAAGGCCATTGTCCTTAAATAGCACGTTGATGCACAAGGCGAGAATATTCTGCTGTAACAAGTATATCTTTCTTACTCGATCGTATTTTTCCTCTCTCGATTGCTTTACATAGTAAGGATTCGTTCACAGTAATCCATTAAATCCACTTGGTGAACATAGTGTTTGTGTAATGGATTGCAATTGTGCTGTATTTTGCTGGTGTAGAATTGTATCCCAATACTTTAGAGCGGTTTTCTTCTGGTTTCAGATCCGGATGGGGATCTGCAATTCAATATTCCTCCTAATGAAGCAGTTTGTAGTGGTAAAACTGTTATAAAGATTTGCATTACATGTATCAAAGACTGTGATTTATTCTGTCGAGACTATTTGACAAAATATCAAGTATAATATGCCCGTACAGCTAGTTACGTGTAGCGAAGCATTTAGTCTATTTCACTCCATCCAGATGTTACTCAATTTAGGCAGTAGAAAAACATTTTTTAGTCAAAATAGGTTATATTTGGACCATAACATACTCTTGTAAATTTTTAAAACAAAATTAGATTGGATTTTGTAAGCCATTATATTGTTAAGAATTCTGTTAAACAATTTGTCCGCGTTTTTGGAATGTTTTAATGTCAAATGGAAGATGACGCTCACGAATAAAGAAAGCATTCGTAGATTGGAAATCTGCCAGCAATTTTCCATTCAAAGCACTCATTGAGGACAGCTGATGCTTGTCGCTTCCAGATAGATGAAGGCGATCGCAATAGCGCATCGTCCACTTTAGGCCGCAAGTATCATTATCGAAAAGCATGGTACAGAAGAAAACGATGCGATGGATGGACACAGATGAACCGTACAGCAAGCAAGCACCATAATTGATTATTCCAATGGTGATGGTTTGTTTTCCACCTGTAAATGCACCCACGAGATCGGCAGAATTGCTGAGGCCCTTTTATGCGTGGAGCCCGGATAGGGTATTGCCGGATGCGTATGCCGCTTGTAACCCTGGCGGTGAACGTTTCCATTTGACTGAATGCGCTCGATTGAGTTATGAGTGGGTTTGAATTCACCTGACTTTCATCTTCTTCTAGCATCAGCCTTCAGCCAGGGCTTCGTTATAAGTGATCACGCAAACACTTCACTTCGTGGAAGACACTTGGAGATTGGAGGTGGAGATTCTAATAAATTATGATCCTTCGGAAAGACTCTCACCCTTTCGAACGTCTGCCGATGAGGCACGCAAACGTCGGGAAGCATCGGGGTGGTTCCGCTAAAGAAAAACTGCTTATCCGGTACGAAACAGGGGGTTGGTTTGGTTTTCTCACATCGAAGGGTAACGAGAGTTCAACTTTACCTTCCGTTTTCCTGCGTTTGATCGCGTTTGTCCATGACCATCTAATGTGGTGTTGGACCGTACCTGACACACTAACGGTGTGCCGTTCTTGGCCAGTGTTCGTCAGATTCACGGATTATTCCATTCCATTGCGCAACATGCACACGCCAAGTAAACCGAACCGTAGTGTGTTTCTATCACTTCTGGAATCTCATCTTCACCGCTGCTCGCCTCTCCGGAACGCTTCCTGCCTCTGACTGGCCCGACCAACTGACAAATCGATTGTGTTAATTTATTTTATTTTACTTTATTACAGGTTTCGCACTTTGGTCACGGTTAATCCGCCAATAAAACGGTTATGCATACACGCATAAAACTACCCCCCCCCCTCCTTTCCTCTCCCCCATCTTTCTCCCAGCCGTGTGGTCAGGCTCCTTATGCCGTTCCACCCGGCGGCATAAATCCCATGCGCACACATGCGCACATCTGCTCGCGATGTGCATGTTTGGTGCGCATTCGTGTAAACCGAGCGCATCCATCGCGAAAGCACATTACGGTGCGGATGAGGTTCTGCTTACATTGGCGATCGTGATTGCGATCGTGGAAAAAGGGCGTTCGCTTCTCGCTCACGCTTGCTTTATGTTGCGCTTGCCAGCAACCAGCCGCACGAAACGCGATTGCGAGAGGATTTAGTGTAAACATCCCATAAACCTATTAGTTGTCGGTGACGCCTTCCGAAATCTGGCCGAGGCCCGGTGGTACGGCGAGCGTGAGCAGAGAGAACCGGCGACGGTGGCGACCTTCGAGGGCCAACGACTTTCGCGTCGGTTTATCGACGATCTCACGGGTTTGGCATGAATCGATGCGTTGCGTGCGTAAAAATGTGCCATCCCTTTAGCCCGATCGCGTTGCTGTTGTTCGCCTGTTGCTGCTGACTATTGAGCAGCTTTCTATGTGCGAAGAAAGCTCGTGGGATACGCTCGGACGTATCGGGTTTGGGAATGGAAAACGTCCAAGGGATGTTGCGATGTTTGCGCTGCGATTATGCAGCGTCACTTGGTGGGAATGGCGAAACAATTTGCCATCCCTCAATGATATCGGCTTGTCTGGCATTTTTTAGGTGATAAATGGAGCCGATAATTCACAACGATCGTTAAAAATAGGATGTGAATCGTTAGCAAGGCGAGTCGATGCGGAGTTTAATTTCTTCTTGCACTTAGTGTAGAGGGAGGCTTTTTGTTCATATGTTTGTTTTTTTGTTTACATATTTGTATTCGATACTTACTTTTAATATACATTCTGACATTTAATTCTGTCTTGCATAACATATTTAGTTACCATAAGGTGAATTTAATGTTACTTTAGTTGTATCTTTTCTTCTTGATTTTGTTGTTGATTTTCATCAACATTTTTTAAATCTCCACTTTCATTTTATGTAAAGAAGAGAATATTCGTATCGCAGTTTTATGTATAAGTTTGATTTATTTTATCTTAAACACTTGAACTGCAGTTCAATCACTCCGGCTTTTGCTTTTAATATTTAATTCATTTTTGCTTACTTTTGTTTACTATCGAACAATCGAATGGAGCAAGAAAATTAAACTTAAAACACAACTGTAGCAAAACGAAACAAAAAAGAAATAACCACCACCAGAAAACGAGAAAAATTGCCCAAAACAGTACATGAAATATCATGAAACCACTGGCAAGCGTAGAAGCAGACGCATACAAAACAAGGACAACTGGCAGCAAAGAAAAAAAAAAAGGCGAGTGTGCCGTGTGCCATTGCTTCGTCGTACGTCTTTCACCGAAAAGCGCAAAGTAAGACATTTTGGGGTTGTACGATAATTTATGTCCTTGCCACAATGGTACGGGTATCAGTTGTGGAACAAAACCGGGCCTCCGTATCTTGTACCCTGCCGTTGGGGTTTTTGTCTGTTTATTTTTGGCATTCCGGCCATCTCCAAGCGGTCGCAAAACTGCCAAGCCGAAAAACTCTCCAAACGGCCCCGACAACATACATCAACAACACGGGTCCCAGGTTCCCGGAGTTCGCCCGTTTTAATGTAATCACGATGTGTTTGTGTGTCCTGTGTGTATGCTGAGCTTTCTTCGATGTTTGGTGCTTGGTGTTTGCCATGTTGGTGCAAGTTTGTTTCGGTGAGTTATTGCAACCAACTGGCGGTACTGCATTTGGCACGCATACATACTACGCAACGACGTACAGGGCAGCGCTCCAGTATTGATGATCTCGTTGTTTGGTTGCATTGTACAGCCCGTGTAATGAGAGTGGTATACAACGGGGATGCGTTGCACCGGCCGAGATAACTGGTTGGAAAAAAAAGATGGAATTTACTTACATTCTTTCTTTGCTTTTTCTTTGTTGGGTTTTGTTTGCTCAGTCCGTACATCTCTACCATATTCTTCGCCCAAGAGATACCTTTTTGGCGCAAAAGGAGAGAATGAATATGAATCTTAAACGAATACATAATTTTGGTTATCCACGGGTGGTTCGGGCTTCACCATGGACGGCAATCGTAAACTGTAACCGCGTTGCAAATGCTGAGAAACATGCTCCGTTGCACCGTTGCAACGTTGCAACCCGTGGATGTATCTGGCGTCACCAACGAAACACCAAAACGTTCGACAGTAAATTGTGGTGTGATTGGACCGTGTGCGGCCCGGGGGATGGGATGGTCGATGCACAACCCGGTGCGTATTAATTGTTATAAATGCATAAAGTATGTGCATGCTATGCCCTGTTACTGTCCCCCCCGTACATGGTGATGATGTCCCGCACAACTTTCTGAACGCGCCATGATTTTCCCACCTCGATCGCTTCAGCAGCAGTCCAGTGCCATTTTAGAACTGTCCCATGTAGGTTTTTTTTAGCTGTGGTCGCCGTGTTAAAGGCACATGTTGCATCTCGAGTTCCTGACTTTTCTGAGCGCGGGTAATGCGCACGCCCGTCGCCATTCGGGAAGACATGCGCGAGGTGTGGTGAATGAGCCGCAATGTATGTATGTCACACAGGCGACGACAGCGAAAATGCTATCGAAGTTTATGTTTATGTTTTATGCTTGTTTGATTACGGCTTGGGTACGCTAAATGGGTACGCGCAACATATGCTAATTTAATAATAGTGTGCGTCCCGGAATGGGCACTGGCCGATGGGGTCACGGCGTGTGGCCACCGGAAGTGTAGCGTTCGTGCGGAATTTTCAAATGAAGCAATGATCGTACGGGATCATTCGCACTGCCGAAGGAGTGGAGTTGTGCGATAGTTTAGTTTCACCTACAGATTGTTGGAGGGTGGTTGAGTATGGAGTGATGGAGTTCTTTGTGCGAAAAAGGACCAATCTTATCGTTCGTATTTTTTTTTCCATTTGAGAATGTTTATGTGTTTATGAGAATGTGTTTATTTTCTTTATAAATTAAATTAATTGCAATTGTTTTGCGCAAAAGGATGGAGACAAAAATTATACATATTAATTATTATTTAAAATAATTATGTAAAATTGATTCCAAAAATTAAAAAAAGTTTATTATTTCATAGTTCAAAAATGATCTTTTGCAACAAGAGCTATGTGAAAACAAACGGATGCAAACTGTACACAATTAAGAAAGTATGTGTTTGAACAACAGGTTCAAAACAGCTGTATAAAGATGAGCAGCTTAAAGCACTACAAATTGTAAAACCCGGGAGGAAAATAACAATGTATTATTGAAAATTTTGGAATATTATTTTTACTCCATTATTTAAAGTTTAATAACATCTCTTGTAACTGTTTAAAGTAAGATGTGTTATGTACTTTACACATTGACAAGCAAAAACTATCAACAGTACCTTCCACAAGGTCCCTCAAGTGCTCACAAAATCTTCGGCAGTCGACGGTAGCGAATTGAGTGCAAAATTACGCTTCTTGTCATTCGCAAGCCAGCCAATCATCGAGCTTTTTTTTTGTTTTGTTTGCTTCTTCGCACTGGGAGGTATGGATATAAAGCAATGGAAATTGGTCTAGTTTGGTAGACCCGGTAGCAGGATGAATTGGCGAAATGAACCGCCAAGCATACGCAGCGGGCGCCGTACCATCGGGTGATGATAATTCAGCCAGAGTACTTGGCCACTTCGAGTTGTCAGTGGTGTCCGTTTGTGGCAAGTCTTGGGTGGCCAGTTTTTGTGCTGCCAGCATTTATTTGCTCTCTTTTTTAATCTCTTCCACACACACACACACGGACACAAGCGCCCTCCAATGCTTTTGCTGATACGTCTCGGGCCTGCAGATTGATCGTAAAGTCGGGGCAACGAATTCATTGACCGCGGTTCCCCGTGCCGAACCAGCGCGGACCTGAATTTGATCATTAATGGCTTCTGGGTTTGGCCTTTTGCACGCATTCTGTGCGCAGCGCACGAGTCGCGAGAGGCGTTTGTGCGAAAGAAACGCATTGTTACCGAAATACTTCGCCAATCGCGGCATTGTTCGTGGAAGGGTTCCTGCGGGAACCAGCAGGTCGGACGCTTCCAAAGATGCTGGAGCCAAGCCGTAGCACTCCAAAAGTTCCAGTGCCGTCCAGAGCAGGCCTTCACTTTTTGTCCGGTAAATATGGCAAATGTGCTACCGGGGGCCGCGAGGAACGCGTCCGTCGGATGGCGATTCATTTTTCGGTTTTATTTATGTACCATGTTTTTCGATTTTTATCGGTGTTAAGGCAATGTTGGCGGGTAAATGGAACGATTTATTATTTCCCTGTGTGTCGCTGTGTGTGCGGCGGTGGTT
This sequence comes from Anopheles rivulorum, assembly GCA_018908115.1. Classification (NCBI taxonomy): domain Eukaryota; kingdom Metazoa; phylum Arthropoda; class Insecta; order Diptera; family Culicidae; genus Anopheles; species Anopheles rivulorum. The sequence continues at coordinate 5,208,553 of STHB01000004.1, forward strand.
TTTGCTGCAAAAGAGCTTGCGGCTGTATCAATCGGCTGCTAGGCCGAGTGTTTTGTGTACGACCGTTTTGCTGGAAGCTACTTTACACAAATGCTAAGCGTTGTTGCCGCTATCTGGCGTACTTCTGGTTTGTTTTTTTTTGTATGCTTCCCCATTCCTACCGGTGGTAGCGGAAAGCGTCGAGATTAAGTGATCATTTTTCGATGCCGTTGAAAGGTTGAACTATATTTTAAACGTCATCTTGGTGCTTGGCGTGAAGCGGCATGAAGCACAGGCGTACAGTGAGTGGTTTGAAAAGTGATTTAATAAATAAAATCGTGCGGTGAGAAGTATTTTATTTCTATACATCTTTCATTTTATACGTAAATAACAGTTTGCTAGAGGATAATCAGCAAAATAGGTTTTAAGCTTACCCAATTTAACAAAGTCTTTTTGGGTTATATACAGCAATGGTAATTGTGCGAAATTGTGATTCCTTCAATCGTTCTACTCGTACAAAAGTGACCATCAATACAGTTTTCTGTGGGATAGAGACAAAATTATACAACTTACCTGAGCATTTCGCATAAATGCTTTACCTTTGATGTTTTATTCATCGTCCGTCTAACGATATTCCCAACCGTGTGCCAAACCACAGTCAATATAATGGCTAAAGTGTTCTTTTCTTTGTGCTATGCTCCCAAGCGCTTCTCCATCCGTTTGATCACGTACCGACATTTACGACTTTTGGACGAATCCATCAGCCGCAATTTAATAGCTCAATATGATCCGCATTGAGTGCGATCAATCACGCGTGCGAAAAAGTGTAGGCGATATGGCAACAAAACAAAAAAAATGCTGAAAGATTTTTTTGTTTTGCTTTTGGCTCCGCTTAACCGGAGCCATACCGATTGACCCATTTCTTTGGTGGTCGGGGAATGCCCTTAGAAAAGTGTTGTATGATTTAAGACGCCGAAACGGGTTAGAACGTGGCCAGACACATGAGGACAAACAATCTATAAAGCTCAGGCCGGCTGCGGGCATCGTCAGCCACCGCCACCGCCACAGCCATTGCTCGTTTATACACATGTCGTTAAATCTTTGCCATGATCCTTTACCATGATTTCAAGCATGGTTTTACGAGCATGATCCGTTCTGGCAGGATTTATCGTTTTACCGTTCATTAAGATTCGCGTATTTGGCGATTATAGAGAAAAAAAGCAACACAGACAAAACCAGATCTAAACTCGCAGTGAGGCGGTGCGGACTTTGGGTCTGGCGCGGGAGTAAATCAATCGTAATTCGTCGTCGCTTTTCTTTTTCGTGCGCGCCCGCCGGAGCGACCGAGCTGAGTAATATCCCCTTTTGACCGGTGATCCACACGAGCGCGAGGCCAAACGTTCAGGAGGGATGTTCGCGATCTCAGCAACATCTTTATTACGGTTGTGTACCGTGGCGAAATGGATGTTCCACGATGTCTCGGTCCCGTTCGATACGGGCAGCCTTATTTTTCTTTATCTTCATTACCGGCAAGATGGGAAACCAATCAAGCGGAAGAAGCTCAATCCGGGGAATATCAGCGACGTGCCGGGACGGAAGAAATTGGCGACGAATTTGGTCGCGAGGTACAGGAAGAGGTCAGTTATGATAATAAAAATCTACCAGCAAACACACACACNATCTTTATTACGGTTGTGTACCGTGGCGAAATGGATGTTCCACGATGTCTCGGTCCCGTTCGATACGGGCAGCCTTATTTTTCTTTATCTTCATTACCGGCAAGATGGGAAACCAATCAAGCGGAAGAAGCTCAATCCGGGGAATATCAGCGACGTGCCGGGACGGAAGAAATTGGCGACGAATTTGGTCGCGAGGTACAGGAAGAGGTCAGTTATGATAATAAAAATCTACCAGCAAACACACACACGAGCACGAGTAATCAAAGCAAACTGATGAGAGATCAACAACAGCAACATGGCTCGCAAGTTGAAGTTGAAGCTGGAAGAAGTGAGTAGTAGTGAAATCGTAAGCATAGTTTGTTTGCACTCGCAAGTGCATGCCGAGTCTGGCGAGTCCCAAGCGGCACATGGAGAGCTTTTCCCTCTGCCTGTCTGTCTTTCTTCCTGCTTTTGCAAAACCCTCGACGGATCGCGGATGATGTGATGAACCACCGGATCCCACAGGTGAAAAGAAACAGTTCAAAAATTAATATCCCTCCCCCCGTCATATAGATGTTCGACATAACTCATTTGGCAAATTTTTAACGACTCCACACCGCTCGTCTGCCGGTGCGGTTATTACTTTTCGCCCTGCATCAGTTCCATCTCGCCGGTTGGTATTTTTTTTTGCCACCACTTTACTAGTCGTCGGGCTTAGGAGAGGGTTGTTGTTGTTTTTTTATTGCTCCTAAACAGGGCTAGACAAACTGGTTGAGACGCAAGTCTCGAGTTCGCCAAGGTACACATAAGGGGTGCAATGTGTGGAAGGAGCTTAAAAGCTATCGGAAGATGAGTGAGAGGGACAGCACGGAAAAGCGATGAATTTACGCAAGAATGGGATGCCAAGGGTGGCAAGGTGTGGATCGAACCAATCGAATGAAAATAAGGGATGTGAGCAAAAAAATAAAAAATAAAATCGAACATGCCAAAGCTCGGTAAAAAGCTTTTCCGGTTTGGCGAATCACGCTTGACGGATCGGCTTCACCGGGCCATCTCTGAAGGCACGGAAGGTTTTGCACGTCGGGCTAGTTTTAGTAATTTATTGGTGCATAGCGGACGCGCGACGAGCGAACGAAAAGCGTCTGTTTATGTTGGTGTTTTTCACTGCTCTCCCCATTTTGCTGCGCCACCAAAAAAGGTATTAACAAAAAAAAAAGGGCATCCGGAGAGGAACATAAAAAGCATCACACTCTGGGTGAGGCTCGTGCTCGCTTGATCGCGGCTGGAATTGATTTCATATCGATCCCGTTTGTGTCGATTTTTACGGTCTTTTCTCTATTGAGTAGAAGTGTTCTGTGTGAGAAAAAATAGCTGTGTACCATGTACATGGAAGAAATAATACCTAAGGTTATGTATATTGATTAGTAAAAATTAGTCAAAACATAAGCAGAGCTTTTGAGAATGGAACACAAGAAAACAAGACACATCAGATATACGGTGAGAGCCTATATTTCTATCTTATATCGTTGCTCTGATACGAACTCAGATCACGGGGTTCAAGCACAAGAATTTGAATGATGCGTAAGGTCGCATGAAAGGTGAGAATGATCCATGTATCATACATCGCTCCAATTATCTGCTTCTTGATCATATATAGTTCAGGAAATCAATTCTTGTGCTTGATGTGCGTAGTACATACAAACGAAAATCATTGTTAAACATTTGATATGTTTCGAGTGCTTGTATACTTCCTCTACGTACAACAAATAATTGCACTTCCTATATTAGCGCCACTTAGAGGAAATAGCGATAGCAAAAGTAAGATTATATTCTTCACACAAAAGATCAGTTTGAAGTGTTTGATAATAGCAAAACTCTTGAGTAAAGAGCGACACTTTCATATACTTCACGTTACCTGAAGTAGTTCCGTGAATTGTCTTGTGGATGAAGTCTTCAACGGTGATAGATTTGGTGGATACTATTTAGAAATATCATTAAAAGATAATTTCGGGCAACTTTTTAGAACTCCAAATGCTTCTATTATATATCATGTACATAGAATAGGAAGCATAAAAACTGCAAAAATAAATAAAAATGATGCAGTTTTGCTACTCCAGTTCGTTTTGCATTGTGCTCATTACTCTTGCCCACACAGTCAAGCCGGTCGAGTAGTACATCTAAATAGTTCCATTTGTTTCCTCCAAACTCCAGCTCATTAATGCTCATTAGAGCTTCGCACACGTTAGCATGCAGAAATTCGTAACAAATCGTGACCGAACCGCCGGCCAGTCGAAAGGGAATCCTCCCATTCCATGCTAGTTTCGTAGTTGTGCCGGCTGCTAATGAACAGCTGAAGAATCGTACACCCTTGGTAGCGTATTCTTATCACTGCGGCCCTATCGGACGCCCTCGCAACACGAACGAACTTTGCGAAGGTGTAACTTACCTACTGAGCTGCAAATAAAAAGCGGGAAAAGGGATATAAAACGTTGCAAAATTCCAACTGTGAGTCCACGAAACCCATCCGTCACCAGCACCATACGCTTGCAGGGGACGAACCAAGAGTTACCCACAGGTCGGGAAATGTTCGCTTTAAGCATAAGAGCACCCGACTACATTCGTCATCACAGTATGTAGCACGGGATGGAAATGGAAATGCTCTCCAAATGCCATTTTGCGATGGCTAGTACGCTTGTAACTCGATCCGTCCGCATTCAACCACGCTTGGCTTGGGGCTGAGCATGCTGGAGCACCGTAAGCGAAAGAATGTACACCTTTTAGGTGCGAGAGTTTGTAGTGTAATTGTCAAAATTCCTATCCCATGTTGGAGATCTGTAGCACATCAGAGATCCCGGGCATTCGCAAGGCCAGAAAGAATACATTTTACATAACAGCAGGCGGCAAACGTTATGTGCTCTGTCACGAGGATATGTTACACGGAGGAATCTTGTCAGCAAGAAGGCGAAGCAATATTTTAAAACTCTGATGAAATGCCATAGAACTGGTATGGAGTCTGGTGGACTGGTATGAAACATCGGCCACAGGGTGGATGCGTTTGCGGCAAGTTGATAAACAAAGTTGCAAAGCAAAGTCCCTTCGAGTGCACGCACAGGCTGGTCGGAATTTTGATGTTTGATGTTGCGGACACGAAAAGGTTGGATAGTTGGGTGTTCAGCGATCGTATGTGTGTGTCCGAGCGGTACCACCGCCCGCGGTGGTTAAGGTTACAATGATGAGAATGATGGTGGGTGTGCACCACAGTAAACTAATTGAAGTGCAACAATTGCGCTGACAGATTCGTGTCAGATGTTTCGTTCAAGATGTGGTCCGGGACCGTGTCGCTAATGGCGGAACGGTTACCAAACAAACTGAATCAGTTTGCATGAACGGTGTGTACTTCGGGTTTTATTGTGCGTGCTTCCTGCATTGAGTGTGTATGAGTAAGTGAATCATTCCATCGGTTAGGAATGCGTTGGCAAATCAAAGAACATTGTTTAGGAAATATTTCATTGAGGAGAGTTTAATAAGAATGATGTGGTTTGTTCTTTTGTGAGAATGAGAAAGAGTTTTGGGATATGCTACAATTAGCTATTTAAAACGGTTGAATAATTATGAAAAAATGATTTGTAATTTGTAAATTTTTAAGATTGTTTTCTTATATTTCAAACCGATCTTGTGAGATCATCTTGTCTAGATGGACGATGCTCGTCCTCTTTGCATAAAGTTTCAATTATTCTAAATTTAGATAATGCAACGACAGGCATAAAGTGTTCAATCCCCTAAACTGCTCTACCTTTCTGGTTTATTTTTCCTTCGTGAGTTGCATTTTTTGCAAACTTTTACAACCCACATCGTACGTGGGACCGACGTTGGTGTGACGAAGAAACAAACAAAAAGAAAGGAAGGAACGAAGAAGACAAAAACGCAATAACAAAAGGTTCGTGCCAGCATAAAACAACTTACGAACAACTTGTAAACGTTGGCTCGAACAAATCCGTTCCTTTTCGCGCGCGGGCGCACATGCATGTAGCCAAGTGCCAAACCGCGCGGTAGGGTTTTTTTTCACCCCGGCACTATAACAACAACAACAAACAACAGCAACAAACAACAACAATAGCAGCAGCAACCATCTCACAAGGAAACGGTAAACAAAAAGCTATCGCTGACGACTCGTTGGCGGCGATCGGTGGTGGCAGCTTAGTGACGGTTCAACATGAAAACTTAGAGGTGGTCAAACCTATGCTCAAACCGTCCACCTCCAATGCATTGGATGCACACACACACACACACATGATTGGGCATACATTGGGCGGGTTTGGGAGGTTTCGCAATACGACAAAAGCTGACGGTGGGAACCCGTATGGCACTCGGGATCGGAGGACTTCATGGCAATAGCTTCCCAGCCCGCAGCACCCATCGGCCTCCCATTATTTATGTGCGGAAAGTGGCGTCTAGGGCAGGATAGGTGATTTATAGTTTATGGGCAAGATTGATTAATTTTATCGACGATTTAGTGCCAAATGTTCACTACATTGTTACTTAAGCGTTGCGCAATTGCGTGGCGTTCGATCGCATGAGGTCATTCGAATGGGATGCGATCGAAACACTCGAAATCGATAGGTTCGAAAGCGGGAAAACAAAGCTCTGCAAGCGAGCACATGAGCTACTATGGCGAGAAGGTGTCGTCTACTGAATGTTCTTGAGGTTATGTGTGACGATCGGATGATCGAACGATCGGTTACGCCCGAGGGCGTCGGCCGCATTTGCCGACCTGTTGTGGCTAAAAAGAGCGTTACAAAATGACTTAATCATGAGAAGCATTGTTGGAAAGTAATGAGAAATTTTGCCCAAAAATGGAACCATTTGTCTTCCAAATCAATCGGACCATTTCTCACGAAATGCTTTACAAATGGAAGAAAAAGTGTTCCAAATTGCAGTTCAAGTATCCTTTACATAATACCTACAAATTTTTGTTTTATACAATAAAATCCGACTTTCTTTGCTGGAGACATACATCAAAACAAAACGGAGAGAACGAAAACAAAATAAGCTTGGTCGATTGTTATATTATTGCAGTTAACTTATTTAACTGAAAACGTTACGTCTGGCTTTATAATAAAAAGGTAATTTATTTAATTTGAAGTGTAAATTATTGTGTGTAATTATTGTTGAAATTGCCAATTACATTTGTCAGAACGCTTGTACCAAAGGTTCTCGTTCAAAAATTACACATGCCGGTACCGTGCAATTCCAAACATCAGCGGCTTGTTGGTGTCAAGTTGACTTCGAATGAAAAATATCGATAAAAAAAAACGTTTACCTTCTCAAGCAGCAAAGCAGAATAAAATATGATGGAAATCACAACCAGAATGGGACATTAAGCAGTGCACTTCATTTGAGAAGAAAGCGCAACTGATTGGAAATGGTGGCCGTTAATGGTCGATTTGATCGTCCACACGTCCGGCTCGACCGAACTCACTTGTACGGGTGCTCCGTAAATCCGTGTGAGGAATCCGACCAAAAGGCCCGGCCTCCCCCCTGAATCCGGAATGAGAGTTTGAAATGAAACACAAAAAAACAGTACACGTGTATGAGAAAAAGTGCAGCCGTACCGGGGCAGGTCCGTGATTCACCTGGCAAAGATGCTAGATCTGCTTTACGTTTCCCATTTACGCGCTGAGTGGGCAAAACAGGGACACAGCAATCGTAGCCCTTCTCACCAGGAGCTCGATGAGGAGAAGCGAGGGGGAGGTGGAGAGAGAGAGACGATCAGAAGGAGNCCCCCCTGAATCCGGAATGAGAGTTTGAAATGAAACACAAAAAAACAGTACACGTGTATGAGAAAAAGTGCAGCCGTACCGGGGCAGGTCCGTGATTCACCTGGCAAAGATGCTAGATCTGCTTTACGTTTCCCATTTACGCGCTGAGTGGGCAAAACAGGGACACAGCAATCGTAGCCCTTCTCACCAGGAGCTCGATGAGGAGAAGCGAGGGGGAGGTGGAGAGAGAGAGACGATCAGAAGGAGTGGGAGGAGTGGCGCGAAAGAAATGCTCCACCATAATGAACCGATTATTTCCGACAACATCGCCCTGGTCGTCGTTACACTCGGCAGGTCATTTTTATTGAGCAGTCAACACCATTCCATCATCGTAGCAGGGGCGCTTAGTGTAGCCATTAATTTCAATTAAATCAAACATTCAATATTTGTCGAACGGTGTTGCGGTAGTAGTGGTAGTAGTAGGGCACAAAAGGGGAAAGTGAACTAGGGTGGCTGGTTTTGTGGTGGATCCTCCAGCAGTGCCTGGAATGATCGCTAGCGCTAGTGCTTTCTGTTATAAGGCAAGCACCAAGCGTCGTTGGTTGGACCATTTCGACCGGGCACGTGGAGTGCGGGCACGTTACACGCACCGCACGGTTTTTGCACGACGACGCCAACGATGATGACGGGGTGCGCAATAGGAAGGAGGCAATAATTCATAAAATTTGCATCCCACATTATGCATGTGCGCACCGTGTGATTATCAACATGACAGGCGGACATCTTTTTACCACCGGCCGTAATCCACCGAACCACCGAGATAGTGAGTGAAGCCGGCCGGCCGGCAACGGTACGATCGACATATAAATATGGACATCAGTGCCGACCGTACGTACTCGCTTGTTGGAAATGGAGCATTTCTTTCACCGGGAAATAGCGAAATCTGTTTCTTAGCCACCCTGTGCGCGGGAACTAGTCCCTTGGACCAAGGGACACGTGGTGGTAGCGGGGTGGAAGGAGGTGCCGGTTGAGACGGTGGTGGTTGGGATGAAATTAATAATTGTAATGAGTGCTTCTGACCTGCAGGACCAAACATGCGCCGGTTCGGTCGCCGGTGTGGCGTAAATCCGATTCCGACCGCCGGGCCGGGCCGGTTTGCAAATGTTTCGTTTTGTGCACGGGTGTTTGGAGGATATTGACCAGATCGTTCAGTGCTCACTTTGGACGCGGTTCGGTGATTTCCGTCGGATTCAGGTTTCTCGTTGTTGGGCTTAGCAGTTGGTTTGCCCATTTGCCACCATCCAACCGTCATTCGGTGACGCAGTTCGAGCGCAGTGTGATCGTGCACACGGGACACGTGGTGTTAAATTTCTGCCACAAAGGGGTGGGGGGGGGGAAGAGTTTGAAATTTGAAGAAAAATTGTGATGATTTGTCGTTTTTTATGTGTGTGTGTGTGTGTGTGATGTCTCAGTTGTTGTGTCGGTGTACCTACTTACTTCCATTTTTATTGCCTTAATTCTTGCACCTTTCGCACCCGGCGAATACAATGGCCGATGGGGTAGAAATTTTGTGATTGAAAAATTTAAATTGATGATGGCAATTAAACGCACAAAGCGAGAAAGCGTTTTTTCTACTTTTTCTGTTACGTTCTCACAAAAAAGTTCAAGAGTTTGTAACGAATTTAAGCTGCATTGTTATCTCGACGAAATTGTTAAATAATTAATGGTTTTTAAATAATCGAAATACAGTTTTTATTCATTTCTGCTCCCACCCGTACTTTTCCAATGTTATAAACATATTTTAGAAAATGCTGACATCTGAATTGCAATAAACCCGCCCTTAGGTGTTGCAATAAACTCGCTTATCCCGTGCATTCGGTACGATTGTAATGTTCTGTTATTTTCTTCCACCCTTGGGCCACAACAGTCATCGATGTTACGAATTTGAGACCGTACCTGCAGCACCCGTACCGTAATGACACAAAATGCAACATCGCCTAAAATATGACCAGCAAACCGCAACCAGACAAATTGGGAAGGAACATGAAGGCGCTGCCATCGGCTATGTGGAACAGGTGAGTATTTATTCGATGACAGAAGCTTCGTCGTTTGCAACCGTTGCATGTTCTGATTGGTAGAAAAAAACATTAAAATTACTTTAAAAACGTAAAAGCTTCTTATGACCAATATCGACGTTGTGAATAGTTTTACACTGAACCAAATAAAGGACACAAAATGCAGAAAAGGCTAAAGTAATAATTAATACTCCATACGATAATTTTCTTTTCTCGATCTGGAAGACATTAAACTTTAATATGGAACATTGATCAAACATTAATATGAATGCCGAATCAGTTTTAAATTATACTGAATTAAAAACAATTATTTTATTCCACACTTTTCTTTCTACATTTCTGAACTCGAAATGTTTAACTGCTCGAAAATGGAAATATGCAGTGAGTATGCGTATTGCATACGTTACGGGGCAAATGCGGAGCTGCATCCCAAATAGGCTGCGTACGTTGTTTTCTAAACGATTACTCTCTTTTGATTTCGCTCATACTCTCTCTCTCTCTCCCTCTCTCATTCGCGCGCGTGCAGAGCAATACCGGAAAATGACTACATTCAGCTTGGCACTTTACGCTACGGTGTTCGTCTATCCAATACTGGACTGTTGGATGGCGGGAAGCCGGCCCACGTGACCGATTTGACCGAAGGAAACTCCCGCGCGTCTGTCAATTCGTACGAGATTGCGAACGGTGACAACAGCGTACACAGCGTCGGAGGAACGAGCAGCATTAGCAGCAATGGCGAGAAACCGAACTGCTGCTGCATCGGATCGAGCGGTGTGGAAATGCCCTGGACGAATAGCAGCTACGGCCGTACCAAACTGCCAGTTCCTAGTAGCTTAAGTAAGATATGCCGTTCAAATGTTTTCAAATTTCACTTCACATCCATGTCCAGTATCAAGTGAACCGATTCTTCGCAATGCTAGCCACTGATTAACAGACGGTTCGGTAGCAATATCGTAGTGTACGGATCAAACAGAAACAGCAGTTCAAGTTGTTTTCATCCCATCGCATCCCTCGCGACGATGGACGCCCATCAACAACGGTGCGCCCGTTGATGGCGCGATGCGCTCGCAATGCTCGCTGCCAGGTTCAAACGGAAAATCCATATCACAGCAGATGGAAGGAAAACTAAAATTAAATTTTACGATCCAAACGTCCCGCCGGTCCGGATTCCCGGCTTGACGCTTAATATTCCCGCCAAAAAAACGCCCCGATTCGTGGCGGGTTTGATTTTTATATTTATTTTTTCCATTCGCTTTCGAACGGTAGGATGTTTATCTTCTTCGATTGAAGGGGAAAGCCAGTAAATGATTGTCTTAGCGAGTGTAAAAACGGCACACAACAAAAAAAAAAAAAGAAAGAAAATAGCCGGGAAACTCTACACCACACCATCGATCGCCGTGTGTATGTGTTTGGGTGGATAATATTTGGTGTAGGTGTTCTCACGCATGTCGATCGTTCCAGTGGGTGGGTTAACTTTATTTATAATTTGAAGAGCGTGGAACAGCGTGGTGATGTTCTCGGTGGGCTATTAAATTAATTTTCCTTTTTTTTTTTTGGAACACAGCTTCATACACGAAGCCAGACAAAGGTTACGCTTCAAACGCGCTTTAAACGGCCGAGATGGAAGGAGTACATAAATTAGTGCGAGTACTGGAAAGTTAATATTTCTTATTTTACTTTAATAAAATACTCGCTTCAATATTTCTATATGAGCTGCATTGCATAAAAACCACACTGAAACATAGACACGTACGGTATAAGGAATGAGAGAATATTTTTCTTGTTCTCCATTTGCTGCCCCTGGCACGACCAATCAAGTTTTGCATCAAATGGTGCGTTAAAGTGGCTGCGTTGGTTCATTTGCGTGTGACATTGTTTCAAATGCAGGTGAATTGGCGAACGAAACAGCTGCACCGTGTCGACTCAAAGCGACTCGGGGTTCAGAAGGGTACACACGGAATGCACATTTGCGGTGGCATTGAGGAGTAAATATAGCACATGCAGTGAAGCGCATCACCACCAGTTCCCATAATGATACACGACCCTTTTTTGCTGGAAGTTTTGGACAGATCGTACACCTTTCCGGCCAGCAGACAGCGCGCTAGCTGATCTCTATGCCCGGAATGGGCACATTCTTTCGTAGCTAGTGCAGTCGGTCAATCATGGTGAAGCGCAATGTAGTCGTACGGTGCGAATAACTGCCGACCAATCTGCATATAACGTACGGCGTACACACTTGCCACATTGGTATTGCCCTGTGGAAAAGCAGTGGAAAAGCACGTCAGAAATTTTCTCTACTTTTCATTACGCTTTCTCTCTCTCTCTCTCTCTCTCTCTTTCTTTTACTCTCGTTCTCTCCGTGCCATTTTGGCTGTTACTCCAGCTAAGAATAGAAAATCATCTCCCTTCGCATCGACATCGGTGGGTTCGTCCGGAGCGGAGACCCATCAGCAGCAGCAGCAGCAGCAGCTGCCGAGGTATCCAATGTTGGCGCCTGGTCGAACCAACAACAACGGGACCAATTTCAGTCAGTTAGCGCAAACGCACGACCACGGAAGTGACGGTTACACTTGTGGTGCCGAGCTGTTGGTTGACTCGAGCTACAGGAACGGCGTCACCAACAACCACAACAGCAGCAGCAGCAGACCTGATAGTGATCACAGCAACGTAAGCAACATCCACAACGCCAACGGTCGGCATAATAGTCAGGATCAGCAGCAACTGTTCGACGAGACGGTACGGCATCTTCAGCAACAGCAGCAGCAGCAGCAAGAATCCTCACCAAGATGTTCGACCGTCGTGTGCTGCTACAGCAACAGTTTCGGATCGAGCAGCAGCAGTAAGAAGCAGCACAACGGTGAGCAACGGTTGCAGGAAAGGCAGCAATCGCCGTATCAGCAGGCGGGAAATCAAGAACATTCCGAAGCTTCTGTCCCGAGTGCAGGTTACCAGCAAGCGAGCAGCTATCGCAAGCAGCAGCGACATGAGCGTCCGATTGGTTATTCCGCCACCGCGCTAGATCGCCACGGCGATGGAGCGGACTATCTGGCCAGCAATGGGCCGGACCGTGCGGCCAGTGGAACGCCCGTAAGAAGCGAGCTTGATGATGCAAACGGTGCCGATGTTGATGATGATCTTTCGGCACTGGTTATTGTTGGTGCAAACAGTGAACTCGCTGACGCTCCCGCTGACGGCGGTGGCTGTGGCAGTATAATATCAAGTGGCGGTGACTATCGGAACGGGGGTGATGATTTAAATTTAAATTCGAAAAACGCACTACGACAGCAGCAGCAGCGTCGTGTGCCGCACCAGTGTTGGCCGGTGCACGGACAAGGCGGAAGAAAAGATGTGAACATAAATAATTTCGAGAAAAAGAAAATATCATCTGAACTGCACGGTATCGGTGGTGGTGGTGGTGGTGGACCGAACTCCACCAGATCTATTAGTTCCCGGGCCGGTGATGGTGTTGTTGCCGGTGGTGGTACAAATCATATTAGGAAAAAACATTCCTCCTCCATTGGTGGAGACAGCGATCTTTGCACGGACGAGCACTCGTCTACGGCATCGCTGTCTCCTCGGCCTATATCACCATCGCTGCAACAGTCGGCGTATGGTTGCGTCCTGACGCATCCTGCGCAAGAGGAATCACTCGCAACGTCCCCACATTCGTTGCAGGCACATCCGCCTCCGATTGCAACACCGTTCGCACAGCGACGTCGAATATTGCAGCCACCATCATCGTTGCCGGTGGTGAAATCGTACAGCTTCCATCGAGTCCCGTCCGATGCGATCGGGTACTGCTCACCGACGCTCGCCTCCAGATCACCCGTCGGTGCTATCGGTGACTGTAGCCAGCTGTTCGACGGTCCGCTGCCCAACAGCCCCGGCAGGAATCGATCGTTTCGCACCGCAAATCACGCAAGACGGTTGCAGTACGGGTATTTGGATGATTCGTTCCGCGTGGAGAAAGCAAATGGATTTGCTAGGGATGAAATAGGTGGCGAGGCACTGTACTTTCGTCCTAACGTAACGCGCAAATCATCCCTGCCCGTGTTGAGTAGCAATAGTGGGAGTAATAATACAACCAGCGGCAACTACGCTGCTGCTGGCCATATCCGCAACAATAAGTGTAGCGATGCGATCAACGAGATTCGGCTGCAATCGCTGAACAAGTACTGCAACAAGTTGCTGGGCGGGACAACGAACGCACCGTTTCGTGTCGGTGGTGGTGGGCCGGTTGGACCGTTGACAGGCACTAGTGCGGACGCCAACTCGGCGCCGACGGTCATTGGCGGCACCCACGGTCGTACGCACCAGCGTCCGATCGATGAACTGGAGGATCTTAGTTTCATTGACTCGTCCGATCTGTCGTCGGCCGGGGACGACATCCACATCAACGCCGCGCCCGTTGGCACCGGGCACGACGATTACGGCCATTACGGGCGCGAGTGTAGGACGCAGCGCAAACAGTGTCCGTCGATCATCACCGGCACGCCAGCTGTTGGTGCTGCGGGTGACACTGGCCCGCTGCCAGCTGTGGACGGTGGTAAAACATTCGCATCAACCACGACCGCGTCGCGGTCCGTCTGTGGTGGCGCATTTGTCGCCGCGAGTGCCGCGAATCGTAACAATTACATCGACTCGTCCTCGGACGAACTGAACGGTGTGTGTAGTGGTGTCGGGCCGCTAACGCTTGCCTGTGACGGTGCCGAACCGTACCGACGCAACAGTGAGGCACAGTGGCGATCGCAGCGACCGTCGCCAGTCAAGTGTCGTACGCAGTGCTGCAACCGTACTGACAGTAACGCTAACGACGACACACAAGCGGCACGGTACGGTGCCGAGTTGCGTTCTGTTGGCGGTTTGCAGTCGGCATCCGCCATCGGCACGCTCATTTCTTCCTTGGCAAACGGGAGTGCCGTTTGTGCTGGTAGCAGTGACATTGAGCACGGTGATAGTAACGTCGCATCGCAGGAAGTTGCATCGGTCAGTCGACGCAGTGACAGCAATAACAATTACCACCGGAATAGTAGTAACGGTGATAGTGAACAGCATCAGCAGCAGCATCAACAGCATCAACAGCATCAACAGCATCAGCAGCAGAAATATACTACTGTGTCGTCTAATAATAGCGCTGAGAAAAGTGTCAGTGTCGGTGGTGTTGGTGGCGAACCCGGACGGCCAGGTGGTATCGGCGAGCAGACGCCGTTGGGCCGCGGCGCGGCGACGGATGATAGCTACCCGCCATCGTCGCTTTATGCTACGGTCAAAACGCTCGGTTACGGTTCCGCTTGCTCGTCGCCGGACAGCACCATCGCCCATCACGCTGGGTTAAACTGCTTCGGAAGGAGTAACGCTCAATTCCATGCTGCGACCAGCGGTACAAACGACCGATCGGTAAGTTTTGTTTAGACCGTACACCGTCATACATATCAAGTAGGCTGGTGACGATACGTTCGAAACCGTAGCTAGGATACGGAGCAAGTGTTTCGAGTTGGGTGTGTGTGTGTGTGTGTGTGTGTGTATTACGGACGTTTGGGATAGTGATCTCCGGTGTTGGTTTGAAAACATTTGCCACAAGTATCGTATGGTGTGTAGTGATCGTTTGTGGCCGAGAGTGGTGACATGTTCTCCGCATTATGTAAGAACACATGATTTCAGGGACAAGTTAGTGTGCGTGTAGTGTGTATAAATTATTAATATTCAAACTTTTCGTGTGAATCCGGATCGGATGGAAGCTGCGAATAAATGTTTGTTCAAGTGGCATTCGCCTTGAAAAACATCCCTGAGCACGGTACGTGTTTTTGTAAGCATTTTTGACTTATCGATTGTTATGTTACTCTTTGCAGATAATGGAAAAACGCAACAATACGCTAGATCGTTTGCAAAGATTAGTGAAAAAGACCACCTCTGGGTCGTCCGAGAAGCAAACCAACAGTGGTGGAGCAACCAGTGCCAATGCTGGACAAGGAGCAACCAAAACGGAACGACTGCGAGAGCTGACGGAACTGCTGAAGGGAAACCGTGCGCCACCAGTGCCTCCGCCACGGCGATCGAAACATGCCAACAGTGTCGAGCGTACGCTCGATCGCCGAAATACGGCCCTGTCCACGTCTAGTCTCATCGATACGAGCTTCCTTCATGAAGCGGGATCGAATCTGCCCGAGTCACAGTTGCTGAAGGGGAAAGAATCACGCTCGGTCGACATACCGTACCGGTTTGGCGAGGGCAGTGGTCAGCGAATGTCAACACCAAGCTCACCGCTCGCCGAACACCGACAGGTCAATCTGAGAGCGAACGTAAGCACCTCGAACTTGGAAGCCTTACATGAGTTGCCGCACGGGTGTTCCACTGCGGCGGATGAATGCAAATCGGAAGTTGCTCCTGTGAAGGACGATGATGAACTGTTTGCTAAGCTTTCGCGACCCGAATCCCGCACTATCGTGGGTTCATACACGCAGAAAACGATCCCGTTCCGAAGTGCTTCCTTCTCGCAGGTAGACTATTCATCCGGCAAGTACATTCGATCCGCGCTGGGAGCGCTAAAGAATAGTATTTTAAAAAATAAGGATCAGCAGCAGACGAGCGTTGATAGCAATACGATACCGCGGCAGTACTGCAAGGTGGTTGAAGCTGCCCGAAGCTGCAGTCCGACCGAGCTTTGTGGTGGTCAGCCAGGTCAGGACACACAGGTGGCACAACCGGACGATACGGATGTGGCTAAGCTGACGATTAAGAAAACGGAACTAAACATCAATTTGGCACCGCTGGACGAGTATGGCCGGTACCATGAGGATCGGATCGATGGTAAGGATCTTGCCTCGAACCGTAACTCCGACATTGAAACGATCGTGGAAGATCCAGTGGCGGAGCATAATGAGAATGTGGAGAACGAAGCGTGTGTATCGCAACAGGCCAATATCAGTGTGATGCAGGCATCGGAAATGGTGCTGGAGTCCCTGGTGGAGGAAGGCATTCCCATAACGCCGACATCCCTTTCGAAGGACGACGAATGTTTGCAGCAGGCCACGACCTGCCTTATACCTGTGCCCGTGTACGATTGTGTTGTGAGCGAATGGAGTACGGCCCGACCGTCCGAGCAGTGGATAGACGCTTCGACCACGGAGTACGGCAAGTTTTCCGATTGTTTGGGAAGCATAAAGGAGGTGAATGAGAACGCTATCGGTGACACGCCCGGACCGCCCGCCATTGATATGTTTTCCACCGAGCTGTCGGAAGAAAGTTATCAGCCAGAAAAGATCATCGTGGAAAATCCGCCGCAGATAATAGAACCGCAGGAAAGCGTTGAACTGTCCGAGGATGGTGTTGGGTCGGATGGTGCTGGTGACACGAACGAAGGTAGCAATGGG
>STHB01000004.1:5225424-5257932 GCA_018908115.1 Anopheles rivulorum
GACCGTCCGAGCAGTGGATAGACGCTTCGACCACGGAGTACGGCAAGTTTTCCGATTGTTTGGGAAGCATAAAGGAGGTGAATGAGAACGCTATCGGTGACACGCCCGGACCGCCCGGCATTGATATGTTTTCCACCGAGCTGTCGGAAGAAAGTTATCAGCCGGAAAAGATCATCGTGGAAAATCCGCCGCAGATAATAGAACCGCAGGAAAGCGTTGAACTGTCCGAGGATGGTGTTGGGTCGGATGGTGCTGGTGACACGAACGAAGGTAGCAATGGGTCGGTGGAGGGTATGGTGATCTGCACGCCGCCCGTTTCGATCATATGCACGGAACCGGAAAGCAATGAGTATACGACGATCGTGGACGGAAGTGCAGCAACGCACAAGGTGTCCGTCGTGCTGGGTGACGGGAACGAGGTGGAGGTAGTGGAGGTGCGAAAACGCCACAGCAATAATGAAGATATGGGTGATCCACAGAACTGTCGACATTCGAACGATGTGGATGAAAAGCGGCGCCTCGAGTCGCGCAAATCGCGCCGGAAAGGCATCTACATCCAGTGGCCTGCGATCGACGGAAATAATGAGCTCGAGTCGGACCAGAACGAGAATGGCGGTACGGCGAGCGAGGAAGGTAATGTAAGCTGGAACCCGCAGCAGTTGGGACAGGTGAACGAGAAGGACTCGAGCTTGGATCTCAGCGGTGACAGTTTTACCGATCTCAGTGGAAAGGATACGGTGGAGTATGGGAAGGAGCGCGAGAGCGCGGTACACTCGCCCGAACGGTATCTGCTCGATCCGACCACACCCGATTCCGATCCGGGCAAACCGATCTGGCCGAAGGGTAATCGACGGCAGAGCCTCACCTACCAGAGCTCGGACGAGAAGGATGATACATTGCCCGCACCGGCATTGCCTGTGCGGACGCTGAAAACGCTTCTGCTACGATCGGACTCCGTTTCCGACAACGAGAGTGATCGTGCTTCGTCGCGTGATCGTACCAGTGCTTCACCCGCACCAGGTGGAGGTGATTCGGATTTACGGCGATACTCGAAGCGACCGCTACGAGGACCGTACGGACAAATGTTGGAGGCGGAGATGAAGAAACCAACGAGCAAAGTGCAGTACAGCGAAATCTTGGAGGAACTAACACGAAATGAAGGGTGAGTAGAATGGAAGCAGTGGAGCAGCTATTAGGCATCAACTAATGAATATTCTAACGTTCTAAACCACAGTCACAACACCAGTTCGAGCGCGCCAAGAAACCGTGGTGCCGGCAGTCAGTCAATGGACGAAACGAACGATCGACACGCAGCGAAGGCGGGATCGAAACCACGAAAAACCAGCGCCAACCTACCCGTGCCGACACACGTGCGGACTGCTTCCAGCCCATCGAAACTGTCCGATTCGTCCAGCTCACATTCCGCCAGCCCAGCGAAGCGCTACCTTTGCAACATTGACCAGCGCAGCACGGATTCGGACAAGTCGGAAAAGTCGATGGCGAGCGGTGGTAAGCTGGAGAGCAAAAAGTTTTCACTCGACAGCCACCTTACGGATAAGTCTTTGAGGCGGGGTGGTTCCGATGTGCACGAGAAGCCGAATAAGCAGCGAAGTTGTTCGACGGCGAGCGATAAGCAGCAGAAGCGCAGCCTGGATGAGGTACGCTTGTCGCAGAACAGTCGTACACCGTCGGAGCGTAGCTTTACGCTGTTGCATACGCCCGATACACCGAAGGGTTTGGCCGCTTCACCCGAGCTGTTGGCCGAGTTGCTGAAAGGTTCGAGCGAAAAGCTAATCACGGAACAGTTGACCGGCAGCGGTGGCAATAGTGGAGGGAATGGAAGCAATGCGTTACCTTCGGCTGTGCTTAATTGTTTGGTAAGTGAACATTCGTCCCTTACATAATTTAAGCGTATGTAAATTGAATTCGACACGTATACATTTGGCTGAAATATTTCACTTATTGGACATTTTTAGTTGCATAATTCGCTCATTAGCATGCTCAAGCAAAAGATATCCTTCCCAGCGGAAAGGACATTGCCACTACTGATCTCAATATATCGTGTGGTATGTTCAGATACGCAGAAAAAAATAACTAACATCACAACAACTAAAAACAACACCCTTACTCATCACCATTATCACCACACCATTACCACTGTCTCCATCGTTCGCACACTCACGATCGTACCGCGATGGAGACGCTTGGTCGTTTGTAGAACAAAAGAGTGATGGAACGCTTCGGCAAGACACATTTCAAACCACCAAGCGTTAGTATTTCATGCGCAAGTTCGTTAATGATGATTGTGTTCAGTAACGGTTGCCTGTCTGATGAACACAACTACCACCGGAAACACTGAGCGAATGAGATGAGACGTTTAGCGCACACCATCAAACATTCTCTTACGCTCCGTGTGTATGTGTGCGATATGGTGTGACATGCGCAAAAGCAATGTTTTCATGTTCGGTAGTGAAGGTACGAACGTCTAACACCAATCAACAAGTACTGGTTGGTTTCGGTAAAGGCTTTTCTTTTTGTTGCTTTTTGCTACGCATCGCCGTGTGTCGCTGGACTTGCAAGCACTTGTGCGGGACAGGTAGTGGTAGTTTCGCGTTGGTTTCGATGAGTAAACTCAAGAGGCCAAAACATCACCAGTTGGGCCGCCGGTTGGGGAAGAAAGTTGTCTGTGGACGATTTTCCACCGACCGGTTCGGTTACGGCAGGGCAGTGCGTAGGTTGGCGTCAGTATGTGGTAAAGCACCTGCATATTGGGGGGGGGGGGGGGGGGAAACAGTAAGAGCGGTGAACATTTCATTGATGGTTTCGCACGTACCGTGGTGCCGTGGTATTTTTAACGATACCACAGCCTACACGGTACGGGCGGTTGTGGTGTTCTTTTTTTACGGTTGTTTGTTGTTTGCATATTTTTATCCGCTTAAAGAATGTTGATTAGCTAGAGCTTTTTTAAATTTTCCCCAAACTGTGTGAGGAAAAGGAAATATTGTGACCGTAAAGAAAGATGCGCCAATTTCGATCGGCAAATGACCGATGAAGACTAACGAGCACATCACGGCTTTGCGACGTGCACAAATGTTCGATAACGGATAGCGTTTCGCTTCCGAAACGTGACGGTCTATTAAGCGAGTATATTAAGCAAACGCACACGCTAAAAAACCCTGAATTCCCGATGGTGAGATGGTAGTATTGGTTGTGCGCATCAAAGTAAGCACCAGATGTACGGGCACGAGAAACATCAACTGTCAGTTCGACAAACGGCAAGCCTTTAGCTCGCCATCGGGTTTGATGATTTTCAATAATTGTGAACAAAAAAGACCGGAACTCACCACCCGCTTCGTACCTAATTATCCTTCACATAGACATTATGGCTTTCTGTGTATTCTCTCTTTTGTAGAGGAGAGCAAATTAATAGAACCATCAGTTTTGATGGAATGCTCTGGCGAACAATGGAGAAAAGTCGGTATGGCAAGGCGGACAGAATGATCGGCGGTACACGGAACGGTTGATGGATGGAGTTGTATATATTGCAACGAACAAATGAAGGGAAAGGGTATGACGAAAAGGGGAGTTACTTACGGGGGTGCCCTGCTAGGGGGAGGGTGTAAGAATGTTACACTACGCTGTGCGACTGTTTGATTTGTAGCGCGTTGGAAAATGGTATGGAAAATGGTAGAAAAATGGTTCGCGCGAGGTCACACACTTTTGTGTGAGATAAAGTTTTGCGCGTGCCTGTGTGAGTGAGTTGTTGGAGCAGTCAGATGAATGGCAGTACAGTAACCGAACGTGAGCGAGTGACAGAGAGTTTTTGAGCAGTTTGACACAGGAGTGAGAGTGAGAAAGAGTGAGAAAGAGAGAAAAACAGCAAGCATTGTAAATGATCGAACAGAGCAGAGCAAAACCCGATCCAGGATGATGAAGGAAGCTGGGAAGGGAAGGAGATGAAATAGGGTGGGTGGGTGTGGGGGAGGGTGTGATGGCGGGGTAAAAATGAAGAAAAACGACAGCATACCAGCCAGTCCGCTGGTTCGAGTGTACACGATGGTATGCCGTACAACGCAGTTTTCACGAGTTGCTTCGATCGAACGTGTGTGTTTACCTTGCGGTTGTAACGAGGCGGAAGTAGTAGTGTAGTGAAGGAACGAAAAAAAAAAAAATGGCGTGAAACAATTCGTTACCAGCCCGAGAACCCGAGGATAGACACTTGCTGACGGATGTATTATCGGTCGCTCCAGAAACGTAACCATTTTGTAGGGTCGCTTCGGGTTCATCTTGCTGGATCGCTGTTTGCATTCCGGTCCGTTGATGCTGTGCGCGCTGTCCACGTATCTTCTCGAACACGACGATAACACGAGACAGTGGTGGGTGGGCCAAGGCCACCGTCAGCGTCCCCTCATTTGATGGTTCGGGTTTAGAAATGCTGGCGGCTGCTGAGTACGGTGTCTGGCAGATAGTCCGTTCATGTTTCTATTTTGTTGTTCTGATCGATTCGTTACCATAGTGATGTGCAATAGTAGCCAAGTTGTGTAGTGTAGCATCCTCACGGCGATGGGGGAACAAAGCCGCCCAGACGTTTCCATCGCGTGAAGTTGCGGCTGTGCTGCTGTGCTGGTGCTTTAATGACACTTGATCGAAGCACGCCTATCCCCCGCATTGGCAGTGGAAAGATCCCGTGGACTTTGGACATTAATTTCCCTCCACAGCGAATGCACCCAATCAGGAGACGTTCGGCCAGGTCGCCTCATCTTTAAGGTGCTTGTGCGCTTCGCTTCCGATGTGTAAGGTGTTGGTGGTTAGCTTAAAAGCAAACTGGATCCAAAACTCCCGCAAGACACACACACTGAGTTTGGCTCAAGGTTTCAAGCAGGCGGAATACATGAGTGCGTTCGGCCATCGGTAAACGGTTCGGTAGCATTAAAGGGGTGAACCTGGGAGTATTCCGCGTCGATAGAATACACCTGTAGCAGAATGGCACAACACAAAAGCGACACGAAGCATTAGACGTTCGACTCTCTCGTTCGTGCGTGCGTGCGTGCGTGCGTGTGGGTATGCGCTGTGGTGTCAGTACTTCCGAAACCATCCAAACCAGACGACGTTTGCCAAAACGTGCTCCACGCCATAATGCTGGTGGTGGTTTGTTTACTCGGGAAGACTCTTTTGTTGTGAGGTTGGGCACCGAAAGCACCAAGGCTCTAACCCCCTAAACGTAATCCGTCAGGATGCAAAGTGCTTGTGTGTGTGTGTGTGTGAAATGTGTTGTGTGAGCTTATGAGATTGCGATGAGTACAGGGCAATCGGAAGGAAAAGTGTGTGCTGATGCTGTACGTTTGCCCTTAGTTCGCTTTGTGCTTTCCCTCTTCTGTTGAGGATAGTTTTGGTCTTTACTTAACGCTGGTACAAAGGCTGGTACAATGATGCCACTAAACTTCTGCTCGGATTCGGAGGATGATCCGGAGCGGACACCAAAGTCGACGTCGGAAAACACCATGTGGCACAACGTTATCAGTTGTTACAATGTAAGTGAAGCCGAGCGCATACCGATGTAACGATGGAAAACAGTGAGTTGGTTAGTTTGTTTTGCCTGTGGTAGGTTGATGCCTTTTGCTACAGAATCGTACCGATGCATTGAGACCATTCGATGCGAAATTGTATGCGCACGTACCGTGTCAGTAATCAAACTTCCATGCTGATGACCTGCACCACCACCACGTACAATGCGACCGAGTGCATTCTCGATGCTCGAACATCCCCTTCCCCCCCTCCCTCCCCCTTCCCAATCTGCTCCATCGAATGATGGCAAGCGACAGGTGAAGGTCGCCCGAAATGGGGTTGACATAATTTGCGCTATTTATACAACGACAACAACACCAGCCACCATTTGGTCACCATCGGAAGCCGTAACAGGTTGTGACTTTTCCGGACGCAGCCGACCTGATCCGGCGGGCTTACCGCACGCGTTTGCGTTCGATATCGCACAATTTATCAATGCTGCAGCAGTAACGCATGGCGCTTATCATCAACAAGTGTTTACGGGTTGTACCTGATGCGGAATAATGCGTTGATGCAATCGTGCGCACACACAGCGCGTTTGTCTGTGTTTGTCTGTGTTGCCGTGACGCCATTTGGGGGGCCAAATTGTTTTCCTTTGGATTACTATTTTGGTCTTTGCCGATTGAAGAAGCGTTTAGTGTATGGGTTTAGTAAAACTTTGNGAGCGGACACCAAAGTCGACGTCGGAAAACACCATGTGGCACAACGTTATCAGTTGTTACAATGTAAGTGAAGCCGAGCGCATACCGATGTAACGATGGAAAACAGTGAGTTGGTTAGTTTGTTTTGCCTGTGGTAGGTTGATGCCTTTTGCTACAGAATCGTACCGATGCATTGAGACCATTCGATGCGAAATTGTATGCGCACGTACCGTGTCAGTAATCAAACTTCCATGCTGATGACCTGCACCACCACCACGTACAGTGCGACCGAGTGCATTCTCGATGCTCGAACATCACCTCCACCCCCTCCCTCCCCCATCCCAATCTGCTCCATCGAATGATGGCAAGCGACAGGTGAAGGTCGTCCGAAATGGGGTTGACATAATTTGCGCTATTTATACAACGACAACAACACCAGCCACCATTTGGTCACCATCGGAAGCCGTAACAGGTTGTGACTTTTCCGGACGCAGCCGACCTGATTGGCGGGCTTACCGCACGCGTTTGCGTTCGATATCGCACAATTTATCAATGCTGCAGCAGTAACGCATGGCGCTTATCATCAACAAGTGTTTACGGGTTGTACCTGATGCGGAATAATGCGTTGATGCAATCGTGCGCACACACAGCGCGTTTGTCTGTGTTTGTCTGTGTTGCCGTGACGCCATTTGGGGGGCCAAATTGTTTTCCTTTGGATTACTATTTTGGTCTTTGCCGATTGAAGAAGCGTTTAGTGTATGGGTTTAGTAAAACTTTGTTTTCATTTGTTAAATTTAGAGAACAAAGTTTATTACTATTTTGGATGAAATGGTTTCCTATTTTATTGGTTAATAAATTCTTTTTGATTTAAATAGTAGCTTCATGTAATTCTACGGAGTAGTAACTCCAATACTCTTTATTTACAGTATTATCGGTTCCAAATCCCATTCTTATCGTACTCTCGTGCAGAAGGACATACCATTTTGTAGGGGAGACATAAAGGGAAAAAGTGTCCCAGAGAACTAGAAGGCTTATTTAATGATCTTGAAATTCCCAGGATTTCAGACGCATTATTCATTTATCCCTGGTTCTTAAATAGAATCTTGCCTGTTCCCTCTCCTATGCAAGAATAATTATGCTTTTAAATCGATCTAACGTAAAGTCTAGTATTTTAATTGTAAAAAATTACCACTTCTAGCGATGATGGCTTTAATACTGTATAATTCTACCTACCGAACAGGTAAACGAGTTGTTTAATGCTTTTCTTTTCAATCAATAAATTAATTAAGATCTCATCCCGCTGCTCGATGCTTGGTTGTGCTGATACAACAGCGCGGTAATATTGTAACCCAACCCGAAACAGATTGTCCCGATGATTTTCATGCTGGCCTGTTACGGTAGCGTTCCTGTTTTATTTTGTGCTTTGTTTTACTCCTTTTTCTACCATGTCCGCCACAGCATAATGGGACACGGTGCCACCGTCATAATGATTTACCCTTTTAATGTGCTTCTTTAAACCAAATTCATGCATCTATTCTTTAATGCATCCATCTCCATCGATCTATACAACAATTCACTCAACCACTTCCCGTTCGTTTCCCGTGTTTTTTTTTTTTTTGCTGGGATGAGGTTTTTCTAACGTGGATGGAGCACGTTAGGTGCACCACAAACCATCCGTGTCCGCTTCCACCGTCGAACCGGGGTTTGCAACCGTTGCGAAAAGTTGTGAAGGAAATTCAATTACTGCAACATGAAAAGCTTTTAACAGGAATGAGATTTTAATTCAGTTACCGATTTTACCGTTCCGCATATCGGGAGCTCATACTAAGGGGGAGGATGAGGGAGGAAGGGAGAGGGAGGTGACACGTTGATGTACTGTCCCCGGTACGGATCAGTAGCTCGTGTACGTGGCATCGTGAGGGTGGTAAACTTTTCCTTCCAAACCATAAACGATCGCTTGTGAAGTTGTAGTAAAAAAAAAAAATAGAAAGGACAAAACTAGTCTGACCTAATATGTGGCGCTTTGGTGCTCTGTTTTCTGATGTTTTTTTGTTTTGGTTTTCTTCTTCTTCTGCAGGATACGCGAACTCACGTGGTGGTCGAGCTATTTAACACGGAAAAGTCGTACGTGGAATCACTGCAAACGATAGTGCTGGTAAGCCAATCGAATGGTCGAATCATTCGTTTAAAGTCCATTACCCACGCATTGTACAGATGAAAATGAATATTTAATTTTTTTTGTCTATTTTCCCTAGAAATATCTAAATCAGCTAAAGTCACCAGAAAATTCTGGCCTGGTGGACGCACAAACGGTGGATGAAATATTTTTCATGGTTCCAGCCATACTGAACATTCACGAGCGATTTCTGGAGGAGCTACGGCGACGATTGGATTCCTGGGACAAGATGCAGATGATTGGCGATGCGTTTGTGGACGTTGTAAGTACATCGATGGCCACCTGAATGCTGGTGGAAGCTGTTTGAAGGTGTGCTAGTTTGATTTATTCCATGTTCGTTTTCTACTTATTTGATATGCCAGTTTTCCCGACCGGTCATACTCGACACGTACACGGCGTTCGTGAACAACTGGAACAGGGCAAAGGACGCCATCCGGGGTGCGAGACAGAAATGTCCCGCCTTTGCAAGGTTTCTCGAAGCCATGGCCCGGGAACACAAGGGTAAACTATCGCTGGACAACCTGCTGATCAAACCCGTGCAAAAGTTTCCCAAGTATGTATCGTTTTTAGGCGACCCAGGGCTGGCCTGCAGTTCTTCATCACAAAACAAGCGTCACAACGTTTTCCTTTTGTTTCTTTCTTCCCACAGCTACGAACTTATATTCACAAGACTGATAAAGCACACGGACGTGACGCACCCGGACCAGAAGCCGCTGCAGGAAGCGCTAAAGCTGGTGCACGATATACTGATCTTTCTGAACTGCAAGGAAAAGGAAGCGCTGGAAAATGGGCAGCGCGAGACGGCACTGCGCGAGCTGGAGGGTGTGATCGAGGGCATGAACGATCTGGTAACGCCGGAGCGTGCCTTCCTGCTGTTCGATCTAGTGTCGATGCCATCGGGACAGGTGACGCGCAAGGAGCGAGGCTTTTTCCTCTTCAACGACCTGCTAGTGATAACGAGCATCAAGCGACGGAGCGGAACGATTCGAAAAACCAATATGTAGGTGTTGCTTACTCGGTGGAGCTGTTGCAGTGGTAAACTAAACGTTTTCCCCATTTTAAAATCCCACAGGACCTGCCCGGGAAGCGTTGCGTCGACGTTGGATACGAACAAGTACAAGTATCTCACGAAGATATCGCTGGACGATTTGGAAATAGTCAAATGTAAGTACACGGCAACGTGCAACGTGGGTTCACTTTTTATTCACGCGAATGCCCGACAACGACATCCAGCAACCGGCAGGCTGCTCTCCGCCAACTTCTAGCGCTGGAAGCGCGACATCAGGCCCTTAATTTTGCTCTCGTTTGCACCCCAGTCGAGCAAACCGACCATCTCGTAAGCCTTCAGCTGTGCCACGATGTTGGGAGCGTGTGCGCGCAGTATTTGCTTCACGTTGGCAGCCTGGTTGGGATTGTGAAGTGTCGGTTGCATCGGTGGCGTATTGTGTGCATCCTTGGTGCGCAGAAAGGGCGAAACGGTAAGGGCGTAAACGACCTGCAGTGCACCGTGCTTCAGCAGCTCAACCTGCAGCTCGAGCAGCGATGGGACGGATTTAATGTAGCCCATTTTCTGCAGCAGCAGCACGAGCGTTTCGTGGTAGATGTACACCAGCTCGTCGCGGTGCTTTTCGAGCACGTCCAGTGCCGGTGACGATGCCAAAAAGTACACGAGATCGATGATCGGTGATCCGACGACACAGTTTTGGAAGTCGACCTGTGGGGGGGTAGTAAAATCATTAGTACAAAGGTACCATGATCGGAAGCTGTGCTCGTTGCTGTGCACTTACGAAAATAGCGTCCACCAGCTCGTTGCCCTGGTACTTGAACAGGATGTTGTTGGTCCAAAAGTCACCGTGGTTGAGCACCTTCAGCCCCTTAAAGTCACTCTCGTACGCTTCGATGGCTTTTTGCAGCGTTTTCGCCGGCAGCTTCTGAAGCTTCTCCGCCATGGTCTGATTAATGCCGAGCTCGGCAGCAATCTCACCGGCCATACGTATTGCGTCCGGGAAATAGTTCAGCTTATCCTTGTACTCGTTGTGGAACGTGCCCTTGGAAAACTTGGCAAACGCTTGCCCATTTTCCGCCAGCATCGCTGCGCTGGCAGCATGGAAGAAGGCAAGCTTCTCTACGGCCATTTTGCTTTGGTCGTACGAAAGACCAAGCGTTTGGTTTTCTACGCTGTAGCCGCGCGCCGTAAGATCCTCCAGCACGACCAGATCCGAAGGTGTCTCCGAGGAGTAGATTAGCCTGTAGATGGAAATGGAATGGAAAGCGATAATGGTAATGGTCAAATGTGGTGGCCGAAAGTTTAATGCGCCTAATTGAAATGGCTATCGATCGGCAATTGAGTTATGTGGCAGACAAGCATAATGGATCAATCACAAAGCAAACAGGCCATCCTACATCATTCGATACAGTGGAAATCAATACATCCACTGATCAATCCTGTGGCTGCCCAATATGTGTTAGTCATCGGCTGTCAATAATGTGTGGCGGCCGACCCAAAACGCGCCTATTCATTTAGATTCCCGATATGGTGTTTGTACCATTATCGCTGGTGTGGTCGTTTTGAATTGTCGTCTATCTGTTACCGCAAGATAACGATACACTTCGAACGATGCGGTGTGTGGTTGGGACAAAACAAAGCATAAAAAATAATGCCCCGTTTATGCCCCTTTTTTTGCCTTTGCACGGACACCACCGATACGCACGGTTTATGACCTACTGTTTGCCGTGGTTAAACGATTTCAAGCGTACTAGCTCTGCGCCGTGCGGTACACGCGACCATATCTTGCGCCTAATCGTTAACAGTTCAATACAATCTTCAGCTCGTTATATAATTGCTTCTTCAGAGCGCGAGTCAGCTGACCCGCTCGTTTGGCATTCCCGATCTATTCGATAATTGTGCAACTTAACAGCTACTTACTGGGGCGCCAGTTCAATGACGCTGCCGAGCTTGGAAATCATGGTCACCATGCTGGGCAGTACCGTCTTGTACATCAGGATCTCCTTCTCGAACACGTCCGCCTTTTTGAACTGTTCCACCAGCAGTCCTTCGGTGGGTTTGATTTTCGCGACGAACGTAATGACCGCATCGTTGGCATTTTCCTTCGAGGTGTATCTGGCGGAACGAATGTTTAGCCTTTAGTGTTTACGAGGGTAGCGAAAAGTTGAAGAAGCAGCCTTGTTGCTCTCATTGTACACACTTGATCAGGATCCGGTTCATCGACGATCGTGCGTAAGGATCGTTAATATCGGCCGATGCTGGCTCGACATCGTACGCCTTAATTTTCACCTCCGACTCACCGTACTGCGATTGGATGAGATTGGTTAGGAAGAGCGAGTTGACAAACTTGGTTTCGGCAGTTTTCGGCATCTTTGCGGACCGGGCGAATATTTCCAAAATCCCCAAACACACAGAACAAACGCTACGAGAGAACGGTCCAGCTGGAGCGTTGTAGACGGACTGCCGCTAGGTCGCTATTGACTACAGCACCACAGTTCGAATGGAGCAAATCGAGTTCGGTTTACACCATCGAAGAAAAAGAAAAAACTAGAGGCTTAGATAAAGCAATGATGGAGCGCAACCATACACCTCAGTATGGTGCAGGCAGCGCGTACAGAACGTGGTCATATCAATGGAGTTGATAACGAATTTTCGCGGTGCTCGCGGCGCCAACCTTTTGTTAGTATGACGCGGTGCGTGTGCATATTGTTGCTGTATCGCCGCATCTCGATACGAGTTGTTACGCTATTTGTAGTGATAAAAGTGCACTTTCGAATGTACGTACACAAACCCAAATCTATAGCCTTGATTTATGGCACACGTCTGTATGGTGAAATGTTGATTGGTTATTTTAACTGTTTTATTATCTCTGGTCTGGGCAATAGGTATTGTATGTGAGTGTTTAACACATGGACGTGATTCTTCACATGTTTTTCAGTTAGCGTAGAGGTTACTAGTCTCAACCGAGCTAACCGAGGATTGTCCGTTTGTTGAGCTACAAGAATTTAGTATAAGTCCTTTGATGGATGGTTTGATGGTTGATGGACCTGTGAAAGATTATTCAGGTAGCTTGGTTTAACTGTACTAGACAATTAACAACGAACGACAAACTTTGTGTGGACGAATTCCAAATGACTTTAATGCGTACTGTATGAAGTTGACCCCATGCTTCGAGACTTTCTTTAGCAGCTGCAGCAATTACAAACATGATCTGCGGATGATCTTCCATTTACGAGAAACTTCCGATGATTATTAAGTATCTCTTTCTTCTTGATATACTTGAAATAAGTTGATCTCATAGGTCGGCATTCGTCATCGTAATATTCCAACAGTTTGGCTCTCTTGTGTGCCAAGGATGTGCCTCAGCCATAATTTGAGGGACATTAAATTCTAGTGTAGTAATCATTGTTTTAAGATAAATTTTATTGAGTTTCTATTAGAGTTTAATGGAAACAGGTCAGCTTTAAGTGAACGTATACTAGCATTAAACCACTTTCTGTATTTTTGCCTACATTTTAGCTAAAGACGAAAACGTTCGACGAATCATGAAAGAGATTGAACACCTTTCGGAGGATAGCAGTAAGTTGATAGAGATATCCGATAAAGCCGCTAGCTTACGATGCCCGCACGGAGCCTTGGAGGAAGCAATTCGTGAACTGCAGCGCGAAGTACAGCGACAGCTCGCGGAACGGCAAACCAACGATGCGCAGCTAAACGTACTGGAGTTAACGTGGAACACCTCGTAAGTGACGTGAACGTAAATTCAAAACCTCTAAAGGCAACGGACAGATGGGGCACTAATTTTTCCCCATTTTTCTTGTCCGATCGTTTCAGCAACGGTATCCAAAATATGACCGTGGTGTTCTCGAAGCCGGAAAAGCGCACCCAGTGGGAGGAAATATTTGCGGAAGCAAAGCAGAAGCTAGCGAACAGCTTGGAGCGATGCCAGATACCGGACTTCTTCGTATCCGTCCCGATACGGAAGACGCGGGCCGGGTTACAATTCACGTGTGCCTCACCGACGCTCGGTGTGCAAAAGGACGTATGGGTGTGCAATAGCGACGGTTACGTGGGTCAGGTTTGTGTGCTCAGCCTTGTGCCGGAACCGTCCGTTACGAGTTGCAACGGTGTGTGTAATGCGCGGATACTATGCGTCTCATCGGTACCGGCAAACGAAGAACGGTAAGAGTGCCCTATTATGTCTGCTTGGGCACAAAACTTATATATTTCTGTAATGTATTGTAGGGCTTCAAATTCCTCACTGATGAATGTGAATATATCAATCGTGGATGCGTCTATGAACAGTGCACCGTGCAGACCAAACAATTCCGTTGTCCACTCGCCTTCCAAATCGGCCGAGCGTAAGGGTTCGTTCAAATCAACCGACGGCAGTACGCAACGAACGGTGACGAACAGCGAATCTAACGTACAGCTAGATTCGGGCAGCTCCAGCGAAGATTCGGATGCTGAAAGTCAACCGGATCGGGTTGTTGGTTCCGGCCAATCGTGTGCCACCTCCCTGACGCCTAACCATCGGCAGCAGGATTCAACGGCCAGTACGAATGCGGTGGACGAGTCAGAAAATCAGCAGTCAACCATGTGGCTCGGAACGGAGGATGGCTGCATACACGTGTACAACTGCACCGATAACATTAGGATCAAGAAGAACAAGATAAAGATACCGCACGTGAGTGCGGTGTACTCCATACTGTACTTAGATAATCGTGTGTTTGTATCCCTGGCGAATGGTGATATTTGTGTGTACTCCAGGGATCGCAGTAAGTATAGCAGTCCATTACTATTTCGAAAGGATGGATCGTTATGGAGATGTACAACAACTCTTTTCCATTACAGATGGCTGGAACGTAGCCTCTCCGCTGACAGTGACCGTCGGCACAGTTACCAATCCCGTCGTGAAGCTGCTGAACGTGCACGGGAAGCTGTGGTGCGCAATACAGGGAACTATAAAAGTATTAAACACGAAAACTTTGCAAGTAAGTGAGAACATTCGTTGATCATTGTGGAGTGGGACTTTTGAAGACACTAACTCTTCCTTCCACAGATCGATAGCCAGATTCAAATTTCGAACGACTCAAAACCAATCACTAATATGACAGTATTAAACGACTACGTGTGGATTTCGGTGCAGAACTCTGCGCACATCAAATGTTGCCATCATGAAAGGTAACACTCGGCTCATTGCTGACTGATCGTACGGAAGCTCGAAACATTACGCATGCTCACCCAACTGTTGTGTGCTTCCGGTTTTTTTTTCAGCTTTGAGATTATATTTGAAGTAAACTTAGCACCATCCGTAAATAAGATGCTCTCGAACTGTGATGATATCATCCGACAGCACAAAGCCGCCTGCCTACGGGTGACATCCCTGCTGGCATGCAAGGATCTAATCTGGGTAGGAACGAGTGCCGGCGTATTGCTTACAATAGCAGCTCACAATGTTGCCAAAGGATCATCGTTACCGGCAGTGACGGGTATGCTTTAACGCGGAACGAATTTATCAGTTTAATTTCACTAACTTTTGACTCGTTTATTTATTTTCCCCTCCATGGTCATAGGTCTTCCTCACGGTCATACCGGGCATGTTCGGTTTTTAACGTTCGTTGAATCACCGGACAGCGAAACGGAACTAGCGCAGGAAGGAAACGTATCGTCCAGCGGCACCCAAAACCCGGCTGGTGGAAAATCGAGTAAACCTTCCCTTCAAGACCTGCTGGTCATTTCCGGTGGTGATGGTTACGAAGATTTCCGCAGTGCGGGCAATAACACCATGAGTGAGGTGGCTGGTCGCGAGGACAGTACCAACCATCTGCTACTTTGGAAGGTGTGAGCAGCTTTCGGGAATTAATTGGTCCCGAACACGTGTATTACGGCAAAACCTTGGCAGGTTCATGTCGTCTTAACGATTTGTTTGCTTTATTTTGGTTTTGAAGAAAGACCCTGAAGCTTGATGCATCTCGGGGTGTGAAGCATCAGTTGTGGATGTGTTATAGAGCTGCAAGCTGGTCTTGCAAATTTAACGAAAGCTTTATTTTTGTTTGTTTGTCGTCTGTTTTTTATCCCTTAAACATTGACTGCGGGTTTATTTGGCATGCACACTAGCGTGCGTTTACAGCGAGCCGTTAACACGGATAAGACAATAAGGGAGACTTGCAAAACCTGATGCAAGTTACAGGCAGCTTTTGTAATCTCGGCTCACTCTTACCACGCACTCCAACAGTGGGTTGGTGGATAAGGGTCCTTTCTTTTTGATTTAATTTGTTTGTTTGTTTGTTTGTTTGTTTTGGTTAGCCAGCCATCTATTGGCCACTATTCCAAAGTACTTACGAATGCTGTATCTACAAGTGTTACGTTTCAGCTATTCGAAGGACATCGTAACGAGAGAAAATATACACACTTCTCTATTCAATTACAGTTCGATTAGTAAGTTACCTATGGCAGCAGACAGTTGACTCTGTCGCACAGATTCCGCTTAGCAATTTTGCGGCTTTCCTTATCGTTTTTGTGTATCGAATTTACTGATAAATCATTACGGATACTAACTACCGCCAGTGTGTGTAAGACTATCAAGCTACTAGCCCTAACCCTAACCCCTGACTGTTTATAGTTGTAAATCGAAAGCGAACTAGAAATGGACGGTATATTATAACCCCAACGTCCCAGTAGTACGGTGTACTTACCAGTGTACTTACCGGAGTACGAAGGCAAAGCGTACTTACCAAATGGAGTGTTGTTGCCCGCACAAATAACAACAAACCATGGAACCCAATTGAATCAGTTAACAAAATCGAAGTGTTTGGCGCGCTCGCACACACACACATATATATATATATTTCCGGCCTTCCACTGGAGCACATTTTGTGAAGGAGATGCCACCCACAGTAGTGTAAATATGCATGCTAGTCGAACAAAAAAAAAAACACTTAAAAAACAACAATACTGTGGAACCTGTTGAGTTGGGTGGGTGGTGAGTTTATATACATTCGCAACCGAAGTAAAAGGTAAATATAGGTAGAACAACATTCGTACTTACGTTTCGTGAAACTGTTTTTTTTTTTTTGTTTTTGGAAGCTACAAACCAGCCGCAGCTGGGCAGCAGCATGGCTGCGTTTGTGTCCACGGTGTGTTGCAGTGGTGTTTGCCAAAAGTTAAATGAAAAAAAAATGGGTGAAAATAACAGCCGAAAAAAAGCAACTATTCCAGAATGATTCATTTTGTAAGCGTTCATACTCCCATCACCAAAAGGGTGCAAATAACCGATCCCGATGCAAACAGGCCGTGAATGGCAACATGGCAACAGCTGGCATATAGCGCCCAAACACACACACACACACACACCTATATATATAGAAGATGCGTTGTGTAGACATATATTTATATAGGTATATTATATTAAACCCCAAACGAGGTGGAGAATGAAGAATTTGTATGCGCGTACAGGCGAGTTGCAGTTTCCGCAGGTGATGATCGATGAATCGATGCCGGCTTGATTTAGTCGAACAATTGTGTCGCAAATCCGTTTGTTTCGGATTAATTTTGCAAAAACGTGTTTTACTTATCGATAACACAAAAAAAAAATCCCCCCGGCAATGTATATGATAACAGGAGAATAGAAAAAAACACACACACACAACGTTACCGAGTAATTAGCCATCTTACTTACTTACTTAATTACTTACTTTAAAAAAAAACCCTCACGTTTACTGTACGATACTGTAGCGGGTTTTTGTTCGTTTTCTGTTCCACGCACTAAGATTTAGGCAGCAGCAGCAGCAGGTTGGGTGCGTGGAAACACCTACTACATATATACACAGTGAAAAATATGCAGCACCATAGTACGATTTATAATACTGTAACTATCCATCGGAATAGTTGTGGAACGGAACGCAAGCGGCAACCGAAAATGGATGGCAAGAAATACATTTTTGTCGAAATTGAACGGTGTTTTTGGGAGAATGGTTTTTTTTTTTTTAATGTATTTTGATGACAATCCAGATGATAGTAAATTCAATATAAAACCCAAAAGAAGCATAGAGTCGGTTTTGTGTTACATTGTAAAAAGCACCTTTGTTTCGTCTCGGGCTTTTAGCTTCCAAGCGTGAAAGTTTGTCAAAAGCAACGCTTAGGTAGTTACATTTGCGTAGTTAGTAGTACAAAGCGGTCACTGCGTGTGTGTGTGTGTGCAGTAAGACCAGTTGCCAGTTGTCCACGTTTACCGTGACATCATTCGAGAGCATGCGAGAGGTCATAACGTTACTAGAACAAGCGGCCAGTGGTGGGTTGTCATAAATATGCCCTTACCCATCCCAACCCGCGGCGACGTGCGTCTCATCTCATCTGGGCGTGAAGATTTAAGCGTGTGAAAAATGCAGCTTTAATGCTTAATTGTTCTACCGATTGTGTCCCGCCTGCGGTGCTGCAGCTTAGGAAGGTTTTCTTTTTCCTTTTCTGTTGTTTGTTTGCATATCGTATTTTACGTTTTGCTAGTGCTATACTTGCTATCAACCAGTAGCAATGCAATTAAAACTCTAATAATGTTATAAACATAATGAGTATTTAATTTGATTTAATTGCATAGAAGCTTTGTAAAGGTAAAAGATTGTGTCTCCAATTCCGAAATGGTCCGATGAGGAGTCAAGGTATGGTATGTCGGTGTCACTAACCCGTGTGTGGTGTGGTTCGACCTTGTCCGTATGAAGAATCGCGATCGAAAACGGTTACTGTTACATCATTTCTATCGTTCCATGCCTTCCAACGGTCTGTCTGTTCGATTCGACAGCAAACCCTCAGCTGCCAGCTGAGCTTCCGTTATGGTCTTAAACCGTGGGTGTCTATCACATATTTTCGCCAACCGTTCCGATGGTGCACGAGGAAAGAACTGGGTCACAGGCAAATGTGACGAATGGATTGAAGCTTGCTAGGCCATTAAAACGCACCGTGCACTGGACAGCTTCGTTTGTATGAAATGTATGAAAATTAAATTATTTTAAGAATGTTTTATAGTTTTTGTAGTTCACTATGGTGCTTAACTAGACGGAATAACATATCTTCTTGTTTTCTGGTGTTCTGGTTCATTACGATGATACGATGTCCTGAAGCAGTCGTCGACACTCATGGATAAAACAATTTACAAATGCTTTTATCACAAAATTTGGTGTAAAATTTAAATACATCTTGCCTTATTTGACTACAGCAAATAAGCTTAGACTATTTTGGGTTCTCTTCACCCTAAAAGCTTCCTGCTGCTGAATATTACATTATGCAGCCTCCTCACGTGCAAGCAAATTTGCATAAAATCCTTGGGTTAGTAAAGAAACGCTCCTTTCCAGAATGTGTACAGAACAAAGTGTGATTAGGCGTTGAAGTTACTGCACGTTGCTGGTTTGTCACCGCACCCTAAAAAAAAAAGAAGCTTTTGTAACTGTCCTCCTGTTTTTACACCTAAAAAAAAAAAGAAAAGAAAGAAAAACAGGGAACCACGACAAATCATCGACAAACCATGCATGTTTATGGTACTATGAGGCATCTGGCGAAGGTTAAATACTGACCCTGGACACCAATTTGTGTGTTTTATTTTCTGGTGCTGCTCGTGTTTTTTTTTCTATTTTGTCCAGCGGCTGTAGTTGATCATTGTTCCGCCAAGCCCGACGACCAAGCGCGAGATGACCGTAGACCGGGTAGACAACGGCATGGACAGCGCGACATTGCTATCGCGCACCTGTCCGAAACAACGAAGCTCCAAAACAATGACCAACGAACGCATGATTCATAGCTGCAGGAAGCGCTGCTACTTGATGCGTATACGCAACACAGGTGATGTTCCGCACGCGTGTAGAATGGGTTGAATCGGCACCATTCAAACGCACAAGGTACACCTGGGTAGGAAACGGACCCAAAGTTACATCTCCATGTGCTGTCAACTTGGGCTGGAAGTCGACATGATCGTCGCTTCTTGGGCGAATGTGTGCCGTGGTGCCTTGCCGTGGTTTTCGGCCGCTTTTCATACGTTTTCGTTATGGAACTGTCGCGTCGTCACTGGTATGTACCTCGTCTTTTTCACTATACCACGCGAGGTTCATTACAACCGTGGAGAGGGAGTCAATACATCTCTCTCATCTGTTGCCGGTGGTTTTACACGCGTTCTGCACAAAAAAAACCCCCATACGTGGTGGAGATTTGCATGGGTGGTGTATAAAAAGCGAAAGCATCCAAGCAGACGGTGCTTAGTCGAGATCGGGTAGCCGTCGGCAGTGATCGAAGGAATATTGTTCGAAACGGTGCTATAGTTGTGCGAATCAGTGCCTACTTTGACTACTGTGCAAGTAGTTACGCCAAAAAGTGTAAAGTGTTTTACAACGGCAGATTTAATTACACGAGTAAAAAATGTTGCGCGGCTCTGTAAGTGTATTGTTACATGGAAAAGTGTATTGTGATGTTCAAGTTTAAATGAAATAGCTTCGTGTAATTAAACTTATCATCCATATTTTTCAATAAAAAAGGAGAAGAAAAAAGAGAAAACATGTAAAACATAAAGATGATTTCTAACATCAGTAAAAAAGAGATAAGAAATATTAAAGAAAACATAACGTAAACATTGGTCGTAAACAAGGTTGTAGAAGAAACAAGAATGAGAGAATATATAAGCAAACAACTAATACAAAAAAATATTATAGTAGCCAAACATGTAAAATCAGATGAAAATAGCTTGAATACCATTTTAAGGGAAAATTTAATATTTGTGTACCATTCAAGAAAAAAAAAACGGCCAACATTACGCCAGAATGCAACAATGGGCTATTAACTGTATCAACTGGCGAATGATTTTTTGGGCCTCCCGGGAATATGTATGTATGTGCTTACACTTGTTCATCACATTTGATTGTGTTTGCAGGTTGCGTTGTTCGTTTTGATTGCGATTGTGTCCGGTGCGGCAGCGACCTTTGGATACGGTTTGCTCGGTGGAACAGGTAAGGTTTTATTGATTCGAGATGCTGAATTCGTACCGCTCCGCCTGGATTGGTGACGTTTTTGTTTTCGTTCGATGCTTTGCCGGAAAGCCGATTTCCCACGCTTTTTTTTCGAATTCTGTCGTTCTGTTTTCAATAGTGTTCATATTGTTAATAAATGAAAAGAAATACAGTTCTATTGCTGAATTCTATTCCATTAAAATATATTGCCACAACTACCAATTTAAAGGATAACTAGTAAAATTTGCTACTTAAAGCATGTTGCTATTTAACATACACTAAAAAAATACCTAAAACAAAAAGTTGGTGTTTAAAATGGAAAATATTCACAATTATTATTCAGTTAAAGAATAAGTAAAAGTTAAAGTTTCTCGTACACGTGGATAGTCGTTGCATGAAAATGAATTGACTTTTTAACTAAATTTAAATTCACTTTGCCTATTCAAGGGTATAACGGCGGATATGGCAATGGCTGGGGTGGATACAACGGGTATGGAGGAGGCTACGGAGGTGGCTATGGAGGAGGTTATCAACCGTATGGCTATGGATTTGGTAAGAAAAATGGGATGTAAAGCTTTAAGTTTTGGTTCATTTGATCCAATCTGCCTCAAACCCTCGCAGGATATCCTGGTAAATATGGTGGCTATGGTGGTTATGGAGGATATGGAGGATACGGAGGATACGGTGGATATGGCGGATATGGTGGTTATGGAGGATATGGAGGGTACGGCAGTGGCTATGGTGGATATGGAGGAATAAGACCTTACTACCGATAAACGATCGGCATACGGGATGCTAGTTAGTGGATAAGCCTGTCTAGTGTTAAATATAAGTTTGCGTTTAAATGTGATAAATTCCGCCCTGTTTGTATGTTGTAGCTTTGTTTGAATTTCTTACCGAATTGAAATAAACTACCGTTCAAAGCTAAAGTGTTTGCTAAACTTTTTTTTTCAATTGGACCGTTTACCGATATAGTAAGGTTTGCCCGTAACGGGTTTTTGTGTGTATTTTGCTCTTAATGTGGGGGCGTTCAACAAGCTCAACGTGGAATTTGTTGGTCAAGGTCGCTCGGATTACTAATGGAGTTTGCTGTGCAGTGTCTGTGGTGGAAGAGTTTGACCATGGAACCACTTTTCTCGTTTAGGGCATAAGATCAGTATGAAAGTTTTGAACTTGTTCTTTTCTTAACGGTACGATCCGGTTCGGATGAAGTGTGATCGAACTGTATCTTTCTTCTGGTGTTGTGTAATACTAAATAATGAATATAATAAAAATCCGTGACGAACAGTTGCTAATAACGGCGATAAATAATAAAAAAAGCTTAGTTTAGCTGGTAAAAAGTATCCGAAACGAAGCTTAGGTTTGTATTATTTACTGTTTTTTTTTTTTCGTTTTCTTTCAACAGTTTGCTTCCTAAATTCATTCCACTATATGCGCCATACGCTTTTGTTTACATTGTGAGCAAAAAATAATTTATTTTAAAATATATGTATATATATATGCGTACGTTTAATGCTTCATACAGCTGTTGCGTGTGTTTTTTTTTTTCGCTGAACGTATCCTATATACATGCTACCAGTTTTGAACCCAAATAAGCAAACGAACTGCACTTTGAAACTTAACAATATTCAACAATGTGTTTGTGGTATTTGATAAGGTGATCGAATAGTGTGTTACGAAAGAAACTGACGCCGCAAAATAGATTAGATCTATTGAGCCTTCCCCGTTTTGCACTACAATTTAACCGCTTGTAAATTGGAACTCAACTCTGCTAAGCGAAACAATGCGTTTCGACGCATCCATTTTTATATATATATATTCAACCTGTGATGCATGACTGTTAGAATATAGTTCATTAATATTATTGTTCGGCCTCTGAGCGCACTGCATTAGCTTATCTACTAGCATTATTATTATAATTATTATTATTAGACTGTGTTTGACACGCACAGACACACAGATGCACACACACGTACGTACGGGAAATAACTATGGTAGTGTTCATGAATTCATACACTTTCGCCAACTGTACCATTCAACTGCCGGCCATGTTACTACGTCTTTCTACTAAACTCTCCCTTGCCTACCAGAGCAAGGCTGCCCCAATGGCTGATGCTGCTTTTCTCACGCTTTGCTTACCATTGCACGTATTGGTTTGGTGTAGTTTTATATCCAGCATTGCTAACCCTTAAACCCTTTTACGCTAAATGGGTTCACCTACCAGGCCCTGTTCAACCTACTCACACACCTATCACGTAACTATTTCGATATAGTTTTGTTTGGAAACCAACAAAAAATCTAACTTTTGATTCAAATTGTATTGAAATTGACTTTCATGCAGAACGAGTACACTATTAAATTCATCTCATTTCAAAACACTATCTGCAAACCATTGTTCCTATGGATTGGAGATATTAGTAGTTCGTTTAATTTGCATTCCTTTTTCTTTAAAAAAAAAAGGCACAATGCGCGCCTAACCGGGTACGTGTGCATCTTGATTGGTAAGGAGTTCGGAGAGAAATATATTCATGAAAAGCATTTATATATGTATATATATATAGAGTTGCTAGTCGATGAAAGATTAAAACGACCCTCCTTGTTTTCATCATGCCCGTATGCATGTATTGAAAAAGGGGAAAACTTGATTTTTAGTTGGAATAAACATGTTAACAAGGGACACATTAAACACTGGTTATCTATTTTTAAAATAAAAAAAAACCACTCACGGTTCGCGAGACACACACACACACACACGCAATAGGAATGAATATACTATTGGGTGGAGAAAAACGAATACAAAAATATACTCTCTTGATCACGATTTTGATACGAATTCGAGTAGTAGCACCGATACTGTAATAATGCCTTAGTAAAATGATATCGCAATTCACTTCCATCCACGCCGAGAGTACGTGGAACGGTCTCCACGGTGTGTTTTGCAATTTGATGCTTCACAGCTATATTAATTTGTTTTAGTCACATTACGCAGCAAACGGTACTAAATTGTAACGTGCTGTTTGCGGCACAAAATGTTTAGAAAAAAATCACGATGCAATTCACCAAACAAGGGGGTAAGAATTGAAGAATTGATTGATACCATCAGTTGACACGCACGTGTCTGTGTCTGTGCTCGGAGGAAGGAAACATGCTACTAACTAACCAGCCAGCTACCGAACTCACCGTAGCAGATAAATCACGAATTTTAAGCATTTCCGTAATGACCCGTGTAACAGGACTAGGGGAACGTTTAGCTCGGAAGCGTTTTAATTTTTAAGCCCTGCCTAATCTGTCTGCAGCAGCACCAGGATGTGTACAGGATGTTCCGCAATTACTGTACTACACTCTAGCACGATTAGAACGATTTATAGTTTAAAACAGCCTCGAGATCCTGCAAAGGAAAGATAATATGGAGAAGGATATTAAAAATTGTCCGCGTAAGCATTAAAATGGCGCAGTACGTACGCTATCCTACGATAGTGGTTAAGCCATTCCTCAAGCAGTTGAGCGACTAACAGTGGACGTTTGTGAAGCTTCTGCTGCGCTACAAGCAATCCTCCCTCGGTTTCGCACACTTCTAACCATTGACGGAGCAACATTTCTTCGCGACCAATCTGTGGATGGAAAGGAGGGAAAATATCGATTATAAATATACATATTAAAGGATCGCTTAAGCTTAAAGGATTCGATAGAATTACCTCATTTTTGGTCAAAAAATGAACCGGCAGTAGCTTCATCTCACAGTCCATTAGAGGCAAAAAGGTAATGTCTTCCCGATCGTCCCGCGTTGCATCGATGCGCGAGTACGGATCGGTCGGCACAAGCGCACTAAAGTGGCCCCGTGTGTAGCCGAGCGCGATCGGCGACGTGATGCAGAAGCTTTGTTCCCACAGAAGCGGCAGATAGACACCTTCGAACCGGGCCAAACCAATGTCTTCGCCGCGAAAACTTTTCACGTACTTTACGCCGTACACAATGATCGGTCGGCGCATGATGTGTGCTAGGGCAAAGATGTGTAGCTGCTCGAGCGATGATCCCGGGTGACTAGCTAGCGACAGTAGCGTGTTCCAATCCTTCTCCAGCTGCATCTCACCGACGGTGTACTGGAGCAAAGCCGCCTGAAACAGTTCATTCTCTTTCCAGCGTGGATAAAAACTGCAGAAATGCAAACATTAGTGGATAAATTATAATATTTACCAGCCAGTTCGGGAGTTTCAGCTACTTACATATGACTGCACTGGTGTAAGCTGTCTGCCAACGCTCGGCGGAGTGTATTGTCACGATCAAATACGCCCCACGTTGCCTGCATGACGGAATCGAGCAAACAGTCGCCAGCGCTACGATTCCACAGTACCATCAGCCGGGAACCGAGCCGATCAGTGATTTCCAACGACCAGTTCAGTGCAGGCGGAGGCATTTCCAGCTGCTTCTGTGCATCCTTGTCCAGCAACTCCTCGTACAGCTGCTCCTGCAGCACTAGTGGGAGCTCCTCGATGTCGGCCGGCAGCGAAAACGTGGCATGTTCATTCACGAACTGGCAGTTGAACGAAGCCTTGCGTATACGTAGCGATTGCGCAAAGTGGCGACGTATGTCGCTGGCAAGATCCGGAGCAACATACGCCGGCACTCGCTTGATACCGGGACCGGAGCCAGATATTTGGGCCAACAGTAGCGGTAACATTTCGTCACGATGAAACCGTATCGCCAGATGAATCAGCGTGTGACCAACGTCAAATGCACAATTGTTGCGACTAATTAGAAACGCTTCGGCGGATGTTAGAGCCCGGCTCGGATCACCGCCACACTCCAGGTAGGCTTCCACGGCGCCAATATTGTTTTCCGCTATACCGACGCATGCATTCAACCAGTCCCAGTCCGGTTGCCGGCGCAGCAGCTGCAGGTAACGCTCCTGCTTGCACGCATCCATATTGTTTATCGAATCGGCGTGTCCTACAAACTGTTGGTTACGCTTGTTGTTTACCATGATGTTGCTAGCCACGTTGATGCTGTTTTCGTCCTGCTCCGGGGACACTTTACCGGCCGCTTGATTACTTTTGTTTCCCACGTTACTGCTGGGTGAGTCACGCGGATGCAAGCACATCGAACACTTGAGCGATTTCGGCCAATTTTCGTACGTACACACGGAACAGAACCACTTGCCCGTGTTGCTCGGTGAGCTGGCTACGGCACGGCCCATCGTGTTAACGGGCGACGAGGACACTGGTGAGGGTGAGTGTTTCGCATCACTCGCACAGCCTTTTCCGACCGGTTCACTGTCGGTTGCGGGCGTTACTAATCGTGAACTGGAACCGTACGATGCACCCGATGCAGGAGAATTGTTGCGATTACGCTTACCACTTCCGGTGCCGCTCGTACACACGGGGCTTCCTTCATCACCCGGGCTGGCACTACGGCAAATGTTCATTGCATTTAGCTGATCGCTAATGCTATCGTACTCGCTGATCACTTTTGGTGGAGATGCTTTCTGCTGCAGCTGTTGCACCTGCACCGGCATCAGGTCCTCCTTTCGCACGGAATCGCACTGTAGACAGCGTCGGGTGTGGGGAAGATTTAGGTAGGTACATGCCGTGCATGGCCATCGCTGGTTGGTATCAAGCTCTGCGATCGTTGCCGATTTTACAGCACCACTCGCTAGATTTGGGTTCGATCTGTTCGTCGCACTGAGCTGCTGCGTTGGGCTCAAGCTACAAATGGCACACGCCGAAGAGGAAAAGAGAGTGAAAGTGTGTTATTCATTGCGATCACGCATTGTGTGCGCCCGCACTGGACGATAGTTACCGAAAGATATCCTCCTTAAGCAGCGGCTTCGAGCCTTTGCACATGATACATTTGAGGGACAACGGATAGTTTTCGTACGTACAGTATTCGCACACCCATTTCGGTTGCTGCTGGGAGCAATGCTGTTCCTGTAGTGTTTCATCCAGCGGTTGATGCGATTGCTGTTGCTGTTCAGTTTCCTGTTCTTGATGCTGTTGGTCTGGCTTGTTCGTAGACGACGAACCCGACATACTAGTAGCCAGAACACCACTCGAAACACCAAACCGAAGGGACGATTTTTAGTATTCGATGCTCTCGGTTTCTATCTCGTCAGCAC
Organism: Anopheles rivulorum; assembly: GCA_018908115.1. NCBI lineage: Eukaryota > Metazoa > Arthropoda > Insecta > Diptera > Culicidae > Anopheles > Anopheles rivulorum. Next base: position 5,251,910 of record STHB01000004.1, read on the forward strand.
TGGTACTGCTACAAAACAGAAACACGATCGGATACAATTATTGCAAAGTAGGTACGCGCAGATACACACAATTTGTTTACTGAGAAGATTTGGGTCAATCAGCTGCTTGCAGAGCGAGTGGCAGTGTGTGTGTGTGTGTGTGTGCGTATTTGTGTGGTTTGTGTGCGTGCACAAGCTTGACAACGCGTAATCGCAAAACATACTAACTACTGTTCGCTAGTAAACAGAAGGAACGAAAGGGACAGCCAACAGCGAATTGTAGCATAAAAAAAATTGCTGCGAAATTTAGTTAGCCACGGATTTATCATATGCGTACATCTCGGTAAAACCCAACTGACCCGTTAGCTACGGCAGCGAACAAAAATAGCACCAGCACGTACAGCAGCAGAGCAGTGCGCCCCTAAATATCGAGCGATATTTGCCAACACTTTTTCAACTATTGTGCCATCCGCCACAGTTGCGCCACCACGATTTCGGATTCACGGCTACGGTAAAACCATCAAGCACAACGGATCCGCGCTTACTAGAACTACGGTTGGAAGGAAGGTAAGTTTACGAACACCTCGGATCCATGTAGTATTTAGATTCCGATGATTTATTTACGAAATCATCGTACTCATCTTGATTTGGGATTTTTTCCTGTGTGTTGAAGTTTTGCCTGACAGTTTACGTAATTTTGCCCGATGAAAATACTACTTTTGTACGTTTGAACAGTGCGCTGACTGCACTGTGGTAGAAGTGTGTTTGCTAGGTCGGTCAAAATTTTATTGTTGCTGATGGTAAACTGTTTTTGTAAAAATACGTGTTTATTTCATTAAAAGTTTGGGTTATTTAGTTGTGCGGTGGCGAATGGTAGTTTTTAATGTACCTGAAAACTAATTCGTACATATTCTGTGAGGTAGTTCTAGAAATAAACATTTTGTAAAACTTTATTTAGAAAGCAAACATTTTGCAATTTGTTGTAATTTCTTGTGGATTTGTTAGTACGAAATTATTCCCAAAACAAACTGGGTTTTTTTTATTGCTGATTTAATTCATAAAATCATCAAAAATACTTTTCATGTCAACGGCCATCGTAATCCTTTCCAATGAAACGTAAACAATCGAGTGTAACGATTTGGCAGCTGTTTGCTATTGTTGTGTTTGGAAAAGATGGGAAAAGAAAATAATAAGACGGCATAGAATGGCCGGGCGTTTGTTAGTACCGAATTGTGAATGGTTTAATGTTGTATAAGAATACCTAATAACGATGGAAAACATATACTCACCAAGAACGGAAAAAGTGGTATCCGTGTGGGAAGCGTTGGCCGAATTTCAGAAAGAGTTGTTTCCGGACCGATTAAATAAGATTGTTGATTCCGATCACGATATCATGGAAGCGATGGGCCTCGGTGGAAACAATGCAGAATTCGATAAGCTGCTTGGATCGGTTGATGTTGGTCATCTGTCCAGCCCGAAAGACATACCGGTGAGACCGTTCCATCCACATCGCATCTCCGTCCGGCCAAAATTGGTAGAGATGCCTAACAAGGCAGCACGATTCAACTCAGTACAGCGCGTATTCGATCGTCGGAGTGCGAACGATCAACGAAATATAGACGTAAAGCTGCGATACAATCGTCACAAGTACATGGAACGGAAGCAGGATCTAGAATTCGTAAAAGATTTGGTCCCGTTCCAAGAAATGCTGCTGGTACTCCGCTTTTATGAGCCCTTCAAGTACAAGGCAGGGCGGCGGTTAGGCCATCCAAAGTTCAACCAGGAGTATTACGTGCTTAGCTCACAGTACTTAACAGAGCTTAAGGATGCTATATTTTGCCATTGCGATTCGGGACCTTACTATGAAATCAGCGAGAACAGAATGGCGCAACCAACAGAATCGCTACCGAAATCCGGGTTCTTTTTCATCCACGATACGTTCTACAATGATTTCCGCGATGATGCGAATCACGACTACTCGGCGGAAATTCGGAAATGGGCCGAACGTCAATCCTTAATCGGAGAACTGAAAACAAAACGAATGGAAGAAACGCGCTTTGGAGATTTAACATTTCGTTTAGGATACCCTCAGGTAAGACACCGTTGGCCGGCGCAATAAGATGCACTGTGCACTAATGATGAATTTTTCGTTTCAGCTGTACCAGCATCAGGGAAACTGTGAGCATTTGTTCGTGGTCAGTGATTGTCGACTGTTGGCGTCGTCCGATATTCTTACGAGGGCTCGCTACCCGTGGCTTAACTCTTATGGTTTAGGCCGCGATGTTCCTTGTAATATTTGTGGCCATTGTCAAGCGCAGTACATTGTGCAAAACTGTAATCGACACATTTTTGATCCTGCGTACATTTGTGAAAATTGCCTAGATGCGTACCATTACAAGGACGGACAAAAGGTTGGGGAGTTTGACTTGTACAAGTTTTCGCTTATGATGGTTCGTGCCAACGAGGAAGTGGATGACGAAGCATCCACCTCACAATAAAGCGAGTAACACATTGAACGTTTAGTTTAACATTTATTCATGCGTTGTTTTACCGTGAGAATGATACGAACGATAATCACTTGTGCTTCTCAAGCTGTGCACGCAGCTGCTGGTTGAAATCATCTTCCACATTATCGTCGTCCCAATTGTCTTCCCACACGCTTAGTTCTTCCTCGTCCTCCTTGTTTCCGGCCCAGTCTGCGGGAGAGAACATGGAGAAGAAACGCTCGTTAATAAAGCACCAGCGAAGCATGTGTCGTTTATCAGCTACGGAATGGCCATTGTTTATATCGAACATCACTAAAACATACCTTCTGCGGGAAACTCCTCAAATTCATCGTCTTCTTCGAGAAGGCCGAGATCTAGCTTGGGCTTTTCCTTGTTTTCCTTGTCCGACATGGTGATAGTTTGTGGGATGCTTTACGAAAATAACAAAATGATCCTAGCCGCGCGATGAAGTTGCTAATTTCAGCGTACACAACTTTGACAATGATGACAATCCGTATTAAGGTTGCTACAGCTATACCTTGCTATAGCCATCTTGATTTGAACGAAACGAATGTGATTCGTTAAAATGTTGCATAGTGGTGTTTCGTTCTTCAGTTTTGGTCATGCAAATGTATTTTTAAATTAATTATTAATTTTTAGCATAGATTTTTAATTCTTGTTATGTTAAAGTAATGCCTAAATCGACATCGATGGCGCTATATTGCCCCCCTCCACATGATGAGGAAATTTTATCCCTTGGATTCAAGAAGATAACAAAATTGTCCATGAAAAAAACTAAACAAAACAAAATCCATCAATCCAACAATTAGATTATAAAAAATACCACTCTTCTTCACCAAACAGTTGTTCTATTTAAAATCATTATGGCTATGGTGCTGCTAATTTAAAACCGAAGGTAAATTATAGCAAAATGAAGCATGTTATAATTATAATTTAATCTTATGGTAAAAATTATGTTGTGCTATAACCCATTCCTTATAGCATAATATCCTTTTGTCCCAAAGCTGAACTGTAAATGATCATATAAAATTGTTGAAATTATTATGGCGTCTAGCTTAAATTATCGCAAGGACATTTTATTAGTAATGGGTTCTTATACAAACTATTTTGCCATAAATTCGATATAAAATATCCTGCTTTTAGCAAATATCCTTGTACCATAGGATTTATTGTAAATAGTTCAAGAAAACTCGTATTTGAAGGATAATTACAAATTTTTCTGCAGCAAGTGTATAAGAAAGCGGACTTCGAACATACATGTCCTCCAAGGAATTGTGTGTCAATAAAATGCAAGACTAAGAGAAATAAAGTTGTTAGCCATACAAACATATGACTTATTATAATACTTTACAAATAAGTTAATTGTACAGAATGCCATGTACACATTCAACTAATCATCACATTTGTACTCTTTTTGAAATAGGATATTCTTTTTCACATATAATACTATTTAAAATTGCAATCCTGTACCGGTTAGAATTGTATTTGCTTTTGCTAAACTTCAATGCAGTGATTTGGAGGAAAATCTTAAATTCCCAGATAGTGTGACTGAGCCTAGTGCTGTACCCTTATGAGCAACTAACGATCAAGCCTCCCTGAAGTGTGCCAATAAAATTATCCAAACGAATAAAACTACGAATTGCGTTGTGTACCGTGTTGTGTGCCTCCCATCGACAACATGTTTCGCCTTATTAAACCTTGCGCTAGCCACACACTGCACATTGACCGTTTCACCCATTTTCAATTGCTGCCAAATGCCGGGAAGCACCATTCATACCGTGGGAGGAAGGGAAAACCCCGGTTAAGCGGGATGATGGAGATGATTTCCGCAACGGGAACCAACTTTTCGCCAACTCAATTTAGGTTTTACGGACCCCGGAACTCGAAATCGGCAAACTTACGGTACGGTGGCGAATCACACCGCGAAAATCGGAAAGTGTAGTGTTTGTGCCCGGTACGAGCGTAAAAACTCATTTCCGAAAAATGATCAACCATTTCCCAATTGCGACCACGGCCACAGTATGCCCGGGCGGCCGATACGAGACGGCCCGGCAAAACCCGGCTGGCAAGGTACGGCATTAATTGTTTTATGTTCCTCAATAAAAGTTTACGACCAAACTCTGGTCTTTTTCCACGGCCATCGCACGGTTCGGGCACTCCGTTTCTTTCCTGGGCCAACAATCAGCGAGAATTTGCTGACTTGAACGGGGCTCTCACATGGTTTTTTGGATATTGTACCGATTGGGGTGCTAGCTTGAATTTGGGAAGCGTGCTGGGCGATTGTTGGCGACGACCCTTATTGCTTCGTCAGCTAATGGTGTGGAAAGGTGTGAGCACAATGTTACCTTCATCAATTGGGTTTAATTCAAGAGAAAATTGTTAATAAACAGTTTAGAGAAAAACAACAAGCCAATTGTTTTTAATTGCCATATTATCTGTACTATCGATAGTTCAGGATATTTTGCATTATTAAAATGCACCTTTAAATTTGATAAAATGATAATCGATGACCTAATGGGATTCCAACAACCACATTCATATCACAACTTCACTCTACCATTCTCCGATATCGCTCCGTAACAACTTGGACCTACCAAGTCTCCTCTGTCAGTCAATGGACGGTCTGTAAAAGTCTTTCAGGTTGATCGGTGTCATTCTAATGATGTGACCAACGCACCAAAGTCTGTCGTAAATATTATTCTTTTCACTGACTTCTTCGTCACTGGCTAAGAGGGGTTGCGTTTGTTTGAATTTTGTCCAAGAATTTACTCAGGCTGTGGATCTTTAAGTAGAATAATGTTTAAAAAATTCTTTAAAAATTTGTATAAAATTGTTAAATTGCTTGATGTTATGATAAAAACAATAAACAGATTCCAAACTTTAAAAACATAATTTTTAAAGTGCTACAGATATATTGGATTGTTCTAAAAAAGCGAATCTTTTCCGTCGATCGTATTATACAGCAAATCGTATCGACTTTATTAACGAGCTATAAATGAAACAAAACGAAAAACGACTTTATATGTTTCTGCCAGAAGTAGTAGCTTATTCGTTAAATATGTCTTCCCATTGCAACCATTGCGTAGATCGGTTGCTCTGACTAATGTTCTGCGAAAGCGAACGCACACGAAAGGCTCACGTTCATATGTATGGCATGGCAAGTGATTACGATAACGAATTAAGATGTATATCCTCCCGCATGGAGAGCTTCTGTACGGTTATGGCCGTTGGCCCTAACCGGCCTTTTTTGGCCTGTGTGCTTCAATTCCATTATCTTGTCATGTGTGCGTATTTTGGGCTATCGAAAGATTTAAAGTCACCCACGGCAATGGTTCGTGGCCGCCAGTCGCGCGACGTCGTGTCAGCTGTGCGGTGCTTGTTTTAATACAATTACGATCGAGACACGACAAGACGGTGAACATGACAGGCATGGCCGTGTGTCGGTGGCTGTTGTTGTGGCGTGGCTGGTTTTACTAAAACGAACTGGAAAAGCAACACAAATGCTACCGAACAAAGGAATAATGTTGTGCAGAGTGA
>STHB01000004.1:5412898-5469062 GCA_018908115.1 Anopheles rivulorum
GGGGGGGGGGGGGGAAAGAAAAATACTTGTCAAATCCGGCAGTAATGAAACGCATCTTCTAATGATGGCTTTCGAGCGCGATTGAAGCACTCATTTGGTTGGAGATTTGCAAATTCGATCAGACAAGCAAATAACAAAAATTGAATTCCAACAATACATTCTAATGCAATTCAACCGGAATGGTTGGTTTTTTTTTTGTAAGTACCAAATGCCACATGACGCATCGACTAATTAGTTTGATTTTGTTTTTTTTTGTTTTTGCATTTTGTTCTAAAAAAAACCTTACTGTCCCACCGTATGACCAATTCATTCGATGGATTTATGAAGCAGTTGTTTGCATTTTTTTTTGTTTTGTTTTGTTTCGCCCCCTTCGTGTGATTCCCATGCGAGTTGGATAATCATTCCCACGATTGACATGTAAATCGAACGCATTAGTAATTCAAATGAGCTTTAAATGAGTGTGTTTTATGTGTGCGATCGATACAGCGGGCAATTTGCATTACCGAATTCTTTCTGTTTTATGGTATATTTTTCATGCGACGCTTAAGGCTACGCAAATGCGTGTGAAAATCATTACCCACAACCACAAAGCGTCTAGTTAACGTTTTGCAACGATTTGGTAAAGCACAAAAATGAAACGATTTTCCGTAATTGGAGGAGACGTGCGAGAAATTTGATGATGGTGCCACACGTACCATTTTAAAATCATCCAAAAGAGGGAAAAAGGTTCTGTATCGTTACGCAAACGTTTCAATCAACTTTATGCAGAACGGCTTCTTGACTTTGAAAGCCATCGTAATGCGATCGGTCCCCGATCAAGGGCAAATCACTCTGAATGGTGATGATGTGTGTGTGTTTTTTTTTTGTTATTGTGATATTTCTCCACAATCATGCTTCCGCTGTTGTGTGCCGTTCCGTGTAACACATTATAACCTTCCCTTAACTTGACTTGTGTCTGTATTGTGTGCGACTGCTGAAAGAAATCATGGATGATGCTACTATCTTCCATTTTTTGCTGAAAGGAAAAAAAACATCAGAAAGAGAGAGAGAGAGAGAGAGAGAGAGAGAGAGAGAGAGAGAGAGATAAAGATAACTTTATTCACAAACACTTCACACTGCAAAGCCATCCAACCCAGCCCAACAACGGACAAAACACTTCTCCTGAACCGGGAACACGTGTGTGCGTGTGTGACGATGATTTGCAAAGTTAATGAACCCATTTCAACACCAATAATAGCGCACCGTCACTGCCCTTGTCGAGGGGAAAACTTTTCCACCGCCTACTTTGGCCCTTGGATTCGATAAATTTTAACCTAACTTTTGCATTTTGTAAACTCACCTATCAGCGAACCGGGCGTCCGGGGGTTCCCATCCTGGCGTTGGAAGCGCTTGGTGGGCATGTATCGCTTCCGAACTTTACCGATCACACCATTCACACTGCGTGTCTGTGTGACACGCATCCCCCACGGACGAAACCACACGAAACGCACAACCCGGAAATGGATTGAGAGAATCGCTCTTTGCTTCTGGCGGCTGGTGTGATCTCGACACGTTTCACCCATTTCGGACGCGTTTGCCTATTCCTGTGCGTGTGTGTGTCTGTGTGTATTTTTCCACTTCACATCTTCTTCTTCTTCTTCTCCATTCTTCCCCAAATGCACTTCATTTCGGGTAACGGAGGTGGGCACATTTTCACACGCCTGTACACATTTTTAAACACAACACACCTTAAGCGCAAGAGCGCCTTAAGAGCAATGGCGGGAGTAGCAACAACGAGAGGAGAAAAAAAAACACACAAAATTTCCCTTTTTGTTGTGTGTTTTTCCACCACATTTCCGGTGTGCTTTTTCCTTCTTTTTTTTGTTTTTCTTCCTAAAAACAAAGCAACCCATGGAGACGCAGCCTGCCACGATTCGTTTCACACATTTGCGGCGCACAAGGAAGGATTTTAAGGCGCCGAGGCGTCTTCTCATTTTCGAAACGTCGCCGGCATATATTGGCCCGGGCCAGGCAATGCCACTTCCGTGTGCGAAAGCGTAAAACAAACAATCCAAGGTAAATTGAGATTGTTCTCTTGCGTTTTTTTTCTTTTCTTCTCTTCTCTTTGTCTTAAAACCAATTTTTGCTTTTTTCTTTTCTCTCTCTCTCACACGGTTTTGTGTAGTTTGGGTATTTTAACCTGGTCTTCAAGCCTGGAGCAAATGTGAAACCGAACCCGAAACAAGGTTTTTCTTCCATTCGTGGGATGGGTGGGTGAGATTTTCGAAAAAACCTGTGCCACATCGAACAGCGTCCCGGATGCTGTTCCATCCCATTTGCAGGTGGGGGTATGAGTTTGCCAGGATGCAATAAGCCTTTTTGTGGGGACACTTTTCCCACCCACTCCGCGAACATGTGACAGAGGGCGCGAAAATAGAAAGTTACCACCTTACCTTAGCTCGGCTCGTAAAACTTTTGATTTTATTTACGCCGAAGCGCTTTCGAGAGGTTCCGGTAAAATATGGCCACAGCCTTTCGAAACCGTAACCGTAACGAAAGCATACGGAAGGCACTTCTGCACTGACCTCCAAAAACCTCGTGCAACGCAGAAAGAAAGAGAGAAAGCAAGGCAGAAGTAGAAGAAAACGCGCAGGAAACCATACTGAAGCCGATAATCATAGCGACCAGCGAAAAATCCCGGGTTTGGCCATATTGCACCCGGGGCTCTATCACCTGGTGAATCCCATTCCCATGTAAGGGTGTAAATTGTGCCGTAAGGCTTACCGAGCTCACACTACTGGGGTGGGAAAGCTTAACGATCCCACAACCGAGCGGCACACGATCCGGAATCGATCGTCGAACCTGTCGAACGAACACATAAAACGTCTTTTACCCATCGTGTCATCAAATAAGATAGCGCAACTTTATTGTGCTGGCGGTGGTTTTGAATCATGTTTATGACCCCGCGCCATACTGCCATGCCATACTGCCAAGGAACGGTGTCGTGTGTTCAGAGCGAGTGAGAGTGTGAGAGAGAGAGAGCGAAGCAATGCTGATTGGAAGACAAAGCAAACCGCGTCCCGAAAATTGGAAACCAACCATTTTCGGGGGAACGTCGTATGCAGTTTGAAGTACCAATCTTGTTGGTGAATTGTTTCGAATTCTTGCGAAACGGAAGCATCGCAACGAATCATGCAAATGGAGTATTTTAACGTTCGAGCGAATATTGGCAAATTCAATACAACCATCGCTGCTCATGTGCAGCTATAAAGCTTTCACTATACAACTTTCCGATATTGGGCACACATACATTCCAGGAAAGCCCGGCAGACTTTGGTACGAAATTGCATCGGTACAACATCAAAGAATGGCACAAACAAGTTGTCGTACACTTGTGCGACCGTTAACGTTCTGGCAGCATACCGAAGCGAACCATGGTGGAAATTCGGCTTGGGCTAATTAAATGTCATGGATGACGATAATGGAACACATTTATTGAAAAACGAACAGATTTCATGGGACATACAATAATTGAAAGCAGTGAAGTTTGTCTGATTCCTCGCAGAACCACGAATGTCAGCTTCTGGTTCAGCTTTTCCGGGTCCTTGGTGATCGACTGTCCTTGGGTGATCGTATCAAGTTTAACTACGGAAGAATCGAATGATCAGAACTCGGCTGGGAGCGTTGGTGCTCTGCTGTGAAATGCTTATCGCCAAATACCCGATCTCTTCCAGTGAATTCTTGTCCTGAAGACCACGGTCGATCGATTGAACTTTGTCCTTTTCGCTGGCCGTTAACCACACTAGAACTATCTTCTTCTATTTAGGGGTGAAGTTAATTTTCTTACACAAGAATTTAAAGTACATGGCTCCAACGCTTGTCGTAGCTATTCAGAGTCGAGTAGATCTCTTTAACCAGCAATACCCTGATGTCGTGCTTTCATCAGTAGCTTCAACCGCTTGTTTTGGGTGATTACCTACTGGTCTGATGCAGATAATGTTGACTAGTACTACTCCACAACAAAGTCCATCTTGTTCAGGCAATTCTTTATCATTCTTGTTCAAGGACACTTAGATCTAAGGAGACCTAAGAACACATTGTTCTTCATTTTCATCTTTCGGCTATATCCGGAGAATATGTTGTACGTCATGCTGTAATAGATGTGGATTGAAATCTGCAATACCATCGAAAGGAGTTGCTTAACAATCTTCGTGGAGACTTTTACAAATTAACTGATATCATTTTAAGTGTTTGTCTTTGAGAAATAGAATAACTGCGTTAGAAGAAACATACCTGGAGCAATGACAAGGTTCCACTTAATTTGTATAAACATTCGATAAAAAAAAGGAAATTTCTTCAACCAAGTTATTCGCTTCAATTCGAACCATTTTTCTTCGGAAAATGTACTATTAAAAACCAATTCAATGAAAACAAATTAAAAATTGAATGCAATACTTAAAAAAAGAACAATAATGTACACAAAATTAATAAGCACTTCGTACAATGTTCAAGGAACCAACATCAATTCCAATCCGTAAGCTAATTTGCCTGCTGTACGGGTGCCAAACACCTTTGTCTGGGTGTTCTCGATAACTGCTTCTCGTTATCGAACGCAACGAAATCGAACGCAGGCATTATAGTTGGTAGAAAATTTGCTGCCAAGAAGCCAATTTCGTACCCAAAACCTCAAAGCGCAACACCAGGTAGAAAGAAAAATCAAGAAAAACACCAAACATACATGAGCCGGTGAAATCAAGCACTGATAGCATGCGCTGCTTTCATGCTTGCTTGTTTTTTTTTTTATTTTTTGCTATTGGTTCTGATTCCGAAAACGGCTACGCAAATAGTATCGAATTCCGAACCGAAAGCCACTATACGGAATTTGATCGAATGTTTACGCTGCTCCAAAATGGAATTGCCTCGAAGGTACAGACCCGCCGGGGTCTTGGGAACGTTTCCAATCATATCGAGCATATGCGCAAAATTCGCATCGTCCCAGTGTAGGTGTGTGTGCTGTTGGGACCGTGTGTGTGTGTAGGTATATATTTTTATTACGGCCGTGACTTTATCGACGACCCGCAAAACTGCACGAACCGTTGCACGAAATTGTAAAGGTCGTCCGTATGTACGACTACACTACACCGTTTCGTGATTGTATTGTGCGGGGGATTTAAACTGGATGTTTTTTTTTTTTGTATCTGTTTACTTCAAGCATGTAAATCTGTCCGATCACACCCGCTGACAGATTTCGGGAAAAATATAACAAACAAACACATCTCTCCACCGATTTGCCCAAAAGCAAGGCCTACTTCATACGTCAGAAAGAAACAAAAAAAAAAGCTCCGATTCAAGATTAGGTAAAGCAACATGATAAATTTATGTTTCCATCTCGACATTTCGTTTTCGGTTAACCTTCTAAATTAGAAAAAAAAACTTCCGGACCGATAAAACTTACAAATGCCACTCACCAAAAAAAAAAAATAATAAAATCCACTAGATCGGATTTACCGAAATCCAACAGCAGCTCGAGGACAGGTTTAATGTCCAGGTTACGTTGGGAAAATCGAAAACCAGCGGGAAAACATTATGCCTTTACGGTTGAGTGGTAAGGTCAAGTCTTGGAGTGGGTTTGAAGAAAGAAGTAGCAGAAGAAGAAGCAGAAAAGGCATGACCCCGTGTCGAAATCTTGTTTTCGAGCATAGGAGAAACCAATGAGAAGATAAATGGAAACGAGAAATTGTATGTTATTTGCGTACCCAGCGGCTGGTTCAATGAGCCCTTGTTGTTCTGTTACTGGGTAAACAATTGAATATTTTCCTCGCTTAGCATTCATTCGCTGTAGGGCTTTTCTACCTTCGAATGTTTACACTGGTACAAATTGATTGGTTAGGAAATTGGTTCGTCAAATGTTCCCTCCAGCAAACGATCTCTCGTCAACCTTGCGTGATCAAGTTGGAAGATCTTTCGCTTTTGTTCTATTGCTGTGTACCGATACACCTTTCGTCAGGTTTTGTTTGCATGTGTTTATCATCTTATACTTTATTTTCTGTTTTTTTTTTCTTTCTCCTTTTATTTCTTCCCTTTGTTTTCTGCTTTATTTCGTTTCATTCCGTCCGCTTAACGAAAAAAAAAACCATCCACCATTGTGTGCCAAACGTTGTTGCAAAATATGTGCAGTCAGCTACGCACGGTACGGACGTGACGTCACAAACGAACCAGCTGCATCCGGCCGGTATCGACCCGCAGGATGCCGATCTGGTGCTGAGCACGTTGCGCCACCAGCGCGATCTGTTCAGCGGCCCGCTCGGCATACCGGACGTGACGACCCGGGTCGGTAGCGTGATACACGCGTTCGAAACGATGGCCCGCCAGCGGCAAACGCTCGGTGGGCGGGACAAACCGTACGATACGGTGGCCACCAGCGGCGGTTCGGCCAAGTATCGTACGCACCGTTCGAACGTTAAGCGCATCGGTGATGCGAACCGCCACAAGATCATACTTCCCTCGCCCAAGATTTCACCTGCGTCGTCCGGGCCACTCGAAACGGGCCACTTTTACACTGCTGGTCAGCAATTTCACCATCAAACAGCAATTACCCAAAACCACCCGGTTCACTATCAGTTGGCGTCGCCATCGTCCCGGCAATACCAGCACGACCAGCAGCAACATCATCATCCTCATCATCATCCTCATCTTCCGCCCAGTTCCTTTTCCTACACCGATCCTAATGGTATTCCTCCCAGTGCTCGAAGACATACCGGTGATGGTGGTTTGGGTGGTGGTGCGCCCGGTGAGGAAACTATACATATTAATAACAATAGCTTTGAGCCAAACTTACCCCATTCCGGGGACGAACATAACAGTCACGGCCAATCGCTGCCCGGGACGGTGTTGCCAGCGTCGTTAAGTGTGTCCGGCACCAATACCATCGCCGTCGCCACCGCCGGCACTGCCAGCGAGATGCCACCCTTCCAGCTAAATAACGAGAATGAATCAAGTAATTTCGATTCCTTGAATCTAGACGATGATTACCGTAAAAGCTCTTTTGGCAAACAGTCAAAATTACTCCACCACCAGCAGCAGCACCAACAGCAGCAACATCAGCTATTCCAACGTCGAAACCCACCAGCAAACATCAATACGCTGCTGTTGGCCCGTGCTCAACAACCGACCACGGCTTCCACCGGCAATCGTACGGCCAGAGGTCTGTGGAGCTTGTTCGGCGTTGGCGGTGGTGGCACTAACAATCCTTCCGAACCATCGCACCATCACACCGGGTACAGCAGCAGCAGAAACAATCCGAACGTTTTCTTCAATGCCACCTCAGCGCCGACCGAGCGGCCGAGGGTGGACCCGTCGTTGCCGACGGCAATGACCGGTTCGATTGCACCGCGGCAAATGTCAACAGCACCGGTGCACCCGCCCAGTACGACCGGTACAATGCGCTATTACAACCACGATAACAACGTTAACAGTGCCAATAGTCGGCAACCCATCGCAACGCACTACGATACCACACGGGAAGACACCGGGGAACAGCGTCCGGACGACCGTGCGGCCAACCGGCGTAACGAAGCGGACACCAACACCGGTGCAAACGAAGGCGATAACGAAGCGACCGATAATCATGTTAGCGGTGATAAATTCCTACGTGGCACCACTGTCAGCCAGTCCTTCATCAAGAACGTACGTATTATTGGGAAGAAGTCATCCTCGTACGATGTCAGCGGTGCAGCTAGTCAAGTTGCACCACACAACAACAACAACAACAGTTCCATCCACCAACGTAAAGACAGTGGTAAAAAACGGAACGAAAGCACCCGTTCGACCGGTCGGCAACCGCCCCCAGACGGTACAGGTACGTCCGGTTCCTCGAATGGGTTCAAACATCGCGGCACGCTAATGATGGCAGCGGCTGCCAAACACTTTACCAAGCGTAACCGGGCACCACAACCGACGGTGGCACCCGTGGACGCGGACGAATTAACCGGTACACTGCGGGCAAAGCCACCCGAAGATGCGACACACGACACTGCGGATGACAGCGTCGCTAACGAGCCCGATCGTGCGCCGGGAACCAATGGTCCACCGGCGGTGAAAGCGCGGGCACCGACGGTCGGTACCGCTAACCGGCGACTTCTGTTTCAACCGCGCACGATTGATAGGGCTGAAATTTGATGCCAAAAAAAAACACAAGGTAAACTATGCTAGTTACACATGAACATGTGAACACACCGTCGTACAGGTGTGACATTGTTTAAAAGCAACAAAAGATGATGATTATATCCCTGTTGTTCTGTTGGCTGGATCATTCGTTGTCCAACTTGTCCTTTAGAAGAAATCAGAGCTGAAGCGTGACCGATACAGTGAGGGGCACACTTTCCATTTAGTAGTAGTAATAGTATGTAATAGCGCTAAAACGGAACGGTTTTTAGATAGTCTACAACGAGTACAAGATCACCGGAAATGTGGAAACATTGTGTCATACACGTGTGCAACAAACGCATCTCGGCGTGCGATTGTAACCGTTTTGTTTCTTTGATTAAATCCCAACGCATTTTCCCCGTAAACAGGGGAACTGTATTCTTTTTGTAAAATAATGAATAGTTCGAAATCGTAGGGATTGGGATATGATTTTTATGGCAAAGCGACAGGGCCGGCAGAAACAGGCAGGAAGTTGTTTGCCGCCTAGCATTATTGATGCATATTCTTATATTGTACTTGATAGTTTATGACCGCGACCTTGTTTAGGATAGAAGAGATAGAGTGCAGGGAGCTTATAATCTTCCCGCGAAACTTCCCACTATAATCACACCCAAAACCCAGTTTGTTGCCGATCGGATAATAATCCTAGTGCGTTTAGAGTGTAATTATATACATACATAGAAGCAGGAACTGACGAGCAAACGGTTCAAAATATTTGTTTAAACAAAAACAAAAAGATCAGATCAGTTTTAAAGTCTTCTACCGCTAACGGAACGTTTTGCGATGGTGAGGTCTGTTGTACGATAACTATATTTATATTACAAAATCAAAAAAGCAAAACAAAACATGATATAAAGGAAGGAAGGGAACGAATCGATAGCGACAATGCCAGAATGGGCCCGTTTGAATTGAATTGTGTAGAAAATTTAAGAACAATTTGTCACGAAACGTTAAACCATGTGCTATATACACTAGTAAGGAACCTAACGGAAGGTAATAAATAGTAAAACAAATGACATTAATCACAAATTAAACCATGCATGCAAACCAACACACACACACACACATTGTAACACAGCGTATCAATCGTTTTAGTGATACAATGGTTAAACAATTAAAAGAAAAGGCAACTAAACAAACAAAACACACACGTACACATTCCCCAAAACACAGATTTAACAACAAAAGAATCATATTAAACAACATCATGCTATGCGATACTGAACCAGTAATCCATTCGTTTACGAACATTGCGATTTTTATTAACAAATCCCTAATAAATGTGAAGCAGANACACACACATTGTAACACAGCGTATCAATCGTTTTAGTGATACAATGGTTAAACAATTAAAAGAAAAGGCAACTAAACAAACAAAACACACACGTACACATTCCCCAAAACACAGATTTAACAACAAAAGAATCATATTAAACAACATCATGCTATGCGATACTGAACCAGTAATCCATTCGTTTACGAACATTGCGATTTTTATTAACAAATCCCTAATAAATGTGAAGCAGAAAATCAAACTTCAAAAACAAGTGGATTAATTTTCCTTTACCATGTGAGACAATTTGTTCTGGAAAATCATGCTAATTATGCTCACCAATTGTGTTGAAACTTATTTGCTGTTTTTAGGCAACAAGAAAGCTAAACTGTTGCGAAAAATATATCACATAACTTTATGAGTTTTAGTGTTAAACGGAGGTAAGTATTATGCTTTTAAATGTATTAAATGTATTGTAACATTTTTACCTTAAAAAAGGGACTAATTCTGTAAAGATTAATATTAAAAAAGAGGAATTCAGAAGAACAAAGTGTTGTGATTGCAAACTACTTTTTGCGCTATCAACATTACAGGATCCTCCAATAGATGGCGCCACAGAAAACAACTCCTTTCATACAAATTTCGAGAAACCGTTAACATAAAGTAGCCATTGCATGCATGCGGGAAAAAAATACATCAAACATTATCGCGCCAATGCAGCCAAAGTATGAAAAACGCTTTTCTTTCTAAATAAAGCACTAAAACAAATCCTTTTCACAAAACATAACTGTTCATTATTTCGTGTTCAACATCTCGCCGTAATATCCATCGTAATGATCATAAATAAAAGACACAATTTTAGGCAAAATCAAGGGTTTAGTAAACACTGTTAAGCTGCTTGTCGAACGTTAGACGTTTAAGTGCTTTTAAAGCAAAGTTACGCCGTAATATACCGGTTGCCAAATAAATAATAATAAAACTTAAATCGCTCCCTGTAATCAAACCGCTGCACCGGACACGTGGCTTGTGCCTACATTGCTCATTCACAACTTGCTCTTCGTTGTGTCCGTCGTTCCTGCAGCCGGAGCAGAGGACGTTACCGTATCGATACCCATGGCGTAGCGGAACTTACGACGTCCATCCAAATAATACATGGCCTCGTGGTACGTTTTGGGCATTATCTTCGGTAATCGTTCGGCGACAGAGTACGTGTAGTAGAAACTGTTCGTTGTCGTTTGCTGCCCGGTCACGGCATCATACACATCCGCTAGCACAACAATTTCCATGTAATGAAGATCGGTAAAGATGACATGTGCCTGCATGTTCAGCATCGAAGACACATCCACCGGATGATGGAAGCTAATGTCCGAAATGTGTTCCAGCTTGGGCCGACGCTTGGCAAAATTGTACGCCAACGCCCAGCTCAATTCCAACGCATTGCGCATCAAGAAGCCACCGAACACTTTATTATGGGCGTTGCGATCTTCTGGATGGGAAAACACTATGTTCGCCATGGTGGCTTCCTCCATCCAAACATATCCCGGTGGTAGGATGCGTTTGTTGAACGCTTTGCTTTTCGTATCGATGGATTTTACAAACAGTTCGTGTACCATCCGTTGCTCGAAATCGTTCGGTTCGGTCTTTAGCAAATCTTCCTGCTGCATCTGAATGCGTCGTTTTTTGCGCGCTACAAAATTAAAATAAAAACCATTTATTCAACGTGTCTTACGAGCCATGTTTCGTGTACTTACATTCTCCTCCATCGAAAATTGCTTTCTCCTCCTCGTTTGCAGGCACTAGAGGATTGATGAAGGCAGCTTTCGTGTTGGTCGCATCTCTAGCTGCCATTAGAAACAGTGCACGGGTAAGCTTGCGCCATTTGCCGTGCAGTTTCTGCTCCATCCAGACTACTACCTCCACCGACGTTCGTCCCACCCAGCTTACATGACCGGACAGACGAATATCGGCATCGTGAGTTGGTACTAGATCGGTAAAATCGATCTTGTCCACCAGCACGGTCACAAAGGTATACGGTAGGGAGACACCTTCCGGCAGATCCGGCAACAGTATATGCTTATGAACCACCCAAACTGGAAACAAAAAATCAGAGCATATCAAATTAATGACGGACAACTTAATCAGACATCGCTAGCGGCTATTCATTTGCTTACCGGCAAACATGTCCATATCTTCCATTAGTCGGCCAACGCGCACATTTCCCATGAAACCGACGTACTTGTCCTTGAGAATTTTATCCGTTGTCAGCGGAATTATAGCCGATGTAAATGAATCCTGCATGCTTCGGGGTGGGAGTGCGCTAACCGATGGGGGTACATACTGTACCAGATGTTCGCGAGTGCTTACGAACGGCGTGTAACCGACTTCAATTCCAAGCTTTTTTATGATCGTTTGTTTCACTGAAAAATGATGGAGAAAGAAATATTTTATTTTCATACCGAATGTTGCATATCTAAATCTGGTAGGATTTCCCGTTTAGCCCGGCAGTAAACAGTCGGGTAATTAAAAAAGCATAGTCATTGACACACGCAGGGTCAAAGTCTAGTCAATTTGGATTCAGATTCACACCGGTTCGACGTCGAAAGCGTAAACATATCTTATGACATCATCAGAATCTCTACCATCCCACCCCTACGTACCGTCGTTCATCGTCCCGGCCGTACATTCCAAATCTCCCCGCAGATAGTTGATGCTGGAAAACATTCTAAAACCAAACACACGATCTTCTAAAGTAATGTTGGGTGATATACGCACTTTCGCTCTGGAACACGTTTCGATTACCTATGACCGCGTGACGACACTGGAAGGGTTGTTTTTGTATCACTTATCAGCGTACTAGCTGTGGCGACATTTAAGGTACGTTGGTATTGGGTCAATCCATATCGTTTCGGCTGCAAGTTGCTACGCAACTGCCGCTGCACTATGTTCGACAATCCACCGAATCGCACCCTGGTTGCAAACATTTTGTAAGCCAAATTTCCGCTCTGTCGATAAACTTCCGACGTATCTAAATTTCACTAGTTAACTGATGAGTAAGCAAAGCTTTTCTAAAACGACGCACCGATTTCTCCCCCCACCTGGTAGGATTTGTTTACGTTCAGATTTTTTTTTTTTGTTTCTCCTGAGTGACAGCCGCTATCCCCCTATGCTTTGGAGCAATTTTACTACTGTTTTATTAAAACACTGTATTACGGCCGAGATATGCGTATATTACGACCAAAATTTAGTCATATGCAATGAAATCATTTTCATTGTACAAAATCAGTACGTACATCATCAAAATAGTCCAATGAAACCCACACAAAACGGCTGAACGAAACCGATCTAGGAATTAAATTTTTCTTTCGTTAAAAAGAAATTTGACATTTCGCTGACGCATCTGTCACTGTCCAAATGCGATTGAGGCATCGGAACGAAAATAGAAAAAGAAATACACAAAATAAATGTTCTTGTACCTTCTGAACGTATTTCAGATGTTGATTGTTTTTTTTCGCTTTTGTTAAATGCTGTACCGCGGGCTATTGACTAATCTGTAGCGAAACCAATTCCTTACAGGCTAGTCCTTCCAGAAGCGAGCGGGGCCCGGGAAGATGCTTCCGGCTACGGGACTATTTCGGACCATTAATTGTCCCTTCTACGAGAAAGATCTCTGTACGAGACCTTACTGCCACTTCAAGCACGCAAAAACAGGTACTTGATGTTACCGGCACGTACTAGAGCTAACCCGCTTATAGTTTATTGTTTCATTTGTTGAGCAATTGCAGTACCACCCGCTGTTGTGAAATACAGTGCAACTCCGAAAAGTCTTCTGAACCAAACAGGAGTGCCGATCCAGTCGGATGGAGGTGAAACAATCGCACGCAAGAAACCTAAACTCGAATACATACCCGTGTCTACTGTTGCGCCAAAGTATGTACCGTCCAGCGTTGCTAAATTGCAGCCCACCAAAACGAATGGTGAAAAGGTTACGGATAGCGAATCTTCCGAAACCAACGATCAATCCACCGCCGTATCGAATAATAACCACTCGCAGGAAGAAGCTACTTCCGAAGCAGTACCGCCGGAAGAAACAGAAAATGTTCACACCGAAACGGCTGCCGAACCAATCGTTACGGATAAAAAGAAGCATGAGAACGGTTTGTGTTCGCCCACCGTAGAAAAACAGTCATCGGAGGAAAAGAAACATCACAGCTCATCGAAGAACAATCACACATCGGCCGGTGATTCCGATCGCAAGAAAGAATCCTCTCACCGGCATAGTTCAAGCTCACGCTCAAAATCATCATCATCTTCATCGCACGACAAAAAGCATCGTTCATCTGAATCATCGAGGAGAGAAAAGGTTAGCAACACCACTAGTAGTAGTGCTACTGCTAATAGCAGTAAAAGTAAACACCGAGATAAAGAACGAGAAAGCTCCAAAAGTCACTCATCGTCGAAGCATTCTTCGGAGCGAGACCGACACCGAAGTTCGTCGGAGAAGAAGGATCGGTCGCACAGTAAGAGTGGTTCCTCAAAAAGCAGCAGTACCAGCAGTAGTAGTAAAAACAAAACTAGCCACAGTAGTAGCAATGGTAGCAGTAGTAGCAGCAAGAAAAAGGAACACAAATCATCATCCTCCTCTTCGTCGACAAAATCATCCAGCAAAGCTACGGAGAAAACAGTCGCACCGGAACCAAAATCCACCCAACCATTGGAGGACGCAATCTACCAAGAACTGATCAACAATCCACCAAGCGACATCGATTTCGATAGCGACGACGATGTAATGCAGCAGTGTAAAATGATCTTTGAAGAGTATGAACCGGATGTACAGAAAGCGGAAAGAGCGGAGACCACCAAAACCAACGGGCAGGTCGATCTGATAGACATGTTCGCCGATAAATATTATGACGACAGTCGAAAGAAGCGCGTGGCGTACGAGAATGCTACCACATCAAAGCTGGTGGTAGAAAAGAAAACGAATCACGTGCAAAACGCTATCAAAGTATGTATACTTACCATCATTACATCTAGTGTGCTACCTAGCAACCTATGTTACGTTGCCTTTTTCTTTTCTTGCAGTCGGTCTATCTACGACAAGAAATCGTGCGAAAGCAACAAGAAGAGTTGGCGGCGCGGAAACGAGCGGAGGAAGAAGTGAAACGACAAATCGAGGAGGAAACTCGTAAAGCAATGGCAAAACCCGCTACCATTCCGGCCCCCGTCAATGGTTCGTCCGTTACACCGATCAGCGCAAACAGTTTCCGCAATCTATCTCCTGAAACCAGCCTTGGCACTCCAAAAAGTATGTACGCCAAAGGGATAACACCGGCGGAACGGCTATTAACAACCTCTGTTTTGCTTTCCATTTGCAGGTCGCTTTACACCCGCCGTCAACGTGCTTGCCTTCCAGAAGGCGAAGGAAAAGATCGAACAGTTGAAAAGGAATCAATCCGCGTTCACACCGGCACAAACGGCACCAAAAACGGGTTCGCGTGTAGCACACGCCGGATCGGTACTAGCGTCTAAAGCGGCTGCGACACCGGTTGCCCAAGCACCTCCGATACTGGAACCATCGTCGAGCAAAATATCGTACAACATACGGATGCAGTATTATGGTTTGATGGTTAAGCACTGTTTGAACATTTATCCGACCTGCGAGGATGCCTGGGACCGGGCGCAAACGGAAGAGCTGGCCGTGATGAAGAAGTGCAGTACGGCAATGATCTATAAAAGCAGCGCACTGCTTACGATTAACAAACTTCGCAAGGAAGCGGTCGAAACGGGCAGTGAAGCAGCGGACAAGTATGTAGCGATTAATTTCGATTGAAACGTTTCATTTAAAGCGGATTCATTTCTTTCAGAAACAAAACCGTGTCGCACGACGTCATACTGGCTGGGAAAATGGTGCACAATATTTCGTGGAGTGTTAACAAGAAATTGTAAGCTTTTTACAATTATGCACCGTATCAACCGGTCGGTCTAATCGATTCTGTGTCGCTTGTTTCAGAAAAACGGAAGTTAAAACATCTGCCTACACGATCGACAATGCACCGGCAACAGTGGCCTACAAGATGATATACGAGTGCAAATTAACTGAGGAGCAGCTCCGGGCGAACGGATTTCCCCGTGCTACTGATGTGGCGGGAAAGGCAAAGATTCACACTTCCAAACCGTCTCGGCCACCGAACGAAAGTGAACGCTACTGTTCCCGTTGTTCGAAGGTGTACAACCTGGAAACGTACGATGAGCCACAGATAGACGCGTGTAACTACCACCCAAAGAGTACCTGCTATCGGCGCGGATTTGCGGACAATCTGCACAACTGCTGCCAACAACCGTCCGGTACGCCGGGTTGTATGTACGCCAACTATCACGTATCAAGCTTCATGGACTATGACGATCTTACCGGGTTCGTGAAAACGATCGAACCGGCTGAAGATTATGAACCCACGAAAAAGGATGTGTTTGCGCTCGATTGTGAAATGTGTTACACCACGGGCGGTTTGGAGCTGACACGCGTGACCGTGGTTGATATTAATGAGCAAACCGTTTACGACACGCTGGTGAAACCGTCCAATCGAGTCGTTGACTATAACACCAGGTAACGAGCATGATGGGTTCAATCGTGTGCTTCATTTGCTTCACTAAACGGATCCACTTTTTATAGATTTTCTGGCATCACGGAAGAGATGTTGCGAAAAACTACCACCACGCTGTACAACGTGCAAGCCGTGCTGCTGTCCATGTTCAACTCGGAAACCATTCTCATTGGGCACAGTCTGGAAAGTGATTTTAAAGCGCTAAAGCTGATCCACGACGTCGTCGTCGATACGTCTGTGCTGTACCCTCACAAGATGGGTCCACCGAAGAAGCGTGCACTCAAGACACTGTGTATAGAAAATTTGAAGAAAATTATACAAGAAAATGGTAAGCATTTTCCCCGCCAAACCGGTTGATCTATCCCGGGTGCAGGGATCACATCCTTTGTAACGTTTCTTTTCTGTTTTTTTTTTCTACCAGACGATGGACATGACAGTGCGGAAGATTCTGTTGTCTGCATTCAACTCATCAAACACTACCTACGCAATCGCATTCTGTGATTCCAAATTAAAATCCCCAACCACACAGCAGAAGCAATAGTGAGTGTGCGCCCGGTAAAAGAGATCGAGCTCTGTCGCATTAACCACGGCTCGGGCAATCGATGGGCCGGCTCGCTTCCACCAACGTTGGCTCGATTGTCGCTATTTATTTATTTGATCATCTTTACAACCTTTAGCCCACGCAAACGCAATTGAACTACCAATAAATTATTGTCAACCCATACTGCCTTACATGCGAGAGTGTGTGCATAGATCGTGCAGGAAATAGCGACCATTTTTTGCTATATGCCCCTCAATAGACAAACCCGATCGCGACCAAAATATATTGGCAATAAAAAAAAGAAACGCCAACGCCAATGACGGTAGGAAAACTGGCAAAACAGTTCGCTTTTCTTCCGAAGCTGACACTTGATGTTGATGTAAGTTTTTGTTTGGCATTTTTATTGTATCTACTACTGCATGCTGCATGCTCTGCTACGCTACACTTACATTTGTACTTTGGAAATGCTAGCATTCATACTGAAGTCGCGGAAGTTACATAGGATAACAATGTGCCACACATGGGTGGCAAGGGAAATGGGATGGCCATTGCCTAGAAGACCATCACTAAATTCTGCAGTAATCGTAACGGTGATGTGGTGCAGACGTTACGCTTCCGCGGACAGTAGTACCGCCGCAGGCACTTGGACAGCGACAGATCGCAATGGCACAGGCGGGATGCACACGAACCCGGACCACCCCACTCACCGTGATCGATTGCTGTAAAAGGCATGTTCAGGAAAAAGTACGCATTAGTGGATGGGAAACGAAAACAATTCGTGAATTTTTCTTACCACAAAGTGGACGACCCCGATAGCACTTCCACAGGTAAGGTACGAAATACTCCAAAAACATCGGACAGCTGGCGGTGCTGTAGCAGTAGTCATGCATTTTGCAACATCGGTCAATACCATCAAGTGCCTGACCAGAACCTAAAAAGCCACAGTAGCACCCGTAACCTTTGTAGATGATGGGATCGCAACCGGTCGCACATTTGATCATCGAGTACAGATTGTACACGCCACGCTTCGAACGTCCATCGCGGGATGATTGAACCTCTACCTTCAGTGGGTCCTCCTGGTCTGTTTCGTTACTAGTGAGGGAGTGAGTGAAAAAAATAGAAAGAAAAAAGAGAACAGTACATTAACCACATCTGTTAAAGAATGATCATGCAGGCGATCAGCGTTCACCTTCACGCTTTCGGATCCTAAACTTGACCATTGAACAGCAAACATAGCTAGCTGAAATTGATTACCAACGGTCACAAGCGAAACTTTGTGACAAATCTTAATGTCCATGGCAGGTTTGTTGAAATATCAAGGGCATTGAGCAACCTGCAACGGTCGGGTAAGCAGCTAAGCTCTCTTTGCTGAATAATGCATTTATCATTTCGAAAACGAATTTTGTTTTTCCTCTAAATGCCTCAAATCGCCGAAGTCATTTCAAACAAACAAATCATATTGTTTTCCAGACTTAGCAAACATGTTTGCGAATGCTTACAGCACATCATAAACAGCTTCATCATAACCGCTCATACAGGAATGGCACATTCCTTTGACCAAAACAACCGCTTTTCTCGGATATCCGCGAACCGTTGCGAATCATCTCTTGGTGAGTTGCGATTATGTTGCTTCCCATACCAAACATTCCGGCCCGCCATTGCGTAAGCCACCATATGATGTTGAGTGCTGCCATATAGAACCGCCAACCAACAAAACATCAAGTACCCCCTCATCCCTCTATCCCCATCAGCATCATTACGCACCGTCCCCCCCGCCCTGCTCCGCCTAGTTGCAGACAATGCTGCCGGCCGCCCGTCGTGTCAATCCGCGAAAAACTAAAAACCCAGCCCCCTGTGCAAACAAGTGCGTAAACACGTGCCCGTACACAGACGCTTACAGTGCTTACATATCGCGTAAGCGAGACGGCACCTGCTTTGAAGATGATGATCAACGGCTTCAAGCGGCCGTTAATTCGTTTTGAATGAAAGTGAAACAGCATGAGAATGGTAAGCCAGCCTCACCGGGTTGATACGGAGCAAGCAATAAAGCAGAAAAAGCAGAAAATGAGCGTAAATGAACAACAAGCACCCTCCTGTTTTGGGGTGAGGAGGGGGGGGGGGGGGAGATGGTTGGAATGTGGCTAGAGCATTCGTTAGAGCACTTAGAGGCATTGCCCATTGGCTTTGCTTTCCGCATCTTCGTGAAATGAGGAAATGCTTCCACACCCGGCTACGCACGCACGCACGCACGGATGAGACACACGCGACAAGTCTGGGCGTCCGGGCGGGCAAAGTCCGGTCCGGTCTTACCTTCTGTGCCCTACATTGGCAGCTACCGCGGCGCTATCAGACCGCGAACCGACTGACCGACCGACAGACCGACCGACTGAGCGTGCCGCGTTACTGCATCACACACTGACTTACTTACCCGGTTGCACTTCTCTTTACATCCATTAAAGGCCTCGCTACATCTTCGCGTCTTTCACTTTCGCAGATTTCAGTTTCTACTTCTGCTGCTCATCCGTCCGATACCGGTAGTGCGGTGCGGGCACCACGGGGGCTACTATTATGCAACGCAGGTTAATTGTACCGACCCAGCACCGGAGAGCGCACTGATTGCAGCGTGAACCGTGAACGAAAACAATGGACCCTCTCGCCCGAACCGCCAACTTACCTCCAGCGCCATTTGGTCGAATGGCCGAAAGGATTGTTTGCCCGCGCTATGAACACATCCTCATCCCGATGCGCATCCCGGCTGTTAGTGATGGGCCACTTGATGCGTGCATTGCTGCCGTTGGTGCGTTTGTAGATTTCCTGCAGCTTAACGCCAACGTTCTCACTGAGCAGTACGCCGGTCTGTTTGTACCGGGCAGCAGCACTTGCCACCGCTTTGGTCTGGTTGACGGTCGGCTTGGTTCCTAGGGAAGTAGTCGGCCGTACCGGGACCTGTGGCACTGAGCTAAAGCTTGCCTGCAGCATCGTTTGTGGTGCCTTTGTCGTTTTAGGTCTAGAAAGAAACAGAAAGATCGATCACTGATCACGATCAACCATTATTTGCCGACGCATGATCTTACTTCTCCAGCACGGGCTGATCGAACCGATGGCCCTGAATTTCGCGCAACCCACCAGCCCACCCTTCGAGGCCAAGATCATCCCAGCCGACGGTTTGCGTGCTTCGGTACGTGTACGGCGTAAAGAGGGCCGTCGTGGCCGTGCGCGTCATCGACTGGCGCAAACTTTCCTTCAACATGCGCCGGTTTTCCTCCTCCTCCAGGTCCCGGTTCAGCTCGTCCATAAACTTTACAAAGTTCCGCTCGGTGCGAACGTTCTCCTCGATCACCTGCCGCGTACCGTCATCCATCGTGTCCTTCTCCAGATGCTCGAAAATCTTCTTCTCCAGCTGCATGTCGGCTCCCGGCTTGCTGCTGACCATTCCCGTCCGGTTCGGCTTACCGGTGAACTTGTTGATGGTGGTCACGTTCGGGAATTGAGCCTCCTCAAAGTCACTGCGCTGGTAGATTAGCTTGCGCACCTGTGTCTTACCGTCCACCGACGGTAGCAGAAACACGTAGGTCGGGTTTAAGTTTTCCATATTGAACAGCGACAGCAAATAGCTGTCCAGTGTGCTGTTTTCTTCGCTAATGTTCAGTATGCGCTTGATGTGGCTTTTCATCATCGACGTGGCGAACGGTCCTTTGAGATATTGGTGGTGGCGATGGGATAGCATCGATTCCGTGGACGATGCTAGGGGAAATATATCTGGCAGGTGCGAAACACAATCACGATAAAGTTACGATATAATTAATAGATTATTTAAAATCTTAACTTAATACATATTTTTACTGTATTGCTTAAGAGTCATGGGTAAAGCCCATTGGTCGGATTAATCCAATTCCGGGATTCTATTCGAGATTCTTGTCCAGATTCAACTCCGAATTGGAACCTGGATTCGACTCCAGATTTAACTCCTTATCGACTTCAGATTCTACTCCAGTAATCTCCAAATCGATTCCGGATTCTACTCCGGATTCTACTCCGGATTCGACTCCGGAATTAACTAACTGTTTTTCATCTCGTTCATTCCCATCACTATTACTTAATTCGTATTATTACTTAGAGATTTCAACTACACCAACTACACCAGCTTTAAATACACATTTTACTACGTACTTTTACATAATCTCTTATTTAAGCTCCAATTGCTTCCACTAACTCATAGTTTTTCATTTCAGTCTCCTTTCACCAAAACGTTACCGGAAGGATAAACCGGGTGACCGTTTCCAATTGCATCCAAACACACACATACACAGACACACACACACGCTCACTTACCAACAGTAACACCGGCAACGGTGTAATGGCCACTAGCAAACACAAGACACCCGAGCACTAGATGCACTATACACGCCCGTAATGAGCCGTGGTGCGTTATTAAATTCACACAATTCGTCATAATGCGGGCCCCGATCGACAATTACCCGTCCAAATGACCACACTGGGAAGGGTTCGTATTGCATAAAGGGTACGGCTTTCTTCCACACCTTTCGACACTGGTGGTTTCGGTTCGATTTTTCACTGAAGTATTGCACCCAACAGCAAGCTCTTATCGAAGATCACTGCAATCCGGATCACGTTGATTTCGGGACCAGCCGTCGTTTTGGGGTTGGCTTTCCTACGAGAAGTGAACCGTTGCCACCAACCTGCCGCACGTTACTGAACGTGGCGCTAGAAATGTTGCTCCGTACCATGTGGTCTCGTCAGCTCATGCGCTTGCCTGCTGCTGCACTTGAACATGGCGCACGCGGTTTACCATTTCCATTTTTTCCCCGTGTTCGTGATCTGTGCTCACCAAAACCCCACCCCCGGCCGGTCGGGTTTGAGAGCCACGATCGTTCGTTGAAAAAAAAAAAAACTCTTGTTACATCTCAGTTTTGGATTTATATACGTATAGCGCAATAAAATTGATTAAAACTGTCAGTTTTGTTGTGTTTTGATTGGTGGGTGCGTTTTTTTTTGTCACAGCCTACTACAGAATCCTCGCGCCACGCTGAATACTAAAGCACGCACACCGTGGTTGTTGTCTTCCGTTTGGCACAACGGTTCGATTTCCTGTGTACGCGTTGCATCCGTTTGCTCACGTTTGACCTTCGCGCGCTTATAACGGTTATGGGTGTTTTTGAATTTGAATTTTGTACCATCGCACCTAATCGCCGGTTAGCGGCAAGGAAGTCACATCGGTGCAATTCGAAGCACGGACGTACTCAACGGTAACATTTCCGCAATCTATTCTAATTCATGCCGCATATTCGGTGGACAGTTGAAAAGAAATTCACCATCATCCGCCCGGGAGGGTTAGTTGTCACGTACCAACCGAGGGAAGCCCATGATAAGTTGGGCATGTTATGATCTTTCGTCACAGAATTACGATCGTCCCACAATCATGGGCGATGGGAGAGGAAACAAACATAAAATCCGCAACGTTATCCAATTACCCACCCAGCTTCAGCGTCTCCAAATCAAACAGTCCGCCAGATCACCGCCTGCGACAGTTCATAATGGCGCCTAGTTCCGCTTCACCTGTGTATAAGGGTTTGTTGTGTGTGTGGATTCGTTTGTGGTCCCAAACCCTATTCCAGCACCCTTAGATCACAGAGCAGGTCGCGCACATCTACCGACCGAACTTCGATGCGGAACGAAAGCTCAACAACCAGCCACGCTGTTGGCATTTTCTCCGGGTCACCGCCAGCATTCGTACGGAAAACTCGTTCATCTTCGCATACACAACTGTCTCTCCCTCTCACCCCCCTTTCTAGTCCATCGGTGTCGTACACCGGTTTGTTTGCGGTACGCTTTTGCGATGCCCCCGGAACCAACCGTGAGCTTTGCTTTGTCTTGATTTGGCCCACTCCTGGTCGCGCACCTGGGATTGCATAATGCGCTTAATTCGAATTAACCGGCGTGCGCCACTATTCTCTCAGCCCTCTCCGACGCCAGCCCGGCACTTCGCGGGCACTCACGTGTGGTGAGCGGGCGCGCTCGCGTGTGCACTTTTTTTTTCACGGCTATCATATCGCAAAGTGCTGCACCACATGCGTACGTGAGCACGGGGAAAAAGTTGTCCCAGGTGAAGAACCGGGTTCTCCACTGGGTGAATGGTTTTCGAGCGTTTGCCGCGTACCGATGAACGACGACCAAGTGGCAAGCACAAAAATACGGATGCTGTTGCTGCGTATGGCGGGAAACAAGTTTCTGGCTTTATCCTTCCTTGGCACACCCAGCAAATGTAGGTTGTTTCGTGGTAAAACACTTCGATGTTTCGATGCACTGTCGCTGTTTGAATGAAATTGATCACCCATTAGGTGTTGGCCGGGGGATTATCATCCGCGGTAATCTTATGCATTAATTTAAATCGACACATAATCTGCACAATAAACAGTTGTCCATTTTAAAAACGATCCGATCGTTTATCGTCGACTAAAACCTGACGCTTGGCGGTTATTCCAAGCTTTAGGATTAGCTGGAGTAGGTAGCGATCATTGCACAGCGTATTAAACTTACTTTCAATTTCGGTATACAGATCATGTCATTAAAATGACACCGTAATACCTAGCCAATGAAGCCGTTTCAGCCAACCATTATTTGGGTCATTAATAGGCCGAAAAAGGTCAAGATGATGAGCTAGCAAACGACTAATGTCGACCATAAGATAGCCAAAAAGGTATTCCTTGGAAGCGAGTTCCAATAAATATAGCCTAAACTCAGGCCTGCTGCTTTCCTGAAGCTTCGGAAGATCCACCCGATATACTCTTGATAATCACACACTGTACCACATTTACTCGATGTGTTGGCGCTTTATTCATAGAAATGTGTTAAAAGTCATGTAGTACCACCGCCCCCCTGGGATTCAACCCCCGCTACCGGATTAGCTTCTTCCAGCGGACGAATTTCTCGTTGTGCTCTTGCGCGAGCTACGCTTGTGTGTGCTCCGATCGCCGTCCCGTTCCTTAACCGCCTTCGGATCCATCCCACTTTCTATTATACCAATGCTTTCCCGCATCAGCAAGCTGGCCGCCTGCGGTGAACACACATCACCCCGGTTCAGCATGATCGCGTTGGTGCACATGAGCAAAATGTCCCGCTGAAACTCGGCCGTCGTGCGAATGTTACCGTTCTCGATGCTGCGCTTGATTTGGGCCAAATCCATCGGCCGATAGATAAGGTCCGCCATCGTTTGCTCGTCTGGGAAGGGTTTCTGAAATGCGGTCGCATTTTTCGACGAAGCAATCTTCGAGTACACGGCCAGGATGGACTTTTTCCATGCGCGATAATCCCGATCCTCGCTCGAGGCTGGTGACCCCGGTATCGAATCCATTACCGGTGTGGACGAATAGCTACGCTTCATTTTCTCGTTCGGTTCATCGTCCTGCACCACGAACGGACTTTCCGAACGGTCGCGATCGCGCAACTTCCGTAACGAGCGGCCTTCCGTTTCCTCGCTACGCGAATGGCCGGCCAGATCGTCCCGTAGTTTCTGTGCTTCATCCGCTAGCCGACGGCGCGAATAATCACGCTTCGCTTTGCCGATCTTCATCTCGATCAGCGAATCATCGTCGGTATCCGTCACCGTGAGTGCCGTATCATCCGTGGGTGGTTTCTTTACGGGCGGTTCAATTTCCTTTACCTCCTCCGGTTCATCCACCGTATCCTGAGCGTCGACAAACACCTCATCCTCCGATACGTGTTTCTCCTCTTTAACCTTCCTGCTGCTCGAAAGCTGTACGATCGGTTCCACGTCATCCTTAAAATCGTACTCTGAGGCTAACTTTTCCATCGCTTCCTTCTTGGCCTTGGCTTCATCGACCGATGCGGACGGGCTGGGGTCACCCTTCATTGCCTCTAGCTTCACATCGTTCGGCGAGACAATCGATTCGTTGGCACGTTTCTCCGGCTCTATCGCGATCGTCAATGGTTTGTTAACTGGCTGTTCCATCTTTTCCTTCAGTGTCGCTTTACCACTGTCTGTGTCAACCTCCAGCGAAGCGAGCGGTTTGTCATCCGAATCTTCGTCATCGTCGATCGCGGACGGACCGCCATCGTTCGGGCTCACTTCACCTTCCCGATCTTCAAACTCTTCATCCTCCTTGGCCGAATCCGATACCACTATCACACTTTCCGGCTGCTCCTGACCGCTGGAATCTTCGGCAGTGTCTTTATTGTCATCACTGGAGGGATCATTCGTTGCCGGCGAGTTACTGGTGCTATCTTCGATCGGGATTATTTCCACCTTTGTTTCGTCCACGTCTGGACTGTCTTGTTCCTTCGCGGGTTGCGATTTGGAAACGGTCTGCTGCGGACCGGTGGCGGTTAACTTTTCTTCGGCTAAATTCTCTGCTACAATCCCGTCTTCCCCTTTCTCAGCGCAGGATGGTGAAGGTTTGGTAACTTCTACCGCCGCCGCTGCCGCTGCTGCCGCTGCTGAAGGAACCGCAGCTGGCGCTGTTACCGGTGACACATTTACGGGTGGAGATTTAGGACGTTCCACCGAGGGTCCCTCGTTTTTTGAAGCCGTTTCAGCGACAGCATCCTCGCCTATTTCCGCCATCTGTACGTCTTCCGCTTCTGCCATCAGATCGATGTCCTTATCTTTCAATGTGTCTTCCTCCATTATCGAATCGACCACGTTCTTCAGATCGACATCCTCCAATATCATGCCACTGTTCTCTTTCAGTATTTCATCCAAATCGTCCGGAATCAGATCTTCCAGCACATCCATCAGATCCTTCGCCGGGTCAGCATTATCTTCACTGTCCATCTCGGCGAACAGTGTTTCCGTTTTGCCGGTATTAGAATCGTCCGATTTCGTTGGAACGCCGCCTTCCACATTGCTACCTGACGCGGTTTCCAACTTCACCGTATGTGACTCCTTTCCATCGGGTGGATTAGTCGATGCGGCGATTGCCTCCTGCTTTATCGTTACCCCAAGCTGTGCGTCCAGCTCGGTTCCACCGGCCAACCCAGCAATGCCAGTCGCCGAAGGCGATTTGGCAGCACTTCCGGTGCTTCCCGTTAAAAGATTCGTTATTGTAGGTGAAGCCACGGTGCGAGTTCCTGCCGATGGGGAGTTCACCGGCGCACCGGTACTTCTTGCATCGCCGGGATTTTTCAGTAACGACGTCAACAAAGGAGACGTTCCGGACTTGGACGAACCTTGGCTGTCGTCGTCGGTTTCGTCCTTAAATTTTATCGGCGGTGTCGGTGCTTTGGTGGCGGTGGGTGAATTCGGATACAGCGGACGCCACTGACGCTCGAGCTCGAGTTTCTTCTCCTCCCGCTCCTTCAGCCACTGCGCGTGCTGTATCTGTTCCTTCTCCTTCTGGGCCTTTTCCTGCTCGATCTGTTTCCACATTTCGCGCAACTTTTTCTCATCCGTAACGCCACTCTGTATCAGTATGATGTCTTCCTTCACCTTGATGTACTGCTGCGTCTCCTCTTGGATCGTTTTCTTCAGCTCGATGATGCGCTCCTGCGTTAGCTTCCGAAGTATTGATTCGCCCGGTGTTTCGACCGCAGCAACGCCGTCCCGCTCGGATGCGGTGCGTTTCTTTCTCTTCGGCGTTTCCACATTCTCCAGCAGCTTGCCGTACTGGGCCGCGCAGGACTTTTGTGCGAACCAATCGTTCGGTCGGTTACCACTGCACAGCATCTTCAACGTTCGGCTGACCGACATCCAGTTTTGATCGCCACTGCACGCAACGGATGATGCCAGGCATAGTTTCTCCTTCGTTGACCACTTATCCAACGGAACCCGTTTCATCTGCAGCCGCTCCTGTATCGAACTCATGGCTGTAAACAAAAATGAATGCATTTGTATCATCTCACGAGCATTGCAGAGACTACCGCGTACGGCTTACTTGAGCGTAGATTGTCAGCCTTGGCACAGAGATAAACAGTTCTTCCTTAGGTGCAGTAAGTCTAGCAGAACATCGCGTTCACGTTTCCGGTTGCCAGTACACGTTAAGCTTGTGTAAATTACGTTTCACTTAAAAATTAATACCGAACTACTGAATGTTGTTGTTGCCCAACGCCGCAAAACGTAAACACGCTCAAAAATGACAGCGACTCGTTAATCCGTGTGTTCGATATTCCGTGCGCGAGTGAGAAAAAACTACATGACCCAAGGCTCTCAATTATCGTGCTCGAATTTCCACACGGTGAGAGAAACAGCTCACTCTCGATTTATGCTACGCACCGGCCAATAGAGGGCGCTGCAGTAGGAATGATTCATGTTTAAACAGTAACGGTTTTTTAGGCTCTTCCTGTCCAAAGCAGCAAACACTTTGAATGTAATGTATTTATTTTCTCACAATCGATTCATAACGACGCATTCGGATTAACAAACAAACAGCAGAAGAAACAGAAACACATTGGTTCAGTTTTATACAGTGTTATATTTTTGCTCGCGTGTTTTCGCGCAATTGTATATGGATATTACGTTTCATCTCCACTTTATAAGTGGCTTCACTTTACTTATTTTGACCCCCACTTGCTTGCACTGATGGTTCCACATTGCACATTATCTCTTTGCATACGGGCTGTTGCTGTTTTGCTTTGCTTCAGATACTTGCGTGGTTCGGTATAATGTATAAAAAAGGCTAAAAAAGTAAAAAGACACCTCAGTAACTAACTGTATGTGATTTATACAAAAAACCGCATTTTCTTTTTTTGTTTTGTTTTGTTTTGTTTTGCTGTATTACGTACAATTGTATACCGTGATTAACGACATTTTGGTAGAGGTGCTGGTTTGCTTCCCAACTATGGCAGAAATTGTGGGTGGGAAGGAGTAATCCATTGGCTAACCTCACTCTTCGTATCGTATCACTCCCACTCCCACGTTCGCTACACCTTACAAACTCGCAGGAATATACACAACAAAATTACCCTGTTTGTTTTTGTGGTCTGTTTTCGCGTTCTCATTCTCGTTCTATCACTTGTTTTACATACATGGTCTTTTCGGTAAGTTGTTCACCAAATGCTTCGCAACGGTATGCGAATATGCGCTACACCTTTTTTCATAACGTCTTTTTCCTATTTTCTTGCACTTGTACCTATTTACAATCCACACACACACACGCACTATGTAATGGTTGTTTGTTTAAGCAAACGGCACACGGGTTTTCCTTTTGTTCGCATATGCACATTTCGGCTTGGCGTTTTCCTTTACAATTTCCTATTCTTTTTTATCCCACAGTATCACAGATTAATTGTCCTCGGTTAAGAAAGTTTATGGAGCGTTTAAACAGTAGAACAAACTAATAAAGTGTGCTTTAGACGCAAAAAAAAAACAATCATGTCTGCTCCGTACAGAGCGCTTCCAAAAAAGGACTAGACGGTGCTGATGGTGGTGGTGTTGTTGCTGTTATTGGTGGTGGTGGTGGTGGTGGTGGTGGTAGTTGTGGTGATGATGGCGTTGGAAAACAAACACAAAAAAAAAATCCATCAAATCTGCCTAACTCATTCATTCCTCACACGACGATCAACGATCCTTTGTTTTTGCTACATCATAAGTAAACGCACGAACGAATCTTTTCTCGTTTGTTACAGGTAATGGGAATCGTTTTGAATCGCTTTAGCACGAGTGTTTGTGAGTGTAATCTGCTACCCTTGCTCATTACAAGTGGTTCTAGCTTAGCTGTAAAGATTGGCAAGCGTAATTTGCTATGCAATTACTTCGCCATGTTCTCTTCATTCAAATGGTTCGCTTCAATCCAGTAGACACTTAAAGGACGTGGACATACAGGACGCAGTTTACATGCGCAATCTACTAACATCAAATTGTACGCGCGTACTGCAGCACAGCACAGAGAGGGAGACTGTTTACCTGAGTTTAAATATGTGTGTACTACCGCTACACGACGCTGCGCAACATCCTGCCGCAATGGTATCGCTGAGTGTACGATACACGTTAACCCACTGATGCGGCGTGACATAGTAGTCGTAGTTGTTGCTCTATCTCGCTTAACCTTCTCGGCCCTCTCTCTCTCTCTTCATCCATCCGTACTGACTGGTACGATGCTGCGTACGATCAACATTTATTATTCTAGTACAGCTACAAAAAAGCACACCTTACGGCTGGCGACATCACACGGGACACGCACGGGACATACCTACATGGCCACGAACAAGAAAATGCACTCTCCTTGGCTCAAGTCTGTGTGGAGTTTTGGTTAATGTTCGGGACTGACCGACCGTGACTTGTTCGTGATGTGTCCAGCGTTCATCCCATCCTGCCCGTCCTAACACCCATTAATGATGCCCTCGACCAGCTTGGCTTTCGTTTGCGAATTGAGACCATTGACGGTGGATGCTTTCAGCAGCAAACTGCTACCACTGCCGGACAGCGTGGCCGGCGTGTAGTTCACACTGATGCTGACCGGATGCAGTGGCGGCATCTGCAGGAAGCTTTTGCTCAGCAGATCGACCCCGTTCAGGTATGGCAACAGCGTTTCGTAGTCTACGTTCAGCGGAATATAGAAGCCCTGCGTGTGGCAGGCAAAGATCGGCACCGGATGGTAGGAACTGTGGTGATGTTGCTGCTGCTGCTGCTGCTGCTGATGATGATGGTGATGCTGATGGGCGAACGCGGGTGTTGCGTTCGGTCCGTGCGCTACCACCGCACCGTTGCTGCCGATCGACGCTAGCAGCTCGTGCTTTATCTCCGAAGCAGGCAGTGGCGTAACGGACGAGGACGCTACCATCGTGTGGCCGTTCTTGGCGAGTGCCAGCTTCTTCTCCATCGGTGCACAGTCGGCAGAGTTTTGCTGCTGGTGATGCAGATGAATTCCATTTTCCAGCGACCCACCTACGGTGGCCGGCGATTCGGCTCCATTGCTGCTGCCGTTCGGTAGCTTGCGCTTCAGCGACAGCGGCTCATCGGACGACGATGCTACGGTCGACGACTTTCCGGTCAGTGTGCTGGTGCTGGAGGATTTGGAATCAGCGCCCGACACGCTACCACTGCTACCATTGGTCAGTGGCGAAGCTCGCAGCGAGTGCGGCTGTTGGTGCAGATGCTGATCCTCATGCATCGACACCGGACTGCGGTCGAAATCGGTCGCATGTCCGTTCTCGTGCGTGTCCTGCGAAAACCGTTGCTGGATGTAGTTTTTGAACTTGTAGCTGTTGTGACTATGCTCGTGTTCCGGGGACGCGTGCTCGGAGAACTTGCGCATCCGGATCGTGCGCAGCACACCCTCGTGCTGGTTGATGTTGTTGTTCGTGTCCTGCTGCAGGCTGCCGACAACGCCGTTCGAGCACATGCGGGCCGGCGGTGACGGTGCATCATAGTCCTGCGTCGAGTGATTGCTGGACGTGTCCAGATGTTGCACGATGCTCGGCGCGGTCGACGTAATGACGGCGGCC
This sequence comes from Anopheles rivulorum, assembly GCA_018908115.1. Lineage (NCBI taxonomy): Eukaryota > Metazoa > Arthropoda > Insecta > Diptera > Culicidae > Anopheles > Anopheles rivulorum. Next base: position 5,442,918 of record STHB01000004.1, read on the forward strand.
TGCGGTGGATTGTTGCTGTGACTGCTGCTGCTGGTGCTCGTTGCGCTGCGGAAGCTTAGATCCTTCACGTCGTGATGGTCGTTGCTGCTGTGCTCGAGATCCGACGGGCAGGTCAGTATTTCCCGCAAATGGCCAAGCTGTCCGCTGGCGAGATAGATGGGACTGCCGCCGTTCGCCAGCTCGGTACCGCAGCGTGACTTTGACAGCTCACCTGCAAACAACGTTTAGAAAGCATAGCGTAAGTGAAATTTTGTTTTGCACGACCGACAGCACGACACACGTACCCTTCATAATTTCATTGCAATGCTCCTTCAGGTGTGCCACCATGCGGAAGCACATCTCCTCGCCCCGCTCGCGCATCATAAATTTGGCCGCCTCGGTCAAACATTCGTTGTAGCCGAGCCGGTACTGCTCAGCGCAGGACGTTTCCCGGCCGCACTCTTGGTTTTGCAGGTTTTTCAGATGGCGTATCGCCATCTCGATAATTTCCGTCTTTTCCACCCGACCCCGACCTTTGCGCATGTACTGCTGCGGGATGAGCCGCGAAAGGTCCGCCAGGCAGGAGTTCATACGATCACGGCGCCGCTTTTCGATGATCCGGTGTGACAATGGATCTTGCTGAAGGGAGAATAGATAAGATAAAGTGATAAAACATTATTAGCTTTACAGCCTCAATATTGATAAGTTTATATGATGCGATGTGATGAAATAAAACGAAAGCCTAACAGTGAGCTTAAATAGCCATAACTCGTTGCTATTCCCACTCATGCAAAAGCAGTGCAAATAAACCATTCCAGTCACGCTCTAGCACCGTTCCTCGGCGACCGGCCATTTTCTTATTCGTTCGCATAATATCCTAAACCCGATCGATCGAATCGGGACAACGCATTCGCAATCCGTTCCGCGTGTATATATATATATATATATATATATATATATATATATATATATATATATTCATACATGCAATTGATTTCCCGTGTCATGTCACGTGACGGCCGCACTGGTGTGTGTTGTGCCCTATGGTATGAAGTAGTTTGTTTTTAAGCTGTTAAAAGCCTGCCTTCGCTGTACAGTATCTAGTGAACGGAACGGATGCAATTAGTTACGATTAGCGAACGAAGAACGAGGTGTGACTGGTACATCGATTAAAGCTTTGTACGCGTTTTCGTTTGATAACACAGCGTTGCGACGGTTGCATTGGTGTTGGTGTTAGTGTGTGTGTGTGCGCTGTACGCTAAAACTTACCTACGTTACCAATGATAACGCGCACTAGCACTAGATTAAAAGTGTGCCAATTATAAGCGTTATCAATCGTTTTGCTTCTAGTGCTTGCACACAAAAAAAATGTTTGTGGGATTCTTGTTTCCGTGGGGATAATTATTGCTATATTAAAACGTTCACGTGTTAGGTTCATACCCGATAGGACACGTTCGCACGTTTTCTAGGAGCAAGAAAGCATTATTAGTATCTATCTCTAAGCTAGCGAAAATTAAAGAGTACTTAAAATCTTTGAAGAGTTGTAAAGGTCTTCTAAGACCGCTTTCAATAATTTTGAACTTAAAATCTTTTTGCCTTTTTTTCCCTCTTCCCTGTGCGGTGGTATAAATAGTCTCAGTATAAATAGATGTAATTTAATCTTAACCACACCATACTCTACTATAACGCTAAACAAACCGATACAAAATATGGATGCCAAAAAAAACGCGATGAATTGAGACAATGTAAAACAAAATGGACAATCTTCCTTTGCTAGCTTACCCGTGACGTTTTGCCCCGCCGGCCCGGTGGAAAATCAGCATCATCTTCGCTGTAGGTGGTATTGTTGGCGGAAAAGTTCAGTCCCGGCTCACCGCAGTACGTATATCCGGGGCCACCAGCCTCACTGTAAAGATGGAGAAAATAATGTGCAAAAGAATTAATGTTGCGCTTAGTGCAAATTTATTTTGCAAAATCAGTTTATATAATAAGCTAAGTTTATACAACAGAAGTGTGTAAAATAGAGGAAACATATCAATAAAACTTCACTTTGAGACAATCATTAGTGCCTTTGCTAATTAAATAAAACTTTCCGTGAGCCGTTCATAAAACATATCGTGAAAAGGTTAAGGTCTGTAAGACAAACTTTTCCCCCTTCGCCCCTGCATCCTCATAATGCTCTTCCTATCAAAACGCTCTCTCACACACAGAGAGAGACACACATTATGCGTTGTATATTAAATTACAATGTTGCATCAAGCTGCATCCCTCGGAGAAGGTCAAAGTATGGAGCTGAACCGTTGGTTCACGAGTAACACAAGGACACGATATGTCCCAACTCCGTCCAACCTGTACCATCATAGTAAAATCATTAAAATTATCCTGCTCGGTAAATGTGGACCACCATCTAAAACTCTGTTGCACTGTTGCTTATTTAAAACAAAAATCGTATATGCACCGTAAAATGGAGTACTGCCCGTGCAACCGGTGTACGTACATAGTGGGTTTTTTTTCTCTCGTTTCTTTGCCCATTATTCATTGCTTTAATTCAATATGTGTTTCCCGGTTGCCTCCTGATGCCACACACAGTGAGCTTCGTGTTTAATGGAAGCGGTGATTTACACCCTCACCTTCCATGAGAAACCGAAACCCCAGCGACGTTTATGATGATGATGAGTCGATGAAGAGATGAGATCATAACCAAAGGCGGGCATGCTGATGATTGAGCACTGGAGTACGGCGAAGTTGCCAGCCAATGATCGTACATCCCGTCCCCATTGGTTGCACCGGCTGAATGACTAATGCAACGTTTTCCAACCCCGGTGGCCAGCCATCGCAATCATGTGCCACCCGCACCGGCACACTCCAGCGTCCCGGCACTAGAGCGGTTGATGACCCATGCAGGTTAGGTGGGAAGCAGCAGCGATACGTGCGTTACATTGTAACCGCCAGCCAGGCTGGATATTGTTGAACCCTTGCGCTAATAAGCGCAACACTAATTAGCGCACGTTTTACCGACAACCGTGTATCACAGCGTGTTGATAGCGTCGGTGAGCGTGTGTGTTGACCGTGTCAAGTAGTTGCCAACCATACTGGTGTGCGGTATCAAGCGCACTAGTTAAGCAAGGACCGTTTGAGATTAGTGGCCACTCCAGACCAATTGATGCGCAGCTACAAATTCTCCAACGGAAACCAATCGGTGCCAATCGGGAATAAAAACGGGCCAAAGAGAAAGAAAAGGCAGTCAAGCATCTCAAGGACTCACCAGCCCAGTCCAGGGTGTAGAGTTCCAGCCCCGAAGACGTCAAAAGCCCCGCGTCATCGTGAAGCCACGCGATATTGCCTCGTGAGTGTGTGGAGAGCGTGAGAAATTCGAAAAGCAGCAGACGTGCTACTACCCATAACATTAGCTAGAATGCACTGGGGTGGGAAACCGTGTTTGTCCGCATCACCGCATCCTGTGACTCAGTGGACTCGGAGTCACACTTTCGACAGCATGAGATTGGAATCGATATCGCGGGCTTCCACTCGCTCCGCTCGCACAAGGCACAACTCTTCGGCGAACAAACGGAGCTATTGCAAAACAATAGGTCACAAGGACAACACGGCCGGGGCTCACACGTGAACTCGCGCGTGCTCCAGTTAATGCGAATGCGTCTCCATCACCAACACTCCCTTCGATCCCTTACCGGCAATCCTCCATATACTGATTCGTCCGCATCTCAGGACTATGGTGTCGTTGTTGCTCCAAGCAGCATGAAAACGTGAACCATTTACCAATGGTAATCAGTGGGTAGCACAAATAAATGTATACTAATTTCCAAGACGCTGACGGCTGCAAACCACGTGCTTCGAGCGAATACAGCGGCGGCACAGCTTTTTGCCCGTACCGAACGCGACAGGAAAGTGTTATCGGTCGTCCTGCGGCACGGCAAAGGCCATGCTTCCGCGTGTCAGCTGTCTGCCGCCTCGGAAAACGGCTCGGTTAATGGCTGTTCGAACCACATGGTAAACCGGGCCGGGAGATGGCTTCACCCATTTACAACACAAATTGTCACATGTTTTCGCGCACCTTCGCACAGTTGCCGCAGCATATAGAAATGGTAGACTCCCGGCATAACATTTGGGCATTAACGCTCCGGTGGAAAGTTGTGATGCAAATAGACGCACAGTGCGCAACGTGACGAAAAGTGGCCCGTACCAAGCAGCCAGCACGCGGCTAGAATGCTGGCAAACGGGTGTTTATTTATTTACCTTTTTTGTTAAATCTCACATTTTAATTTCAAATTGATCTCGCACCGCATAGCATAATGGTAATGGGGAAGTGATGGTCGGGATGAATTAAAATGAAATAAAAAATTTGTAAACATGGTATACGGATACCGTTTCGGTGCAAAACAATCTCGAAATGTGGAATAAATTTCATAGTTCGTAATGTGTGTCTATATCCAAATGCTTCATACGGAGAAGTATTAAGTACCGATGCGCATCAGTGCTCGTATTATTATCGTACAATCGAAACGTAAAAGGGAAAGCATCGCTAATGTTAGCAACGCACAACAACAATTTTCAAGCGACCATCACCGTTTGCTAAATTTAGAATAAAAACACACAAACAAATAAATAAATGTGATGCATGAATGGCTTAAGCGAAAATGTTGACAAGGGTTTATTTTGCTTCGCCTAAAAGCTTTAGCAACAATAGCGCTCATTAATCTAGACGATTGCTCTGAAGATGAATTTCCTTAGAAAAATGTATTTTTGTTTTATAACTTCTGTAAAAAAATACTTCCCTTTTCCCTTAGCAACTTTTTCCAATTAATAACATGTAGTTATTGAAAACTCAAAATGAAATTGTCTATCAATATGCTGTAAGCAATTATAGAAAACTTACTGTACTTGAATCAGCAAATTTTTCGCACAAAAATTCATGCATATTCATGATAAAGATTCAAAATCATTCATTTTGATTTATGGATTCATCCTCGATTTTAAACCTTTTTTTTATTTCTTAACCCTTCAGTGACTGTCAAACATTAACATCTTCGTTAAAATGGCGGATGGAATGTCAAATAAACATTCAACACCTAAAAAAAAAAGTTCCTAGTGAATTTATTAATTCAAATAGGATTAGACATTTTTATTGGTGTGATTAACAAATTCTACAATTGAAAGAATGCAGCTATAAAATATAATCCTCTCAAATAGTCTCTGTCTCATGTTAGCTCCCGTGTAGCAAGTAAAACTCATTAGTCAGCCAATGAATGACATCGTTACCAAACGCATCCACGACGCATCACTAGTGCATCCTGCTCAGTATTCACGCTCGTGTGAGGACATTTCTTTTTCGTGCTTCTTTCGTGTTTGAATTGAATGCCAAAAAATAGAAACAACTACCGAAGCCACGACCGTGTGCAGTGGTGAGTAAGTTGTATTTGGACACTTGGCGCTTGGTATACGGAGCATCTCACGTGGCGCCACCTTCTCATGGGTTGGGGAGGGGGGGGACTTTGTTTCCTAGTTAATAATGTTCGCGAACGCAACGATAATTTCCCACCGGATGTATCCGTAGAGTACACCCAGATTAATTGAGACTAGGTCGTCCATCCATCCTGGTGTACGGTAGACGGATCGTTTACCCTGTATCCTGTATAGTTTGCACGGTTTGGCAGGCGGTTTTGGTTCGGTTCGCAAAGGTACTGCCGGGTCTGACTCGTGCATGCAGCTATTTTTACAAGCCCATCTCAAAAAAAGGTGTCCGCTGCAAGCAAAAAGAGGCAGCAGAGATTAGGAGTGATGCCGCCCGAACCTGAACACCAGACACACACACACACGAGCGTTGTTAAAGGCAACAATAAGAAGAAGGGAACAAAACCGGCAACAACAAACTATTTGAGCAAATGCCAACAAACGTGACCGAACGGCAGGGTGGCACACCACCGGTTGGGCCTCCACCAATCCCGGTTGAACTGCACGGCGACATTAACCAAACGGACACGATTTGCCGAACCCCCAAACGGGGCACGGGTGCTGTTGGGATGGGGATGCTTGGTTTGGTATTTCTTACGAAAGCGAATGCGGGCGTTGGCATCTACCAAAAACAAATAAAGCAAAATAAAACCTTAAACCTGGCGCTTCCTCACATGCTGCAGCGAACGAACCACGCTGCATCTTAATGACCGGTGCACAGAGGGTGGTTCCGATTTCGTTGTGTTCGTTTTTTTTTTTATAGCCATACTTAGTACATTTATTTTAAGCCAAATTAAAGCATAATAAAATGAAGCTGCAACGTCACGTTGCTAGTGAATCGAAGATTGTACTGGAAAGGAAATTCATTGCAATGAGAAAATGGAAATTCATTAAGCGACATTGATCTATAAATGAATCCCATCACACACATGACGTACTCGTACTCGCAAGTAAAGATTCACTCGACGTTGGCATTTCTTAAGGCTATTTTTTCCCCAAATTCTAATTCGTCACATACTTCTCGCACGCAAACAACATTTGGAATTTGGTCGATCTGCCGAATCACGCCCAAAAACCTACGGCTAATGAAAACTACAATCACAACAATCACCAAAAAAAAACACGCCACGTCAGTGGCATTGTGTGCTAAAATTAAAAATAAAGCAAATGGCCACCAAACAGAATAAAACAAAAAAACAACACGTATTTGACACGGTTTGAAAATAGAAAAGGCGCGGCAGAAGATCCTAGAAGCATTCCACCCAGCAACGCGTAACGCGTGGTGGCAAGCAGAATTGAACTGATTCATTCATTTCGTTCCGTTTGGATGTTTTTGTTAGGTTAGCAGTGAGAAAAACAAACAAAACCCACCCCCCCGTTTAGATGACTGCAACTCCGCTAAACACGTGATCGGGTCTGGTTAGGCGTCGAAGCAAAGCAAGAAAAAAACAATCGCTCCTCGCTCATTGGAAACGTTTCCGTTGTTGAACGGTCTTTTTTTTTTCTTGCGAAACTGCGTATCCTACCGTGGCCTGTTGTAGGGCAGAGAACCAATGCAAGAGCAAGGTTGGTTCGGTTGGTCTTTTGCCGAAACAACCTGTTGCTTTTTTCAAGCGTAACCTGCCAACATCACATCGCATTCCATTCGCAAAACACTTCCGCCATTCGAGCGTTGGTTTTTGTTGCGGTTTCCTGTCTTGAAAACTTCGCATTTGTAAGCTTCTAATTGCTAGCGGTTGCAATATGTACGGGACGAATGCGTCAGGCATGTGTCAGCATCGCATCCCATCCGGAAGTGCCATGCGAACCGTCTCGACGGGAAGCGGGTGTAGGTGAACGTGCCTGCAAACTGCATTCTTGCCCTGCCTATGCCCATCTTCCCGACGGTTCAATGCCATTCTCTCTCTTTCTCTCTTTTTCTCTCTTTTTCTCTCTCTTTGTTACCGGGCCAGTACACAAGTGTCATAAACACGGTACGTAACGTGACGCGCCATTGTGCCCGTCTACACTACTCTCACCCAACCCAACCTATCCTTCCACGATCGTGTGATCGTGTGAAATTTCTCGCGATTTGTGCATCACTTGCCGAGATCCGGCATCGAGCGAGGCAGGCCGAAGCGCAAAAGAACGCGCGCGCAACGCCAAACGTCAATAAACTCATCGAAGGTTACACTCGCGTGCATACGGTGCATCGGCGTAAGTGTCGCCCGTTGATGATCTTGCCCACCACACTGCTGTCGTGCGCCCAGTACAGTGTACAAGCCACGTTTTGTGTAGCAAGTGTAGAAGGTTGGCTTTGTGTAAGACTCGGAACGCTGCCTATTTGTTGCGTTTCAATTTACGAGAGATGGGGTTTTAAGCTTAAATTATTTTTTAAACCACAAACGAAACAACTTGCTTAATGAACAGTACGTTCGTGCAATCTGGATGAACGTTTTGTTTTTGTTTTTCGGAAACACCCGATATAAGCATGACTTATTGTTATTTTAAATTTTCATCACGTGTACCCATATCAGGGCCAGACCTTTCCCCTCCTTCGACCACCCTTCCCTCCCCCCCTCCACCCCTTGCCACATAAATGCTTATATTGTGAATATAACAGCAGCAGGGCACGATCGCAGCGAATGCGTACTGTCGCTGCCGGTTCGTACGCGGAAATGAACGGAATCCGGCGGCGGGCAAACTCATCAACAACGGGCCGCAGTGTTGCTCACGTGTTGCCTGCATCGCACAATGTGCGCTAGTGCAACATTCGGAAAAAAACCCCCGCCGAATGAAAAAAGCAAAACAAAACCCAACTACCCCACACACACACAGAGACACAGGAGCTCGTACCATCGGCCGACGACCATTGCATTGGCAGCCATCAGCAGGCGCTAAAAGTATTATTCCACACACAACACAGCACACCGCACACGACACATTCGCTCGGTCTTGCTTTTCCGCCCTATGCGCGCGCTTTGTGTGCGTCGTTTCGGGCGTAGAATTTCAGGCGATCTGCTGGCGACCGCCTCCCACACACAGCCCACACACCGCTAACCGCTGTCTGTCTTGCGCATGGGGAAACGTCGCAGCTCCGTCGCTCCTTTCCCTGCGAACGTCTTGGCGCTCCGCTGCCAAATGGTCCAAAAGAGTGTACGTTGTGTGTGTGGGTATGTGTGTGTGGCAGGGTGGCGTTTCGGGCCGCTGTCGGCAACAAGTGTTCGCGGTGTATGGTTCGCGCACCATTAAGTCAAGTGTCCGTCTGTATGCGAGTACCGGTGGCAACGTCTACCCGGCCTGGTTGTCTCTATCTATCGAGCGTTCGAACGTTCGAGGGGGATGATATTTATACATAAAACAAGCCACACACACACACAGATAGAGCGCAGAAAATAAATATCCGCCAGGCGCAAAACGTTGCTTGGCACGCCAAACCCCTTTTGCTGCACGTGATAGCGGCGTGGTGTGTCTGTTGTATTTTTTTTTACCTTCTTCCTCTCCTTGCGCCCTCCTCCAATGCCACCCCCCCCCCCCCCCCCCTTGTGGTACTTTCGGGTGGCTTATTTTATGGCCACCTATCTTTCTCTCTCTCTCTCTCTCCACCCCGCCTATCGTTAGCTCGTTTTCGTTATAATCGTGTCGCGCATCGTACCGACGTCATGCGCCGTTAAATTACATGCCCACCAGCCAGCAAAGCCGTCGTGATGCTTAGCTCGCGCCCCTAGACTCGCGATGATGGATTGCGATTAACGCAGGTTTTGTCCGTTGTGCATGCAGCCACAGAACAAAAGTCAACCACTTGACTACAACGATCACGGAACGATCGGTGGATGTGGTAATACGGCAAACTTTGCACTTTGTTAGTAAATGTGTTAGATTTGTTTTATACAAACAAGGAAATGATTAACTAGATAGTTTATTTCCCGTTCTCCAACTGGATTGTACAGAATTTTGTGAGATTTAAGCGCAAACATTCTGAAGGCACTTCTGGATGCTTTTCAAGTTGAGCTAGAATGTGTCGAGGTAATTCTGGAATCCTTTCTAGCTTCGGGAACTTCTGGAAGTTGAACTCATTTCTGTTCAAAGCTCTCTTAATTCAATGCTTGTACAGTGTCAGACAAATTTTAATAAAACACCTAGATATAATCTTTTTTGTTTAACTTGGAAAAATGTTCTGAGGAAGAAAGGATTCCAGATCTACCTATACATATTCTAGTTCAACAGGAACAGAAAGCACTTTCTGGGTCTCGTTGAAAAGGAAATTGATTCCCTTCAACGCTTGTTCAACTGTTTTTCACTGTCGCTCTCGACACTACTGTAGTAAAACTTACAAAAGAATTTCACAAAATTTTGCTGATTTGGCCTGTTCAACTCGCAAAAACCTGGCAACACCCCTAGGCATATGCGTGTCTGTTGACCGGACGTAAAGATTCGATCGCGATATTGTTGCCTGCATGTAGCGGGGCCACCTAGAGCCTACCCCCTCCACTCCCACCCATGCCCCTTCTTATAACCCAACAACTCCCCTCAATCCAACGCCCACAATGTGACTGGCAGTTGCAATGCGATATCATATTAATTAATTTATTTATGTATATTCTTTCACGCTAGATTTCCTGTCTCCGTAGCACCGTGGCGACAATGTTTGTGTCCATCCAGCTGGGCTTAAAGGTTTTTTTCTTTCTTTGCTGGATTTACTATTTACCACCCCCTTTCCCCCTCCCTTCCCCTATTCCCTCCCTTGTGTCTTTTCTTGTGTGTATGTGTGTGCGCTGCGGTCGTTTATCGACATAAATTAATCTCCCACCCTGTAGGCGCAAAGAACGCAAAAACCCGGCAACGTGCGCTGCAATTGCAGCCCCAAACGCGCTTGCAGCGCACGATTGCATTCCGTCACGAGCGCACAATTTCCGTGTGAGCAGAATGAACCTGCTTTGCGTAAGATCTCTGTACACGCTGTACCCGTTGCCGTTGCCAAGAATACTCGAACAGATCAGCAAGATCCATGAAAGGGTTTGCTATTGGTTGGTTGTTCGCTCCCTCGCCCGCCTGCTACAAACACGACCAACCGGTTTGTTGTTGATGCTGTTGATCCATCGATTCCAGCAAAAGAATGCAGCTTACAGGCAGGTACCACGGGGCCCAGGCAAATCATTTCTGGAACGAAGCACGAACCGCGGTTGCGTCCACTCTGGTCGCAAACTGTCCAATTCCCTGGGCTGCTGATGCTTTTTCCATCTGTGCACTTGGCACGGCCTTGTACGGCCAAGTAAGTGCACTTTATAGATATTAATGTATACAGCCTTCCTTCTATTAATCTTATGCAGATGAAAGTTTTCGGTCTAAACGGACCTATACCTGTGTGACAATTAAGCAACGCCGAGTTTTAGTACTAAAATGGATCAAAATATGCATCGAGCTCACATAAGTACATTGCTGAGGAACGTTGGAATTGCAACCATAGAGCAAGTGGAATCGAGACTGCCCACCACACAGGAAATTCCTCGTCCCCCCGAGGGCAGATCAACAAACGCAGGCGAGTATTATTTATAGCACAGAACGCAAAACGACCCATGCCTGCCATAGCATAGGCGATACAGGGAGGCCAGTCAGACTTTGATGATCATGATCAATGTAATGCCATCGACATACAAACGCTGTCGATGTAGCATGGTTCTGCGCCGTAACACGGCACAAGAATGTGCAGAGTGCCAGCGGGAAGCACTAGTTAACCTTCACTTCCTTCCGACGTGCTGCGATCGGGAAAATTAAACACCCTGGGCAGCAAGATTTTAAAGGAATCGTGGAGTCCGTATGCCCTGCAGGTGTAGGAACAGATACTTTCGACACGAGCGAAACGTTTCACTCGCCGTTTGGCTGTTTATTTACGCGATCATCTCACACCTGGTACGCCATTCGAGTGCTGCTTTCGAATCAGCTCAACCAGTAATGCTCCAAATCTGGAAGGATGGATGCACGTGCCCGACCGATCGTGATGCGCTTATAAAATCTGCGGGAGTCGAGTGTGGACACAACCAGTTAGCAGCGATCGCTTGCTTTTCAAACATTTGTCAATCAACCTTGGCTGGGTGGGCATAGCTGGTCGGCTCAGACTTGGGCCATCATCCCGACGCTAATCAAACTCCATGCGTCACATTGGCCTCGTTCGTTGCAAAAACAACCCAAAAAAAAAAGCACACACACACAAAATTGGAAATACCACAAATGGTATTTCGCGTAAATTCGCTACAACCACGATCGTGTTCCTTCGATGTTTCTGATGATCCGAAAAGAAAAACGAACCATTCTCACGTGAGCTTCATTTGTGCCGAGCGAACCTCCCATTCCCAGCATTGACCACCGGAATATGTGGTGCAATGATAGGGGCGGGAAAAGAAATATATTTAGCAAGTAGGCAGCAGTAGCTTGAGCAGCAGCAATGTTTGTCGTGGCGCTTTTGCCACCCCCCCTTTTTTTTTTCGTGCGCCAACTTATAATGTAAACATTTTAACACGGCCCGGGTGTCATGAAACTGCATGCACATTCTCGGCTTTGCCGTCGCCGCCGTCCATTCTGTCCGAGGACGCAAAACATTTCCTTGGGCGGATGCATGGCAAGTGGAGGTTAAAGTGTGTTTACTTAAACTCGATACGGGCGTCAATGCGCGTAAGAAGGTTTCCATGAAAAATTTTCTGCACACTGGGGCGAAGGTTTGCCTTTTTTTTTTTTTGTTTTTTGTTTTTTGCTGCAGTTGCTGGCATTGTTTTGGGAACCGTTCTTAGATGCTTTCCCCTGGCGAAAGCAGCATTTGCAAAGAAGGCAGACGATATTGAATCGCAAAAAAATTACCCATTTTTAAGAGGCTTAATGTTTCAAGAGCCTTTTGTTTTCATTTAACAGGAAATGAGCCAGACAGTGGCGGACCTACGCTCTCCGTCTGCTATGAATAGAGCAAAACAAGAAGAATTAAAAATGTTTTAAAACAAGAACTCAAACAGCGCAGTGTAGTAGCAATCTTTATTAGCTATTAATTAGCATAAAGTTATACACAGCGATTATACTACAATTGTGTACAATTTTTAGGACGAGTTTTCCCACTCTTGGTTGCTCGCTAGATTCGGAGGAAATGGTTTGTGAGTCTCAACTTTTACCAAAAAGCAGAGAGAATTTCCAAAAAGGCATCTTAAAAACAAGTAACACCAACACTCGGTGTAAAGTTCATTTTTCGTCTTGTTCTCGGCTTAAAGTCTATTTTTTTTCGTAAGTTCATCATTTTGGTTAATATACCTTTCAATTTAAACTATTTACATATGTACTATAACGAAGTGTTTCTAGTACTTTTATGCAAAGCAAAAAACAGGATATCTCTTCAAAGCAAATGTATCGCCAGAACAATCATTCCCTTCCAGTGCGTTCCACAGTGAGCGTTCAAAGATGAAGTTCAAGATCTCACTAGCACACGCACACAACACACACTACGCATAGAGGGTGCGGAACCAAGCGTAAAGAAATATAGCGCCAGTCACCAATCTCCGTCCGGTCCGTCAAGCCTACTCACCGATGGTAATGTTTGTGATCGCGCGATGACGCTTGTTGGATTGATTTTAAATGGCAAAAACGTGCGACCGGGACAACGATGACGATGGTGGACAACAGTTGCCGTGTGCGCACGGTTACACTCGTCGTTGGACTAGCATTGGTTGTACCTCCCACCCCCTCCCCCATTTACGTACACCCCTAACACCCCCCTTTCCTAAGCCCGGGGATTGGATTAACTTACTAAACAAGCGGTAGAACTACCCTTCACTGTCATGATATCTGATGAAAAAGTTTCTTTAAAATAAAACCATCAACATGTTCAGCAGTGCGGATAAATTGTTTCTAATAAATAGAAATTAAAATATTATTTATCTTACACAGTCGGTGTGAACCATTTGCCATAAGCGAATTCCATATTAAGATACAATAAAACATTTTTTATTACCGACTTACTGTGTCCGCACACTAGCGACTTATCAATGCATGGCTTTAACCGATCCGTTAACCCAATCTACCGTCAGCAGACGTGATCGTGCGAGCGCCAACGAAATGCGAACGCGGAAATTGATCACCCTGATCGGCGGTCGTACCGTTTGTTGTCGTGTCCGGCACAACAACAACAGCAACAAAAACAACCGTAAAAACCCGTCATGATCCCTCCTTCAGCCAGAGCTCGTTACGGTGCCGCCTTGCCGGCTGACGCGGTATGCATGGTATGGACGTCGGTATGTGTCGGTACTCTTGGTGAACGTGTGACAGACAAAGTTGATTTTTAATTCTCTCTCTCGCTCTCTCTCTCTNAAAGAACCTAAACAAACAGTGGCTAAAAGATATGATAAAATGCGCTAAAGACGGGAACGGTCAACCGAAGAGAGAAACGAAACAAAACAAAAGAAAAAAAAAATAAAAAACCCCACCCAGCAGCAAAAGACACTTGCGAGTGGATCGAAACAGTGAGGAAACAGCCACAGTGTTGCCAGTGTGCATGATCATGTGGTATTTTTGGGGATTGTGGCTCGCCCTCCTTCCGCCTCCGCCTTCCTTATCTTGTCTCTTCATTTTACCTTCTCGCCTCGACACGACAAAAACACGGCCCCAAACATGGGTGATGGGTGGTGCTGGGCAAGAGTCTTTCTAAAAATAGCACCCGACACGCATGACCAGCATCGTGGGGCGGTGACCACGCGAATTGTGAGGTTTCTACGCAAACATATTAATCTGCGCGCGTGTATGTTGCTTTGCCTTTGCTTGGTGTGCTGTTCGTACAGTAAAGCAAAAACCAAACAAAAAAAAAAGACACAATCCAGCCACCAGCCGTTGACCACGCTGCAATGGGCGCGATCGGTAGACTGTAACCAGAGACAAGTAGCAGGCAAAATCGTTCGGGATAATGGTTTCTTTTTTTATAAACTGTGTTTTTTGTTGTCTGTTTGTTTGCGTAAAGCAACAGACATGTGTTATCATTTAATTGTTGATCGGTATGCGTTTTTTTTTTTGTTGCTGCTCTTGTACCTCGTTTTGTTGTTAATCGTGTGACAACATGGTTTATGGGTTTCCAGAACTTTATTATGTGAGAGTAAAAACCAGTTGCTCGATTTCTTTCTCTCTTCCGGTTTATTTTTTCTAGCACACATGCCACACATTTTGGACATCGCTTCCGTGGTGATCTCATCGCACCGTCTAGCAGCGACGTCTAGAGTCAGAATTAATTCTCCAGGAAAAGCAAGCGGGGAGCCAGTTTTCTTGGGAAATCCTCCAGCACCACCACACCGACTCACCATAAACGGCTTTTCCCGTGCATGGTTGTGCTGAAAAAGGAAAACAAAAATACGCCAGCACCAGCGTTGTTGCCACAATGGCGTGCGCACTAACGGTTACGAAGGTTACGGTGGCTGGAAAATCGTAGTATGACCCAGACTATAATTTGCTGCAAAGAAAAACAGCCCCCTCCCCCCTGTACACACACACACACACACACACACAAGCCGGTACACGTGACGGAAAATTTTTGCCTGCCTTTTGCTCGGTGCCAACCGCAACCGAAGCACGAAACGCTTGAACCGTTGCACGCTTGGCAACAAGCAACCGCGGTCTCCAGGGCGATCGGTTAGATAGCACCGAGCCGCTGCCCGATTGATAAGTTTGTGTGCAACGTTTTAAGGTTTGGTTTTTGTTTCATTTGAAGAACATGGCAAATAAGTTTTGTTTAATGAAATGGAAATTGTAATATGTTATGAGATTTTCTTGATATAACAATAATTAATTATTCATCACGTAGTAAACTGCACAACAGTAAACAAAATATTAAGTGTCATTTTCATTACCTTTTCAGTAATGCTAGTAAAAGGGCGAACGTTTCCTATTTGATTCAGCACCAAAAAAAATACGTAGAAAAGTTTCCAGTTTATTTAAGGAATTGATAAAATGACTATAATTTTCAATAAACACATTATGCCCTATTACTTTATAGTATAGCCAGCACCAGTTATAGCAATCAATCCTTACCGTGTGCGTACGGTTTGGAAGCAATAAAAGCGGACGGGCAAAAATAGCCTATCCAACCGACCGGAATTGATAGTAAACCCACCCGATCGGCAATTGTTAGCGCGTACCGTACCGTAGCACAGCCACAGCGGTGAATGCGAAAAACCGTGCTAAATATAACGCACTCCACACCAAACCAAGGACTCCAGGGAAAATTCCCCAAAACCCGCCCCAATCCCAACCGCTCCGTACGCCCTTTTTTTTCTCGCCGCTCCACGGGCGAGTGTGGTGTATTTTTAAAAGCAGTGGAAAATAAACACCCCCCAACACCGGGGCACATCGCGTGACGGAAACGTGACGCAAATAGTGTGCACGCGAATGGCACACATACTATCAGTAGCAGACACACACACACACACAGAGACACAGGCGTGCGGTTGGTGCCGGATGTATGTTATGAACGGGCTGTAACCAAACTAACAATTTGTATCCGTATTCCGTCAACCGTAAGTGTAACTAACTGGACAGATATTTCGTACAAGTTTTGTAACGTTCCTGTAATTATAGTAAGCTTTCCCATAAAAAGTTTCCCATAAACATTATTAAACCATTATTTGCAAAATACCTTTTCTATCCTCAAAGTATCGTAAACCAACGGCTGCTAAATATACACAAGAACGCAGTAGCAAAAAAAAAAAAACAAGAGTGATTCCCAAACCTGATAAAAACAAACTTGTTTACACACTGTGCGCACTGCCGTACTAAAAATAAATTGTCACACACGCACATTGGCGAATTGTTCGTCAAACGTCGATGCACCAGGCCACGATCGCGCAAACTGGTTGGTTTCGGTGGTGGCAAAAAGAAAAAGCATAGCACACAACAGTGAACCACAATCAAATTCGGCAAACCAAAGCTGTTCGGAGGAGCAAACAGAGGAAGCAAAAGCAAACCACACCCGAGGGTCGGGGTGAAACGCTAACGAACGAGCCAACATCATGCTCGCTTGCTATCAGCGTTGACCTTTCGATGGTACAGTAAAACAAGAACAGATGCGTTCCGGCTGGACTTTCGTACCGGGCCCGACCGACGAGGTCGGCTAGCGATCATTCTAGTAGGTTTGGCCCGTTTGCTCAGCGATGGTCGGTTTCGGGTTTGTTGCAATTCATCGTTGGCATCTTCATCATCACACGACCCCCGGGCGTGTGGTACGACCCCTTGGTGACCCCATCGCTTGTGGCGCATAATTATTCCCGCCCAAAACTCGTTTCAATCCGATTCGGTTCCGATCGTACCGAGCATCTAATAAGTGGATTCTTACGTATGTAGAGCGTTAGCAGTCAATACAAAACAAAAACAAAAACACCAAACCCAAACATTTGGCATGCCACATTCATTGATAGGAGCCTTCATGGGATGGGTTTGCGTCTGAGCTAAGGGATTTTTTTAAGTCATCTTTCGTGACGACCTCCTCGGCGCTCCTAGCCGAACGGTAATTTATTTTGTTTGATTTTTGGTCGATTGTTTCGCTCTTTCCCATTCTTGCCAATGGCTCTAAGCCGACCGATAAGTAGCGCGTTCGCCATTTTCCGAGCTGTTGCTAGGGCGTGTGCTAAGTGTATTACGTGGTAGCTACGAAATTCGGTTGCATCCAGTATCAGGCCAAAATCGGGATGCCATCATCGCACCACGGCAAGAAACCTGACGCAATCATGGATCGTGTGTGATCGGCGGAAGAAACGAAAAGGATCGCGAGATCATTACGAAAACGACGGATTAATCGGAGCGGAAAATGTTAGCGCTGTCTACCGATCGATAGCCGCTCACTTTGCGATGTTCGCCTGAAACGCTCAAAACATCGAACCAAGTGACCATTCATAATAAAGATGGGCGGCTGGTTGTGTGTTTTTTTTTGCTTTGCATAGTTATTTGTTCACACCTCGCGTTCAAATTCTACCAGCCCAACATTAAAACACGGCTTGTGGCAAAAGCGTCGAGAGTGTTCGACGAAAACAAATGAATAAATCTCGGCCAACTCGGCAACAACCAACGCCATCGTTCTCGGGCCTAAATTTTTTTTATTCACTTCGTGACATGCGTTTTGAGAAGATTTTGGATTTTTTGTTTTTTGGTAGAGGCATTCATATACACACAAACGCCGGTTTTTATGCTCGATCGGACAACACAACGGGTGCAAAAATAGCATCCTTTCCACCCCCGGGGGTTTAAAAATAACACATATTCCCATCTGTTAAGAACATTCGCTGTAAGCCGCGTTTCGTCAGCTGTAAGCCATAACGATTGCATGCAACATTTTTAATCGACATTTAATTTGCCCAAATCGAAGGACAAAACACGCGAAGAAATGTTTTTACCTTTTGCCGTTCGGCAAATCACTTAGCAAGTAAACAACAACAACAAAAAGCCAAACCGCTTGTTTGAAAGAAATTCAAATCAATTACACAGTGCCGATAACCGATACCGTGCACCGGATACAACACATTTCCGGCTGTTGTCATAACGTTGTCTTATCGCATAAAACAGCAAAGAAAGAAAGAAAAAACGTACCATCATCACCTACTTTTAACAAACGCGCAACATCACTGATTTGAGCTGCCATTTTTTATCGATCGATCGACAGAATCGCGCATTATCGAACGGGAACACGTGAGGTGTAAGTATTGGGCACTTACACTTAACCGTCCGATAGCGACCATTCGGATCCCGATTCGTACAGCGATAGCTGAATGGGGTTCCCGTGCGTGTGCGTTAGTATCAGATACGGAATCTTTTGAACTCCGATGTAGTAACACCGAACACAGCCGATTGGATGTCGTTTGATACATACTGCAAGCCTTTACTACTACCTTCGTAGTAGCTGCTTCGGCGGCCCTCGCTTCGTGCGGATAATGTAGCGTACTGCGCCGCAGATTTTTCCAATTTCCCATGGACCGTTGGACGGGTAACTGGCACCATGTTCCGACGCATTACCGTCAGCTATAGCACATCGGCTGACTCACACGCTAGATCACGTGATCGGCGGCAGCAACAGCCAGAAGCAATAGGCACTGCCCCCGGTTCACACTGCGCGCCTGATTACGCCGGGTGGTGTTTGTTCGGTTCGCTCCCCTAACCTATCCGGTTGGCTGCCGGTGTGCCGTAATCAGTGAAAGAGAGCGCGATGATTGCCACGCACACAACGCTCGCTGCGCTTCAAGTGCAACCGGGCGAACGCGATCCAGCTCCTGGACGGAATTCTATTACGGGCGCTTACCGGTCAGATGCCGGGATGTAGCATTGGAGTTTATTAAATTTCACTGCCACACACACACACGCGCGGGCAAAACACGTTCTTTGTTAAGCTGCGTCAGCAGATGAGTGTGAGCGATCTGTGTGACCTGGTTTGATCATCATCAGCAGCAAGTGCTTGCGCTGCATAATAGGATATCGAGGCCGGTCATAAAAAAAGGCTAGTAAACAACTAGCGCGTTCATAGCATTTGAGCATGGAACGAAATGTTCATACAAACCCGGCAAAGAAGAAAGAAAGATAAATCCATACACTAAATCACGTTATCGTTCCAACGAAACTGATGCAAAATAGACCCCAGCGACGACACGCGAACAAGATGATCAAGCAGCGAATTTATGTGTGACACCCGTAAACAAGTGCTAGCACTGCGTTGATAGGGCCGATCGCGGAATCTATCGCACACCACCACACCAGAGGCAGAGTTTGCACTGGACTGGATCACCTGACACGGCGAGGGCATACGACAGTACGAGGCGCGTCCCTCCGTCTGACACGCACACCACGGTCCACGGTCTCCACCCTGGGGGAGACCCTCGCACCCTCCGCGTGTGTTTCTGTCCCCCTGTGTCCGTGTATGCCACACGTGATAACATTTCCCCGTAGTGCGCACCCGTGTGTGTGTGTGTGTGTGTGTGTGTCCCCGGTTGTTATGATTGTACGAACCGAGACAAGAGCGATGAGCGTTACTGTTGTTGTTGTTTATTTTTTCTCTTTCTTCGCAACCTTTTTCACCCGCCATGATCGGCTTGGCGGTTGAACTCTCTTATCAGTACAACAGAAATAGCATCGTCAACAGTCAAGCAGCAGAGCAACAACGCACCAACGCTCTAGGTCTTTCTACGTGCAGCGATGGGAAAGATATACCAACCAAGATCGACGCTCAACTTCACGCGACGATCGATCAACGTTGCGCAGTTTATCCACCACTGACAGAGGCTCAAACTTAAGATCAATTGATCATCAATTCAAAAAGGTTTATTTTTACAGTACAAAAGCTACGACTCAGCGACTAACTAAAGAAAACAAGTGTTGTCTGCTGATAACACAAAGGTCAAGATACAAACGATCAAACGATCCTCTTTTTATAGACATCTTTGTAGAGACATCTTTGTCCCACTTCAATCGATACCATTTCCAATCATAATCCAAAGCTAACCCTTGCCCAAAAGCATAGCCTACGTGACTAAAAACCATCCGTTCCGCCATGTTGGAAGGAAATCTGTTCGGGATGCGGAGAAGCCACCTGTCAGAGGTCAGCGGTGTGGTGTTGAAGCGTAGACAAGCGAACAGGGTCGCACAAACTAAAGCCACGTTTTTGGCCCGGTCTGTTGCTTGGGTAAAGTTTTCTGTCTGGATGTGCGACACACGCAGCAACGCTTATCTACCACCACGCGTACGTTCGCGCACGCACACAAGCACACAGCCGCGCCGCGTCTATTGTTGATAAGCCAGTTCACAGGCAAGCAAGTGAACTAGTGGCGGCGCCTGGTACTGTACCGGGCAACCGCTACATCGTGCAACGATGGGAGTTAACGCTGCGTTTTAAACTTTTACTGTCGCATCGTGCGTCTCGCTCTGTGCCGTGTGTATTGGTCGCGCGCGCACGTTAGAGTAAAACGTACGCCCGCTACCAAAAACCCGACCTGCCTGTTATTGTTAACGACGAGCGCCTTTATTTGTTTGCATTCAGTTTCCACGTTCCGCCCGTTCCGCGACACCCCGGTTTCACAAGCTCCAGAAAGGGGCAGGCTTAAGTATATTGCTCAGCAGGCGGCAAAACCAGACTGCGAGGAGGGCCGTCGGTTGATGGAGAAAAGCAAAACAGAGGAAAAGAGAAGCAAGAAAAATCACCTCCGTTGACACACTGACGTCAGACTCAAGTGGTGGTTCTACACGGCCCGATTAGCACCCAACCGAATGGCGGAACGCAGGCTTTTTTTTGTGGATTTTGCAAACAACTAAACAGGGAAGTAAATGCTCGCAAGTGGTGTTGGTGGTATCGGTCGAGCACTGTTTAATCCCTTCTCCTCTACACGTGACCACTTGTCGCCGTGCGGTAAGTGTGTGAAGCTTGCTTTGTCCATTAGACAAGTGTCGTTTAGCACATTTGCTGCCATTGCAGGACGGTTAACCGTCATCGATGAAGCTGCTGCTTCATACTAGTGATGGGTAAATTCGACAAAAAAGCGGAATCGCTTCCGAATGACTCCTCTATTTTCGGAAGCGATTCCGGAAGGTAGGTGCAATACTCCGAGTTCGGAGCCGTTTGGAACCGTCGGAGCCGTCCGGAGCCGTCGGAGCCGTCCGGAACCGTCTGGAACCGTCCGGAGCCGCCGGAGCCGTCCGGAGCCGCCGGAGCCGTCCGGAGCCGTCGGAGCCGTCCGGAGCCGTCGGAGCTAGGATAGGATAATAAAGGATACTTTTTTTAATACATTATACCAAATTTATTAAAGTATACTTTATTTTACATAGATTGCCCATTTTTTTATCTCTTTTTACTCTTGTATTTACTATTGTTATAAAGTAACAATGTGCAAGTATATCAAAAATATCAAAAGTGGGCAATCTGTCCAAAAAATGAGCTATATGGGTAAAATAAAGTATACTTTAATAAAAAATACGTATAATGCACTTAATAAAGTATCCTTTATTATCCTATCCTAGCTCCGACGGCTCCGGACGGCTCCGACGGCTCCGGACGGCTCCGACGGCTCCGGACGGTTCCGGACGGTTCCGGCGGCTCCGGCTGCCGACTGGCGGCTCCGGACGGTTCCGGACGGCTCCGGACGGCTCCGGACGGCTCCAGGCGGAATCGTGGTTTTGACTTAGCCGGAATCGGAGCCGGAGTCAAAATGCTCGGAAGCGGTTCCGAGCCGTGGGTGCGGTTCCGAGAACCCATCACTACTTCATACCTTCTAATCCTGTTTGTGGCAGAAAGCTAATATTCAAAGCACAGTAAAATCAACCCGATCAACCCCCCCCACATCGAATGGCCAACGTGCAAACCATCATGCGTTAAACCAACGTATCTGAACTATTCCCCTTCTTTAGGGATACCATCAGTAAAAGCTTCAGTGTACGGACGTATTTGCAGACAAAACGTGCGTTCGCCTGTTTAAAATCGTGTGTAATTCGATATATAAATAAACCGTCCACCAAGCATTGGAACACGTTGGAACGCTCGCAACATCAGGATCGTGGCGCAAACACCAGTGTCAGCAGTTTTGATCTCGCATCCCAAACCGGTCCCCGTCGGGTCCGGTCAGCCAGCCATCAAACCGTACTCGCGTACTAGGTAAGCAACCTTGACAGAGGTCAAGAATTTATCATACCAAAGTGGCCCCCAACCACAGCCGGGCGGTCAACGGCAAACTTCACGCGTGTTGCTTTAGGATATTTATTTAATTCAACCACACACACACACACTAGCTTCAGCATCTTTGTGCTGTCCGTGGCGCCACCAGCGTGGAGCGATAAATCTAGCTCCAAAGTAGGCTGACGACGCAAGTTTGGCGAAGCTTGCTTGGGGATCGTGTGTGCGTTCTTATTCTATGGGAAAGCCGGGTGCATCTAGTATGCATCATCACAACAAACAAAGAAGTCAAACCAACTGTACGTACCTCTCGTATTTCAAAGAATGCGGTGCATGACCATTCGTTGCTTCCCAGTACGCTTCCATGCTGCTCCTCTGCTGGAATTCTTCGCTAACAATAGCGTTGCCTCACACACACGGATTTGCCACACGTTAATTCACGCGATCGCGCACGGTTTTTTTGCTTTTTGCTTTTTGCACCAACAAAAACGACAGGGAAGCTGTTCGGCACGCAAATTTGGTTGATTTATTGGAAAACCCTGGGAAACACAAATCCCTTCCCCCCTGACACACACACACACACACACTAGCAGCACTATGCACACTCACTGTGTGTAGCACGAGCACTAAAAATTTGCTGCCACGATGCGTAATAATGGTGTGACACGCACGAAGAAGCACACCTTCAATATAGCGATCTCCGGCAAAGGTGCGCACGTTAATGTGATCCGCGTACTGCTGCCTACGACCGAGCTAATGCGTCTCTTACAGGCGTATCTCGATGAGTCTTCACAACAACAACAACCGCAAAATGAAATTGGGTACGAATGCACAAACTACTGCTACCTAGGACACACTTCGTACACCACCTCTTTCACGTATTTCCGCCGGCAACACGCGGATGCTTGCGATGCAAAAATTACGGGACAGTTTGTACGGATGTCCACCGGTGCTGCTGTACGGCTGGCTGGTGCTCCAGTGGCGTCCGACCGGATGTTCGGGCGGCTGTTCCGGCAGGGCAGTGAAGCGGGTCGTGCGGTGTTTTCCTCGTACCGGACCGTCCCTCTATGATGTACCAGACGGAGCAGAAGTGCGTGTAGCGCGGCTTGCGGAAAAACGAACGGACACGTTTGTTGTTGTCGAGCAGGAGCGTATTCTTCCCGGTCGCTGCCGCTTTACACATGAAATCCGTTGTTGAAGGTAACGTCGGAATGGAAAAGAAAAATGGGAACACACTGCAACGGGCCGCTCGGGTTGTCGCCCGGGGGGGGTTGGGTTGTCCGAAAAAATGTGATTAAAACCCGCAATGAAAAACTGCGCGCCCTTTTCGCTGCTTCACACGGGCTCTAAACGACCCTTTACGATGATCCACGGGAATGATTGGATGACAGCGACACACACACACACACTTCACACACTAGCGGATACACTTTGTTTGGCTTCCTTCCTATCACTCACGCACACACACGCGCGCGCGCTCTCATATATCGCGCATACAGACGCTCGCACGGTCACGCGTGACACTTAGCGCCAGACGGCAGAAGGGAGTAACAGCACAGATTCTACTTGATTATGTACTTCACACTGGAATTCACGAAGAACTTATACATGAAGGCGGTTTTTGGTGGTTGTCGCAGACGATCCGTCGATCGTCGACCCGGGCTGGAACGGCGTTTGCCTTGCCGTTGCGAACACTGCACGCACGGTCTATTACTCCCGGTGGGAAACACTACCGTGTGCACGGGGATCGATCTAGTTTTGTGGTTTTGCTAATCTAGGATGTCGGCTGATTGACAGCACGGCGTGTAGGCTAGTAGGCCTTGCCTTAAACTTGCTTACTTTGTTGCGGTGTCTTCGCACCAATCTGACGGTTCGGTGGTTGTTTTTTTTTTACCGTACTACCTTCCCACGAGCACGAACGGAATTCTTCCCACACGCGTCTGCTGCCTGTTTCCTGGATCGGACAAAAATAGACTCTCACTAGCACACGACACGTGTGATTTTGATTCTTTCTTTCTTTTTTTTTTTGGTTATCAATCGATAATCACCACATCCTCCACTTGGAATGATATTTTTGTTGTTACTGCTGCGACTGCTGTTGCTTTGCACACTCTCCCGGACGTTACGAAGCAAAGGGGGTTGAATTCTCGCAAAGTTTTCGTTGCAAACGGTGCTAGAACTGCACTTCCGGTGCTTTACTTGCCAAAATGCTGTACACCACACACACACACACGACGGATATTTGCAACTTTTCACTTCCAATCAACACACACGAGCACTGTTTCAGTGAACCGTAGTTAAGCATCTAGTGGGACAGAGACGTTTGGTACTTTCCCGGCACACGAAAGTGACCGGCACGGCACTGCTTGGTACGGTACGGCTTGTGCGGGAGTTGATTCAATCAATCAAGCACATTACATCCGACGCAGCAACGCACATTGAACAAAAGGCACACACAGAGCAAGCGACAAAATTTGGTAGCTAGGCGGTCGCGACTGGTCAGTGGAATTTTTCTTACAACACCACGTGTACTACGACAGCAGCTGCGGATGAATGTCGAAAAGAAGCGGGCGCTCGCGACTGTCATCGTTAAAATACTCTCCGACGCTGCACCCATACATGCACGCCTTACGCTACAGTGACAGGCCGGACGCTCTCGCAGTCTGGTTTACTCTCGCTCACGCTCACACCACACCGCGGCTGTGTGCGGTGCGATGCGTGCGATGAAAGAATGCGAAGTCGGAATGTTTACTCTCGCTTACTCGCACACTAGATGCAGGGTTCGCTAGCGAATGCGGTTTAGCAAATGCGGTCAGTGTATCTTTTGCAAATAAATACATAACTAATTTACTAGCCTTTTTTCAACCATTTTCACCAGAACAAAAAGCTACACTCGACGGTCTGGATGGGGTATGGAACCAACTTTATCAAAGAGTGAAGAGTATTTGATAATTACCACCTATGCCGTAGTCATCACTCTTTTTCCGTCTTTTCTCTTCTCTTTTCCCTTGATTTGGTGTACCAAAGTTTCCTTCTTCGTTTATCTACTTAAAAAAACACTATTTGTGCTGCTATTTTGTATATTAGTATATTAGTATCTTAATGACATGGCTTCCAAACACGTGCACGACAAACCCTGCACCAACCATTATTCTCTATCGGCTGCTCAAACTCTCAGCCTAATAGTTACGTTTGGCGGTGTGCCGGCACGAGAGCTGTAATATAGCTGATAAAGATCCGCAACAGTGGTAGTGCATATATGCCAGCTCGCCCCCAGTCCAACGGCACGAAAACGTGCTAGAGAAGTGGTGGGAGCAAAGGGGAAGGGAGAAAGGGAGTGTATTTGCTTTGGCACCGTGTGGAAAATAACGTGACTTTGCACCCAACCGACGTCCGTTTCCTTCCCCGCGCTTCCGACGGCGCGCCCCCAACAGCCCACTGGCCCACTCGATGCGCTGCCAGGGCTACGCATACCAACTAGCGCGAAATCATTCATTCCTCGCGTGTGACCGCGTGTCACGCCATTGTGTAGGAAGGGGGATGGAGGATGGTTTATGTGAGAGGGTGGTAAGTTGCACGAAAGAAGCGTAACGAAATACCGAATCCTCCCATCAAACCACAATCTGCCGTGCCGTGCCGTACCGTCATCTCGTCATCACCTGTCTGGCCAGCCGAGAGAATCTTTCATCCTTTCCATATGTGCGTGCGTGTGCTACAGCGCAGGGAAGAAAGAAAAAAAGAAAGCAAATGCAGAGAACGGAATGTTTTTCCTCTGCTTATTTGTTTTTTTTGTTGTTTTTTTTGTTGTTACGCCCGTGTCTCGTGTCTCTTTCCATTTCACTCAGATCACGTGGATACGCTTCAGAAGCCACCTGCGGATGCGGACGGTTTGTGTTACGAATAATGTACCACAAAAGGTCAATGGTATGCTAGATGGTTGTCGCCAACTCAATGGCGGTCTGGTAATAGTGGCAACCGCACGTTGTGCGATTCGCTTTGTCGCTTTGTGCTAAAGCGATTTGTACGGTCAGTCAGTACATTTTCGAAGAGATTAAGTATTGTGGAAA
>STHB01000004.1:5474043-5630549 GCA_018908115.1 Anopheles rivulorum
CAAAAAAAACCAAGTGGTCACCCACCTAAGTACTAGCCATGCCCGATGTTGCTTAACTTACGTGATCGGNGCACGACAAACCCTGCACCAACCATTATTCTCTATCGGCTGCTCAAACTCTCAGCCTAATAGTTACGTTTGGCGGTGTGCCGGCACGAGAGCTGTAATATAGCTGATAAAGATCCGCAACAGTGGTAGTGCATATATGCCAGCTCGCCCCCAGTCCAACGGCACGAAAACGTGCTAGAGAAGTGGTGGGAGCAAAGGGGAAGGGAGAAAGGGAGTGTATTTGCTTTGGCACCGTGTGGAAAATAACGTGACTTTGCACCCAACCGACGTCCGTTTCCTTCCCCGCGCTTCCGACGGCGCGCCCCCAACAGCCCACTGGCCCACTCGATGCGCTGCCAGGGCTACGCATACCAACTAGCGCGAAATCATTCATTCCTCGCGTGTGACCGCGTGTCACGCCATTGTGTAGGAAGGGGGATGGAGGATGGTTTATGTGAGAGGGTGGTAAGTTGCACGAAAGAAGCGAAACGAAATACCGAATCCTCCCATCAAACCACAATCTGCCGTGCCGTGCCGTACCGTCATCTCGTCATCACCTGTCTGGCCAGCCGAGAGAATCTTTCATCCTTTCCATATGTGCGTGCGTGTGCTACAGCGCAGGGAAGAAAGAAAAAAAGAAAGCAAATGCAGAGAACGGAATGTTTTTCCTCTGCTTATTTGTTTTTTGTTTTGTTTTTTTTTTTGTTGTTACGCCCTTGTCTCGTGTCTCTTTCCATTTCACTCAGATCACGTGGATACGCTTCGGAAGCCACCTGCGGATGCGGACGGTTTGTGTTACGAATAATGTACCACAAAAGGTCAATGGTATGCTAGATGGTTGTCGCCAACTCAATGGCGGTCTGGTAATAGTGGCAACCGCACGTTGTGCGATTCGCTTTGTGCTAAAGCGATTTGTACGGTCAGTCAGTACATTTTCGAAGAGATTAAGTATTGTGGAAATAAAAAAACGGTTAAAAGTTTTCTAACAAAAGAAAAAAAAACTATTGACAAATAACGAAGTTGCAGCTCCCGCAAAAATGTTTATATTTAATTTTCAAACGCATTTTTCTCAAAACAACGTTTTGTAAAGCTCAGCAACCATTGCACTGATTGATTTGCCATCTTTCTTGTATCTTTTGCTAGATAATCTTCACACAAATTTGTTGTTTTTGTTGTAGGTCTTTATTTTTAAATAATTATCTTTTCGTTTTGACGCAATTTGTGTTACTTCTTTCACATTTTCTATGCATTCTGTTGGGTTTAGAGCAAACACACGCAAAATCGGTGTGAAAAATCCAAAGAAAAGCATGTAAAAACCTCTGTTTTTTGGTGTTTAAAAATATGTTTACCTACTCTTCCATAGTCAAACTTTAAAATTAAAAAAAACGTTTTCTATTCAACACATGATCCCTCCCTTAGGCAGCATGGGACATATATTTATAAGCTGAGTTGTATTATGAACTCAACCACACTCATCTCCTAGCAACCTACACACTTCACACGCGTGTTTATCAGCACACAAATCCTCAACAAGTGTCATAAGCGTCCGAGCTCCCAGCACGCAAATGTTACGCCCTTAGGAAAAGGTGATCCGCACAATCACCCATTCCGTCGCACGTGGCTATTGTGGCAGTGCATTTCCCCATTGGGGGGGGGGGGGATTTTTTTTTCTAGCGAGAACGGAACAAAAAGCGAAAACGAAAACAAAAGCGTACAGGCCCATTCCGTTCCTGCCCGGCAACTGCTGGTCTGGTCTGGTGTGACCGCAATGGCGTGAGTCAGCGAATTAATTAGGCGCGCGCGCCCCCATACTTAGAACCGTTGCATTCCGATTCGTTCGATTGAACGGACAGGCGTAAGCGTTCAAACACCTGATCAAACGCGGCACCGGGATGATTGATGCGTCTTTGTTTCTGTACGGCGCGCATGCCAACTGCTGAGCAGTCGCGTCTTAGGCGAGCCATTTAACATTTAAGCAACATGTTTTCCAAATGTTTGGTCGGTTTATTTGCCTCAAAGCTCCTGCTGGACATCTTAATGCTGTGCGGCTATTATCTTATCGATAATATTTTCTTGACACACATACACATTCGTCGCGATGATGTGTCCCCTGGCTGGCCGTGTCTGTTCGCTTCTCGTGAGTCATCTATGTATGCCGCCATTCACAATATCTTCTCTTCGGGCGATGCACACAAAACCACACAAAAATCGGCAGCAAATGATTGAACGACCGATAAGGCACCGGCAATGGTACTGGACCGAGACCGACCGAGCGCAGCAGGTTAGCGTGAAGGGTAAATGGTAGGAAACACTGCCTCCGAACCGAACCAAATATCACGTTCGCACACCCCGTTGGAGTGTAAAGTTTCTCCCCCGATCGTAAGGCCCTATCACGTGCCCGCGTGATTGGTGCAGCTGACGGTACCCGGCCTGTGATGGATTACAACGCGAGTGGGATAATGATAAGAAAGTGCTTCGAACTTGCGAACGGGGCACGACCCACGTCTCACTGTTTTTTTTTCTTTTCTCCCAAACCCCCAAAATCTGTGCCATGCAAAAGATGCTCTTCAAACCCGATCAGCCGAACCCTTCGACCGAACCCATTTGGGGCGAACTTGTGAGGGCGATTGTGCACGTTTGACATTTGAAATTGCGCACCGGCAGCGTGACCGGAAAACGTGCTTGGCAGCGTGTCGCGCTGACCGGGCTGACAGGTGCCTTAGTGCTGGAGCCGATGCGTGACATCGTGCTTACCGGAACGAGTTCAGAACTGAGTCACCTTCGGTCGGTAAGTAATTTCAACCAAGAAAATATTACACACTTGTGCTTTTAAAACTGTAATTTACGTGCGCTTCAATAAGACGTTATACTTTCCCAATAGATCGACACGTACCCGATGAATTAATTGTTATTGGATCGGAACCGCGCGTAGATCGGCTTAATAAAAACCGGCTTTGTAGGAGCTACTGCTCATTATCCACCCCCCCGGTACCGAGTTCGTCAACCGAACGCCAGGGAAACATTGTTGTAAGTAAGAACCGAACGAACCAGGATTGCCAACCAGGGGTTACGAATCTGCAGCGTTTGCACTATTCACCGCTCGCTTGTCGACCTAAACGTGCTGGCTTAAAACAAGGAAATTGTAGCCTGTAGCGCACAGAACAGCAAACAACGATAGCGAAAAACGAGAAATGGGCTGCAAAAGCCACCCCAGACGGCATCGGAGGAATCGTCGACGCAACTCACCCGCTTCGCACGTGTTCGCAACGGTGTTGATCGTGCGTTCGCCTCGGCTCCCCCATTGTTGGAACCGTTGGGGTGAGTGTCAGACGTCGTACGAAAACGCAACAAAACAACAAAACAAAACAAGAAGACAAATCGGCAACAAGAAAACGGGCACGCTCGCCAAACACGTTCTTTCAATGTCATGGAATGTCATTTACCTTCCCGATTGCTAAAGGTGGTTTCTACCGTTCGTACCGCGATCCAAACGGTGATCCCGCAGCCGGTGTGCGGTCTTTGTAACAGCAGGAAGAAACCGGACAACACGATCTAACCGGCCAACCGAACAGTGTGCGGCACCGATCGATCGTTTTACAGACGATTGGCTCGGTGGATTTCAGTGTTTCGTTCCTCCTGCCGTTGGCGCTGTCGCGCGTCACGAGACAAATGACAGCTGTCAGATTTGCCGATAGTGTAGCAAGTAACGTGCAATGTACACTAAAACCCGTGAAATGTAAGTACAGTATGTATTGCGATGTTAATATTGAAAGACAAATTTGGTTTTATTTTTTAACCGAATTCTGATGTGAAGCTTAATTACGAGATCTGATGATCGAGTCGCAAATAATGCTTGCTAGCTTTGCCCATACAAACAATCTTCCACTGCGTACTTTTCTGCTCTTGTTAATTTTGTTTCCACACTCGAAAACCGAGATAACCTCGTCGAGATTTTGGTACAACCTCCTCCGAGCAGCTGTTTGTAAAGGCTATCGGTGCCGAGCTCGAAGGGGGTCTTGATTAGTTGGGCAACCGCAAAACACTTCGTGGAATCTGGCTGTAGCAATCTCAAGATGACTGGGTCTGGACCGACATGCTTCATGTCACCGATCGGCAGTCAATCTCGCATACAAACGTTCTAGAAAGTGTTGTTGAAAGTTAACGATAGAACTGCGCCTTACAGCGATATCACGTCCGTACGATCAACATCGCGCACACTCGATCGATGATCGTGCGCGAGCCGTTTAGTCATGAGGCATATTAATGGCTAGTGCATAGCATTATAGTTACTATCGGCAAACGCAAATGTAAGCTGACGAATAAAATCAAACAAAAGCAAACAAAAAAAAAACACAAAAAACTCGTAATTAAAACATCCAGCCGATATTTCATTTCGCGTAGATTCGCGGCAACAAGGCGGGAACAGAACCGGACGACCGGTGCACTTTTACGTAACGCATCATACGTAATGCCATGATGATAGCTTAGCAGCGCTTAGTATACGCTCACCGGTGCTTGACGGTGGCACCGGATTCTAGGTGCACGCGAGGATAACACCACTGGCAAGGCTAGTTGTTGGCCCGTAAGTTGAACTAGAAAGGCAAACGTACCCAGGGGTTTGTGTTTTACGCCTGTGTTACGACTGTCTTACCACGTGTCACACCACGTTTGCCTGCTTGAATCACCATGCATTCCAAACCATGCTCTGCTGGGTGACGACAGTCACACTTCAGCGACTCATCGATTCGGAGTTCAAATATTCGGCTGTAATACTTTAGTTGCTTTAGTGCGTTACACTTCCCGGCACACACAGAAATCGCCACCAGCACCAGCAGGTCACGATGCAGGAAATGTGCTCATTTGTCCAATATGGTTGCCAAATGCCAAATGTCACGCCGCTGTTTCGCCAAAGTGTGTGTGTGTGTGTGTGTGTAGGCCATGTTGCGGATACCGTATACCTTGTGCGGTGCCACGTGCACATGACGTCAAGCCTCCGCACGCAGGGTAGGATTTTGCAGTTTAGTTAAAGTTGGTTTCTTTCGGTTTACAATTCTTTTCATTCGTACGTCCTACGATTAATAGAATGCCGGCTTACCCGGCGGTCCTAAAGCGACATAAAAAAAAATTGGATAAGCAAGGTGTATGAACGGCTTATCGCACGCACCTGGTGACAATTAATCGATAGCGAGAAATTAGTCTCTCGTTTGAACGGTTTGTAAGTTTCTTGCCAGGACTATATGGTAAGCGCACCTTAGTTGATCGCTGCATAATCGTAATCAGCACGGCGGCGAGCGTCCGTTTATCTACACCCCCATTATCCTGGCACGAATGTAAATTCATTTAATGATTTGTCTGTTTACCTTCCTCTTATCAGTTGCTTCCGTAGGATGCACCACCACGCTACGCTTTTGTCTATTTTTATCGGCCAAACCTGTCGGCAGGCTTGTCGCAAAAAACAAACAAACAAAAAAATACAGTATCGTGCGACATCAATAATCACGCAAATTTCTAGTTTCCATCACGACCTTCCCGAAGGTCTTAGGTAGGGTTGTGTAGGTGTAGGCCAGAAAGTGATCGTCGTCACCGGTAGCCAGTATACCGGCTACCGGTCTTATCTTCCGCTGGGACAATATTCTGTTCACGAGCCCACGAGCTGGTCTAGATAGTGAGAGCGAGAGAGAGAGAGAGAGAGAGATGGAAAGAGAGATACGGGAGGCAGGAATCTGGTCACGAGATACGGGCAGCTTTAGGGCACGGTGAGCTCTTTAAGCTTGGGACGTGACGCACGACACCAGATAACTGTTGTTCGCATGTTGTTATCGATTGTGTGTGGTACTGTCCTCACTACTGCTGCTGTTGTTGTTGTTGTTATTTTATTTGCCATCTCTCAACAGTACCATGCGCCTCCATCATTAAAATTAGTCACGGTAAGCACAATACAATACAAAGCGTTGGATTTGCGAAGGAATTATAATAGATAATTTAGTCAAGATAACAGTTTCAATTAACACAAACACTAAACTAATATAATCTCTCATGCACTATGCAGCTATTTGCTTTAGTAATGTAGCAGTAGTATTACATATGCGCTAAACACCGAATAAATAGGATATTCTTTTATCGCGCATGAAACATTCCTTTTTTGGCCCTCACCACTCTCCGGGGCCATCCCATTGATGGGTCAAAAATGGTTACAACAAACGGGGCAAAAATAATGCTCCCGAGCCGTATCAGCGTAGCGTGAGTGCACACGTTACCATCCGTTATCAGCCACGTACCCCGTGGAACGTTGGAATGGAACCCGAACGTTTTGCGATTGTGGGGCCAATTGTTACGCAATTGTTTCGCTACCCTTACATTGAAGTTGTATGGGTAATAAAGTAATTAAAAGCAAAACACCGCCGTAAACGGCTCAGTCAATTCGTGCTAAATAATGAGCAAGCTTTTTATAAATTTTGTTAGGAGGTGTCATTTTTATTTCTGCTAATAAAATCATAAGTGGCAGCGAGTAAAGTAAAAATCCCCAACGGGTATGTTTACGTTCACAGCAAATACTTTCTTCACTACATAATGCTTTAAGGTTAATCCGACTGCTCCCTTACTGGTATTGGAACACCATTGACCAAATGGAACCTCCTTCATACAATTGCCACAGCAGAAGCATTAAAAAAAAAAACCGCTTGCACCGTCTTTTTGTATACATTCTCTGTCACGTGTACGTCCGCGTTAGAATGTGCAAAATGGCGATAGACTCTACAATGGCGATCCAATTTCGGACCGAAACCGTTCCATCCGTCCCGGGTCCCGTGCAATCGGCAACAGTCGGTAGCAATACGCATTACGTTCGCAGTAACCGCACAACCTCCGCCCGGTCTAGTTGCTGAAAACGTTCCAATTTCCATGTGACGATCAACGTGATGCCAACGGGCAGGAGGCAGTGACAACGTGTCGAATGGCATGCGTTTAAATGTGGCTTTCCATTTTCACTGCACGTGGGCTGCAGCTGTTACAACAATGGCAAGAGCAAATAAAAACATACTCTTTTTTTCTTTCTTTTTGTTGTTATGCGGTTAAGATTTGTTATGGGTTTGTTCCTTTCCTGGGACGATCGATTTAGTCACAGGGTTGCTTTAACTCACATAAATAACGTAGCGAAAACATTGCAATTATAATCATAAATCAATGAGTAATGTTCGGCGTTTGGTAAATATTGTGTGAATGATGCATCACGTACGAGACAACTCGATCATTGGTCAAAACGATCTTATTAATGCGAATGCTTCTCACGTCTGGCTGTAACTCGTGATCTCGAGGATGGTGGGAAATTCCTAATTTCCACACACTAGTGAAACTGTCTAATTAGTAGGGAGGATTTGCATTGTACCGATGCATTTTGCTGCGATCACAATCTCACGCAGTGTGTGTGTGTGTGTGTGTGTGTGTGTGTGTGTGTGTGTGTGTGTGTGTGTGTTTAAGCAACTTTCGTTACTCGATACGCCATCAACATTCGTTCGACGTTCGCTGTTCAAGTAAACAGCACGGCCAACAATGGCCACCGGCTTGACGGCGAGCGAGCCTTATCGATGGATCTGGTGAACAACAGGTTTGCTTTGACTGCACATACACATCCTGGGGAGTGCTATCGGCCGACAAACGAAATGGCTGTACTGGTTCTTAAAATAGTTTCTCGGCGATCGAGAGACGCCCGAGCCCGGCGGACCCGTGCGCTGGCGTGGAGGTGTAAAGATTACAAGCAGCAACAGAGAGCCGAGACGTGTTGGCGAGATCGCTGCAATCGAAGTGGGGTCTGGCGTGGCGATAATGCTTATCACCGTTTCCATTCTCAGCGCGTTTGCTTAATGCTCAAGTGTCCGATAAGGTGTCGTCCGGCAAGAAGCGCTTCGGGCAAACTTGGTTCGTGGGATATGAGCAGGGATTATGGTAAACGCAGCAAAAACCCCGCGGTGGATGAAGATTGTTCATTAGCTGCTGTTCATACAGTTTCTTCCGATCGAAATGCTTAGATTACGAATCTACTTCCTCCCGAAACATGGGTCAATTTGTGCTCGCTCGTTCAGCCGCTAGGCTGAAAGCTTATTGAAAATATCCTCACAAAGGCAACGCTCTGCGCTTTAAGCATTACTGCAAGTCGCAAAGAATATTTTACATTAGCTGAATCTCTTCCGAGAGTGATCGTTGCATTACCTTGTAACGCAACATATTTTTTATTCGTTTGTTCTCTTACCATTACGTCCAGCACTGTAATCGTTGCGTTACGAAGCGTTACGCTTGGAGCGGAATATTTGTTTTCAATGGAAATATTTGTATCTTGGCTTGTGGAAATATTTGTTTGAGTTTAGACACTGACAGAAAAACTCTTATTGAGTGGAATATACCAAACATTAAAGTAATTTCGTAAATTTATTAAGGAACTCAGAGCTTTTTGTTTTTACGCGACAACTTCGCAGAGCTTTCGGGAGAGCAAGAACTGAACCGTATAATCTAAACGTTTGTTTGGCATTTCTCAACTCCGTCCTTCTGCTGTCACAACACAAATCACATTGAAAAATCAAAGTTACGAAAACTTAGGCAATTTTGCAGATAAACTCACGATTCGGCCTAGTTTGAATAGTATTTCGTCAAATTATACGATCCCAAAGGTAAATCGTGTGTGCATAGCTATCCAAACGACAAAAACAGTTCGTGGTTATTGAATTATGTAACCTACCGGCTGGATTGAATCACATGAACCGAACACCTAGTTGTGCTACATTTTATTAACTGTTTCTGTATCTTCTGTCCAGCCATGGGAAACACGGTGTCAGCCGCGGAGAAGGTTGCTTCAAACATCGTGCCCAGCACGCTGACCAAGGGCGAAGAAGCTACGCTACCAAAAGGACATCCGCCCCTAGGCGACAAATCAGCAATGGGCGGTAATCCACCACCGGAATGTCCGATGCACCAAAAACAGCAACCCAAAGAACAATCTGTGCTGGTTTCGGAATGCCCAGTAAAGCACGATGGAGCCGATGTAAATCCGCTAAACATGATGCCACCAGCGAATCAAAATCCAGCCCCCGGACAACCGTTTCCACTTCCTACCGACCGTCAGATCTCGACAATTCCCAAGGCAACGACCGATGGTAAGCAGGAATTCTGGTTGTACCCAAGCCAGCAAATGTTCTGGAACGCGATGCTGCGCAAAGGCTGGCGCTGGGAAAAGGACGATCTCGCACCGAAAGATATGGACGACATTATAAAGATTCACAATGCCAACAATGAGCAGGCTTGGCAGGAGGTACTTAAATGGGAAGCTCTGCATGCTCGCGAATGTGGTAACCCACGACTGAAGAGCTTCGGCGGAAAGGCAACAGATTTCAGCCCGCGGGCGAAAATTCGCAACATGATGGGATACGAGCTGCCTTTCGATCGCCACGACTGGATCATCGATCGTTGCGGCAAGGATGTGCGCTACGTTATCGACTACTACGACGGTGGAATGGTTGACGAGAAGTACAAATTTGCACTACTGGATGTCAGGCCCGCCATGGACTCGTTTGAAAACGTTTGGGACCGCATGAAGGTCGCGTACATGCGATGGAAGTTCGAGCTGGAAGATAAACTAAAAGAGCTGACAAATTAAGCATGCTGCCATGAACCATAAGCACGACGTAGAGCCTACAGCTTACCGAATACAACATTTATCGCAATATCGGTTTTGAAATTACCGAACAATTCGTGAAGGAGAATATTTAAATTAAATAGCTTTACTGCACACACTAATAGCGAAGTAATGAAAATGGTTCAAACAATTGCGTGGAGAATGTAATAAATTCTCGGAATAAATTCTAGGTCTCGTTTTTACCCACCTAAACCAAAGTACTTTGTACAAGATTCGAAGCTTTCGACTTTCTGTGCACGCTTTTCCCGAACTAGATTAGGTAGTAATTTCAAAAATTCAAAAATTAAATTTGCAGATATGAGAATCATAAAACGCCCACTGTGCAATGATAAATTCCCCTGACCGAAGCAACCCTGCACCGCACTGTCATTCGTTTCGTTGTTTACATTCGAGCCGGCGCACGTGTACTGCAAAGGGTATAAATATCGTTTCGTCTAGGACGATTATTGTGTGTTTTGCGACGTCCTATTTACGCGTATAGCTATGGAAAGCGTCGGCCAGTTATTTGGAAGCGTTCTCGACAGTGACGATGGTTTGCTGAGCGTATTTCTCAACAATTTAGACGAACATCAATCATTTTGGACGGATGTAAGTGAATGCGGTTGCTATGAGCGAAGTGTTACTATGGGAAATTATACATTATGTTCTATACACAGCCTCAAAATGATTTGGATACCATATTCACCAGAGTCGGGACGCTGCTAGCCGGAGCCAGAACACGTGATCGTGGGTTGAATATTGTTATTCACCTCCTATCCGACTGCCCGCTCGATCTCGTTGAGGAAAAAGCCCAATTCTACATGAACGTTTGCATGAAAGTGTGTGACCAGCATGGCCCGATGCAAACACTTCCGCTTGTGTACAAACTTTTGCAGCAGCTTATCCACCGTTCGCTGGGTTCGAACGAGCTGCACAAACTGTTTGTGAGTAATTTACCCAAATTGCTGGAATCTGTCGGACCGAAGATACCACCGTCAGCTGTACCGTCCGCTTTAAGCTTCCTAGAACAAGCAATGCAACATTATGCGGGCGCATGTGGTCCAGCGAAAAGTCGTATCGAATCGTTCCTTTACTCACTGGTCGATTCCACTAACCGGGTCGTAATCAACAGCACGGCCCGCTGTTTGCTGCTGCTGCAACAGATTCGAGGTGGCGGTCAGCATGGCTCGTTGCACAAGAAAACTTGGCAAGAATATTACCTCAAACTCGTCGATACGATTCACGATCTGTTGAACCAAATATTTGCTCACACTCCGGAAACGTTTGATGAGGAAGAAAATTTGGAGTGTTTAAAGCTAGCGCCAATTGCGAACAACATCAATCCCATCCGCAAAGCACAGTTACTTTCCATTCGTGCCGTCAATATGATAACTTTCCTGGATCAAGCCATTGTGGGAGCGTATCCCGTCCCGAAACCGATCACCCCGTTCAAAGCATTGAATCTAATCCTCCGCGGGCTGTCCGTGTCCTGTGAAGCGATGGGCAAAAATCCTATCGCGGAAAACATTGCCTTCGGTACATTCTTACCATCGATCCACGTCGGGCTGCTGGAAGTGTTGGATGGGTTAGTGTTGGCCCTCGGTACCAATATGCTCATGTTTGGTGATTTAATTTGTGAACTATTTCCAAAATGTCTGCGAGCAACACAGGGCGGTCGGAACGATTCGGAAGGCACGAAAAAGTCCTTTACCCGCTTGCGCAAGAAGATATACGAAAGTGTCCAGCTGTGGTGCGAAAAGATGCGCTACAGCAGTACCATCGAGATGGTAAACGAGCCACTGCTCGAGCAAATAGTGCGGGACTTTACACCGTACGCAAGCGAGGTCACGCTGAAGATGGGTGCAAGCGGCAATAAGCGACTGTCGTCCCGAGCTAAGAGAAAGCTGCAAAAGGAACAGAATGCTGCCACGGCTCTGAATCAGAACCATTCGAGCAAGAACGGAATATCCGAACATAAAGAACAGTTCATTGATGCTGGCAATGAAATGCTTTGCCAGGCGGCTTTAGAGTGTCTGGCCGCTGTACTGCAATCGGCCGGTTGCTTCATAAAGCCCATCACCCATAAGCTATTGGAGGAGAAAATTGTTCCGCTGTGTTTTTCGCTCATATCAAACCATCAGCTGGTTGGGCTTTACAGTAACGATAGCGTACGGGTAGCGTTACTACGCACCTTTGCTGCGCTGATCGTGAATCCACACCATCACTGTCCACCACCGTTGCAGTATGCGGGCTACATTTTCAACACACTGCAAACGACCGATTCTAGCGCGGCCGTACGTTCAGTGGCGGCTGAGTTAGCACGCACGATGGAACTGGTGGTACATCCGTGGAAGGAAACGCTTTACTTCCCCGCGGATAAATCAGCCATTAAGGATGCGTTGGCAAACAGAGACAAACACCCATTGGCAATGACGGCGGTGAAGTATTCGATACTCACAACCAACCATCAAACCAACGGGAATCAGCATTATGAAGATGATGATACCATCGTTGCCGTTAATGCACCGCCAGTTGCTGAACCAGCATGCCATATAACATCGAAAAAATCGCCTACTAAGACCACTGAGGAAGAAGAAACATTCGAAAGCGATGGAGAAATCAACGAATCGCTAGCCGTAACGGAAGCAAGCGATGATTTGATGATTGAGGACGAAGAACAAGAACCTGCCGAACCGGATGCTAACGGATGGGTGGAACATGTGAGCGTATCCTCGCTGGATGATGCGTACGATACAAGAAAAGCAAACGAACCACAGATCGTTATCCCACACGGAACGGATTCGTATGACGAAGGTGTTATCCATTGCTTGGAGGATGATGGTAATCCGGAAGTGGTACCTGCTGTGGTTTCGATACTGGATAGCGATGAAGAACCCCGCAACGATGATGACGATGTTGTGGAAGTCGCGATGAACGTGGACATAAGCGCAAAGGAAATTAATAATGCAAACACTCCCTCAAAGAAGCATACCATTGCGTCGCAAACGAAGGATGATGATGCACAAGATGGAGGATCGCCGAAAAAGGCCAAACTCTCGCAAGACAACTGCAACGGTGCGGGGAAAGCTAAGAGCATTGACGATATTGTAAATGAGATGGTTGCGGAGTTCGTTGACGAACCGTAAGAAGAATATTGCTGCGGATTAGTGGTTAAAGCATCTCTAAATGGTTAATATTCTTTATGTAATATGTTGAATAAAGGACTGCTGAACAGTTTGCAGTTATTAATCACTATAGTTTGTGCAACTTGTATTTCAACT
The DNA here is from genome assembly GCA_018908115.1 of Anopheles rivulorum. Classification (NCBI taxonomy): domain Eukaryota; kingdom Metazoa; phylum Arthropoda; class Insecta; order Diptera; family Culicidae; genus Anopheles; species Anopheles rivulorum. Next base: position 5,487,034 of record STHB01000004.1, read on the forward strand.
GTTTGAATCACATCTGTTGTAGGACAGGAAATATCATTCGGTATCACTTTAAGACCCATAGGAAACCTGTTACCGTTGGCCGTTATAGTACAGTGAGATTACTTAACAGTATTCAAATAGAAAAAAAATCACAGAGTTATTTTTCTACACAACCCTGAATAAATGTAGTTTGCACAGTGGGATCAGCTGGTTTCTATTAGGCCACAAGAACATATTTTTACTATTATTTGAATATTAATTTTCTTTGATATTTTTCAAAAAACTTATACATTTTAAAATTTTGTACTGTTTTTTTACGTTTATTCCTGCTTCATCTTTTCATCATATTTCACTGTTAGTAATTTTAACAAAATAACAATTAATTGTATCAGCAAGTGCTTTCCATTTGAGCTTACCTTGCGTACATGCGTCCTGTCACTGGATGGATGTCAAATTTGCGCGCGCAACTTACCTATTGCATAGCGTTGTTGTTGCGAGTCTGTTTGGTGTCGATATCGTGTCCCAAGTTTGTGATTTTCTTGATAGTTTTTGTTGTCTTTTAGTTAATAACATATACAAATAATGTCGGTAAGTGAGCAAAGATTGATTACCAATTGAAATAACGTGTAGGTGGCGTGTAATTTTCGCTTAATCATTGCAATATTCATTCTCACTTCTCGAAGGATACACCAAGCTCCCCAGCCCCGAACCTACCGTCGGACATGGACCGACGAAACTTTCGCTCGGGCATGACTTCTCCGGTGGGTGACTTCGAGCCGTTCGAAGATGAGGCGGAAATCCTCGGTGACACCACCGTCCGTGAGGACGCTTACGAGGAGGAGGAAGAGGATGGAGAAGAACTGTTCGGTGATAACATGGAGGCGGATTATCGTCCTGCACCGCATCTCGATCGGTACGACATGGACGACCTGGACACGGAAGAGTACAGTGACATCTCGCAAACCGATCGTGCCGCGGCTGAGGCCGAGATGCGCCGGCGCGATCGTGCGTCGGGTGTACATCGGGATCAAAGCGATCTGTTCTACGACAAAAGCGATGACGATGATGACATCCCAAGGGCAAAACGGCGAGCTGCAGAGAAAGCGGCCGAAATCGGTACCGAAACCGAAACCGATGCCGAAATGGTGGAATCGATCGAAAATCTGGAAGATACAAAGGGACACAGCATCAAGGAGTGGGTTTCCATGTTAGCGCCACGGACGGAAATTTCAAACCGCTTCAACAGCTTCCTGCGCACGTTCGTCGACGAGAAGGGTCACTATGTGTACCGGGAACGGATTAGACGCATGTGCGAACAGAACAACTCCAGCTTCGTCGTATCGTACACCGATTTGGCGCACAACCAGCACGTACTGGCGTACTTTTTGCCCGAGGCACCGTTCCAGATCCTCGAAATTATGGACAAGGTGGCGAAGGAGATGGTGCTAAGTCTTTACCCAACGTACGAGCGGGTAACGAACGAGATCCATGTTCGCATTTCCGATCTTCCGCTGGTGGAGGAACTGCGCACATTCCGGAAACTTCATCTGAATCAGCTTGTACGCACGCTAGGCGTTGTCACGGCAACGACCGGCGTGCTACCGCAGCTGTCCGTCATCAAGTATGACTGTGTCAAGTGTGGTTACGTGCTCGGACCGTTTGTTCAGAGCCAAAACACGGAGGTTAAGCCTGGTTCGTGTCCAGAATGTCAAAGCATGGGTCCGTTCTCGATCAATATGGAGCAGACGCTGTACCGGAACTATCAGAAGATTACCCTGCAGGAATCGCCGGGACGCATTCCGGCTGGACGTATCCCTCGGAGCAAGGATTGCGTGTTGCTGGCCGATCTTTGCGATCAGTGCAAACCGGGCGACGAAATCGAAGTAACGGGTATCTACACGAACAACTACGACGGATCGCTCAACACGGAACAGGGATTCCCGGTGTTTGCCACGGTGCTGATCGCAAACCATTTGGTGGTGAAGGACAGCAAGCAGGTGGTGGCATCGCTCACCGACGAGGACATTTCGACGATACAGCGCCTAAGCAAGGATCCTCGCATTAGCGATCGTATCACGCAAAGCATGGCTCCATCCATCTACGGCCATGAGTACATAAAGCGCGGTCTTGCGCTGTGCCTGTTCGGAGGTGAATCGAAGAACCCGGGCAATAAGCACAAGATCCGTGGCGATATTAATATTCTGCTCTGCGGTGATCCTGGCACTGCCAAGTCGCAGTTCCTGAAGTACACGGAAAAGATTGCACCGCGGGCGGTGTTCACCACGGGCCAGGGTGCTTCCGCGGTCGGTTTGACTGCGTACGTTCGGCGTAATCCTACCACGCGCGAATGGACTCTCGAGGCTGGTGCCCTCGTGCTGGCCGATCTTGGCGTGTGTCTGATCGATGAGTTTGACAAAATGAACGATCAGGATCGTACATCGATCCACGAGGCGATGGAACAGCAATCGATATCGGTTTCCAAGGCAGGCATTGTGACATCACTGCAGGCCCGTTGTGCAGTGATCGCGGCGGCCAATCCGATCGGTGGCCGGTACGATCCGAGCATGACATTCTCCGAGAACGTGAATCTCTCCGAACCGATCTTGTCCCGTTTCGACGTTCTTTGCGTGGTGAAGGACGAGTTCGATCCGATGCAGGACAAACATTTGGCCGAGTTTGTCGTTGCCTCGCACATCAAGAACCACCCATCGAACGTGGATGAAACACCGGTCTCGCAGACGCAGGACACGATGCAGATTCCACAGGATCTGCTGAAGAAGTACATCGTGTACGCGAAGGAAAATGTACACCCGAAGCTGTCCAACATGGACCAGGACAAGATAGCCAACATGTACTCGCAACTGCGCCAGGAATCGCTTTCCACCGGTTCGCTACCGATCACGGTTCGCCACATCGAGAGTGTTATCCGTATGTCGGAAGCACACGCACGGATGCATCTGCGCGATACGGTGCAGGACGTGGACGTGAATATGGCCATCCGCATGATGCTGGAAAGCTTCATCGAGGCGCAAAAGTTCAGCGTGATGAAGAAGATGCGTTCCAGCTTCCAGAAGTACCTGTCGTTCCAGCGCGACCATTCCGAGCTGCTGTTCTTCATCCTTCGTCAGCTGACGCTCGACCAGCTGGCCTATCAGCGCTGCAAGGAGGGCGGCCGGCGTGGCAAGGAAAGTGGCGGCGATCGTCCGCGCACCACTGTGGTCGAGGTGATGGAGAAGGATCTGTCCGAACGGGCGAAGGCGATCGAAATCTTCAACCTGAAACCATTCCTCGACAGTGAACTGTTCCGACAGAATGGCTTCACGTACGATGCCAAACGTAAGGTGATCGTTCAGATCGTTCCGGAAGCTGCGGAACCGTGAACGATTGTGAATGTGTGTGTTTTTTTTAAATTTAATTTAATCCATCGTCACACATAGTTGTAAGTCGCTATGGTTTATTAACGTTTACATTGTTTCTTTTACACAATTCTCATTTTACCCTTTTTGTACAATATGTCAAGGAATTACATTACGAATAATAAATGTGTGTGTTGCGTGTAGTTGTCCTGACCATTTCAAGCATAAATAGAATATGTTTCCTTTGTCGGTATTACACTTAACTTCGGGGGGATTCTTACGCTTACTTCTCCCATCGACGGCTAGATAGTTGTTAATTTTAATGGCTTTTTCATGACTGTAATATCGTTGTGCAAGGTGGCCATAGTAGGGGTTGCGTTTAAAAGCGGCTTAGCATTGTACGGTACACTATTCACCTTCCTTGCGACGTTTTCTCCTTTTTTTACGTTCCTTTTCCGATGCGGATGAATCCTCACTAGAGCTGCTACTATCGGTGCTGCTGCTGCTGCTGCTGCTACTATCACTGGAGCTACTGCTACTCTCGTCCTTCGTTTTCTTACCCTTATCCTTCCCGTTGTCTTTTTTGCTTTCCTTCGACTTTTTTCCGCTGTCGGGTTTACGGTTTCCGTTGGTGGCTTTCTTTTTCTTCGTCAATCTGGCCTTTTTCTTCACCTTGCCATCATCCGAAGAGGAATTTTCATCATCACTACTGCTGCTTCCACTCGAGCTGCTGCTATTGGAGGAACTTCCGCTACCGCTGGTGCTGCTACTGCTACTGCCGGAATCGCTGCTGCTAGAGCTGCTACTGGAGCTGCTACTGCTGCTGCTATCGCTCTCATCACTGCTATCTGATGAATCGGTACCGGATTTTTTCTTTCTTTCCTCACCGGACGACTTGGCGGTGCTTTTTGTTACTTCGGCGGATTCTTTACCCGTTGCTGAATCACCACTGCAAGCAAATGCAAGGTAGATAATTAAACCAATGAACATTTAAAATGCCACACATGCATGCTTAGAGCAAGGTGGCATTAGTAACAGACGAGAAGGTAATTATCTTACTTTTTTGTGCCGATTTTGTTCAGATTCTTTTTCAGCACCTGGGTACGGGATGATCGATGCAAATACTTGCGCTTGCCCTGACATTCATAGCTCCAGTGGCCATATTCCAGACATTTCTGGCATCGTATCCCTTTGGGAAAAGCTGCGGCTAGTTTTGCTTCTCTGTTAAAAGACACACAAAAAAATAACAGCGGACCATCAGCCTCTCTGCACACATTGGGGGATGTTTATAACAAGACCACTTACTTTTGCTTAAGAGCTAGCTTCTGTGCACCCAAATGCATTTTGCTGTTGGCACAAAAGGCTAGCAATAGTTTGCTGTATCTTGCCGGCACTCGTACAATATCCTAAATTTTCATTTGGTAAACAACTTTTGTGCTTTTGCGATACACGACACAACGATTCGCAGCTGTCATAGGCTGTTGGGTCGGTTGATGATGCGGGCCAATATATCATCAACGGGAAACAACCTTGCTTTTTATTAAATGTAAGTGGTTTGATACAACATATACACGCCAATATTGATACAGACAGCTTATTGGCTCAATAACCTCATTTTTACATCATTTCAACTCTGAATTGTTTATCGCTTTTGAGAAAATAAAACAGAACGCTCATCGAGAACCTTTCACGCCATCAACTCACCAGCATAAACGGCTCACAACAACAGCTGTCATCGTTATCAAAGGCAGAACAAAAGTTGTTTTCATTGTACGTATCGATACGTTCGCAAGACGAAGGAGCATCTGGGTCGTGTAGTGCAAACCTCGAGAAAATTAGTATATTTTACAGTGCGTAGTGCAGCATACACAGTGCATCACAAACCTGATTAGCCCAGCCCAAGCAACACACAACCGTGTAAGCAGGAAACCAACAAAACCCAAACTCCAATTGGTTTGCCTGAACGAGAAATTCCAACAATTGGGGGTGTAAGACCGTGGTGGTGTGATTAAGCGAATTGGCCAACGCAAATCAAACAAAATAAGCAAAAAGTATGAAATTTCAAACAACCACTAGCGTAGGATAGCTGTGTAAATACTGTAGTAGCACGTAAGGCGACAAAGGTGGATCAATATTTTTATGCTAGTATAGTATCGCTAATGATCGAATTTACGCGGCGAAGAAAGTTTTCGTTTACAAAGAGCTGTGCAGATATTTCGCTAGTTATGTACAAGCGTACAACGGAATGGTCACATTTGCCTTCTTCCTATCGGTATCGATTTTTCTATCCTTCTATTTTCACCGATACGACCAAAGAGAGCGCTTTTCCTAGATTTTCCAGCAAAGAAGAAAGGCAAACCCCGCAGATTTAGGCAGCGGGGNAGTATAGTATCGCTAATGATCGAATTTACGCGGCGAAGAAAGTTTTCGTTTACAAAGAGCTGTGCAGATATTTCGCTAGTTATGTACAAGCGTACAACGGAATGGTCACATTTGCCTTCTTCCTATCGGTATCGATTTTTCTATCCTTCTATTTTCACCGATACGACCAAAGAGAGCGCTTTTCCTAGATTTTCCAGCAAAGAAGAAAGGCAAACCCCGCAGATTTAGGCAGCGGGGCTGTGGACACGGGTTTGTAAGTACACGCACGCATGGTGCAGAACAGTGAACAGAAGCATAATTAACACCAACTTATCGCTCGTCTGCGCTGGTCATATATTCATCATTATATTGTATTGGCGTACAGGTTTAGCTTCCGTTTCGTGTATTGATTATTTCGAAATCAAATTAAATTATTCGCTAATGGCAAAACGCGCTCCACCTGGTACGGTCGTCGATCGATCCTATCTGCTAAAGGGGAATTTGCCACATTTACCAGTCCAATGGTGGTTAGAGCTGCTGTATTTGTACTTCAAAGTATCTAAATAATCGCCATTTGTTTGTTCAGAAACATGTGTTATAAACAATATTGTTCCCTTTTTTAGACAATATTTGCATAGTTCTCGCACGACATAATAACAGGATTAAGGATACAAGCTGCCATCAACAGTTTGGGCTGGTCATTCCCGTCGATGTTGTTATGGATGTTGAGTGTGATGCATTTGAATTATTAACTACCCACGTTATTTACTGTCTGGGTGACCCGAAACGGTGCTGTTACGAAACATCGGTTTCATTCATAAAACACACCGGTAAAGAAAGATTGGGAAAGGCAGCAAAAGCTACATTCCGTATCTTTGTCTTTCCGTTCAGCAGCAGCAGCAGCTAAAGCATGTCATGTTGGGCAACTAATGCATACCGTTTCAAACTTTCTTCGGTGTGTATGGTAAAGTTTTTTCTTTCTTATTTTGTGTTTTAGCAATGACACGCATCAGTTCGATCGGTTCGGTCGCTGTAGTACGCATGTCATGTGGCACGATTCATACTCCGACACAGGGAGGCAGGATACCGTGGGGGTTTGTGTTCGATGGAACGCTTTCACTGCTCCACCGATATCCTTTCCATACTCCTTCGGCAACACATGAACGAAACGATTCAAGCTTCTTTTAAAAGCTCTAACACGATGGACATCATGGGCATTCGCCAAGTACACTAGCACATCCAGAGCTTTCCATCCATCATCATTGCTGCGGGCGAATCTGTGTGGCTGCGTGTGACGCTTTTCATCACGCTCCGAGCCAGCATCAACAGCGAATGCGCAATGCTGGTTTGGAAGCACTTGAAAGCTCTGGCATAAATTACGTGCAAAAGGACGAAAAAAGGATAACACACACCGACGCCCGACGAGACACGTACCCGATGGTTTGCTTCGATTTCAGCTTATTCGTTCGTCGGACTTCTGTTGAAACAGTCCATATTCGATCGGTTCATTAAACGTGACTGTGAAGGAAGCACTCAGTGAACGGAAGCAATTTTTAATCTCATCTACTGTCGTTTCCGGATTCGATCGTCACGGTACGATGGCATGGTTTGCTTTATTTGCCCGATTTTGCGATATGTTTCGTGTGTAGTACGCGTGTAAAAAAAAAGGCTCCTTACCGAACTGAATTGGTCTAGTAGTCGAGCTAACATGGACTGAGCGAGCAATGCGTATGTTCTTTACTGGAAAGCAGATAAAAAAAGGAAACATAAGTGAAAAAAAGGTGCCAATATCATTAGGGAAAAGAGTACGAGTGTCAAGTTGCTTCAGGATTTACTTTTTGCAATCTGCCCTTAAGGCACACACGTTTGAGACACAAGACTGAAATTGGAGAACATATTTTCTTCAACACGCCCCCGTGAAACGGTGCTGGTTGGATAGTCTCTTTTGTGTAAAGAAGTTCCTTTTAGTATTCATTCAGCCACCGTAAGGCAAAATGGTACTGGCGTAATAAATCTTCTCCTATTTGCTCGAACAATGTGAAAGTGTGTATGTGTGTGTGAGCTCGCGTGTGTGTGTGTGTGTGTGTGTGTGTGTGTATCGTTGTGTGCATGCTGTGAAAATATCAACCGACGCATGGGAGTTGGGGGTGGCGGATATGTCATGAACGGGACGAAAAGCTCTATTCGCTTCGAGTGTGTCGCTTTCGTTTGCTATTATTACCTCACATGCCCATTTCCCTTCCAAGTTTGCCGGTATTTTTTGGAAACCAAAGCTTTCGGGCACTTCCTGATTGGAAAGAAAAGAAATTTGTCCTAATGGTCACAATGGACCACTTTCTCGTTCTCGCTCACTGCCGCCAATCGGCCGGTGTGTGGAAAGCTTCTTCAGGTTTTTGGGTAACATCCGAAGAAACACTGGCTGACACTCTCTCCTCGTACAGCAGTATGCGTTGGCGTGTGTTTGTGTTATTCCCAAGCGCGTACACAATAGCTTTTATTCGGTGGAGAGGATAAAAAAAAGTATCTGAATTTCCCCACTGGCAGAGAAGAAACTGGGAGAACTCTCTGGTTTCTGGAGCAGAACATCGTCACAAACACACACACACACACGACTATCTGCAAACACATTTTGATCGTGGCAACATCGAAGTAAACGTTGTCCTCCGTTTCGCACAGAGCTACACTATTGGGTTGCAATACTGTAAAGTCATCTCAGGCAGTAGTAGCCGCAGCAGCATCCAGTCGCACTGTGGTTGCGTTTCATCAACTGTAGTATTGTGAAGGTGCTGGTTAAGGATTGCATCTAGTACATTTTGCACTATTCTTTGGCTGGTGATTGGTTAGTTAAGGAGTGCCAAATAAACCCTTGTTCTCGTGTGGAAATCTTTTAAACGTGCTACCCAATGTTGATAAGGATTTTTCTCTAGACTTCGTAACCATGATCAGGATGAGGACAGTGTAATTAACGAATAACTCTAGGCTTTTATCCGTTTTTACATACAGAACGTTTGCGAATTGCAGTAACAGTGACTGTGCAGCTTGTTTGTGGTAGAAAGTAAAGCTAGTAAAGCGTATTGATCGTAACATTTTGTACACAGCAAAGCAAAATCATACAACCCGTTCGGTGCACACACACACACAGACCCCTTGTAGTGCTAAGAAAACGGCATTCCGTAAGGCGCAACTAACTGCACCGTAGTTAACCGCGACTGAAGCAAAGCAGAAAAAAAAAACAGAAGTACCACACCACCCACCCAACAACCCTTTCCCAACCCACTTTGTTGCAGTGAACATGTTTTCCGGATTAACGAATCAAGTGACCTCGTGGATTGGAGCAGCCAAGGGCGAACCGCAGGACGAAGAAGTCCCGACACCCCCGAACTCGGCTGCCACCACTGCGACAGCGACCACTTCCGGTGCTACCGCAGCAACGACTGCAGCTGCAGATGCAACTGGCGCAGCAGCAGCGGGCGGTGACGGTGGTGACAAAAGGTAAGCAAATCGTAGGTAACGGTGCGGGGCGAACCGCGGGAACCGTTTGCACACAAAGTAATGATGGGGTTTTCGAGTACGCGTAATACATTGATTCATAACAGGGGTTTCTTTTTGCATACCCGTTGGTACGTTGTATGATGTTTGGAAAATATAGCACATAACAAATTAAACAGTTATTAGTGCAACAAAAACATGCAATAATTTTCCCTACGTTGGTACAGATTTTTCTTCACGCTGGAAAATTCAAATCACATGATACAAAATGTTCTCTCCATCGCGGTTAGTCTCCGGTTCTCTTTTCGACGTAACTCGACCCGTTGCCCGTCGTCGTATGGGACGTTTGGCTCTCTTTGCCAATCGTGTAATTCAATATACATTTCAACCATCCGTTTCCAAGTCGCGCAGTGTGTGAGTGTACGTGCTTGGTTGTGTGCATTTTCTCTCTCTCTCTCTCTCTCATTTCTCTCTACCATTTCTCTGCCATCGTTGCTATCGTATGGAAAGCTTTCAAATTGCTCTATTTTTCTGCACACATGCGAGCTTTCTTCAATTTTGACACTTCCTAGAATAGAGTACTAGCACGTCCATGTGTGCGTGTGTTTGTATTACACTTTTTTTGTCTACTTTTTTTTAGCAATAATAGTACTGCAAACAGGGGGAGGAAAAGTTTGATCCTTATCGCAGAAAGTAATTTATGTTAATTACTTGTTTTAAAATGAAGTGGAAAAGTTGAGCCAATTTAATGATTGATGTGACACTGTGATACTTTAGCTCTTTATTATATAAAGTCATTTATAAAATAAAAACGTCAACCCGTTTCGTTTGCAATGGGCTTTTAAATGTATGCGGACGTATCTCGTTTACCGTCACTTCATCTTTTGCTACATCTACACCAAAGAAACCCGGAACTGCAGTGGTCCAAAATATTTTTAGCAAAACCATACACGATATGTGGTACAGATATCCAATCCGCTTTTTGCCACACGCGTACGCTTGTGGTGCCGAATATTTGCCTTTAAAGAAACGGCAAGCCTGTGTTGGAGCTGCTGGCAAAAGCATGATTGAAATCACATACACTTGACGAAAATTAAATTTGATTTCAGATTACCGTGCTTTTGAGCGGCGTTTCGCGTATCAAACGGTACCGAAAATGGTGTCGCTAAACTTCACTGGAAACGTATCACATCGTTTTAAGAATTTCTGTACCACCTATCTTGCTGTTGATTTATTAAATTATAGATTTTTCTTAGATATGCACAATCCATGCACGTGTGTGTCGTACGTGTTTATATCGCTTCTTCTAAAACTCGTTTCTAAACGAATGAAGCAGTTTAACTCTATAAGGTTTAACCTATATATTAAAATATTTTCTATTGGCATTCTTGCTGTGTGCAATAGCACCGTTTTGTGTGCCTTCAGTGTCCGTGCAGTACATAAATAATATCTACTCGTTAAGTTTCGTAAATATCCTTTCTTTTGTAAACCATAAATAAAGTGTTTCTGTAAAGTTGTACGTATGCAAATGGTGTAGTGCAGATCGCACCTATTGTCTCGACACTCCAACGTACAAAATCCTGCTCGTACCAGAAGAATGGGAAATATAAAAAACCACCCGATCAACAGTGCTCCTACTGGCAGCTAATCCTGCCCTGCCTGTATACGTACGGATGGCTTCACTTTATCTCATATTGGGGATAATCCGACTGTCTGCTTTTTTTTTGCTTTTACAACCTTATTTGCCACTTGGATATTTGTTACCGATGGCGGTACGGAAACAAAAAGGGGAAAAAAAAGAGTGAACATGTTTACCACCGTTTATTGGGCATTGGGTCACCGCCAGTGGTCGGGTGTGCTGTCTTCGTTGATGGTGGTGTATTATTAGCTGTTTCATTTCCGTTGTACGCTACATTTCTAACGTACCACCAAAATGGGCGACAATAAAAAGGACATCGCCAGTAGTGTACCAGCACACCGCCGTCCAGTGTGTCGGCCTAACATTCTGTGGGTGGGTGACATCGCATACACAGCCCTAGCCGGGAATGTTACGTAACTGGCAGATGCCAAAAGCGGCGACGGAGTTTCACTCGAGAAGATGATCCTTCTGATGAGAGATGAGTGTACATGTGTGTGTATGTGTGTGTGGTTTTCAGCAAGGCTTACACAAAATAACGTAATTTTGAAGTGGAATCGAGCGCAAGTGAAGCAACCGAAATTATGTTTTGTTGGTTGTTGTTGTTTTGCTACCAGAAAAAAAAAACATGATAAAAGGGTATCATGCATCCGCGGATCGTTCCCACTTGGCGTTTTCATCATCGCACATCATCATCTGGATTGGATTGGAAATTCTTTTATACCCTTGTTATACCAAACTCGCATGGAGTAAACACTTTTTTCTTGTTCTTTCTTTTTCCTTGGTTTCGTTTTATGATGATTTGTTGCTGTTCAAAGTTACAAGAAAGGTTGCTGTCGGTTCGGTTAAATGGTTAGCGATTATATTTCTTACGTACTTTAAAGATATTTGTTATTTCTCATTGGTGAAATGTGTTGGAACGGGTTGAATTTTTGTATTGAAAGTTTGATTCTCATAAACCATTGCTGAACAGTACTGTTTTAAATGCAAAAGTATATACTTTGCTTCTAGTTTAGAAATAAATATGAAATGAATTTAATGTTATACACAAAGGTATTGCTTTACGTATAATAATCGTAAAAGTTTATACTTTTTTTTTTGTCACCAACATTAATATAATTCCAAGTAATTGACTCATTAGTACCACATAGCACTAGATGGAGACGCCTGGTGGATGTGGACTAAAATATAAATTGTGGTCAGATAAAGCATGAGAAGATTTTTATTTGTCTTTTCTTCGGTTTTCTACATTAATATTTACTTTAAAAGTATGCTTAACAAATAATACTCTGTTTTTCAAAAAGATTTATTCGCAATTTATTTAGCTTCCTCATTGAACCCTACCTCAGGAAATAGTTCATTATGTGCAGGTGTGCACAACCCATGGTGATATTTATTGCTTAATTGATAATAAATCAATAATCCTAAATACACCTCACCATACCATATCGCGATGGCATGTGCTTGCATATCAATCGCGTGTCGATTAATGTGTTGTCGATTTTCCATTTTCCACTCCAGTCTACACTCGTTTATACCATTACGCCGCATGGAATGGGCAAAACAGGAAGCATAATTTTCGATTATGATCACGTCCGCGAGAGTAAATGGAATTTTTTGATCCGGAATATTTTGTTCGTCAGCTAACAAAAAGAAAACAGAAAACATGTCCTTCGGTCATGTGTCATGAGAATAAGATTCAACATTCCTATCCTATTCGTGAATCATTTAACGCTGTACCACGCGGTACGACGTGAGCAGTTTCCGCCAAGAACATGTTTGGATGCATCCTATTGTCGAGTAGCTCGCTCATTGATTTTGTGGCTAAAAGTGGAAGACACACATCGAGATACGTGTTCGGAAAGTTAATTTTCCAGCCGATCGAAATAAAAGCCCAGTTACCAGCAGTAATATCGAGGTAAAAGCTTTGTATCCGCGCTCAGCACGGTTTGTCTTCCATGCCAGACTGTTGATTATATCTTAAATCCGTTGTAAATTGGTTAGAACAATCAATAAATGGTTCATGGGATGTGCTATATGTTTTAAAATCAATAAAAATGAATTATGAGTTTGGGTAAAAGCCTGTGAAGCAACAAGCACCATTGGGCTCCATTGTCCAGCTAGGCTCGTGGCTTCCCATGTATGAATTTTTGAACATAGCCCTAAAACAAAAGCCATGCTAATAAATAATTATAACGTTATCCTTCATCGCAACGCAATCGATCGTAAAGTATTCCCTTAAAAACGTTGTGAACTGATTCATGCAATTTGTTTAATTTTTTTTCTAAAATGTTGAATATTTTATCAAACAAAAGCTTGCTAAAATTCTGTTCCTCTTCCCTTCTTTGTTTTAAAGGTTCGTATCGCTTTAAGATTGACGTCATGATGAACAGGCTGGATTGCTTTTGCGTATTGTTTGATCCCTTGTTTCAATGATATTGTGTTGATTCACCGTTTGGCCTTTACAAATAGCTTCCGGCCATAAGATGATGGTGTATTGATGTGAATAAATATTTGTCCATTCTTTTAAAAGCATTTTTGATGGAGTGCATAATGTCTTTATGTTAGCCATTTTTATTAGCGAACGCGATTGTTTACCAAGCAGACCAATTTAAATACATGGAGACGTGCGTTATTGCAGTGTTATGGGGACCAAACAGTTCCCAGTTTGTTGGGGGATGTTGAACTTTTTTTTGTTTGTTTGTTTGTCTCTAGTATCTTTCCCACTGTGTAAAGAATCGGATTGTGGGCACAGTTCGGGGAAGGAAACTGTTAAGCGTTATTAACATTCACGGCAGGGTTGGCATTTTTATTAAACATCAAGTATCACATAACGCACGAAAGTTGGATACCGCAACTTGTATCGCCTTTCTTTAACCCGATTTTTTGTTTGCTTTACCCCCACAGCCCAACCAAAGGTGGTGTTTTCTCTGGCGTGTCGTCGAAGGTAACGGGATGGCTTGGTAATGCATCCATCCCTTCGATGCCAGCCATTCCGACGGTCTCGATGCCCGCCATGCCAGCGATGCCTTCGATGCCCTCGATCCCGGGACTGCGGAAGGCGAACCAGACAGACGAGAACGGTGGCATCACGAACGAGGGTCTGGTCACGTCGCCCGAGAAGGCTAGTCAAGGTATTGCCGGCTCGACGGATGCTGCCGATGAGGAGGACCGGTCAAGGTATATTAGGTAAATGGGCCTATACATAATTGATTGAAATTTGAAATCCCGCAGTACTAATGCATAGAAGGGCGAGAGAAAAGGAACGAGAGTTGGATAGTGTCACTGACGCAAATAATAGAGAGCAAACGCGCGCGCGCATATTCTATGGACAGAGTGGTTATGTCGATCGGTTCTGAGAGCACTGATGTTGATCGTGTATGTGGTGTTTTAGTGACACTGGACGCTCCATGAATGCGAAAGCGTTCGATGAACGGATCATTTGGAGCATGCTCTTTCTTACTTTATTAGTTTCGATCCTTTTGTTTCCTATCCGCTACCGAAGCGACTTTGCGTATTCTATTGAAAGTGGTTTATCTCTTAGTGATCCTCTCGTAGATGTAATCAACTTAACAATCAAAGCTAAAAGAAAAGACACATACAGCTGTTGGCTAACTTTAGTAAATTCCCTTAATCTTTCGTAATTCAAGTTAATTTATAATTAGCTAGCAAACCTTTAAATGTTTACCATTATCTCGTTTCCTAATGTTCGTTGTGTCCATTGTTTAGTCCGTTACTTCCTGTATATTAGATAATTGTTGCATGTTACACTTCAGTTTGCATTGTTTTTTTTTGTGGGGTGGTTGCGTCAAAGACAGCAATTTGATGGCAAGCTCAAACTAAAGGACTTATGCATTTTTTACGGGTATAGATAAAATTATCGATATCCTCATGTGTGTAATGTTTGCAAAAATATTACCAATTGAAAACATCATTCATTGTAGTTAAAATTTGGAACTTGACCAGTGTTTAAACCCAACATATGTCAGTAGATGGACATCCATGTCGTCTGTACAGTTATGTTGTTTTCTATTTTGAAGTAACTGACAGCACGAATGTCAGTATGTCAGTATGTCAGTAGTTTTTCAGTATGGCTTTGTTTGTACGAAATAAAAACTAAAAACAACTTGATGTATGTGGATTCGCAGAAACGCATAGTTTGAAAGTAAAGTAATTGTGAGCAAATGTTTGATAATGCAATACTATAAATTAGTTTAATATTCCGGTAAGGGTAGAACGTTCAACCTTCGGTTGTGTTAGGTCAAACGGTTCCAGCACTAAACCGTGAAACTGCTCGTTACTTGCAAATGTCTTATGCAATTGATAATTTCATCAAACCCCAATGTGTGAACGTTACACATTAATCCGGAAATCATGTGACATTAGTCGTGCGGGAGTTACGATACCACATTGTGGGTGGCCTAACGGCCATCCGGTGTAAACGGTACGCAACACTAGACCAGTCGGTGGTGTATAATAAAATGTTAATGAAATCATTCGGCATGATTTCCCGCTCGTCTTTACGCCCTAAAAGCTGATCGCTCCCGTACGGTTCGAAGACGGTACCTTTTTTTTGTGACGATGTGACGATGCAGTGTAACAAGTTAACATGTGGTCCTTGCAAAAGTTAGAAAAGAAAAGAAACACATCGATCTATGGCAGCATGGGACAGCTACCATGGAGAAACACACACACACAAATAAACAGAACCCAATTATCTGTACAATCTGTTGACAACGGTTTGAACACGTTGACGTCCCGAGGGAGAGAAACCCTGTTTGTCACGTAGTGCTCCCATCACGTTAACACCAGCGGGTGGTGGTTTTCGTTTCCGGAGCGCACTGAGCTCTTCCGGTGACATCCGTTTTGGAGTGCCTTTTCCAGCCGATGGCCGGTCCACTGGCTGTACTTACATTCCCGTGCGGCGATCACTGGACCTGAGCCGGTGTGTCTTTTTGCAGCCCGATTATCGTGTGCAGTATGGCGATAGGGCAATAGTAACGATGGCCATCCTACCAGCGGCTACCGCTGTTGTCTAATCGACGTTAGGGAGTACGGCTGGCTAGATTGGTCTCGCACCAGGCAGATGGATGTCTGTTTACTGTTTGTTCCCTGCCGGGGCCGACGCATTAAAACACTAATCAAATCCCGCCCGTTCGTCCTGGTTGACTGGTTGTGCAAGTCTGTCGTTTACTGCCACTGACAGATTGTTTCCAGATCGTCGGTGCGGTGGTCACTGGGCAGTGATGCTGAATGGTGAATTAATTTAGATTTGCCTTGCCTGCCCTTGTAGTACCGTACCGCAGCGAATGTCGGGTGAGAAAGGACAAGCCGGCTGTAAAATAATGAACCATTTTGTACAAAACACAATGTACAACATGTAAAAATCTGTGCTAGATTTAACGTAAGAAGAAAACCACTGCATGTTGATGTGAAGCAATTTCTATTCCTTTCTATTACACATTTTTGATGTTCTTCCTTTCGCCCTTACATGTGTTTTTAGTAATTGTGTTTCGTCTTTTGCGATTTTGCTTTCAATAACCTTTCTCCTTCCCTATCGAGTGTCAGTGACATTGTTGTGTATGTAAGCGCTTGTGAAGTAGATTCTTTGTATGTTTCGAAAAAATCGCGTCGTAAGTTACCCGCAATTGATTGGCACTGTTTGGCTCGTCTACAGTTTGCCACCATTTAGCACGCAACATTTAAAAATGGTAATGATCAATCACGATAACCACGATCTATCACTATCACTGTTTTTTTTTTTCGAACATGCCGTCCAGTGCGGCAGCCGTAATGTGTTTCATTTTGCATCGCATCCTCTTGTGTTTGTTTTTTTTTTTGTATTTTGTTTTGCATTTCTCTAAAACCATCGCGTAAAACTAGTTTCACGTAAACGTTGTTTGACCACTAACCACTAGCTCGGTTCTGCTTAGCTCATCATTAGCTCAAATCGACCAACATCCAACAACTCGTACTACTTATTCTCTCGATCTGCACAACCCTTTTTGTTTTTGTTTGCAACTAGCTTAACGCATTGTACCGATTGTCTCTCATGATACACTCATGATCTCTCAACCACTCCGTAGTATTTTCCAAGCTCCGTAGCTCATTTGCGCAATCAAACAGTAGTAAACCAACAAAAAAAAGGTTATAATAATAATCCCTAGTCAAGAACAGAGCCGTAAAAATATAATATAAAAAAAAAAACAAATAGTACCAATTATACCAAAGCAACTACTGCAACTACTAACCCCATCAGCAAACAACATAAAAAGGCAAAAAGAAAACTATATATATACTTTTCTCTTTGAATTAGATAACTCATGAAAATTTCTTCATTTGTGTATGGCCCATTTGAACTCTAGTTTTAAGTAATATTTGTTTAGTGTGTACAATAATTCATTACCGTTACCATTACGTTATTGGTTTTCAAAATTAACGCACTCGCATAAAACTTCATCACCCACCCGATGACGATGTGTGTCACAGACACGGCGTAAGTGGAACAGATGAATCGTGTTGGGAAATTTAAAATGAAAAAAAAAAAACACACACACCCACTTGCATTCATCTGTTCCACTTGTGTGCTGTCCGATTGTTGTGGGTTGTCCATTGTGACAGTATGAAAAATTGGTTTATAGCGCATTTGCTACACACAAACACAGCCCAGCGATGGAGCAGCCCGGTCGTTCACGGATCTGCCGCTGTTCTGGGCGTTTGTTACTCTTATTAGTTCCTCCACATCCGTTACTTTTATGCGTTTCTTTTCCGTTGTTGTTGTTGGAGTATCGCAACGTTTTTTTCTATTTTTCTATGTTCCATTTAGTGCCTTGTTTCTTGTTTTGTTTTTTTTTTTTGTTTTTTCTTTTCCACAACCTTTATTCAACACATCATAAACCATTCATAACTCAAACCCAGCCAAGCAATGCTAGGTGAAGGTGTAACAGAACTCACCTAGCATCAACAACAACAACAACAAGAACAACAACAGTATCACCTACTACCTAAAAACAACAAACTACAGTAACAACAGCAGAAGCAGCACCAGCTGATACTCACACCACGTTCACCTCGCCAGGCACTGTATGAAGGAATATATAAATTCCTACCGCAGCATTAATATCCGTTCCACGAAGGTTCGCGCAATCGCTACTACGGCAGCCAGTGTGTGCTGGAGTGTGTGCCGCGTTGTGTATGGCAACCAGGGGCCAAGCTTACCGGCACACTTGTACACGTTCCACTCAAGTTCATGCGTTCAGCATACTATCCATCATCGGAATGTGACAGCCACTACCCGGACGCAACGAGTAAGGTCAAGGGGTGCCGGTTTTGAAGTCATGTGCACCAAGGCTGGGATGTCCTTTTGGAGATGTTCAGTGCGGGCAATTATTGCTCGTAAAAAGATGAACTTTTAATGTCGAAATCCGGCGCTATAATTTTCACACATTTGGCTATTGTGGTGTTTCTTTTAATGGTTGCTCGTAAAGTGTTTTTTTTTTATAAGAGATGATTAGTATCGGCAATTTGGTTCACATTTTAGTGCACACTTTTTGATTATATTACGATAGTGTGGGCTGCTTTGTTTTACTGATTTATGAAAAGCGGTTGTACGTTTATTTTATGGTTGTAAAAACAAATCTCGTTTAGGTAATCATTGCACGAGATTAGCATACAGTTGGACGATTTTATTTATTAAAATCTGCTGAATATCCGAGGATTTTGTCCGATTGTTTGCTTGCAATCTATGTGACCTTCATTTCTATGATGTAGATAGAAGAAATGGTTAAAATTTGCTCGTCTATTGAAGAATAGCTGCTTAACTGCTGAAGCTGTGTGAGCAAGCAAACTGCTTCGTCTGTGTGTATCAAGATTGTATGAACATTTCGCTTTTAAAGTTGAACAATGCTTCGCTGAAAAATCTGCCCTTGAATGGGAAGAGGTATCATGCAACTGCGACACTAATTTTAGAAAATGATTCTAAACCGAATCCACCGAAATCGTTTGCCTCGAACGCCCGGACGTGTGGCATGGATTACTTTTATCGTCATTTTTCGTATCCCTTTTTGATGTGCTTGATGTCGAAGCGGCCACCGGATAGAAAGCTTTCCGTCGCCAGGACACTCGAAAAACTGTCAAGCATTGGAACAGGTTTCGAAACTATTCATCGACCTTGAGCACTTTCCGGATAAAACGACTGTCGGATTGATGGATTGTGACATGCTATTTTTTTTTTCATCTCCAGCTACAGGTTCGCCTTTACCATTCCTGTACGTCAGCCTTTGTTTTTTTTTTGGTGAAGAAGTTTTCATTTTCTTCACCTAATTCGTTTTTTCGTTTTGTTGTAAAAGGTAAAGATGGCAACTCATCGAGTGCTACCCTTTTGCTGTTCCTTCCGACACCTTCTGGTGTAAGGGTTTGTAAGCCATCTTTCCTTTCACACAATTTCGAACGCTGTCCACCAAGGTGACGTGCTTTTGTGTGTGAGAATTGGGGATTAAAAGCAAAAGAAAAGAGACATTGCGTGTTCGCTGGGCGTGCCATTGTGATGGAAAAATTGAAGAGATGGTGTAGTAATGACCTTTGCGGATGACGCGAATGTTCTCTATAGCGTTTGTTCCTGTTTTCGACCGTTGGTGCTATACTTATATTTTCGTTACTTTCGAATAATATATTTTTCATACAAAAAGAATTGAATGAAGTGAAAAGAGCTTGCTTGCTTGCTAGATAATAGCAGCCATTGGATGCAATTAAGGCACATCATATACATCATATTGTATAAAATTCAAATAGGTTCGATCACCCTTGAACGACCAATGAGGGACGAAAATATTTATAAAAATATATCTATCACTCTTGAATGTTTAACTATGATAATATAATAGTTGTGGTAATAGAACCACGACACTTCGGGTACAAATCGTCAACTTAAATCCTACCGCTTATATCAGATGCGCATTACTAAAGGTTTTTAAACATTAAAGCCAATTAATATAACTTTTGTATGATCCTCTACAAAAAGGTACTATACCTTTTTTCTCTTATATCTTGAACCAATCTTGTAGGAATTTTCTTCTCTTTTTCATCAATGTCTGATGTGCTTCATTATCAAACTAAAAAAAACAAACAAACATTGTTGCTACACAAGCAAATAAACAGCACAGTATAACGTTAAAGGTTCCTAGAATGCACTGCGTCGTGAATATTGAATGGATTTTCCTGTTTCAATTAAATAGCGTATACTTTTTCCCTTCCTTGTCACGTTTCTCCACATACTACTCTCGTTGTCTTACCATAACGCCAGCAGACCGCAGGAAAGGTAGAGTTAATTGTGGCTTCTTTACTGCACTTCCATGCTCTTATTCCGTTGTTCAGTTTCAATCTTGATGGCTTTTTCTTTCAATTTTCTTCCCTTTAATTTTAGTCCATCGTTTTGGGTTTTTTTTTCTCCACCTTTTTTTCCATTGTGTGTTAATCAACGTGCTTCTTATGGCGTGGTTTTCAGTGACTGTAATTTTTGTCTGTGTGTGTGTCTTGCCGCACGAGTACGGCAGCGTGGCAATGAGTCCAATTAGTAACTACTTCTTAAGCGTGTGTTTGTTTTACATTGCGGCATTTTGGATTGTGCTTTCGCTTTTCGCAATCTGGATTGGTTTTTTTTTGTTAAACATAACTCCTTAATGTTTTATTTTGTGACACTGCACAGTGTTGATGCTTAAAACTGGCATTTATGCCGCAGATTTTACTCCACCCGATGTGTTTTTAAATGTTCGAGTACAATTTGCGTACGTCGCTATTTGATTCTTGGAGTCGGTATAGCAGTAATCTTCATATAAGCAGCTCATCGAAGACAATCGATATGCTATTTTTCTGCTATTTAAACAGCGGAACTCGACGAACCTATTTTTGTAGTTATTCCATTTACTTCGACTACAGAGCATCCCATAAACTACAGAAGGTGTCCCATGTGAAACAGACTTTTGAAAAGAAATGTTTAAAATAAGCGAAAACTTGTATGGAAATCTACGCTTTTTAAGTATACTTTAAGTATACTTCTTTTATTTTCTAGTAATGAAATGAAGCAGAATGTTGCGAAATAATGTACATCATTTGATGAATTTCCCATAAAATCAATTTCGTTTTACCAATTCAAATAATACAGTTTTACAATTAAGATAAATGATAGATTACACTGTTTGATACACGATGAAGCAGAATATTTACACGCTTTTTATTTCTCTATAGAACGAAGTTTCTTGAGATGTGTAATACATTCACTTAAGTAACTTCAAAACTAATTTTAACAGCATATATTTTATGAAATCTATGCTTCTTATTCATTGTAAATTGCAAGTGAAAATTTAAATTTTATTTCCATTGTTCGCATATGTTACATACGGAAGTTAGCGGATAGCTTTCCTTTAGATGTTTTTACCATGTTCGTTACAATCGTATATTTTAAGTACTACGTACGTTATGTTACGGTGCGTTTAAGAAGTTGGTTCCACTCAGTAGATCCATTAGTAACTGGCAACACTCATCTGTTTTACCTGACGGTAACGAATTGTGTTCCAAACTAGCAGTAGATCACATCATAATTGGTTCCATCAATCGTGTACCCGTTTGCAAAACGATTCATTTGTTTGCATTTGCAACTTTATATTGTTAGTGTTACACAGAAATAAAATACTCTGCTCTCTTTTTACTCTCTTAGTCCAACACTTTGCTGTTTACACTTATATTCGTACACTTACACAACTCCTTGAACGATGTTCTATCACTTTGGTTTTTACAACTCATTGCAATTCTTAGCTGTTGTTTTTGTTTGTCTTTTGCATAAAACTAATCCTACTTAAAGTAATAATTTAAATTACCAAACAAATACCGTTTTCTTCCATTTTCTTCTCTTCCTTAACTTTTTCTTGCTAATATCTCTTTTCACTTTCTCCTTTTTATACACCTTTTTAATCAAACTCCAAGTGNGATAATTTCATCAAACCCCAATGTGTGAACGTTACACATTAATCCGGAAATCATTCGACATTAGTCGTGCGGGAGTTACGATACCACATTGTGGGTGGCCTAACGGCCATCCGGTGTAAACGGTACGCAACACTAGACCAGTCGGTGGTGTATAATAAAATGTTAATGAAATCATTCGGCATGATTTCCCGCTCGTCTTTACGCCCTAAAAGCTGATCGCTCCCGTACGGTTCGAAGACGGTACCTTTTTTTTGTGACGATGTGATGATGCAGTGTAACAAGTTAACATGTGGTGCTTGCAAAAGTTAGAAAAGAAACACATCGATCTATGGGACAGCAACCATGGAGAAACACACACACACACAAATAAACAGAACCCAATTATCTGTACAATCTGTTGACAACGGTTTGAACACGTTGACGTCCCGAGGGAGAGAAACCCTGTTTGTCACGTAGTGCTCCCATCACGTTAATACCAGCGGGTGGTGGTTTTCGTTTCCGGAGCGCACTGAGCTCTTCCGGTGACATCCGTTTTGGAGTGCCTTTTCCAGCCGATGACCGGTCTACTGGCTGTACTTACATGCCCGTGCGGCGATCACTGGACCTAAGCCGGTGTGTCTTTTTGCAGCCCGATTATCGTGTGCAGTATGGCGATAGGGCAATAGTAACGATGGCCATCCTAACAGCAGCTACCGCTGTTGTCTAATCGACGTTAGGGCTGGCTAGATTGGTCTCGCACCAGGCAGATGGATGTCTGTTTACTGTTTGTTCCCTGCCGGGGCCGACGCATTAAAACACTAATCAAATCCCGCCCGTTCGTCCTGGTTGACTGGTTGTGCAAGTCTGTCGTTTACTGCCACTGACAGATTGTTTCCAGATCGTCGGTGCGGTGGTCACTGGGCAGTGATGCTGAATGGTGAATTAATTTAGATTTGCCTTGCCTGCCCTTGTAGTACCGTACCGCAGCGAATGTCGGGTGAGAAAGGACAAGCCGGCTGTAAAATAATGAACCATTTTGTACAGAACACAATGTACAACATGTAAAAATCTGTGGCTAGTTTTGTCAAGTCCATATTTAACGTAAGAAGAAAACCACTGCATGTTGATGTGAAGCAATTTCTATTCCTTTCTATTACACATTTTTGATGTTCTTCCTTTCGCCCTTACATGTGTTTTTAGTAATTGTGTTTCGTCTTTTGCGATTTTCCTTTCAATAACCTTTCTCCTTCCCTATCGAGTGTCAGTGACATTGTTGTGTATGTAAGCGCTTGTGAAGTAGATTCTTTGTATAGTTCGAAATAATCGCGTCGTAAGTTACCCGCAATTGATTGGCACTGTTTGGCTCGTCTACAGTTTGCCACCATTTAGCACGCCACATTTAAAAATGGTAATAATCAATCACGATAACCACGATCTATCACTATCACTGTTTTTTTTTTTTCGAACATGCCGTCCAGTGCGGCAGCCGTAATGTGTTTCATTTTGCATCGCATCCTATTGTGTTTTTTTTTTGTATTTTGTTTTGCATTTCTCTAAAACCATCGCGTAAAACTAGTTTCACGTAAACGTTGTTTGACCACTAACCACTAGCTCGGTTCTGCTTAGCTCATCATTAGCTCAAATCGACCAACATCCAACAACTCGTACTACTTATTCTCTCGATCTGCACAACCCTTTTTGTTTTTGTTTGCAACTAGCTTAACGCATTGTACCGATTGTCTCTCATGATACACTCATGATCTCTCAACCACTCCGTAGTATTTTCCAAGCTCCGTAGCTCATTTGCGCAATCAAACAGTAGTAAACCAACAAAAAAAAAACCAAAAAGATTATAATAATAATCCCTAGTCAAGAACAGAGCCGTAAAAATATAATATAAAAAAAAACAAATAGTACCAATTATACCAAAGCAACTACTGCAACTACTAACCCCATCAGCAAACAACATAAAAAGGCAAAAAGAAAACTATATATATACTTTTCTCTTTGAATTAGATAACTCATGAAAATTTCTTCATTTGTGTATGGCCCATTTGAACTCTAGTTTTAAGTAATATTTGTTTAGTGTGTACAATAATTCATTACCGTTACCATTACGTTATTGGTTTTCAAAATTAACGCACTCGCATAAAACTTCATCTCCCACCCGATGACGATGTGTGTCACCAGACACGGCGTAAGTGGAACAGATGAATCGTGTTGGGAAATTTAAAATGAAAAAAAAAACACACACACACACACACACATGCATTCATCTGTTCCACTTGTGTGCTGTCCGATTGTTGTGGGTTGTCCATTGTGACAGTATGAAAAATTGGTTTATAGCGCATTTGCTACACACAAACACAGCCCAGCGATGGAGCAGCCCGGTCGTTCACGGATCTGCCGCTGTTCTGGGCGTTTGTTACTCTTATTAGTTTCTCCACATCCGTTACTTTTATGCGTTTCTTTTCCGTTGTTGTTGTTGGAGTATCGCAACGTTTTTTTCTATTTTTCTATGTTCCATTTAGTGCCTTGTTTCTTGTTTTGTTTTTTTTTTGTTTTTTCTTTTCCACAACCTTTATTCAACACATCATAACCCATTCATAACTCAAACCCAGCCAAGCAATGCTAGGTGAAGGTGTAACAGAACTCACCTAGTATCAACAACAACAAGAACAACAACAACAACAACAGTATCACCTACTACCTAATAACAACAAACTACAGTAACAACAGCAGAAGCAGCACCAGCTGATACTCACACCACGTTCACCTCGCCAGGCACTGTATGAAGGAATATATACATTCCTACCGCAGCATTAATATCCGTTCCACGAAGGTTCGCGCAATCGCTACTACGGCAGCCAGTGTGTGCTGGAGTGTGTGCCGCGTTGTGTATGGCAACCAGGGGCCAAGCTTACCGGCACACTTGTACACGTTCCACTCAAGTTCATGCGTTCAGCATACTATCCATCATCGGAATGTGACAGCCACTACCCGGACGCAACGAGTAAGGTCAAGGGGTGCCAGTTTTGAAGTCATGTGCACCAAGGCTGGGATGTGCTTTTGTAGATGTTCAGTGCGGGCAATTATTGCTCGTAAAAAGATGAACTTTTAATGTCGAAATCCGGCACCATAATTTTCACACATTTGGCTATTGTGGTGTTTCTTTTAATGGTTGCTCGTAAAGTGTTTTTTTTTTTTTTGTTGGATAAGAGATGATTAGTATTGGCAATTTGGTTCACAATTTAGTGCACACTTTTTGATTATATTACGATAGTGTGGGCTGCTTTGTTTTACTGATTTATGAAAAGCGGTTGTACGTTTATTTTATGGTTGTAAAAAAAAAAACTCGTTTAGGTAATCATTGCACGAGATTAGCATACAGTTGGACGATTTTATTTATTAAAATCTGCTGAATATCCGAGGATTTTGTCCGATTGTTTGCTTGCAATCTATGTGACTTTCATTTCTATGATATAGATAGAAGAAACGGTTAAAATTTGCTCGTCTATTGAAGAATAGCTGCTTAACTGCTGAAGCTGTGTGAGCAAGCAAACTGCTTCGTCTGTGTGTATCAAGATTGTATGCACATTTCGCTTTTAAAGTTGAACAATGCTTCGCTGAAAAACCTGTCCTTGAATGGGAAGAGGTATCATGCAACTGCGACACTAATTTTAGAAAATGATTCTAAACCGAATCCACCGAAATCGTTTACCTCGAACGCCCGGACGTGTGGCATGGATTACTTTTATCGTCATTTTTCGTATCCCTTTTTGATGTGCTTGATGTCGAAGCGGCCACCGGATAGAAAGCTTTCCGTCGCAGGGACACTCGAAAAACTGTCAAGCATTGGAACAGGATCGAAACTATTCACTGACCTTGAGCACTTTCCGGATAAAACGGCTGTCGGATTGATGGATTGTGACATGCTATTTTTTTTTTTTCATCTCCAGCTACAGGTTCGCCTTTACCATTCCTGTGCGTCAGCTTTTTTTTTTTGGTGAAGAAGTTTTCATTTTCTTCACTTAATTCGTTTTTTCGTTTTGTTGTAAAAGGTAAAGATGGCAACTCATCGAATGCTACCCTTTTGCTGTTCCTTCCGACACTTTCTGATGTAAGGGTTTGTAAGCCATCTTTCCTTTCACACAATTTCGAACGCTGTCCACCAAGGTGACGTGCTTTTGTGTGTGAGAATTGGGGATTAAAAGCAAAAGAAAAGAGACATTGCGTGTTCGCTGGGCGTGCCATTGTGATGGAAAAATTGAAGAGATGGTGTAGTAATGACCTTTGCGGATGACGCGAATGTTCTCTATAGCGTTTGTTCCTGTTTTCGACCTTTGGTGCTATACTTATATTTTCGTTACTTTCGAATAATATATTTTTCATACAAAAAGAATTGAATGAAGTGAAAAGAGCTTGCTTGCTTGCTAGATAATAGCAGACATTGGATGCAATTAAGGCACATCATATACATCATATTGCGTAAAGCTCAAATAGGTTCGATCACCCTTGAACGACCAATGAGAGACGAAAATATTCATAAAAATATATCTATCACTCTTGAATGTTTAACTATGATCATATAATAGTTGTGATAATATAAAACCACGACACTTCGGGTACAAATCGTCAACTTAAATCCTACCGCTTATTTCAGATGCGCATTACTAAAGGTTTTTAAACATTAAAGCCAATTTATATAACTTTTGTATGATCCTCTATAAAAAGGTACTACACCTTTTTTCTCTTATATCTTGAACCAATCTTGTAGGATTTTTTTTCTCTTTTTCATCAATGTCTGATGTGCTTCATTATCAAACTAAAAAAAAAAACAAACAAACATTGTTGCTACACAAGCAATAAACAGCACAGTATAACGTTAAAGGCTCCTATAATGCACTGCGTCGTGAATATTGAATGGATTTTCCTGTTTCAATTAAATAGCGTATACTTTTTCCCTTCCTTGTCACGTTTCTCCACATACTACTCTCGTTGTCTTACCATAACGCCAGCAGACCGCAGGAAAGGTAGAGTTAATTGTGGCTTCTTTACTGCACTTCCATGCTCTTATTCCGTTGTTCAGTTTCAATCTTGATGGCTTTTTCTTTCAATTTTCTTCCCTTTAATTTTAGTCCATCGTTTTGGTTTTTTTTTTTCTCCACCTTTTTTCCATTGTGTGCTAATCAACGTGCTTCTTATGGCGTGGTTTTCAGTGACTGTATTTTGTGTGTGTGTGTGTGTCTTGCCGCACGAGTACGGCAGCGTGGCAATGAGTCCAATTAGTAACTACTTCTTAAGCGTGTGTTTGTTTTACATCGCGGCATTTTGGATTGTGCTTTCGTTTTTCGCAATCTGGATTGGTTTTTTTTGTTAAACATAACTCCTTAATGTTTTATTTTGTTACACTGCACGGTGTTGATGCGTGACACTGGCTTTTATGCCGCAGATTTTACTCCACCCGGTGTATTTTTAAATGTTCGAGTACATTTTGCGTACGTCGCTATTTGATTCTTGGAGTTGGTATAGCAGTAATCTTCATATAAGTAGCTCATCGAAGACAATCGATATGCTATTTTTCTGCTATTTAAACAGCGGAACTCGACGAACCTATTTTTGTAGTTATTCCATTTACTTCGACTACAGAGCATCCCATGAACTACAGAAGGTGTCCCATGTGAATCAGACTTTTGAAAAGAAATGTTTAAAATAAGCGAAAACTTGTATGGAAATCTACGCTTTTTAAGTATACTTTAAGTATACTTCTTTTATTTTCTAGTAATGATATGAAGCAGAATGTTGCGAAATAATGTACATCATTTGATGAATTTCCCATAAAATCAATTTCGTTCACCAATTCAAATAATACAGTTTTACAATTTGGATAAATGATAGATTACACTGTTTGATACACGATGAAGCAGAATATTTACACGCTTTTTATTTCTCTATAGAACGAAGTTTCTTGAGATGTGTAATACATTCACTTAAGTAACTTCAAAACTAATTTTAAGAGCATATATTTTATGAAATTTATGCTTCTTATTCATTGTAAATTGCAAGTGAAAATTAAAATTTTATTTCCATTGTTCGCATATGTTACATACGGAAGTTAGCGGATAGCTTTCCTTTAGATGTTTTTACCATGTTCGTTACAATCGTATATTTTAAGTACTACGTACGTTATGTTACGGTGCGTTTAAGAAGTTGGTTCCACTCAGTAGATCCATTAGTAACTGGCAACACTCATCTGTTTTACCTGACGGTAACGAATTGTGTTCCAAACTAGCAGTAGATCACATCATAATTGGTTCCATCAATCGTGTACCCGTTTGCAAAACGATTCATTTGTTTGCATTTGCAACTTTATATTGTTAGTGTTACACAGAAATAAAATACTCTGCTCTCTTTTTACTCTCTTAGTCCAACACTTTGCTGTTTACACTTATATTCGTACACTTACACAACTCCTTGAACGATGTTCTATCACTTTGGTTTTTACAACTCATTGCAATTCTTAGCTGTTGTTTTTGTTTGTCTTTTGCATAAAACTAATCCTACTTAAAGTAATAATTTAAATTACCAAACAAATACCGTTTTCTTCCATTTTCTTCTCTTCCTTAACTTTTTCTTGCTAATATCTCTTTTCACTTTCTCCTTTTTATACACCTTTTTAATCAAACTCCAAGTGTTATTACATCTTTTTTCCAACACACAACTTACACTATCTACTTCTTCAATCAATGCTGCGTTAATTTTTTGCGTGTTGTTTTTATCCTTTGGTTATCGAATGTACAAGTTAATGCTCTTCGAATGCATTTTCTATATTTTTGCTATTTTTCTTCGTTTTGTTTTTGTCTGAAAAAAAAATAAGCAACTTTTGCTTTAATACGTATTTTTCGCTGTTTTTGTAATCTTTTAAGGTGTTTTCCATTCCATTCGTTCGAATCATGCTAAAGATGAACGTTTGTGTTTGTTTTTTTTTTTTGTTTAATTTACAACCATGCAGTGCCACTGGAGGAGCTGATTCACGTCCTGCTACCGGCCCCGGAACACCAACTGAAGAAAATGCTGGACAAATTGGACAAGGTAATGGTGTTGGAACCGGGAACAAAGAAAAGATGAACGATCATTGTTGTGACCATATGTTTTCTTTTTCGTATCTCGATTAGTCACACATAAAGTCACCGCAGGAGCTAAATCGATTGGTTCGTTCTTGTACTCTTCGTTCAATAAAGCTGGCGATAAGATCAAACATTTAAAAGATAACGTAAGTATACAAGTTACCAGCATGAAAAGAAACACGGCTAATTATTGCACCCTCTTGGTTTGGCTTTTGAATGTGGAAAACAGAGTATTCTGGGTGAGTTTAGCAAGGAACAAGAAGCATTCATCAAAAATCAACAAGGAGGCGGCGGTGCCGGCGCATGTCCGTGGACCGGGCACGCTAATGAGGCAAAGATCAAGGAGGAAATTCTCAGTTTGTCAGCTGTAAGTTTCGCTTTGGTGACGCGGGTATAATAAAGACATCTAAGATGTTTGCAATAATACGATCCAACTGCTTGCAGGATCGCCGAAATTTCGTCCGAGCACCACCGGCTGGTGTTGAGTTCGATTTTGACTACGATTCGTCTTACCCAGTTGCATTGGCCATCATGAATGATGATAAGGAGCTGGAAAAGATGCGATTCGAATTGGTTCCCAAAATGTGAGTGCTTGTTTCGCGCCCGAATGCCCACCGACGAAAGTGTCTAGCACAATGTACTTACACCTGGCCTTGTTTTTATTCACAGTATCACGGAAGAGAACTTCTGGCGTAACTACTTCTATCGCGTATCCCTGATATGTCAAGCGGCCGATTTGGGTACATTGGGCGATAATAATGAGTTCGTTAAACGAGGCGCTAGCGAAGATACAGAGGGTAATGTACACACATATTCTCTACTCTTCAATGTATCCCTTTTTGTCTGAAGAAAAGTCCCGATGCAAACGATTCTCTCCCCCGATCCACTGTTCCGTTTGTTTATGGTCTGATATTAGCAAGAGTTTTGCTTAAATTTTGCATGTTACCAAATCCTTTTACAAGCAAACGCGTTTTTGTTGTGCTTACTGTTTTCGTTTTTCCTTTATCCGTTCCGTTCCAAACTTTGTAGCAATACTGTGTAGCTACACGTGATATGATAATCGTACGGTTTGAGACATAGAACATCACCCTAGAATAGAATAGTCACTTGCTTCATATCGATGTCCTACTCGAAACCTTGCACCGTCGAGCGGAAGGTTAACCCGATACTCCACAAAATCGATTGTGATTAATTGAAAATGACGTTAAGTTTGTATCGTTTTTTATATTGTTTCCCTTCATTTACATGTAGGTTAAGTTTGTGTTATGTTTTTTTTTTAATTTGTCATTTTAATTTTACCACCAACATTACTCAAAAAAAGATAGCGAACGTACTTCATCTGTTGGGTCAATGCTTAATCAAAGTGGCGACGTAAGCTCGCCTGCTTCCAGCCCTGATGAGCAGGCTACCCCCGCACCGATCACACCCGAGAAAACACAAGCGACAAAAGAGAACACTGGTCGTACCGTCAATGATTTGCCATCTGCTACCAGTGGTTCCGCAAGCACCGTACCGACCAGCAAACATACACACAGTGAGTTCATTTCTGACAGCTTTCATACAAACGAACAAGACCTGGAGGAGGTGAAAGCTGGCATGAAAAAGCTCGGAATCGATAGTCTTGCCCAGCAGGCAAATGAATCGATCGGGCTTGAAGCCGAGAAAAGTGGTAAGGAATAACAATGACGATGCTTTTTATATAAGTGGAAGGAAGAAGAACAACGTGACAAATCGAAATCAAAACCAACTATATCTTACACCAATTTGGGCTCTAGTTGTAAAATGTCCCAAGTTGGAAAGTAATAATATTTTCATTATTATGAATTTGCAACTCCGCGTGGCAAGTATGAAACCGTTGTGGTTCTACTAGGAAGCACACATGAATGATTGTTTTTGAAAGGGACTTGAAATGGACACACAGTGCATAACGTGGCATTACAAAAGAAAACTACAGAAACATTGTCTTACAGTTGCTTGAGTTGCTTCAGTTTCAATATAGTGCTTATCAGTTTTCAGTGCATGGATTGGACGATGCTCGATATAATGGCAAACATTGTGAAACATTCGCACCAGCATACAACACTAGATAGCGTATGGCTTGTAGAGTAATAGAGGCAGTAAGAATAGTAATGCAAAAATGCGACCGATAATTGTAAAACAGTCAATATCTTTTAACCTTTTTGCAGATAAGCAAGCAAACAGCCGCATAACCACCGGTAGGTTGGTGTCNGCTACCAGTGGTTCCGCAAGCACCGTACCGACCAGCAAACATACACACAGTGAGTTCATTTCTGACAGCTTTCATACAAACGAACAAGACCTGGAGGAGGTGAAAGCTGGCATGAAAAAGCTCGGAATCGATAGTCTTGCCCAGCAGGCAAATGAATCGATCGGGCTTGAAGCCGAGAAAAGTGGTAAGGAATAACAATGACGATGCTTTTTATATACGTGGAAGGAAGAAGAACAACGTGACAAATCGAAATCAAAACCAACTATATCTTACACCAGTTTGGGCTCAAGTTGTAAAATGTCCCAAGCTGGAAAGTAATAATATTTTCATCATTATGAATTTGCAACTCCGCGTGGCAAGTATGAAACCGTTGTGGTTCTACTAGGAAGCACACATGAATGATTGTTTTTGAAAGGGACAAATGGACACACAGTGCATAACGTGGCATTACAAAAGAAAACTACAGAAACATTGTCTTACAGTTGCTTGAGTTGCTTCAGTTTCAATATAGTGCTTATCAGTTTTCAGTGCATGGATTGGACGATGCTCGATATAATGGCAAACATTGTGAAACATTCGCACCAGCATACAACACTAGATAGCGTATGGCTTGTAGAGTAATAGAGGCAGTAAGAATAGTAATGCAAAAATGCGACCGATAATTGTAAAACAGTCAATATCTTTTAACCTTTTTGCAGATAAGCAAGCAAACAGCCGCATAACCACCGGTAGGTTGGTGTCAGAATTATTAGCATAACCCTTAGTATTGCAAATGTGTGGTCCGTGATCCGTAAACGCTTCAAATTTTAACCAATACCGTTGGCCGTCTCGATCGCCTTGAAGCAAGTGTTAGTACGCGCGTCGGTTTTCTTTTCGATACGCACACAGAAAGTACACACATTTG
Organism: Anopheles rivulorum; assembly: GCA_018908115.1. Classification (NCBI taxonomy): domain Eukaryota; kingdom Metazoa; phylum Arthropoda; class Insecta; order Diptera; family Culicidae; genus Anopheles; species Anopheles rivulorum. Next base: position 5,519,075 of record STHB01000004.1, read on the forward strand.
CAAATGCAGCAATTAACGCAACGTGTGACGCGAACGAGAATGCGATTGTAATTATTATTTCAAACTCAGCTTCATCGGTGTTGGTGATGGTGTTTGCATAGAGAAGCTGCAATGCACGTAGAGACGTCTATTATATTCGCCTGTATCCCATTCTCTGCCCATTACAGATGATCGGTTGAAAAACGGGCCGGTGTTACGGAATTGTTGTAACATACGCTTTCCTTAAAATTCTTCACCCCTATATCCGCTTCACAAAACCACAAAGCTCATCTGATATCAGACCGAACTGGTGGTCAGAACTGCTCTAGTCGCTAACGGTAGGCGATAGTGTTTTAATTGTTCGATTTTTTTCCTCTATTCCATCACATAATTTCATACATATCTCGATGTGTCTCTCGCTCTCTCTGTGTCTCTCTTCCTCTGATCTGATCTGCAACCTCTTCATAATCATGTGTGTGTATGTGCTGTGTAATGCTAGAGTAACAGACGCGATGCCATTGCCTTTTGTACGACACTACTAAAACGGTGCTGTTGGTGCTGTTTCTGTGTTTGTTGCGAATGTGTTCCATTTTCTCCATTTCTCATCCAATCATTGCATCTGCCTGTTAATTGGAATTCGCAGAGTATCGTACGCTATCCCTTTTATGTTTCAAAAGCAGTGGATTGTATGATGATTGTATAAGACGACAGAAATTCAGTAACATTCAACAATACGAAAGCAGGAATTGCCTAGAGAATCATATAAACCTGGTCTTGTTTTTTTTCATATTGCATAGATATCCACTTACAGTCAGCTACAATTCCTTCAAATTCCTTTTACATCCCAGAAACAGAGAAAGCGAAAGAAGCGAAACTAACATTAGCTATGCATATAGCCGACAGCATTTGATCGGTTCCGTGTTTTGTGGTGTAAGATTCGAGATAACAAAAAGAGATTTATTAGCGTGCATCGTGCTGTGCCTGCATTTCATCCACCTTACTCACTGTCTCTGGTTTGTGAAGCGCTCTGTCCGCACGACACTCCTGGCTTGTTAGATGCTGATGCTTGTACCGTCTAACCACACACACACACTGATCCTGAGCTGAGAGTAACCGTTAGGATGTTGTGTGCGAATGTGAAGATTTACCTGTTTTTCTTTATGTTTGCGTGCGTATGTGAAAAGTATTATAAAAAAAATCGTGATAACAGTCTCACAGTCACTTTAACGGCAAATGCTTTAGAATAGTTCTATTAATGAGTGAACACGTGTGTTTAATAACGTTTTCTCTCCAATGTTTTTTTTCTTCTCGTACCATGCCATTAAGCTGTAGTGATTATTTACATTTAAATTTCTTTACTGATCAATCTGCTGTAGTTTTCTTTGTAATATGCATTAAACACGGGATGTGCTTCCATGTGCTACCTCGTATGTGTGTCTCTCTGTGTATGTTATGTTTTAGCTGAAACGATCTTACACCAACGAACGATGACGCCAATTATTTTCACGCAAAATGTATCGCGTGTTTCACACGATTGTTTAGACGTTTTGCTAATTTTTTTTTTAATTCAAAATGTACCACGTGTGCCACACAACACAAGACAATTCCCGTAGCGTTCCAACACAAAAAAATTGTCACAGTTTTGCAGGAAATCAACTCTTCGAATACATTTACCCAACATGTTTTGCATACGGATATGAACATTGGTAACGTAACGTTGGTGGTTTTGAACGAATTATTTCTAACCATGCTTGTTTGATTCTTTATATTTACATCTTTTCCTTCTTAATGAAAACACGTTTACGGTGTTTTTCATTTCTTGTTATTTTTTTATTCGTCACAACAATATTACATAAATGTTGCATGTTTGTTTTTAACTTGCTAACAATTTCTTTTGCTTTACTGTTTCTTTTCCGTATTTATTGGGTATCTTTCTTCTTGCAGTATATAATTTGTTTACAGTTGTTACTTGTCAGTTTTCACTTGATGAATATCGGGTAGAGGAAAAAAAATGTTCCCAATTGTTGGGATAATTGATAGGGCGGGAAAAGAAAAGATCATAACGTAAAATAATAATTTCAAATTATATATACATCCTTTATTGTCAAATGTTCATGTGGTTATACATTTGTGACCAAATCATAATTAATAATATCGCGAATAGTGTGGAGTTAAACTAGGAATACATAGCCGTGTCAGATTCAATATGAAAATGACGTTATTAGTAAGCATCTTTAACCTTTATATCTAATGCCCTATTATTGAGGACCTATTGATGTTACATTCGTGCAAGCTTTAAAGACTCGCCGGGCAGTATCTATCCAGTTTTTAAAAGTGCTGTGAGAAGCACCCTTGTCGTTACTTAGGCTGTTTGCGTGAGTTTTGTATTGGATCTGGCAACTATGTTGTTTCCCGATAANGAATTATTAGCATAACCCTTAGTATTGCAAATGTGTGGTCCGTGATCCGTAAACGCTTCAAATTTTAACCAATACCGTTGGCCGTCTCGATCGCCTTGAAGCAAGTGTTAGTACGCGCGTCGGTTTTCTTTTCGATACGCACACAGAAAGTACACACATTTGCAAATGCAGCAATTAACGCAACGTGTGACGCGAACGAGAATGCGATTGTAATTATTATTTCAAACTCAGCTTCATCGGTGTTGGTGATGGTGTTTGCATAGAGAAGCTGCAATGCACGTAGAGACGTCTATTATATTCGCCTGTATCCCATTCTCTGCCCATTACAGATGATCGGTTGAAAAACGGGCCGGTGTTACGGAATTGTTGTAACATACGCTTTCCTTAAAATTCTTCACCCCTATATCCGCTTCACAAAACCACAAAGCTCATCTGATATCAGACCGAACTGGTGGTCAGAACTGCTCTAGTCGCTAACGGTAGGCGATAGTGTTTTAATTGTTCGATTTTTTTCCTCTATCCATCACATAATTTCATACATATCTCGATGTGTCTCTCGCTCTCTCTGTGTCTCTCTTCCTCTGATCTGATCTGCAACCTCTTCATAATCATGTGTATGTGTGTGTGTGTGCTGTGTAATGCTAGAGTAACAGACGCGATGCCATTGCCTTTTGTACGACACTACTAAAACGGTGCTGTTGGTGCTGTTTCTGTGTTTGTTGCGAATGTGTTCCATTTTCTCCATTTCTCATCGAATCATTGCATCTGCCTGTTAATTGGAATTCGCAGAGTATCGTACGCTATCCCTTTTATGTTTCAAAAGCAGTGGATTGTATGATGATTGTATTAGACGACAGAAATTCAGTAACATTCAACAATACGAAAGAGAATCATATAAACCTAGTCTTGTTTTGTTTTCATATTGCATAGATATCCACTTATAGTCAGATACAATTCCTTCAAATTCCTTTTACATCCCAGAAACAGAGAAAGCGAAAGAAGCGAAACTAACATTAGCTATTCATATAGCCGACAGCACTTGATCGGTTCCGTGTTTTGTGGTGTACGATTCGAGATAACAAAAAGAGATTTATTAGCGTGCATCGTGCTGTGCCTGCATTTCATCCACCTTACTCAGTGAAGCGCTCTGTCCGCACGACACTCCTGGCTTGTTAGATGCTGATGCTTGTACCGTCTAACCACACACACACACACTGATCCTGAGCTGAGAGTAACCGTTAGGATGTTGTGTGCGAATGTGAAGATTTACCTGTTTTTCTTTATGTTTGCGTGCGTATGTGAAAAGTATTATAAAAAACAATCGTGATAACAGTATCAATCACTTTAACGGCAAATGCTTTAGAATAGTTCTATCAATGAGTGAACACGTGTGTTTAACAACGTTTTCTCTCCAATGTTTTTTTTTCTTCTCGTTCCATGCCATTAAGCTGTAGTGATTATTTTCATTTAAATTTCTTTACTGATCAATCTGCTGTAGTTTTCTTTGTAATATGCATTAAACACGGGATGTGCTTCCATGTGCTACCTCGTATGTGTGTCTCTCTGTGTATGTTATGTTTTAGCTGAAACGATCTTACACCAACGAACGATGACGCCAATTATTTTCACGCAAAATGTATCGCGTGTTTCACACGATTGTTTAGACGTTTTGCTAATTTTTTTTTTAATTCAAAATGTACCACGTGTGCCACACAACACAAGACAATTCCCGTAGCGTTCCAACACAAAAAAATTGTCACAGTTTTGCAGGAAATCAACTCTTCGAATACATTTACCCAACATGTTTTGCATACGGATATGAACATTGGTAACGTAACGTTTTGAACGAATTATTTCTAACCATGCTTGTTTGATTCTTTATATTTACATCTTTTCCTTCTTAATGAAAACACGTTTACGGTGTTCTTCATTTCTTGTTATTTTTTTATTCGTCACAACAATATTACATAAATGCTGCATGTTTGTTTTTAACTTGCTAACAATTTCTTTAGCTTTACTGTTTCTTTTCCGTATTTATTGGATATCTTTCTTCTTGCAGTATGTAATGTCTTTACAGTTGTTACTTGTCAGTTTTCACTTGATGAATATCGGGTAGAGGAAAAAAAATGTTCCCAATTTTTGGGATAATTGATAGGGCGGGAAAAGAAAAGATCATTACGTAAAATAATAATTTCAAATTATATATACATCCTTTATTGTCAAATGTTCATGTGGTTATACATTTGTGACCAAATCATAATTAATAATATCGCGAATAGTGTGGAGTTAAACTAGGAATACATAGCCGTGTCAGATTCAATATGAAAATGACGTTATTAGTAAGCATCTTTAACCTTTATATCTAATGCCCTATTATTGAGGACCTATTGATGTTACATTCGTGCAAGCTTTAAAGACTCGCCGGGCAGTATCTATCCAGTTTTTAAAAGTGCTGTGAGAAGCACCCTTGTCGTTACTTAGGCTGTTTGCGTGAGTTTTGTATTGGATCTGGCAACTATGTTGTTTCCCGATAAGTTGGGTATGCGTTTAGTTTCATGTTAAAAAAAAACTACCTGGTTTAGTTAAAGTAGATGATTTTCGGATCGGTTCGTAGCCCAACGCTGACTTTGTTTTCTTCCACCACTCGTTATTCATGTTCAATTACAAACTATGTCAAACGCTTTAAATGTTCTTCCCTTTAGTTGTTTGTCGTTTATGTACGTTTGCATTAGGCACGATTTAATATGTTTGATAATAAATTCGTCTGCTTTTTTATTTGTTTGGTTTTGTTTTCCATTATTTGTACTGCACACTGTAGTGCAAATAGCATACAGGTTTTATGAATTGCCAATTTTTGTTACCAATTTTAGTGCAATACGTATTCGCTATCCCATTCCTCCAATAATTTCTTGTATATTTCCCAAAAGCACCCAATGGTTGGGTGATTGTCGCGCCAAACTGAACAAATCGTAACAATACTAACAGTGAATATTACTAACATACCTTTCTTTTTCTTCTTGCTTTTCCCGTTTTTTATACTGTTTGTTTGTCTTCTTTGATTGCGTCCTTGTGCTGCCACACGTTAACCCATGGGACCACCAAACAGCCTAAAGCAAGCATAGTACGATACAAAAGTAATTCTACCGTAATCGCACTTAATCTTATTGTAAATGATGGAGCGGTATCTCAATACGGAACGCATCTTATTACACGTTGTATGATATAAAGACTAACGTGCAGCTAAGTGATGAAAAGCGCGGGATGAAGCAAAGAAACAAAAAAAAAAAAACAAGAGGCAAAAGAGACAAGAGATAATACCAGATAACTGAACACATAAATACTGAACTTCTTCTTAAATTCGAACAACCGAACAACTCTACAGTATCTATGTTTTCGCGCCTAAAAAAAACACGAAGTGTAAGAGATTAAACTTCAATGCGAATCTATTTAAAAAATAAATAATACAAGCAAACAAACAAACAAAAAACACACACTCACACACACATATATGCAACAAAAAGGACTAATGAACACGCGTGCGGATAAAATGTTAATATAATATAACAAATTATACACGCCACTAAAATGTATATCGATATCGGAGTGGTCAAATATTGAAATTAAACAAAAACAACCGGAAAAAAAGGGGAACTCAAAACAACCACAACAAGAACAATGGAAATATTTTGTTGGCCGCAGGGAAGATTTAAGCCATACACACACACATACACACCCAAAATCACACACACTCACTTACAATAAATCATGATTAAGAAGACAAACAGAGAAGAGAAGAAAAAATCCTAATTAAACCCACGTTTAAGCTAGTTATACACGCGGTAGTCGGCGGAAGAATTCACGTGCGGTTCGTACCAGTAACCTTCCCGAAACAAACAAAGAAAAAAAACACACACACACACCTACAAACAAACAAACACATATTATATTATCGGAATCAATTAGTGACAATTTCTCGACGAAGACAATTAGTGCGTAATGGCAGTATCGGATGGACAGGCACACATACAAAGCAGCAAAACTAAATCGTATTACAACAGCCGCCGAGACACAACCGAGAATCTCCTTTTTGGACAAAGAGACGCGCCAGTATAAATTAAATTTACCACAAACATCCTGACCTGTACTTACGTTAGTTATCCTAGCTATGATAATCTGTTCAAAGGTGAAACATTAAAACCAAGCATATAGAAGCAAACCCAAAAGGCGAAGAAGGGAGAAGAGAAAGAAAGAAGAAGAGAGAATCTTATATCGAGAGAAAAAAAAAGATATTTATTGTTGTTGTTTGTCCACTGCTTAGGGAATCTTTATGTGAAAAAAAAAACACACACACACACGGAACTATGGTGAAGAAGACACATCAAATCATTCCTCCATTTACGTGCGATCTTGAGCATGCGCATGTAGCATGAGCGACAAAGAAAGCGAATACTCGAATCTTACCTACCCTAAAGTATCGGAAATCACTTGTGTCACATTGTCTAAAACTGTAATCAACCACCGCCGGATCTACTAGCGACACATACACAAAGCATACACCACTATACTCATACCCAGGATTTGCAATTTGCACGGGCGTGTACACAACAAACAAATACAAAAACAACAACAATCTGCACACACGCCATCAAAAACCAAAACTGGAAAGTACCGCGTACCCAAACACATTCACTCCACACAATAAGTGTTCCTTTCTGTCTAGATGTGTGAACTGTCTTTCTTTACTTCCTCGTGCATTCCGACAAGGATGCGTGCGTTATCATGCCATTATTATAGGATGTTGTTCAAACGCTAATATTCGGCTGTAAACTTTGCCATTATGATGAAAGCAATGCAAAAACCGGAGCCGTTAATAATCGTTGATCGTTCCGATTTTTGAGTTGATGTTAAGGGGTTTTGGGGCTACATTATCTTTACCTCTCTTTAACCCTGTCCTAACATCACAGCAATCGTTATTCGTTACTGGGATCGATGGAAATGGAACACGAGTTATAACTATTACATTTGTTGTGTTATCTTACACGTTATACGTTGGCCTACGGTTGTACAGATTGTGCGCAGAGTTACATCGTAAAGCAAAATATCAAACAGTGCAGCATGGTTTGGCTGCCACTTTCAATGTTCATCAATCATCAATTTGTGTTAAGCTTTAAGCTAATTTTGCTTCGCACTGTTTTAAAGACAGCAAAGATAAAATGTTAATCAAAACATGGCGTCTTTCGTGGCCAACCTTTGTACAGCGAGGATTGTCGTTAAAACCGATCCGGCGATCGATGTTCTCATTACCCTTTTTATGTGAACCCATGTGTTGCCGTATGATTCGTTATCTCATAACCCACCGAAATGCATTTCCATTTCCTTATGCCATTCAGTTCCGTAGCATCAGTTGGTTCGCGTTTCTTGACCACCTCTATTACCTGCTCTCGATTGATAAATCAGTACGTCAATCGGTCAAGGTGGGGTGGGGTTATACGTTTTACAAAACAAAACAAAACAAAAAACATTGGTGTCGAGTAGCGAGGGAGTAAAAACAAAATTCTGTAGCAATAAGATATGTATATGGATGTTAAAGTTGATCTTCCATTTTTCATGTAAATGCATATTCATTCCACACGCTTTATGCCTCTGCATAACAACACTATATGCCACTCACTTACAGTGCTGCTAGTCTTGTCGGTCTTTGTTATCACAGTTGTGTGCTTGGTGGTTTATAAATGATTATGTTTAATTAAATCTGTTACATACTATCAGCAACGAACGAACTAATGATAGCGGGCTCGTCGTTGTACTCCCGGGTTTCGTTTTATGTTCACTCGCTCCGTTTGTAAGTTCTCTTCACGGCAATGTTCCAACCTTGTTAGCAGTAAGGCGCAACGCGACAAGATAATAGGGCTAATCATAGAACCGGAACAGAAATTTAAGAAAACCCGACAAACCTGCAGCGCTAGGCAAACATAAACGAAACCAGACGACCCACAGAACAATGTTACAAATGTAATAGCTACAGCAGCAGCAGCAGCAGCAGCAGTCAGTATTCATACCATAAATGCTAGTATTGAAGAGATAAATCAGAGTTTTCGATGTTATGCATTTGCGTTGATTCTATTCTATAGATCAGTATATTTGCACTTTATGAATGCGTGCGATGCGCTATAACAATTATCAGCATGGCAAGAAGCGTACCCTCGTGTGTGGGCGGCCGTGGAGGTTGTAATATTGTAAACCGTTGAAGAGAAAGAAAAAAAAAGAAGAACAACCTCCAATCTAATTGGCCGAAGCTACCATCGGTTCCATGCCCAGTGTTACCCCAGTGTATTACAAACAATGGTGTCCATGCCGGCCAGCAAAACAAAATAACAGCCACAGCATCCTTTGGCTCCCGTCGACCAACGAAAAACGTCTGGTGAAATGTCCCGAAATGGAAGCGAAATGCAAAACAACCATGCGGAACCGGCACAGAATAGATGCTAACGATGCCAACAGACAAGGGAATATCAAGCAAAAATGGAGATAAAACGGGGAAAATGGCGCGCTTCGTAGCTATGGTTTTAAGGATATAAAGACAGAAGGATGTGTAACCAAGCAGAGAGAGAAAAAAAAGCTACAGAGATATGACAATACAACCGAAAACGTGATGCAACATTAAACAAAAAGAAGACGAAGAAGAAAAAAGTGGAAGAAGTGGAAGAGGAGAAGGAGGAAGAAAAAATGTGCGAAACCAAAGGAAGACAAAAACAAAACAAAACAAACAAACATATATTTAAACGTAACGAACAAAAACATCAAGTATGTGAAATGGAGTTCACCCAGTATCTAATTCTCCTAAACCACTGAACAAAAAGAAAAAAAAGAAGCAACCCAAAAAAAACTGTTCCTCTCTGTATGTATCTGTGTGCGTGGTGTTTGAGAAATTAAAAAAAAAAACAAACTAACAAAACTAACAAAACAAACAAAAACCCCTAAAACCAGTATCCCAAAAAACGGTGAAGAAAACAAAAGAAAGAACACTTAACCGATCGATCCACGTTCCAAACTCTGTAAAATGGAGACGCATTGGGTGTGACGTGTTTAGGGAAAATAAAGCGGGAAAGCGGGATGAATGCGTGCGAGCTGACACAGTTTAGTAGCCAACTTATTTAAGGGATGGAAGCGATTGGAACCAGCGGAACCGATCGGGATCCGCTGTCAGCGTCAGAGTGTTGGTGCGTGGGAAGATGTAAGAATGTTTATTGTTCCGGTGTATAAAAACAAAAACAATTCCTACCAGTCCATCTTGCACTTTTGTTGTTTTAACGTCACATCGACCGTTATTCGTTTTTTTATTTATGTTTCCACTCCAGACAGACATTTTTGTTGCCTTGCTACGCTTTTCACACAGACGCAAAAGCGCAAACAACGGATGTGCTGTGACGAGGACACACGAGCAAAGTAGTGTACGTGCAAAGTGTGTCTGTGCGTGTGTGAGTGTGGGAACGTATATACATAAATGGTAACACGAACGCTAGTTAGTACGGTCGTCTCTTACTTGTTTATCTNTTTTAACGTCACATCGACCGTTATTCGTTTTTTTATTTATGTTTCCACTCCAGACAGACATTTTTGTTGCCTTGCTACGCTTTTCACACAGACGCAAAAGCGCAAACAACGGATGTGCTGTGACGAGGACACACGAGCAAAGTAGTGTACGTGCAAAGTGTGTCTGTGCGTGTGTGAGTGTGGGAACGTATATACATAAATGGTAACACGAACGCTAGTTAGTACGGTCGTCTCTTACTTGTTTATCTTCCTGTTGTTACGTTTTTTGCGTCCACGTCACTTGCGTAGTGTCACGATTTATTATCGATCGGATTAGTCAAACTTGCAATCATGATAACCTAAGAAATAATACAAAACAAAACAGAAGTAAAAGAAAATATATCGAACACTGGGGCATTTATGGAAAAGGGGAACGATCAATCGTTTCGTTCGCTAACAATAACAACAACAACAAAAAAAAAAAACGATGGGCCGTACGCCAAGGCAGAAAGCGAAGAGATGGTGTGGGGATGATGAAGCAGATGAGGTTGCCTTCGGCATTAAGGATCAGCAAAACGTTATACTGGAAAGCGGAAAGCGACACTCAAAAACACACACACACACTAAACGAACATACATATATAAATACACCAAACACAACTTAACAAACAAAAAGAACAAAAGAAGAAAAAAACAGAGAGAGAGAGAAAGAGCAAACAATGGGGAAACAAAAAATATTGGACATTGCTGCACACATGTTCACAAACTAGTGAAACACAAAGACACACACACACACACACACAGCAACACACAAACACTCACACATGGAGACGATTATTCTGTATAGAGAAAATAAATTTTAAGGCAATTATTGATTCAAACCAACCTGCAGCTTTCAAGTGTTATTCTAGCGATGGGTTTATTGTGACCAGAAAAATGTTGCAACTTGCTCTGTACCCTGGAAAGAAAGCGATTTATGTTTTATTTTGAAAAAAAAACATGCATATTTTACCAGTTTCCCCTTTCAAGCAGCCTAAGGTTGGTGTAGTGAACGACTTAGTTGCTGGCTTCGGTTTGTTGTTTTATGTTGCGCTTGAACTTGTTAAACTGTTTTGTTTCACCCATAAGCAAGTTTCGTTTTATGCACATTATATAACCACATGAACATACCCATTTTCTTCCTATTTTGTACGATTTTGTTACTACATTTGTTGATGTTTTCGTTCTTTCTTTTCAACGATACACATACAACAAACTCGCGTCAAACATTGTCCCATTCGTGTTTTGAATATTATTTAACACACGTGTTTTGTTTTTTTTTTTTTGAAAGAATGATTTGCGATTTGTTTACGTTGTTCAGTAAAAAAAAAATATATAGAAACCCCACACAATTACATATAGTTTGCATCCTGGCGGTTTGGTTTCACTAATTTGCTACTTTGCTAATGTTTTGTTCATTCTAGAAGAGCAATGGGAGAAGGACCTGGAGGCGGAGTTGCAGGACTACGAGCTGGTGAACGATGGCAGCAACGAGCGCAACAGCAACTGGGAAAAGGACGTGGACGAGCTGCTGGAGGATGAAACGGATCTGAAATAAAACGAATGTTTCAATCAATTATTTTGTAATATGATCCACTGCAGCGTTACGAAGTGAATTGGAACGAATGGGCCCGTTCCATGCGAAAGGCGCGAAATGAAATGGACAGGGTTATTATTCAAGGTATTTCTGGTTTGGTTTGCAATCGGTTTTGTAGTGATATAGTGCCCTGTTTTCCCAGCGCTTGTTAAGCGCGGTCATTAATTAAGCACTTAACTTGCACGTTTTGCGTAACCGTTTTTGGGTTAGGCACATCAGTAAACAGGCTGCGGTTCCGTCTATGAAGGAACACTTCCATTTCGAACGCACTAAATTGATCGCTTTCGGCGAAATGAAAGGATGTCACGATGATTGCGTTTTCTCGTCCTAAGGCACTAAGATTCTAATCTTCCATCTTTGTGTGTGTGTGTTTGTGGTTATAAATTAACTAAATGCACTCCATTGTTCTCCCTTTTACTGGCACCATTCCTTCCGATACCCCTTTTTTCCCTCATTTTTTGGCAGCAAGGTTTTTTTTGGTTTGTGACGTGTGTGAGAATGTGATGGAGTAACAAACGCTGCTGCTGCGCTATGCTCGACTAGCGCATCATCTTACAAAGCAATTGATGATGTTGAAAATGAGGTGCCGTTTATGAAGGGACGTTGTACGATCACCTACCAACCGTAAATGTGTTGCGGAACATGATTGGAAGTTAAAATAGAGGAAAAGACAATTTAATAAAACAAACAAAAACACAACACACATCAACAAGCAACACTTCGCTTTAATAGAACCCACCAAATAGAATCAGCGCTACGTGTGTAAGTGAGTCAAACGCTACTCACACTAACTAACCGATAAGACATTAAGAAATGCCCCTTACCAATGCGTTAACCATGGAAACGATTACTCTTGTGATGTAGGATTGTTTCGATTCAAAAAGATTTCCCTGTAAAGTGTGAACAATTATTATTCTTTTAACATGTAAAAGTTTGTTTTTTTTTACTTGCCTTTTCCACTCGCTTTGGTATTCGATTTAACTGTAAGACATAATTTATTTAATTTACTATAAATACTCTACTGTGTAAACGAAAAGCTTAATTTGAGGATGAGTTAAATGAAAAAAAAAACAACCATTTGTCCATTCCAGCTGTTGCCCCCCTACGTCACCTAAAACAATGCAAATATAGCCAAACATAAATTACACACGCAATGCACTAAATAAAGTGTGCAGTTGTTAACGTTTATAGATATTCTATCAATACTATTTACTATCCATTTTATCCCTTACCTGTAGCAAACCGATAATGCGTCAAGTTTTGCAAGGACAGCATACTACTTTCAGGGAGGGTTAATTTGTGCGTAGATTAAACTGGTTTAGAAAATATAGATATATATAACATAGCATTTAAATCGATCCGATTTCGTATGGGTTTTCCTTTTCTTTTTGTTTGTTTGGTGTATGCATTTTTGTGTGCAAAATCTAGAGCATAAATATCACAACTAGTCATTCAGTTTGCGAACCGAACCGTTTCACCGCCACGTTCACCATGCCCAAGGGCTTAACTTGCTGAGGGCCTAATTTCCAATGGTCGTCGCTACCATGCATTACGTTCCACCCAGTTCGTGAGCCAGTTTTTAGAGTGCCCAGGTGCGAAAGGGGGGTTTTTCAAGCCACAAATTCTTGACCGAAAGCATAATCGGAGCGTCACGATGGTAACCGCCGTACACAAACACAGCGTTGGCGACCTTCGGCGACCAGGCGGGTCCGCTACCGACACAAAACGCCTGCACAAAACGAGCCGAGGGCTTTTCCAACCTTGAACACGCGCCAGTTTCTTCTTGACTTTCCACGTACCACGTAAAGGCTGGCACTGGTACTGCAAACACGAGGCGTTTGGTAGCGAACGACGCTGTGGTTTGCGCATCTTCAGCGTTCGCTTTTAGTTACGTTCAGGTGCTGCGTCGGTTCGGGCACCCATATAGCATGCGAACGAACGAACGAACTGCCGAACTAAGCGAACCGTAACGTCGACCGCCGCTGTATACAGGCTGTACCTTTCGTGATCGTAGTATCCGAGTGACGCGATGACACCGGACTAAAGGTGCTGTATGTCCAAAAAGTGGTCCACTCTGTCTCTCTGTGTGTGTGTTTGTGTTTGATTATTGCGGGAATCAACGCGGGAATTAGTTGCATGTTTTTTTCTTCTGTTTCGTTTGATAGGTGATAAATTTGATGCGTTTATCTAGTGTGGGAACTTACACAACGAGTGAAAGGAATGGTCAAGAAATGGGTGCAACTTTTTTTTGTTTACCACTGGGCAGTAGTGTGAAAATGTGATTTTTGTGATAACAGAATGGTTAACTTTAAACATTACTTGTTCACGATCATTACGATCATATTGCGGAGACTTATCAATCGCCGCTATGTTGATGCACGTTACAAGTCGAGTAATGAGTACATTAAGTTCTTTTTTTACGTTACTACTTTAGTTCTTTCCATTCAGCGCAAAAATGGAATCTCCTGGACCATCGGGGTCAGACTAGCGACTTAAAGGCACACGCGTCTCATGTAACGGCGGGCAGTTATATAACGCATCTTTCTAGCCCGAAAGTCCACTTCCAGTACCTTTCGGCCGTGAATTGTTCAGGCCCCCGAAACCCATCCACGTGTCGCTTGTTTGTAAGAAGTATGCCAAAAAAAAAAACAAACCTCCTCAATGAGTCACCTTGAAGGAAGGGAAGGTAGAAAGTGAACAACAACAAAACAAGCCCATAATATGTTTGCCGGTTTATGCAAACCAAACGTTTTTGGTGAGCTGGATTGCGTGTATGTACGGGACCAGTTTGACTCGTCGAAGTATGACGACTAGAGAACTTGTGCATGTACCTCGCCTGTGATTGCAAGTGTGTGTGTGTGTGCGCGTATTTTATTTAAAATGCTTGTGATATAATTTCCTAAAACAAAAGAAACAAACAAAGAACCTTTGATTATAGTTATGCAAATGCGTAACGCAGAACAAACACTCGATAGAGCGGACGGGGACGGCACGACGTGACGTGAGTGCGCCATCGCATAAAAGCGAAAGAAACGAGTTGACAACTGGAACGGAGTGAGAAAATAGGTAAAAAAGCAGCAGCATACTCTGCCTACTGGCTGCACACCCGGCAGCTTATGTCACCTGCAACCAAATCATGCTCCACTCCATTAGGCTGGAAGTTGGGACGTAACCTCGGGGCTCCACAGCCATCCCCTGCTACAAAACGGTCCGTTTGTTTGGCCTCCGTGCGCCGTTCGCCATTGTTATGGTAACGGATTAGCTGCCTGCTGCCTGGTGCCCGTACAGGTTTGGTGGTCGTCGACTGCGGTGGGCGGACGTATAACGTTGTTCCTGGCGCACTTGGCTGCCGATATGATGACGCTCAATCGCCGTCCACGGTGTTCGGTATGTTGCGGGTGTTTGGTGCGTTCGTTTGCTGCCAAAGTGTTGTCCTGCGTGTGTCGTGAAAAGGTGCTTAATAGTTTTAGTGAGAATTTTTACCTACAACAAGAATGTCTGCACAAAGTATACTGCTGGAAGTGTTTGTTTCACAGCTCTTCCAAGGCTAGAGGAATAAGAAATATTTCTCCGCATTGGCAAAACAACCTAAGCTTGCAGGGGTTGATACCACAACGGTCGTAAGCTTCACGGAAGGTGGCTCCCACGTGCTATAATCGTTTTATCGATCAATCGCCTAGCAAAGGGGACACAATGCTTGTTGCTGCTTCTACGCCACCTACAGAAGCGTACGAAGAAGTATGAAATCGAAACTCATTCTACAGCACCCCGGTCCCCAGTTCCGATTCCGATATGGTAATGTGAGAAAAAACAAAAACAATAAACGCACACGTCTCAGTGTGGTTGTGGTAACAACGATTTGAAGCAGTAATTATACAGCAAGGCAGCGTTGTTTGGCGTTGCTACAAAATTTTGCTTCCAAAACAAGTAAGAAGCACGGTAAGGAACGTGGCAAATACTTCGCCGAACGTGCGTAAGATTGGGCGCATGTGTGTGTGTGTGGGTGTGTGGGTGCCACCCACTCCAATTCTCCCTCTCTTTCTCTCTCCAGCCCCTTATCACATCACGGTCACGGTAAAGATCGCGTCACCGTGTTGATGTCTGCATTTGAACCGCGACGCGATCATCGGTCGCGATGTGTGTGTGCGGGTCTCGCAAACACACGAACCCAAGGGCATTAGCATTGGATGCATCGAACCGTTAAACGTGTGCTAGCTTGCCTGTGTTTGGAAATGCTTAAAGCCGAGCGTCCGGGCGTATTCTCGGCAAGCGACAAGCACGCGAACCATTATCCCAGTGGCGTACAACAAACCGGAAGTAGGACATGCACGCACACTCACACACACACACACACACCTGGATCCTGTTTTCGGTTGTTGCGTTGCTGCGGTGTGTTACTAATGTCCCGTGGGTCCTTCGCTTCGCCCTAGGGAATAGGGACGGCATCAATCACTATATCATTATCATCGCGTCAGCACAACATTCAAGGGTTTGAAGAAAGGGAACACACATATATGGACATATGGAGTGGCTCCCACACGATAGCAATTCATTTCCGGTTATTTCATTCGTATAAGCGAATAACAATAATGTTTTTTACTACTATAATGTATTCGACGCATATGCATATACTTCGCATGCTCAGGGAGCGATACTAAGCGCTGCTTACTAAACAGCTGTGTGCGTGTGCTTTACTGCAACACACCGCTTTTAGTACATGCGAACTTGTAAATGGCGGGAAAACAACAAACACACTTCTATCGGATGTAAGCGTTAGTGAATGATCACGCCGTGCAGTCAATAATGAAGGGCAAGTGCATTAACGCCACAACTTTCCAACGCCGTGCAGCCAAACATGGTTCTTTCGTGTTCAACGCGTGAATCAACATGATGTTGGATTGGAGTGCAGCGGACGGAAACATGCTTAACTGTTAGTACCGGCTGTGTGTGTGTTTTTTTTTGTAAATTTTGTTAAATGAAAGGAGAATTTGCCGGCTTACAATATGATTTGTTTTTTATTTAACTTCGAAAAAAAACGATTCAATATGTTTTCTTTGAAATCGCCTTAGTTTTGCATGCATAACATCGATTTTTTCTTTTTAAAACATCGTTTCTGACGATAAATATTTTTATGTGGAACTAAATGCTGTTGTTTGAAATTGTTTTCAATTTTTCAAATCGTGAAATTAAGTTGAACTTATTCTAAAATTCTCGAAAAATAATGATAAAAAAAAGTGAAAAGAAAAACCTATTGCAAAGCTTTTGTCTAGAATGCTGTAATGTTGAAATGTTGAAAGAAGAGAGATAAATATAGCATCAAACGAAGCTATTTTTTATAATTTATTTTAAAAACAAAACGAAAGAAGTTTAAAATGCAAATTTTAACTGACATTTTGTCCGCATTTTGATTGTAAAACAAAAATAAATCAATTTAAAATAATAAAAGCTCTCTTAAAGTAGTAGGAAATTGTCCACAGGATTATTGATTACAAATTGCCAGTACATCCGGTTTTTGAAAGAATCTAGGAATTGGTTTGCTAAACGGTTTTTTTGAGGAAAATTAATTTGAAAATTGATGAGATTCGTTATTAGCTGCTGTAATTATTCGAATACTTCACCAAATAGTTATAACCGAGAACTTTGAGAAAATTCAAATCTTCCCCTAAGGAAGAACAAAAACAAAAATCTTAAAAGATCACCAGTTGATGCTAGATACTGTTCGATGGTATTAAAAGAAAAAAGTTTAACACTCACCGAATGCCGAGTCAATAATGTTGTTCCCTTGCTATAGGCAAGGAAATCCACTCACACTATATGATCGTACCGAGCAGGTTTTCCTCATTGGCACGGTATATGTTGTCGCGTTTGTTGTTTTTGCCTGATGTTGTAACACGCAACCTCAATTGCGGCCGTTATACGGTTTAATTCAATCAGGCTGCGGCTGGCCTGCCAAAATAAAACGTTTCATTGAGCAAGCAAAGTGATATAAAAATCAAACGAAACTAACAATTCGTCCGAAAGATAAAGCAATAATAACAATAACACAACCTTCCATGGAGATTGTAGTAAAAGGGGGAGGGGGAAGGTGGTACACGGTTATGTTTCACCGAAGGGGAGAAGGTGGAAAACCACGTTCAGCTGGTCCGTGGTTCGTTCCGCTTCGATAAAACGGACATGGAACGCACAGCGACGCACGAAAAACCCAATACATTCATCGGCCGTTCCGTAGCCGAGCAACGAGCGCGCCATACACCATACGACTTGGGCCCGCAAGCCCCTTTGTGGCTTCCATTTGTTTACCATCGGTCGAACCGGTAGGACCATCATCATCGTCTTGCTTTCGTTGGTCGTAACAGTCGTTTGCTGCCTTTTAAATCTTTGCTCGCGCCACGGTGCCGTTGTGGTAAAACTGTCCACCGGGTCAGTAATGATGGGCGGTGGATCGTGCATTAGGCTAATCGGTTAAATCCGAAACATACCAGCACGGTCACGGTGGCGGGATGGAAGAGACTTTAGGCAATTTCTACCTTCGCCGCAGAACGCAGAACGGTACGGCACAACAGTGAATTTGCCTTTGTTTATTAGCAGGAATGCGATTAGCGTACCGTGAGCTAAGGCTTTTCCATTACTGCACAGTGAAACGGTGACAACAAATGTGTGTGTCGGAAAAGGTGTACAAAAGTGGTTGCTGTAGTGTTTTTTATAAAAATTATTAAAACTAATTTAAAACAAAACAAAAAGCGCCCAAAGTGCTTCATATAAGTTAAGTGATTTAATCAATACAAATATCAGTCCTTCAGCGGTAACTGCATTGTGTTCGTGTTAGGGAGTGAACATAAAACACCTTCAACACGGGTGCTATATAGCGAGTGACGGTACGATGATCGGATGCTGATGATCGGATACCACGATACACCGTGTGCGAGATCGATTGTGGAAAACAAAAAACAAGCGTGAAAAGGCGTTGATTCGGCCGGCTTAACACCCTGCAATCGAAGCATCCAGGCGTCCACGTTGCGCTTGTGTGTCTAATGAGCGAAAGCACTGACCAGCGGCAGCCAGCAAACGAGCACACGGTCGCCGGTCCGTCATCGGTGTCGTCGGAGTGAAACCGCTGGGCGCCTTCGCCTTGATGATAATGATGATGCCAGGAAAACGGTGGCAACGCGCTTGCGTTGCGTGTCTTATCGGTAAGTGGGTACCCAACGCGGCTGTTGTGAAAGACGATCGGGAATGTTGGATTTTCGTAAACGGGAAAAACCACCCTTCCACCCTTCTTAGCGCCCTTAGCGCATCGTTTCCTGCGTTGTGATAGCGGCCTTGGTTTCCGTTGGTTTGCGGGAATGATAACAAACGATTTGAAATGTTTGTTGAATTTATGAAATCACAATTTAATCAAATGCGGCCCGTACGTACCGTGGACGCGCACGATCATGTTGAGGCGAATTGAGAAGCGAACGTGGTAAACAATTTTTTTAAAATTTAAAATAAGTGCAAACATTACGTATAAATTAGCTCTGCTTTTTGTTGATCGATAATCTTCGATTGTAACAAGATAATAATCACCCTTAGCACGGAAAAGCAGCAAATGAAACAGAAAGGAAATAGCAGCAGCATCTCCCCATGAAGATCATAAGCATCAAGATCATAACAAGCTTCACGTTTAAGTTTTCGGTGCTAATTTGGTGCTACAGTTGTTGCATTAGTTACGCTTTCCCCGGATTTCGAATGAGCGACTCCAACCAGCTCCAGCAGTTGCATTAGTTATGCACCCATGGGCATGCACTCGCATTATGCGCGATGCACATCCGCCACAAAGCAAACGGCCGTGTTAGAAGCGACAGCAACGTTCGCCCTTCGCTTGAGCAACACATCTGTTGACAATGTTCGAAAGTCAGCCGCGCATTATACGTTTACATTGCAAAACAAAAAAACCCTTCGCCGGCAAACAAAACTAATGAACCACGCGCACAATAAAAGTGTACGGCGCCAACAAACGTGAAACGGTTAATGAGTGCGAGTCAAGATTTATGTGCGCCTGTCTCTGCATGTTTCACGGGGGAATCCTTTATTTGTTGTCATGTTGACGACCGACCGTTCGGCAGGATTATGAACCGTTTGCTTCCCTTCGTGTGTGTATATGCGTAGGAAAGGTGCATCGTTACGGGTCAACACACTACCGAACCCTACTGTCCGGCTGTTCCCTTTCCTTACTGGCATTGCACACACACCCTCTTACAATTACACCCTCGATTGAACACACATTCTCCACAGGGCGGGCAAAAGAACCCGCAGCACGTGGCCAAACTAGGCGATGGTGGTTCTTGACGAGTGTTTGCTGATGTTTGTCTCCCTTTTTCTTCTGTGTTTTTCTGTAAAATACAGTGTATATCAGAAGCTCACACCCTTATTTCCATCATTGACACAAGACAATTCTGCTTTCTCGTGGTTGGGTTCAATATTGTTTCCTTATTTATATTTAATGTATCTTACCGGACCTGTTTTTTGCTTCCTTTCTCTATTACTTCCCGCAGGTATTGTGCTCGTCTTTATTGAAGCGATACCACAGGCACACGGGCAGGATGAGCATCTGGTACAAGTTTCATCACCATCAACATTACCCGGCAATCGAACTCCCACGACGCCGCTGGTACAGCATAATACGCATGGAACTGAGCCGCATACGGTACGCCCGGTCGTGGATGAACAACGCAGCATGCTGACCGTACCCGCAGCACCGGAAGCGGATGATAGTTCCACATCGGAAGGCAGCTTTGTGTCGACCGAAGACGCCTCACTGTCGGACCATGATCTCGCATCGTACGACGGTTCCAGCTCGCTCGAAGTGAAGGATGGTCGAAGTCTCGAGAGCGGGGAAGATCCACTGCAATCGCTGACGGTAACGAATCTTACCACCGACAGCAATGAGGAAGATACGCAGCTAAACCCATACCCAAGACTGTTGAAGGAAGAAGCGATCGCATCCAGCACACCATCGCAGATCGAACAAACGATTACAGTCAGCTCCCGTGTGACCGTCACTACTACCACCGTCCTATCGGACGATGGTGCGGACACAGAAAGCACCGAATCAAACTGTACCGAACGGCCGTTTATAGACATGTCGCGCGCTGCAAACCGGCCACCCTACCATCATCAGCGCCAGCTGGTACGGACGACGCAACGTGCAGACCGGAAACAGCGTACATCGGACGGAACGGTTCAGCTGCACAGTGCACGAAGCGGTGCAGGACAGGAGCTGACCGGTGAGCATGAGCATGAGAACGTGGAGCAGTACGCTGCCGAGTACGGCTATCGGGTGTATCGGTTGGCTGGTGACCTGATGCTAACGCTTATTGTTGAGTCGGACGATTTTGGCGCAACACTATTCACGATCGATCGCATTAATGACCTTCGTTTAGTGGCCGGTGGCAAGGGAAACGCCAGCCTAGGTAAGTTGTGGTAAGGGCCAATTTGGGGGTACAACATCAGAGAATTAGGTTACAAGATAATGTATTCATCGGTATAATCTTTACGAAATAACTTGCGGTTTTGTGAATGCATTACGCTCTTTACCCGGGTTGGTCTAATTTTTCGGAATGGAACTATTCCAACGACATTACCACAACAGTTCGCCCCGTTTCGATTGTGCCACTTACGGATTTTGCTTCGCTACCTTGCAGGCGTAAACATAATTCATCTGCTCAACACCTCGCTCAGCCAACGAACGCTTCAGCAGGAGGTGAACGTGCTGAAGGAATGCTCAACGAACACGATCGGTATCTTCGTGAGTTCGCGCCTGTGGCCCTCGGTGCGACTCCTCTCCGAAACGCTCGACTACAACATATTTCCGCTTCCGTCCACAAACGAGCTGCTCTTCACGAAAGCGGCCCATCTGCTCTACGAACTGCCCTGGTCGAACGGCAACTCGTCCGCGATGGTTTACTCCGGCTCGAATGAACTTTCAACCCGGTTCAGTAGCATCTGCCGCCATGAGCATCTGTGTCTGGAGAATTATCCCAGCAGTGACACGATTTACATACTGCTCGGGCTGGAACCGGCCATCAGCTTTGCGCTGAACGGTACACTCGTGCTAGTGCTCACGGGGAGTGATCGCTTATATCTGCCTGGTGTGTGTGTAGGACGCTTTTCCACAGTACCAACACAACACATCCTTCTAACGAACGTTTGTTTCTTATCCGTTTTCTTAGATCTTCCGAATGGCGCGTACGTGATAGCGGAAACAGAACTGAACGTTGCATCGCTCGGCTACTCCTGGGAGCGCTACGGTACCAGCATTCACGGCTCGGAACTTCTGGCCAGCGGTAGTCTGCTGCTAGAGGTAATCGATCTGCTGAATCGCGCCGGAAGCGATTGCCGTAACGCAAGCATCGAGTGTATGAACAATTGGAAGTATCATGCAAAACGAGCAACGCCGGAGATACTGAACCGTCTTCAGCTGACGAATGCCACCCAGTCGATCAAGTTCGAGTTGCGTCAGAAGCGAATGGGCGCAATCGCGAACGGCAACCGTACGGAGAGTGCGCCAGATGATCAGCCGGATGACAACGAGCTAAAGTTAATTGCTAGCTCTAATGCGATCACGAACTACACGACCGTGTACGAGCGGCTCGCAGCGAATGCGGACATGCCGTCGAAGCTCGGTACGATCTTTTACTGCGCGAAGGAGTTCGAAATTCGCCATCCGGATTTTATCGAGCGGCATCATCGGCCGGTGTACTACGGCGCTGTCTTGCCCGACGCGGAAGAGTACGGCGATATGTACTGGCAGCTCAAGATGGAGGCGTGGGTTGCTGCCGGTTTGACGGTATCGTCGTTGGGCATCCTGCTCTGTGCGGCCATACTGATTTTCCTGATCGTGCGTGTCTGCATGGACGACATTCTGGAGGGCCATCCGTTGGGCAGCATCCTGCTGCTGGTGAGCTTGATACTACAGTTCGCTGCCTTCATCCCGTTCAGCCTCGAGTACACGGGCTACACGGCGGATCTGGCGGGTCAACATCGGACGGATGCGATGCAGACGTGGAACGCGCACTGTACGGTGAAGATCTTCCTCGTGTCGATGTGCTACTGTATGACATTCTCGCTGCTGCTGTGCCGTGCGATCATGCTTGCCTCGATCGGTAGCGAAGGTGGTTTCCTGTCGCACATCAACGGATACATCCAGAGCGTCATCTGTGGCTTTAGCACTCTGGTGCAGCTTGGGCTCTCCACCCAGCTAGTGATTGTACTGCACGCGAACGCACACAGCATCTCGTGCGGTGAGATCTACTACGGACACTGGTTCTGGGCGGTGATAGCATACGATGGTGTGCTGCTGGTGTCGCTCATCTTTCTGGCACCGTTCATCTTCCGCTCGCAGCGCAACTACCGCGAGGGACTGCTGCTTGTCACGGGTTCGGTACTGTGTTTGGTGATCTGGACGGTTTGGATACCGCTCTGCATGTTTGGGTACGAGTGGCGTGAAGCTGCCATCTCGCTCGGATTGGTCGCTACCGCACTGGCGGTGCTGGTTGGCATCATGATACCGCGCTGCTTCCTGATGGTACGCAGTATCGCGCGTTCGGATCTTGTCCAGGCGCTTCCTTCGCTTACCTCACTAGCGTTTGCCCAAGCTAATCAATTTATTTCGGATCAGGTAAGCTCGAACAAGAACGCTTGACAGAGGTTGCAAATAATTCGAATTATATAATTCTTTCTCCCATTTTAGAGTGTATATGAATGCGTCAATCCGGCAATGCGACAACGATCCCCCACGGACGATAGTTTCGTTATGGAGCAGGACCTTGATGAGGCATACTCGGCAAACAGTGAAATCCCAACGCTACCGTTACGCGGTCAGCGACGGTTGCGGCAGGAAAATGGAACCATAACCATGAGCACTAGCAATGGCACGATTGGCAACCATCATGGCACGATCGTTTCACCGATGGATCGTCCGGCCGGTAACGTTACTCACATAGCACCGAACTTCTACGGTATCACCAATCCGTACAGCTGTTCCGACTCGTTAACGTCCATTTCACCGAACAAGATTACACGCTTCTAGAAGCGAAGGTCACGAAACGATTGCTTTCCGCTGCAATTAGCACACACGGGGGAACCGACTTTCTCAATATCGGTGCATACATTCTAGTCAAACGCATCCGTACACCGTACAAATGGGTGTTTCTGCATGCGTTGTGTGTGTGTGTGTGTCTTTGTCTTTTTAAATTTTCACGTGACAGACAATGTTTCTTTCCATGTACTGAACTTCGATTTCCATTAGTTTTATCCAATGAGCTTAATTTAAGAACTATTTATTGTATGAACCAAGCGAAACATGAAAATAGACACGCGAAATCTGTACGTTTTCAGTCTTCCTTTTTTTATTATCACCTAAATTCGCTTCAGATATCCTAGTTCTGTAAGTACAGTGCGGCCCTTTATCTTTAATTAAAGAGTTTTATCTCATTTTGTACTTGATCTAGTCCGCTATCCATAAAGTTGCGAACAACAAAGTTTGCTCAAAGAAATCAACTAATTGGTCAGAAAAGAGCTACGGACGTAGTAAGTATAAATTACATGCATTTCAACGGTGCTTTTTAAATTTGAACGCCACGTGATTGCATTGCGCAAAATGTAAAGCACACCTTTACGCATACGAACCTTCTGCAACTGTTGACAGCAGCCTTTTGCACAGTGGGTCATCCCTATTATTTTCATCGTTTATTTTCTAAATTGAATAAATTAGAATTAATTTTATTATCAATCGAACTAGATAAAGCTATGTTGATAAAAAATGTAAACCTTTTAATGATTTGTCACTTACAATAATGATGTACAAATTCACTAAATAACATCTCAAAAGCATGTCCATAATGTCGACCGCCAACGATCGATCGTAGTGCGGTTTGTTTACGTTTTATACACGCAACGAACCGAAACGAAGTTGGTAACCAAATTCGTGGGGCCGTGTTTTCGTTCGAACGAGTGTGTTTTTCCTATTTCATTTTATTCAGTCTCAGTCCTGCTGGCGGACTAGTTTGGTATCGTTCATCTGTGATAAGCTTCATACACAAACCTCAAGCATCGTAATGAGATTGATAGAGAAGGTGTTTAATCCTACGGGCAAAAAGCATGCCGGAACGCTCATATTCTTCCACGGTTCTGGTGAGTGTTATGTAAAGACGAAAGAAACGTGCAGTGTCCCATACGAAAATAGGGGGAGGTCACCGGGTGAATAACGTAACGTGATTTTACTTTCAAATCACTGTATGCTTCAACTAAACATTGATTGTTCCGGTCCGGTTTCACCCATTCACACAGGCGATACAGGGAACGGTCTGACGGAATGGATACGATTCCTACTAGGCCGCGATATGGAATTTCCGCACATCAAGGTTATCATCCCTACCGCACCGGTACAACCGTACACGCCGATGGGCGGTGAAAACTCGAACGTATGGTTCAACCGGAAGCGCATCGAAATGGACTGTCCCGAAATCCGTACCTCGCTAGCCTCCATATACGACACCGTGAATGAGATGGTGGTTCGCGAGATGGCTGCTGGAGTGCCACTGAATCGGATCGTCGTCGGTGGCTTTTCGATGGGTGGTGCACTGGCCATGCACGCTGGTTACCATTTGAATCGTGACTTGGGTGGCGTATTTGCCATCTCTTCATTCCTAAACACCGGCAGCATCGTATTCGATTCGCTAGACTGTATCTCGGAAGACGAAAAGCTACCGGAACTGCTGATGATGCACGGCGAACGGGACACACTGGTGCCGCTCGACTGGGGCCAAACAACGTTCGACGAGCTAGCCAAGCTGGGTGTACGAGGTCAATTCGTTCCCCATCGGACCGCGCTACACGAGATCAAGAAAGATCAGCTGCTGCGCGTTATCGACTTTGTGCAAAAGATCATACCGGAACCGGTGGACGATGTGTTTGAACCGACCAAGCCCGATACGACAAAGTCGTCTACCAAGAGTATAAAGAAAGGAAAGCTATGATGCTTGTACCGTACCTGAACACCTGAAGCAGCCAAATCTAAGGCCGATAAGATTTAACATGCTATTTGTTCTGCGTGTGTCGTTCGCTTATCAACCTTGAAGTGAAGATTTTTCAACAATGATGCTGCGAAACGATGCCTTTTGTACGGCGCGGCAAAGATAAGGAAGTGTGTTGCGGTTAGCGGAAATTGGTTTGTTCCTGCCTTAAGGAAATACAACAAACGCCCGAACCAAGCCAACGCACACATATTAGTCAATTACGAAGAGAAAAAAAAAGTAAATGCCCAACACAACATGGCGCATCTAAAAATAAGGACAACACGAATTTGTTAAGCGTGGTATCGGGTGGTTACTATTATTAGTATCCTCGTGGCGTTTCGTGATCGTTTTTCAAGCCCGGCACATTCTCCTGCGCCTCATTCTAAACATTAGGTCAAACTGCATCGTGCAATAAAACTTATGGTGCGAGGTCAAAACAGCGTTCGGTTTTGTTTAACATGCTCGAAAGATAGGATCGATCAGTCTAACGATAATTACGGAATTCGACCACGTGTAACGGCAGTAAACGAAAACCAGACAAAAATATTATAAAATCTTGTTCGTACTGTATAGTTGAGACATTTCGACAAAAGAAAATAGGTTAGTACTTAATCGCATTCCAACGTTTAGCAGGATATAGGCAACGGATGCCTTAGTTCCCTTGTGCCAGACAGAATTATTAAGTCATAACTACTTTGTTACAATATTCCCACAATTCTTTCCCAGCCAAATGGATCAACTACTCATCCCTTTGATCTAGTAATGTTCGCTTGCCAGCACGATCCATCAACTGGAAACACACGCCTTTTAACTGTGGTACCAAATGTGTTTAAAACGCTTAATGTAGGTCAGCTCGGAATCCATTAGCTATTCATCCCATTCACACCTACGGTACAAACAAATCAATGACTCACAAGCACTTCCTGAACAATGCATTACCTACTCGTGCGACTGTTCCCGGGGCACAGGAACGGTAACGTTTTTTTAACTGACGGACATCACGCAACGCTTCAAGCGTATGTTACAACGTCCCCATTACCCTGACGACGGTTCACGCTATCCTTGCACTAGCGTCCGTTAGCTGCAACACCCGACTCAGGACCTTAGTGTTTCATCACACTTTGCCATGATGACATCGAACACCGTGCCTGATTCGGTGCAAGATTCCCACACCGGTGGTTCTGCTTCGGACAACGATCAAATGCACAACCATTGCGTTGCCCGTTCCGTTGCCGTACTGTTCGTTTCGCGTCGGGGTCTTCAGCTGCGAAAGTTTCACTCTTTGCTACCTTCCGGCAGTGGTGCCACATACACGATACAGTTCTGTGATCTGGAACGCTGGGTAAGATCAACTTTGTTCAATCATCCGAACACAAATTGATTCACGACGGATGTGTTCTTGCTGTAGTCACCCCATCAAAAGCTTGCCTCCGTGGGTCTTACGCCGGACTATTGTTCCAGCACAGATACGACCGATTCTACCGGAAGCAACCGTCCGATTCAGCAGGGTAATTTGGTGCGATTTGTCGACGCATCGACATCCTCCACGGTCAATGATGGCAAACGTGTCACAAAAGAAGACGGTTGAACACATCGAAAGGTACGTATTCTCGATGGTTAGCATAATCGTATCTTTAAGGATGTTAAAACTCTATTTTAATGTTAAGTGTTAAGTATGTTGAACATTTGTTTTACTATTTTTGTGAAATTAATATAACCTGTGTTGATAGATAGAACGATGGTGGAAGTGCATATATTTTCGAAAAACTATTCTAAACCCCTTCTCGAACGACGAATTTATCAACTGTTTTTGCCGGCCCTTCATTAAACGAAGGATGGCAAAAACAATTAGTGCACCAACGTTAACGCATTCTGCCGCTCGAATACACGTAATTAATGAGCTGTTTTAATGCACCTGCTAGAACTCTCATCGTAAGGATTCATTTTTTCTTCGTACTTACGGATCGTTTCTGCATACGAGTTACCATACGAGTGCGGAAAAAAAAGGAACGCAAATAGGAAATAGTGAACCATTTGCTGAAGGTAGAATCGTGTCCTGGGAAGGGAACGATTCAAACTGCACTAATCAACTGTACACAATGTCATCCAATAAGAACGTTCGCGTCCACGGTTTCACGTTCAATTTCAAATTATTTCCACTTTACATGTACCATTACAATCCTGGATGGAAATGGGTATGAACGACGGAGGGACGGTTCATCTAGAGAGAGAAAAAAAATACGTTAACCAAGTGTAAGCTTTTCCAGTTTGCAAGTTCGCTAAACAGTTAGCAGTGCAGCACAGACGACAAAAAAAACGATCCTTCCAGCGCCAACCAAACGGTAGGTGCCTTCATCGTCAACCGTATTGGCAATTAAATTTGCATACATTGCAATCAATTCCCGGGCTGTAGAATCGGGAATCTTGCCATCTGCCAATCGGGCTAAAAATTTGTATGCTTCTGAACACGTTTTTTCAATCGTTTGCTCCATTTGAAGTTAACTTACAATCAAAGCTCTAATTTTTCAGCTGTTCATTAGAAAATTTAAAAGTAAACAGTCCCTTCCTTCGTGAACATGTAATATAAAGTTCTAAATGAACCTTGGTGTGGATAGACAGATGCGAGAGCGATAATATTAACAGAAAGGCTTGTGACCTAACTGTTTTATAAACCTCGAGAGTTCATCGGACTGCGTAGCAAGGTCTCACTAGTCGGCTACGACAACAAAAAAAGATCATCGCAAATATCTGATACGCTATCGGTCTAGTTCTCTGGTCTGGCGATGTTGAGATGTTTTGGTTCTGTGATGCATTTTCTTGCCAATAATCCATTCGAATATTTTTAAAAACAAGCCAAGGAACTTGGTCTATAGAATAGTATTCGCAATAGATTCATATAGGCGTTATGGACCCTGAAAAGTCACATCCAACTCTTACTAACTTCCTCTGGAAAGCGGTGAGCGTGGTTGGAATATAGTTACTGAATCAAAAGCCTCAAACGGTGGGCAGAATAAGCAATCGCCTATGACCTAGGGGACAGAAAAGGTAATCGCCCAATAGTCATCAGAAATGCGTGAAGTAATCCTTCCGAGAAAAGTTCGCCGGAAGAGGGTTGTTGAAGAATTCAGTCCAAGATCTCTCTTTTTTGCTTAACGACCTACCCCGGTCATGCCGGCCATCATATGGCTTACTAGACTATAAGGATATCACGTAGTTGGATAGTCAGTGCTCACTACGAGGGAACGGTCCGGATGGGATTTGAACCCGGTTCGGTCGTGTCGAGACTAGCGCCGTTTCCAAATAACCCATCGGCCCGCCCCAAGCTCTATGGCCCAAGACCATCGGTGCCATAGTTGCACGGCCAATCTTACCATATGTCACCGATTAAACCAACAACCGGTTATCCTTCTATGATCACTCGTTTTGGATTCGGTATTACAAAAAAAAAAATCTAAAAATTTGAATTAAAGAAATTTTTTGTCGTCTCAAAGATTCATCAAAAAAAAATGATTACAAAAATATAAATTATAGAAATCACAATTTCATGCTTCCCACAGCACGAGCAAAAATTCCACGATTTCTACAAACGCCGGTACAAAGCGTCAAACTTGTTTCTTCTCCCCTCACAGTCAGAAGTTAGCAGTACTGAGCAGTGGAACTGACCTGAACACAGCGAAGTAATGCTCTTCCATCGAGACGATCCCGATTCGGCGCAGTACTGCGGCACCGAGATTCTCATCTCCCTTGCACAAGGCATCAGGCCAAACACAAACAAAACGGCAGGACCGTGGAATGAACGTCGCTTATGAACGCGACGCGGCCAGACCATCCAATCGTTTGACGCGTCGTGTACTAGTCGTCCGAAGGGACGTCCGGGAAGATTCTTTTAAAACCACTTTATCAACCATCGGAACGAGTTCACTCTTCGATTGGTCCTGGTGCCGAAAGCATCAACCATTACTGGCAGAGCAACTTCTGCCGCTTCTCTCCGATTAATCAACCAACAGTCGTGTTTGTTTCGATTTTGGTGAAGATGCAAAATTGTGTTTTATGCCGTGCTGATAAGTGAATGTTAAAATTCCAATGTTAAAGCCCGTGCAGTGTGTTAAATGTTGTGTCGTTTGTGTAACTAGAGTGAAAGTGTTTTAAAGACACTTCCTGCATCCAGCGAACAACGCAGAAATGTGGGTACCACTGTCAATTAGAGCATAAGGCCTCGCAGCTAAACGAAGCGAAGATTTTAGCATACCAATTAAAAGGTGTGTTGGAGACAAATTCTCTCACCGTACGCTTTGTCGCATTTGGATTAAAGCAGCATCCTTCTGCAGTGTGGTAAGTGAAGTTGAATGTGTTAAATCTTAATTACTGCGGGATGTTGTTTGTTGTTCATCCAAATTTGTCATGTTTTCATGTAGCTTTCCACTTATTGTTAGCACCTTACAGTACCGCTGTAATGCAATTTTCCAATATGAATAATGTGTGCTAGCGTGTACTAGCGATGGGATGTAGAAAATTGATGTTGCAAATCCTTTGTTAATAATTAATCTTCCGCTCGTACGGGTGGCTCCGACAGCCAGGACAAAATGGTTTTAATAGCCTTGCTGCATGGGGTTTTAATTGAATCGGATGGTCTATTATGCTCATCCGTTTGCCGGTCACCTCGTTGGCATACATGTTTTATGTATGTAGGATATTGAAAAATCATGGCAGTTGATTAACGTTTGTTAAATAAATTGCTACGAGCTGATAGAAACACAAACAAAATTGAATCCTTTAAGAAGGGCTTCTGGGCAAAAAAGGGCTTGAAGGGCTATTTGATAATAAACGATGGCGATGGTATGAAGTGACGACTGTGAACAGGTAAAGAAGTTAATTACCACTCCAATCACGAACCAATCACGAACCGATTCTTCTGTTCTGTCGATTTTATATGATTATTCCCTCGACGCCCGTGTATTTACAGGGTACGGGCAAGTGGAAACAAATATCCGAAATACCAAGCGAAATTTTTTCATTGTTTTTTTTTTTCTACCCTCATACATTCCACCAGTAATTCTTCTGCACCTCGAGGTTCACCGTTTTCCGCTTTTCGCAAGAAGCAGCACCAGAAACCACCTCAACCCATCCAGGCTATGATCGCTTTGATGTCGGTACACTTTCCGGTTCTGCCTAACCGTGTGATCATTGTTCGCGACAACTCAGTTTGCGAATTACAAATGCCCAGCCCCCCTGTTCTTGCCAACAAATGCCACCACACTTTCAACGCAAAAATTGCTTCTCGACAATGCTGCCAAATTCACATATTTTTTCAAATACCCAATAAACACATTCGGTACCATCCTTTTACGGCAACCGGCAAATGGCATGCCGACTGATGTCTTGCATTTGAACGGGCTACAGGACAAAAACCGGCCCTCGTTTGCCGCCAGCTAGCCAGATATGCTGCTCAAGTCTCAGGGCGCGATACGAGATGAATTGTTAATGTGTGTCGAGCATTGGCTGGGCTGGTTTTTCCGCCAATGCTTTGCGACAACAGAATGCAACAAATTAAAAGAATGCACGATACAACGGGCAGATATATGTAGCAACAAATGGCCAATGCGTGTGTGTGTTTTTTCATGAAGCAACTCCAAAGTATTTACGGCGAAGAAATTTGTATCAAATAAAACACGCCATTTAAAAGAGTTGTTTTGATTGTTCGATTGTACGATCGCTAACATCTGTCGATCTTTGATTACGATCATTCCGGTGGACACATGAAAGCTATAATTCCATTCACACTTTTGAACTTTTGACACTAAATGTGGTGACTAAAAAGTACTTTATCGGGCTATCAATGTTATCCAAAAGACAAGACTTGAACTTCGATCTTAAAATATTCCAAAAGCTCTGAAAAATCTCTAACTACAAGTTCCGGCGTACTTCTTGAGGACGGAAGATTCTTTCTTATACAGGTCCTTACAAGTCTTTACGAGCCGATTCGTCCGGTTATCAATCCTATGATGTGATCTACTCTTCAGCTCAAGGCAAGTTTAATTTGCTGCTCAATAGCGACTGCTTAAATCTTCAATATTCGGTGGAATCAAAAATCCTTCCAACCATCTTCCAACGCTTCCAACACGGCCAAAAAGGTCCTCAGAATTTGTAAAAAAACTTAGAATTCGCGACAGGATTTTGAATGAAATTGTTACTCAAGACTGCATGATCAGTTGATCATCGCGTATCTCCTTCCACTTCAATGCTCGTTTACGAGCATTACGATCATTTATCTGTAAATTGCCAGCCTTCTTGCCTAAATTGGAACTTGTGTTGACTTTTTCCAAACCACAACACAATCGTTTAATCAACATCTCCTAGCTGCATGAATATCTGAATATATCTGAATAAACTAATCTTTGTAGGCAACAAAGCGCCTTAAGAAATCTACTGCATTCTTAAATCAATTAAAAGCTATTAGACAATATTTTAAAACAGGTTGTTTGCTTTCCGTTAAATGCATCTTCTCATCTCGTATCTGTTTCAGTTTCCATCCATCGTATCCTTCGCAAGCCGCTGTTCGGTGTTCGTAACAGCTCGTAATGCATTCCCGCATGCTGATGGTTTGTTGGAGGCGTAAACTTTTCTTTCTCGGTGCTTCCTTGCTATTTCTGCTAGCCCTGTGGTTTTGGGGCTTCCTGTACACTACGCACATTACCGAGGACGGCGGTAAGATAGTGTCGGTAAGGGAGCTAATGCTTGGCAGTGCGCACGGTCGACACGAGAGTCTGCTGCAACGGTTAGGCTTCCATGATCGTCACGATGCTGGTGATGGTGAGCAAGGTTCGCTACAGCTCGACGGCGAAGAAGGTGGCGTCAAGTTTGTCAAACCGACGCCGGGTGGTTTACGTTCAGCGAAGGGTAAGTTCGTACAAAAAGGCAAAGATGTAAATTACACCATTTCCTTTGCTTTCTTAAAGGACGGCACACCAACGATTGGGATGTGATCATGCAGGATCGAACGGATGATGGGAAACAGGTTGGCCAACAGTTAAGTGCCAAGGGACAACGCCACAACACAGACGAAATGCGTATAGCTGCGGAGCGACAAAGCCACTACGAGCACGAGCTGAAGCGTATGGGCGTTCCGGTAATTGCCGGCATTGGTCCAGGTGGTAGACCACCACCGGCCCAACGGTTGGTACACTTCGATCTAAAAGGAGCACCACCGAAGGTTTCCTACCTGCGCCGGTTAATGCCAATTCTTAAAACGCTAGGTGCCACGGGTATTCTGCTTGAGTACGAGGACATGTTTCCTTACGGTGGCACACTGGGACCGTTGGCCGCACGGAACGCGTACAATCGCGACGAAATTCTGGAACTANCACGCAACCTCAATTGCGGCCGTTATACGGTTTAATTCAATCAGGCTGCGGCTGGCCTGCCAAAATAAAACGTTTCATTGAGCAAGCAAAGTGATATAAAAATCAAACGAAACTAACAATTCGTCCGAAAGATAAAGCAATAATAACAATAACACAACCTTCCATGGAGATTGTAGTAAAAGGGGGAGGGGGAAGGTGGTACACGGTTATGTTTCACCGAAGGGGAGAAGGTGGAAAACCACGTTCAGCTGGTCCGTGGTTCGTTCCGCTTCGATAAAACGGACATGGAACGCACAGCGACGCACGAAAAACCCAATACATTCATCGGCCGTTCCGTAGCCGAGCAACGAGCGCGCCATACACCATACGACTTGGGCCCGCAAGCCCCTTTGTGGCTTCCATTTGTTTACCATCGGTCGAACCGGTAGGACCATCATCATCGCCTTGCTTTCGTTGGTCGTAACAGTCGTTTG
The DNA here is from genome assembly GCA_018908115.1 of Anopheles rivulorum. Classification (NCBI taxonomy): domain Eukaryota; kingdom Metazoa; phylum Arthropoda; class Insecta; order Diptera; family Culicidae; genus Anopheles; species Anopheles rivulorum. The sequence goes on from STHB01000004.1 coordinate 5,552,534, forward strand.
CTGCCTTTTAAAACTTTGCTCGCGCCACGGTGCCGTTGTGGTAAAACTGTCCACCGGGTCAGTAATGATGGGCGGTGGATCGTGCATTAGGCTAATCGGTTAAATCCGAAACATACCAGCACGGTCACAGTGGCGGGATGGAAGAGACTTTAGGCAATTTCTACCTTCGCCGCAGAACGCAGAACGGTACTGCACAACAGTGAATTTGCCTTTGTTTATTAGCAGGAATGCGATTAGCGTACCGTGAGCTAAGGCTTTTCCATTACTGCACAGTGAAACGGTGACCACAAATGTGTGTGTCGGAAAAGGTGAACAAAAGTGGTTGCTGTAGTGTTTTTTATAAAAATTATTAAAACTAATTTAAAACAAAACAAAAAGCGCCCAAAGTGCTTCATATAAGTTAAGTGATTTAATCAATACAAATATCGGTCCTTCCGCGGTAACTGCATTGTGTTCGTGTTAGGGAGTGAACATAAAACACCTTCAACACAGGTGCTATATAGCGAGTGACGGTACGATGATCGGATGCTGATGATCGGATACCACGGCATACCGTGTGCGAGATCGATTGTGGAAAACAAAAAACAAGCGTGAAAAGGCGTTGATTCGGCCGGCTTAACACCCTGCAATCGAAGCAACAAATCGAAGCATCCAGACGTCCAAGGTGCCGCTTGTGTGTCTAATGAGCGAAAGCACTGACCAGCGGCAGCCAGCAAACGAGCACACGGTCGCCGGTCCGTCGTCGGTGTCGTCGGAGTGAAACCGCTGGGCGCCTTCGCCTTGATGATAATGATGATGCCAGGAAAACGGTGGCAACGCGCTTGCGTTGCGTGTCTTATCGGTAAGTGGGTACCCAACACGGCTGTTGTGAAAGACGATCGGGAATGTTGGATTTTCGTAAACGGGAAAAACACACACACACACGCACACAGTTACCACCCTTCTTAGCGCCCTTAGCGATTCGTTTCCTGCGTTGTGATAGCGGCTTTGGTTTCCGTTGGTTTGCGGGAACGACAACAAACGATTTGAAATGTTTGTTGAATTTATGAAATCACAATTTAATCAAATGCGGCCCGTACGTACCGTGGATGCGCACGATCATGTTGAGGCGAATTGAGAAGCGAACGTGGTAAACATTTTTTTTTTTAAATTTAAAATAAGTGCAAACATTATGTATAAATTAGCTCTGCTTTTTGTTGATCGATAATATTCGATTGTAACAAGATAATAATCACCATTAGCACGGAATAGCAGCAAATGAAACAGAAAGGAAACAGCAGCAGCATCTCCCCATGAAGATCATAAGCTTCAAGATCATCACAAGCTTCACGTTTAAGTTTTCGGTGCTAATTTGGTGCTACAGTTGTTGCATTAGTTACGCTTTCCCCGGATTTCGAATGAGCGACTCCAACCAGCTCCAACCGTTGCATTAGTTATGCACCCATGGGCATGCACTCGCATTATGCGCGATGCACATCCGCCACAAAGCAAACGGCCGTGTTAGAAGCGACAGCAACGTTCGCCCATCGCTTGAGCAACACATCTGTTGACAATGTTCGAAAGTCAGCCGCGCATTATGCGTTTACATTGCAAAAAACAAAACCCCTTCGCCGGTAAACAAAACTAATGAACCACGCGCACAATAAAAGTGTACGGCGCCAACAAACGTGAAACGGTTAATGAGTGCGAGTCAAGATTTATGTGCGCCTGTCTCTGCGTGTTTCACGGGGGAATCCTTTATTTGTTGTCATGTTGACGACCGACCGTTCGGCAGGATTATGAACCGTTTGCTTCCCTTCGTGTGTGTGTGTGTGTATTAGTGATGGGTTCTCGGAACCGCACTCACGGCTCGGAACCGCTTCCGAACATTTTAACTCCGGCTCCGATTCCGGCTAAGTCAAAACCACGATTCCGCCTGGAGCCGTCCGGAGCCGTCCGGAGCCGTCGGAGCCGTCCGGAACCGTCCGGAGCCGCCAGTCGGCAGCCGGAGCCGCCGGAGCCGTCCGGAGCCGTCGGAGCCGTCCGGAGCCTCCGGAGCCGTCCGGAGCCGTCGGAACCGTCGGAGCCGTCGGAACCGTCGGAGCCGTCGGAACCGTCGGAGCCGTCGGAGCTAGGATAAAATAATAAAGGATACTTTATTAAGTGCATTATACGATTTTTTTATTAAAGTATACTTTATTTTACACAGATAGCTCATTTTTGGACAGATTGCCCACTTTTGATATTTTTGATGTACTTGCACAATGTTACTTTATAACAATAGTAAATACAAGAATAAAAAGAGATAAAAAATGGGCAATCTATGTAAAATGGAGTATTTTTTTTTTAAATTTTTGTTAGAACGGTCTGGCCGTATTAGACTAATTTTACCACGTAGCAGGCTAGTCAGACCATGCTACGGGGGGACGGTCCGAATGGGATTTGAACCCGGTCCGGTCGTGTTAGGAACTAGCGCCGTTGTCAAGTACACCACCGGGTCGCCCCTAAAATGAAGTATACTTTAATAAATTTGGTATAATGCATTAAAAAAAGTATCCTTTATTATCCTATCCTAGTTCCGGACGGCTCCGGCTGCCGACTGGCGGCTCCGGACGGTTCCGGACGGCTCCGACGGCTCCGGACGGTTCCGGACGGTTCCGGACGGCTCCGGACGGCTCCGGATGGTTCCGGACGGTTCCGGACGGCTCCGACGGCTCCGGACGGCTCCGACGGTTCCAAACGGCTCCGAACTCGGAGTATTGCACCTACCTTCCGGAATCGCTTCCGAAAATAGAGGAGTCATTCGGAAGCGATTCCGCTTTTTTGTCGAATTTACCCATCACTAGTGTGTATATGCGTAGGAAAGGTGCATCGTTACGGGTCAACACACTACCGAACCCTACTGTCCTGCTGTTCCCTTTCCTTACTGGTATTGCACACACACCCTCTTACAATTACACCCTCGATTGAACACACATTCTCCACAGGGCGGGCAAAAGAACCCGCAGCACGTGGCCAAACTAGGCGATGGTGGTTCTTGACGAGTGTTTGCTGATGTTTGTCTCCCTTTTTCTTCTGTGTATTTCTGTAAAATACAGTGTATATCATGAGCTCACACCCTTATTTCCATCCTTGACACAAGACAATGCTGCTTTCTCGTGGTTGGGTTCAATATTGTTTCCTTATTTATATTTAATGTATCTTACCGGACCTGTTTTTTGTTTTGCTTCCTTTCTCTATTACTTCCCGCAGGTATTGTGCTCGTCTTTATTGAAGCGATACCACAGGCACACGGGCAGGATGAGCATCTGGTACAAGTTTCATCGCCATCAACATTACCCGGCAATCGAACTCCCACGACGCCGCTGGTACAGCATAATACGCATGGAACTGAGCCGCATACGGTACGCCCGGTCGTGGATGAACAACGCAGCATGCTGACCGCACCCGCAGCACCGGAAGCGGATGATAGTTCCACATCGGAAGGCAGCTTTGTGTCGACCGAAGACGCCTCACTGTCGGACCATGATCTCGCATCGTACGACGGTTCCAGCTCGCTCGAAGTGAAGGATGGTCCAAGTCTCGAGAGCGCGGAAGATCCTCTGCAATCGCTGACGGTAACGAATCTTACCACCGACAGCAATGAGGAAGATACGCAGCTAAACCCATACCCAAGACTGTTGAAGGAAGAAGCGATCGCATCCAGCACACCATCGCAGATCGACCAACCGATTACAGTCAGCTCCCGTGTGACCGTCACTACTACCACCGTAGTACTATCGGACGATAGTGCGGACACAGAAAGCACCGAATCAAACTGTACCGAACGGCCGTTTATAGACATGTCGCGCGCTGCAAACCGGCCACCCTACCATCATCAGCGCCAGATGTTACGGGCGACGCAACGTGCAGACCGGAAACAGCGTACATCGGACGGAACGGTTCAGCTGCACAGTGCACGAAGCGGTGCAGGACAGGAGCTGACCGGTGAGCATGAGCATGAGAACGTGGAGCAGTACGCTGCACAGTACGGCTATCGGGTGTATCGGTTGGCTGGTGACCTGATGCTAACGCTCATTGTTGAGTCGGACGATTTTGGCGCAACACTATTCACGATCGATCGCATTAATGACCTTCGATTAGTGGCCGGTGGCAAGGGAAACGCCAGCCTAGGTAAGTTGTGGTAAGGGCCAATTGGGGGTACAACATCAGAGAATTAGGTTACAAGATAATGTATTCACCGGTATAATCTTTACGAAGTAACTTGCGGTTTTGTGAATGCATTACGCTCTTTACCCGGGTTGGTCTAATTTTTCGGAATGGAACTATTCCAACGACATTACAACACAGTTCGCCCCGTTTCGATTGTGCCACTTACGCATTTTGCTTCGCTACCTTGCAGGCGTAAACATAATTCATCTGCTCAACACCTCGCTCAGCCAACGAACGCTACAGCAGGAGGTGAACGTGCTGAAGGAATGCTCAACGAACACGATCGGTATCTTCGTGAGTTCGCGCCTGTGGCCCTCGGTGCGACTACTCTCCGAAACGCTCGACTACAACATATTTCCGCTTCCGTCCACAAACGAGCTGCTCTTCGCGAAAGCGGCCCATCTGCTCTACGAACTGCCCTGGTCGAACGGCAACTCGTCCGCGATGGTTTACTCCGGCTCGAATGAACTTTCAACCCGGTTCAGTAGCATCTGCCGCCACGAGCATCTGTGTCTGGAGAATTATCCCAGCAGCGACACGATTTACATACTGCTCGGGCTGGAACCGGCCATCAGCTTTGCGCTGAACGGTACACTCGTGCTAGTGCTCACGGGGAGTGATCGCTTGTATCTGCCTGGTGTGTGTAGGACGCTTTTCCACAGTGCAACACAACACATCCTTCTAACGATCGTTTGTTTCTTATCCGTTTTCTTAGATCTTCCGAATGGCGCGTACGTGATAGCGGAAACAGAACTGAACGTTGCATCGCTCGGCTACTCCTGGGAGCGCTACGGTACCAGCATTCACGGCTCGGAACTTCTGGCCAGCGGTAGTCTGCTGCTAGAGGTAATCGATCTGCTGAATCGCGCCGGAAGCGATTGCCGTAACGCAAGCATCGAGTGTATGAACAATTGGAAGTATCATGCAAAACGAGCAACGCCGGAGATACTGAACCGTCTCCAGCTGAAGAATGCCACCCAGTCGATCAAGTTCGAGTTGCGTCAGAAGCGAATGGGCGCAATCGCGAACGGCAACCGTACGGAGAGTGCGCCAGATGATCAGCCGGATGACAACGAGCTAAAGTTAATTGCTAGCTCTAATGCGATCACGAACTACACGACCGTGTACGAGCGGCTCGCAGCGAATGCGGACATGCCGTCGAAGCTCGGTACGATCTTTTACTGCGCGAAGGAGTTCGAAATTCGCCATCCGGATTTTATCGAGCGGCATCACCGGCCGGTGTACTACGGCGCTGTCTTGCCCGACGCGGAAGAGTACGGCGATATGTACTGGCAGCTCAAGATGGAGGCGTGGGTTGCTGCCGGTTTGACGGTATCGTCGTTGGGCATCCTGCTCTGTGCGGCCATACTGATTTTCCTGATCGTGCGTGTCTGCATGGACGACATTCTGGAGGGCCATCCGTTGGGCAGCATCCTGCTGCTGGTGAGCTTGATACTACAGTTCGCTGCCTTCATCCCGTTCAGCCTCGAGTACACGGGCTACACGGCGGATCTGGCGGGTCAACATCGGACGGATGCGATGCAGACGTGGAACGCGCACTGTACGGTAAAGATCTTCCTCGTGTCGATGTGCTACTGTATGACATTCTCGCTGCTGCTGTGCCGTGCGATCATGCTTGCCTCGATCGGCAGCGAAGGTGGTTTCCTGTCGCACATCAACGGATACATCCAGAGCGTCATCTGTGGCTTTAGCACTCTGGTGCAGCTTGGGCTCTCCACCCAGCTAGTGATTGTACTGCACGCGAACGCACACAGCATCTCGTGCGGTGAGATCTACTACGGACACTGGTTCTGGGCGGTGATAGCATACGATGGTGTGCTGCTGGTGTCGCTCATCTTTCTGGCACCGTTTATCTTCCGCTCGCAGCGCAACTACCGCGAGGGACTGCTGCTTGTGACGGGTTCGGTACTGTGTTTGGTGATCTGGACGGTTTGGATACCGCTCTGCATGTTTGGGTACGAGTGGCGTGAAGCTGCCATCTCGCTCGGATTGGTCGCTACCGCACTGGCGGTGCTGGTTGGCATCATGATACCGCGCTGCTTCCTGATGGTACGCAGTATCGCGCGTTCGGATCTTGTCCAGGCGCTTCCTTCGCTTACCTCACTAGCGTTTGCCCAAGCTAATCAATTTATTTCGGATCAGGTAAGCGCCAACACGAACGCTTGACAGGGATTGCAAATAATTCGAATTATATTTCTTTCTCCCATTTTAGAGTGTATATGAATGCGTCAATCCGGCAATGCGACAACGATCCCCCACGGACGATAGTTTCGTTATGGAGCAGGACCTTGATGAGGCATACTCGGCAAACAGTGAAATCCCAACGCTACCGTTACGCGGTCAGCGCCGGTTGCGGCAGGAAAATGGAACCATAACCATGAGCACTAGCAATGGCACGATTGGCAACCATCATGGCACGATCGTTTCACCGATGGATCGTCCGGCCGGTAACGTTACTCACATAGCACCGAACTTCTACGGTATCACCAATCCGTACAGCTGTTCCGACTCGTTAACGTCCATTTCACCGAACAAGATTACACGCTTCTAGAAGCGAAGGTCACGAAACGATTGCTTTCCGCTGCAATTAGCACACACGGGGGAACCGACTTTCTCAATATCGGTGCATACATTCTAGTCAAACGCATCCGTGCACCGTACAAATGGGTGTTTCTGCATGCGTTGTGTGTGTGTGTGTGTGTCTTTGTCTTTTTAAATTTTCACGTGACAGACAATGTTTCTTTCCATGTACTGAACTTCGATTTCCATTAGTTTTATCCAATGAGCTTAATTTAAGAACTATTTATTGTATGAACCAAGCGAAACATGAAAATAGACACGCGAAATCTGTACGTTTTCAAGCCTTACTTTTTTTCTTATCACCTGCATTCGCTTCAGACATCCTAGTTCTGTAAGTACAGTGCGGCCCTTTATCTTTAATTAAAGAGTTTTATCTCATTTTGTACTTGATCTAGTCCGCTATCCATAAAGTTACGAACAACAAATTCTGCCTAAAGAAACCAACTAATCGGTCAGAAAAGAGCTACGGACGTAGTAAGTATAAATTACATGCATTTCAACGGTGCTTTTTAAATTTGAACGCCACGTGATTGCATTGCGCAAAATGTAAAGCACACCTTTACGCATACGAACCTTCTGCAACTGTTGACAGCAGCCCTTCGCACAGTGGGTCATCCCTATTATTTTCATCGTTTATTTTCTAAATTGAATAAATTTGAATTAATTTTATTATCAATCGAACTAGATAAAGCTATGTTGATAAAAAATGTAAACCTTTTAATGATTTATCACTTAAAATAATTATGTACAAATTCACTTAATAACATCTCAAAAGCATGTCCATAATGTCGACCGCCAACGATCGATCGTAGTGCGGTTTGTTTACGTTTTATACACGCAACGAACCGAAACGAAGTTGGTAACCAAATTCGTGGGGCCGTGTTTTCGTTCGAACGAGTGTGTTTTTCCTATTTCATTTTATTCAGTCTCAGTCCTGCTGGCGGACTAGTTTGGTAACGTTCATCTGTGATAAGCTTCATACACAAACCTCAAGCATCGTAATGAGATTGATAGAGAAGGTGTTTAATCCTACGGGCAAAAAGCATGCCGGAACGCTCATATTCTTCCACGGTTCTGGTGAGTGTTATGTAAAAACGAAAGAAACGTGCAGTGTCCCATACGAAAATAGGGGGAGGTCACCGGGTGAATAACGTAGCGTGATTTTACTTTCAAATCACTGTATGCTTCAACTAAACATTGATTGTTCCGGTCCGGTTTCACCCATTCACACAGGCGATACAGGGAACGGTCTGACGGAATGGATACGATTCCTACTAGGTCGCGATATGGAATTTCCGCACATCAAGGTTATCATCCCTACCGCACCGGTACAACCGTACACGCCGATGGGCGGTGAAAACTCGAACGTATGGTTCAACCGGAAGCGCATCGAAATGGACTGTCCCGAAATCCGTACGTCGCTAGCCTCCATATACGACACCGTGAATGAGATGGTGGTTCGCGAGATGGCTGCTGGAGTGCCACTGAATCGGATCGTCGTCGGTGGCTTTTCGATGGGTGGTGCACTGGCCATGCACGCTGGTTACCATTTGAATCGTGACTTGGGTGGCGTATTTGCCATCTCTTCATTCCTAAACACCGGCAGCATCGTATTCGATTCGCTAGACTGTATCTCGGAAGACGAAAAGCTACCGGAACTGCTGATGATGCACGGCGAACGGGACACACTGGTGCCGCTCGAATGGGGCCAAACAACGTTCGACGAGCTAGCCAAGCTGGGTGTACGAGGTCAATTCGTTCCCCATCGGACCGCGCTACACGAGATCAAGAAAGATCAGCTGCTGCGCGTTATCGACTTTGTGCAAAAGATCATACCGGAACCGGTGGACGATGTGTTTGAACCGACCAAGCCCGATACGACAAAGTCGTCTACCAAGAGTATAAAGAAAGGAAAGCTATGATGCTTGTACCGTGCCTTGTACACCTGAAGCAGCCAAATCTAAGGCCGATAAGATTTAACATGCTATTTGTTCTGTGAGTGTCGTTCGCTTATCAACCTTGAAGTGAAGATTTTTTAACAATGATGCTGCGAAACGATGCCTTTTGTACGGCGCGGCAAAGATAAGGAAGTGTTTTGCGGTTAGCGGAAATTGGTTTGTTCCTGCATTAAGGAAATACAACAAACGCCCAAACCAAGCCAACGCACACATATTAGTCAATTACGAAGAGAGAAAAAAGTAAACGCCCAACACAACATGGCGCGTCTAAAAATAAGGACTACACGAATTTGTTAAGCGTGGTATCGGGTGGTTACTATTATTAGTATCCTCGTGGCGTTTCGTGATGGTTTTTGAAGCCCGGCACATTCTCCTGCGCCTCATTGTAAACATTAGGCCAAACTGCATCGTGCAATAAAACTTATGGTGCGAGGACAAACAAGCGTTCGGTTTTGTTTAACAAGCTCGAAAGATAGGATCGATCAGTCTAACGATGATTACGCATCGGAATTCGACCACGTGTAACGGCAGTAAACGAAAACCAGACAAAAATATTATAAAATCTTGTTCGTACTGTACAGTTGAGACATTTCGACAAAAGAAAATTGATTAATACTTAATCGCATTCCAACGTTTAGCAGGATATAGGCAACGGATGCCTTAGTTCCCTTGTGCCAGACAGAATTATGAAGTCATAACTACTTTGTTACAATATTCCCACAATTCTTTCCCAGCCAAATGAATCGACTACTCATCACTTTGATCTGGTAATGTTCGCTTGCCAGCAAGATCCATCAACTGGAAACACAAGCCTTTTAACTGTGGTACCAATTGTGTTTAAAACGCTTAATGTAGGTCAGCTCGGAATCCATTAGCTATTCATCCCATTCACACCTACGGTACAAACAAATCAATGACTCACAAGCACTTCCTGAACAATGCATTACCTACTAGTGCGGCTGTTCCCGGGGCACAGGAACGGTAACGTTTTTTTAACTGACGGACATCACGCAACGCTTCAAGCGTATGTTACAACGTCCCCATTACCCTGACGACGGTTCACGCTATCCTTGCACTAGCGTCCGTTAGCTGCAACACCCGACTCAGGACCTTAGTGTTTCATCACACTTTGCCATGATGACATCGAACACCGTGCCTGATTCGGTGCAAAATTCCCACACCGGTGGTTCTGCTTCGGACAACGATCAAATGCACGACCATTGCGTTGCCCGTTCCGTTGCCGTACTGTTCGTTTCGCGTCGGGGTCTTCAGCTGCGAAAGTTTCACTCTTTGCTACCTTCCGGCAGTGGTGCCACATACACGATACAGTTCTGTGATCTGGAACGCTGGGTAAGATCAACTTTGTTCAATCATCCGAACACAAATTGATTCACGACGGATGTGTTCTTGCTGTAGTCACCCCATCAAAAGCTTGCCTCCGTGGGTCTTACGCCGGACTATTGCTCCAGCACAGATACAACCGATTCTACCGGAAGCAACCGTCCGATTCAGCAGGGTAATTTGGTGCGATTTGTCGACGCATCGACGTCCTCCACGGTCAATGATGGCAAGCGTGTCACAAAAGAAGACGGTTGAACACATCGAAAGGTACGTATTCTCGATGGCTAGCATAATCGTATCTTTAAGGATGTTAAAACTCTATTTTAATGTTAAGTGTTAAGTATGTTGAACATTTGTTTTACTATTTTTGTGAAATTAATATAACCTGTGTTGATAGATAGAACGATGGTGGAAGTGCATATATTTTCGAAAAACTATTCTAAACGTCCTTAGTCCCCTTCTCAAACGACGAATTTATCAACTGTTTTTGCCGGCCCTTCATTAAACGAAGGATGGCAAAAACAATTAGTGCACCAACGTTAACGCATTCTGCCGCTCGAATACACGTAATTAATGAGCTGTTTTAATGCACCTGCTAGAACTCTCATCGTAAGGATTCATTTTTTCTTCGTACTTAAAGGATCGTTTCTGCATACGAGTTACCATACGAATGCGGAAAAAAAAGGAACGCAAATAGGGAATAGTGAACCATTTGCTGAAGGTAGAATCGTGTCCTGAGAAGGGAACGATTCAAACTGCACTAATCAACTGTACACAATGTCATCCAATAAGAACGTTCGCGTCCACGGTTTCACGTTCAATTTCAAATTATTTCCACTTTACATGTACCATTACAATCCTGGATGGAAATGGGTATGAACGTCGGAGGGACGGTTCATCTACAGAGAAAAAAAAAATACGTTAACCAAGTGTAAGCTTTTCCAGTTTGCAAGTTCGTTAAACAGTTAGCAGTGCAGCACAGACGACAAAAAAAAAAGATCCTTCCAGCGCCAACCAAACGGTAGGTGCCTTCATCGTCAACCGTATTGGCAATTAAATTTGCATACATTGCAATCAATTCCCGGGCTGTAGAATCGGGAATCTTGCCATCTGCCAATCGGGCTAAAAATGGGTAAACTGAATAGTCTCACTACCAGAGCACTACCATAGAAATAGTCCAATGGTGTAAAGCCCGGGTCTGGGGTTTTGCTGTTGTGCTGTCCATTTTATGCACCTAAGCCGACAGCTGTGTTGAAGTTGGGGAAAAAGTCGTTAGGAGAATCAACCCAGTTATCCGGACGAATGTTCTACGGTAAATGTTTGTTTTGTACATTAATGGTGTTGCTCCACATGGGAACTATGCAGCTATCGAACAAGTCAGCGTTCATGCTAGAAGAACGTTTGTATGCTTTTGAACACGGTTTTTCAATCGTTTGCTCCATTTGAAGTTAACTTACAATCAAAGCTCTAATTTTTCAGCTATTCATTAGAAAATTTAAAAGTAAACAGTCCCTTCCTTCGTGAACATGTAGTATAAAGTTCTGAATGAACCTTGCTGCGGATAGACAAATGCGAGAGCGATAATATTAACAAAAAGGCTTGTGACCTAACTGTTTTATAAACCTCGAGAGTTCATCGCACTGCGTAGCAAGGTCTCACTAGTCGGCTACGACAACAAAAAAAGATCATCGCAAATATCTGATACGCTATCGGTCTGGTTCTCTGGTCTGGCGATGTTGAGATGTTTTGGTTCTGTGATGCATTTTCTTGCCAATAATCCATTCAAATATTTTTAAAAACAAGCCAAGGAACTTGGTCTATAGAAGAGTATTCGCAATAGATTCATATAGGCGTTATGGACCCTGAAAAGTCACATCCAACTCTTACTAACTTCCTCTGGAAAGCGGTGAGCGTGGTTGGAATATAGTTACTGAATCAAAAGCCTCAAACGGTGGGCAGAATAAGCAATCGCCTATGACCTAGGGGACAGAAAATACCTTTTCTTTTTCCTTTTTCCCAATAGTCATCAGAAATTCGTGAAGTAATCCTTCAGAAATTCGTCAGATACTCGAGAAAAGTTCATCGGAAAAGGTTTAATGAAGAATTCGGTCCAAGACCACTTATCTCTCTTTTTGGCTTAACAAAATGGCTTACTAGACTATTAAATACCACGTAGTTGCATAGTAGTCAGTGCTCACTACGAGGGAACGGTCCGGATGGGATTTGAACCCGATCCGGTCGTGTCGAGACTAGCGCTGTTTCTAAATAACCCATCGGCCCGCCCCAAGCTCTATGGCCCAAGACCATCAGTGCCATAGTTGCACGGCCAATCCTACCATATGTCACCGACGAAACCAACAACCGGTTGTCCTTCTATGATCACTCGTTTTGGATTCGGTTTTACAAAAAAAAAATCTAAAAATTTGAATTAAAGACATTTTTTGTCGTCTCAAAGATTCATAAAAAAAATGATTACAAAAATATAAATTGTAGAAATCACATTTTCATGCTTCCCATAGCACGAACATAAATTCCACGATTTCTACAAACGCCGGTACAAAGCGTCAAACTTGTTTCTTCTCCCCTCACAGTCAGAATTTAGCAGTACTGAGCAGTGGAACTGACCGGAACACCGCGAAGTAATGCTCTTCCATCGAGACGATCCCGATTCGGCGCAGTACTGCGGCACCGAGATTCTCATCTTCCTTGCACAAGGCATCAGGCCAAACACAAACAAAACGGCAGGACCGTGGAATGAACGTCGCTTATGAACGCGACGCGGCCAGACCATCCAATCGTTTGACGCGTCGTAGCTGTCGTCCGACGGGACGTCCGGGAAGATTCTTTTAAAACCACATTATCAACCATCGGAACGAGTTCACTCTTCGATTGGTGCTGGTGCCGAAAGCATCATCCCACTACTGGCAGAGCAACTTCTGCCGCTTCTCTCCAATTAATCAACCAACAGTCGTGTTTGTTTCGATTTTGGTGGAGATGAAAAATTGTGTTGTGTTTTATGCCGTGCTGATAAGTGAATGTTAAAATTCCAATGTTAAAGCCCGTGCAGTGTGTTAAATGTTGTGTCGTTTGTGTAACTAGAGTGAAAGTGTTTTAAAGACACTTCCTGCATCCAGCGAACAACGCAGAAATGTGGGTACCACTGTCAATTAGAGCATAAGGCCTCGCAGCTGAACGAAGCAAAGATTTTAGCGTACCAATTAAAAGGTGTGTTGGAGACACATTCTCTCACCGTACGCTTTGTCGCATTTTGATTAAAGCAGAATCCTTCTGCAGTGTGGTAAGTGAAGTTGAATGTGTTAAATCTTAATTACTGCGGGATGTTGTTTGTTGTTCATCCAAATTTGTCATGTTTTCATGTAGCTTTCCTCTTATTGTTAGCACCTTACAGCACCGCTGTAATGCAATTTTCCAATATGAATAATGTGTGCTAGCGTGTACTAGCGGTGGGATGTAGAAAATTGATGTTGCAAATCCTTTGTTAATAATTAATCTTCCGCTCGTGCGGGTGGCTCCGACAGCCAGAACAAAATGGTTTTAATAGCCTTGCTGCATGGGGGTTTTAATTGAATCGGATGGTCTATTATGCTCATCCGTTGCCGGTCACCTCGTTGGCATACATGTTTTATGTATGTAGGATATTGAAAAATCATGGCAGTTGATTAACGTTTGTTAAATAAATTGCTACGAGCTAAAAGAAACACAAACAAAATTGAATCCTTTAAGAAGAGCTTTTGGGCAAAAAAGGGCTTGAAGGGCTATTTGATAATAAACGATGGCGATGGTATGAAGTGACGACTGTGAACAGGTAAAGAAGTTAATTACCACTCCAATCACGAACCAATCACGAACCGATTCTTCTGTTCTGTCGATTTTATATGATTATTCCCTCGACGCCCGTGTATTTACAGGGTACGGGCAAGTGGAAACAAATATCCGAAATACCAAGCGAAACTTTTTCATTGTTTTTTTTTTCTACCCTCATACATTCCACCAGTAATTCTTCTGCACCTCGAGGTTCACCGTTTTCCGCTTTTCGCAAGAAGCAGCACCAGAAACCACCTCAACCCATCCAGGCTATGATCGCTTTGATGTCGGTACACTTTCCGGTTCTGCCTAACCGTGTGATCATTGTTCGCGACAACTCAGTTTGCGAATTACAAATGCTCAGCCCCCCTGTTCTTGCCAACAAATGCCACCACACTTTCAACGCAAAAATTGCTTCTCGACAATGCTGCCAAATTCACATATTTTTTCAAATACCCAATAAACACATTCGGTACCATCCTTTTACGGCAACCGGCAAATGGCATGCCGACTGATGTCTTGCATTTGAACGGGCTACAGGACAAAAACCGGCCCTCGTTTGCCGCCAGCTAGCCAGATATGCTGCTCAAGTTTCAGGGCGAGATACGAGATGAATTGTTAATTGTGTGTCGAGCATTGGCTGGGCTGGTTTTTCCGCCAATGCTTTGCGACAACAGAATGCAACAAATTAAAAGAATGCACGATACAACGGGCAGATATATGTAGCAACAAATGGCAAATGCGTGTGTTTTTCATGAAGCAACTCCAAAGTATTTACGGCGAAGAAATTTGTATTAAATAAAACACGCCATTTAAAAGAGTTGTTTTGATTGTTCGATTGTACGATCGCCAACATCTGTCGATCTTTGCCATTACCATCATTCCGGTGGACACATGAAAGCTATAATTCCATTCACACTTTTGAACTTTTGACACTAAATGTGGTGACTAAAAAGTACTTTATCGGGCTATCAATGTTATCCAAAAGACAAGACGTGAACTCCAATCTTAAAATATTCCAAAAGCTCTGAAAAATCTCTAACTACAAGTTCCGGCGTACTTCTTGAGGACGGAAGATTCTTTCTTATACAGGTCCATACAAGTCTTTACGAGTCGATTCGTCCGGTTATCAATCCTATGATGTGATCTACTCTTCAGCTCAAGGCAAGTTTAATTTGCTGCTCAATAGCGACTGCTTAAATCTTCAATATTCGGTGGAATCAAAAATCCTTCCAACCATCTTCCAACGCTTCCAACACGGCCAAAAAATTCAGAATTTGTAAAAAAAACTTAGAATTCACGACAGGATTTTGAATGAAATAGTTCAGGCTTCAGGCTGCATGATTAATTGATTGTTTAATCAACATCTCAACATCAACATCTGTTGATCGTTTAATCAACAACACAATCGTTTAATCAACATCTCCTAGCTGCATGAATATCTGAATATATCTGAATACACTAATCTTTGTAGGCAACAAAGCGCCCTAAGAAATCTACTGCATTCTTAAATCAATTAAAAGCTATTAGACAATATTTTAAAACAAGTTGTTTGCTTTCCGTTAAATGCATCTTCTCATCTCGTATCTGTTTCAGTTTCCATCCATCGTATCCTTCGCAAGCCGCTGTTCGGTGTTCGTAACAGCACGTAATGCATTCCCGCATGCTGATGGTTTGTTGGAGGCGTAAACTTTTCTTTCTCGGTGCTTCCTTGCTATTTCTGCTAGCCCTGTGGTTTTGGGGCTTCCTGTACACTACGCACATTACCGAGGACGGCGGTAAGATAGTGTCGGTAAGGGAGCTAATGCTTGGCAGTGCGCACGGTCGACACGAGAGTCTGCTGCAACGGTTAGGCTTCCACGATCGTCACGATGCTGCGGTCCAGGATGTTGGTATGCATGGTGAGCAAGGTTCGCTACAGCTCGACGGCGAAGAAGGTGGCGTCAAGTTTGTCAAAACGACGCCGGGTGGTTTACGTTCAGCGAAGGGTAAGTTCGTTCAAAAAGGCTAAGATGTAAATTACACCATTTCCTTTGCTTTCTTAAAGGACGGCACACCAACGATTGGGATGTGATCATGCAGGATCGAACGGATGATGGGAAACAGGTTGGCCAACAGTTAAGTGCCAAGGGACAACGCCACAACACAGACGAAATGCGTATAGCTGCGGAGCGACAAAGCCACTACGAGCACGAGCTGAAGCGTATGGGCGTTCCGGTAATTGCCGGCATTGGTCCAGGTGGTAGACCACCACCGGCCCAACGGTTGGTACACTTC
The DNA here is from genome assembly GCA_018908115.1 of Anopheles rivulorum. NCBI lineage: Eukaryota > Metazoa > Arthropoda > Insecta > Diptera > Culicidae > Anopheles > Anopheles rivulorum. The sequence continues at coordinate 5,568,727 of STHB01000004.1, forward strand.
GATCTAAAAGGAGCACCACCGAAGGTTTCCTACCTGCGCCGGTTAATGCCAATTCTTAAAACGCTAGGTGCCACGGGTATTCTGCTTGAGTACGAGGACATGTTTCCTTACGGTGGCACACTGGGACCGTTGGCCGCACGGAANAGGCGTAAACTTTTCTTTCTCGGTGCTTCCTTGCTATTTCTGCTAGCCCTGTGGTTTTGGGGCTTCCTGTACACTACGCACATTACCGAGGACGGCGGTAAGATAGTGTCGGTAAGGGAGCTAATGCTTGGCAGTGCGCACGGTCGACACGAGAGTCTGCTGCAACGGTTAGGCTTCCATGATCGTCACGATGCTGGTGATGGTGAGCAAGGTTCGCTACAGCTCGACGGCGAAGAAGGTGGCGTCAAGTTTGTCAAACCGACGCCGGGTGGTTTACGTTCAGCGAAGGGTAAGTTCGTACAAAAAGGCAAAGATGTAAATTACACCATTTCCTTTGCTTTCTTAAAGGACGGCACACCAACGATTGGGATGTGATCATGCAGGATCGAACGGATGATGGGAAACAGGTTGGCCAACAGTTAAGTGCCAAGGGACAACGCCACAACACAGACGAAATGCGTATAGCTGCGGAGCGACAAAGCCACTACGAGCACGAGCTGAAGCGTATGGGCGTTCCGGTAATTGCCGGCATTGGTCCAGGTGGTAGACCACCACCGGCCCAACGGTTGGTACACTTCGATCTAAAAGGAGCACCACCGAAGGTTTCCTACCTGCGCCGGTTAATGCCAATTCTTAAAACGCTAGGTGCCACGGGTATTCTGCTTGAGTACGAGGACATGTTTCCTTACGGTGGCACACTGGGACCGTTGGCCGCACGGAACGCGTACAATCGCGACGAAATTCTGGAACTACTGAAGACCGCCTTCGCACTGGGACTCACAGTCATTCCTTTGGTGCAAACGTTTGGCCATCTGGAGTATGCACTGAAGCTGAAGGAATTTGCACATCTGCGTGAGGTGGAAGACTCACCACAAGCCCTTTGTCCAAGCTATAACGCGTCGATGGCGTTCGTAGAGGAATTGCTAACACAAGTGATCGAGTACCACATGCCGGCCACAAACGCGAATCTTCTGCACAAAGAAGATATTGAGCGGCTGACGCCAAAGTTGACACACATTCACATCGGTTGCGATGAGGTATACCGGCTAGCAGAATGTCCGCGCTGTCGGCATCGACTGAAGGATCAGCTGTTTCTGGACCATGTGTACAACGTAGCAACGATCGTACGAAGACGCTGGCCGCATCTGCGCATCATCATATGGGACGATATGCTACGACATATGGCGCTCGATGCGTTACAAGCATCCGGCATCGGGAAGCTAGTTGAGCCCATGATCTGGGTGTACGCGGAGGACATCTACAAGTTCGTCCAGTCGGCCACCTGGGAGAAGTATGCGTCCGTGTTCAGTACGGCATGGGCCGCGTCCGCGTTTAAAGGCGCCCATGGTGAGGGATTGCTGATGCCTCCGATACGACGCCATCTAGAGAACACACTCCGCTGGCTCGCGGTAATGCAGGGCGAAGGCAACCGGTTCACGCACGGACTGCAAGGACTTGCCCTAACCGGCTGGCAGCGATACGATCACTTTGCCATACTCTGCGAACTGCTTCCTGCCTCACTGCCCAGCCTAGCGGTGTGTCTTTCAACTGCTGCGAAAGGATATTTCGATGTAAGCGCCCGCACCAATCCCATACTCAGTAGTCTGACGTGCCCGGAACCTACCGGAGAGCATCATGCCTGGTTGGAGCTGCACAAAGACTCGCTTATGGTGATGTTTTCGCGCTGCATGTTTCCCGGCAGCATGACCTACCGGTTCATGTTGCGCCTAGCGACGCTGACAGCCGAAACGGAAGAGTACACGGATGCGATCCGGCAAAGGCGCGGCTGGTTAACCGATTACAACATCCGGCATAATTTTAGCAGCGCAGCACGGGTTGACGATTTGCTGGGGGAAAACTATCGTCTGCTGAATGCTGTCTCTAACCTTGCACGTACTGCTGCATCCACACTGACGGAAGCGTATGATCATGTAAGTGTTTCTACAGTATTTTGGCTTTGTGTGGATGTTCTATCTATGTTTACGTTCTCCATTTTCCAGTGGACCTACGGGGAATTCATTGAGCAGCGCATTTTTCCGATGCTGGAAGAGCTAAAACGCTTGGAACGTGCTGGGGAGGGACTTAAAAAACGCCGGTTCTGGTCACAACGCCCACTGCCCTACCTAAAACCGTTCGAAGTGCTTGGGATTGACGACAAAACCTAGCTAGCCGAGTATGTGAAAATTTCTTTCCATCACCGATAAATCAATTGGGATTGGGATAGATTTACAAGGTTTTAGCCCAAATGCTAGCGTTAGAATATGAGCAGACGATCATTTCGTAGTTACAAACATCCTGTTGTCGAGCCATTTTGTATACGATTAATCATTTTCTCGCCAAACGTTGATGATACGCAGGTCCGAACGAGCAAACCTACCGTGTGTGTCGCAACAAGACTGACAGAGAATAACTATAGCGCTACTTAAGAGAAATAGTGAGCAGACAGTGAATTTGTAGTCGAAACAATCAAAATATAAACGATATTTCGCGTGAGTTAGCAATTCTCACCTGTACCTGTGTGCTTTTCTCAACGATCGACCCTAACCCGAATTAAGAAACAAAGACTCACCCGATTTACGATCGCTAGGAGCGTTTATTAACCGCATACCGATCTATTGCCGGTTCGGTGCTGCCGTCTCATCGATGATCTCGATCGGTGATTGCTTTTTGCTGTGATCCATCGTCTCGTGTAGCTTCCGATGTACCCGCAGCGGTGTCGGCTGGGAAAACGTTTGACCACAGATATCACAGACGTACGGACGTTCCTTGGTGTGCGTCCGGCGGTGACAGTCTAGGGCGTTACGGCGAGCATACGCCTTGCCACATATGTCGCAGGTAAGTGGTTTCTCGCCCGTGTGGCTTGTCATATGGACTGCGAGATCTTTCCGCGTGATGTATCCCTTATTGCAGACCTGCAAAGAAAAGAGGAAGACGAAGGTGCCGATCAAGCTCTTTTTTAAAATGTTGCTTCAAAATAAACACTTACCTCACACACGAACGGTCGCTCATTGCGATGTATTCGCTTGTGTACGTTCAGGTAGCTTTTGGAAGTGAAATGTTTCCCACACTCCTGGCACGGATAGCGTGTGCTCACATCGTCCCGCTTACTATGATGCTGTTCGATGTGCGCCCGCAACAGTGCGTTCTTCGTGTACTGCTTGTCACACAGCTCGCAGGCAAACGGTTTCACACCGAGATGTCGACGATTTTTGTGATCTACCAACGCTTGCTTCGACTTGAACGTTTGTTCGCACAGTGCACACTGAAAGTTACGTTCCGTATTGTGCGCTCGCCGATGGGCGGACAGGTAGCTACGGTGCTGGAATCCCTTCGAACAGATATCGCAGCTAAACTCGAAGCTATTCGTGTGTCGGGCCACATGTTCGTCGAGCCCGATGCGCGACTTGAAGGCTTTAGTGCATCCTTCAAACGTACACTTGAACGGTGCCAACCGTAGGTGAGTGTTTCGGTGAATGGTAAGCTTCTGCCGAGTGCGGAACGTTTTAAAGCAAATCTCGCACGTTTTATCGTTTGCCAAATCTGTTGTACCGTTCGCACAGGTTGTGCTGCTGCTGGCGGTAGCTATTTCCGTTTCACTGAAGTCAACCAAGGAAAAGTACGAACCATCGTTCTGCTGAAGGGCAGAAATTTCACTGCACTGAATGTCAGTCATTTGCTGTGAAGATGAAATTGCATCCGATGACTGTATCTTGTCCGGCGTAACATTGTACACGTCCGCTATTATGTCCTGTACGTGCACTTCGGATAAGGACTGGAGAAAAAGAGACGAATCATGGCAGGTAAAACAAATTTTCCAACTACGTCAATTGCTTACCATTTCTCGATTATCCTCTAACGGTGTCGTTTGGATGCCTACGAAATCATCGTAGTTAAGATCATCGTCCTGTTCCACGGAGAGCGCGCTGCTGTCAATTAGATCCTTATCACACGCAACGGCCATCGTACTGTACGGATCGAAACAACCGTTGTCACTGGGCTCCGTAGATTGGGCAATATTTACCGGAACATCGTTGTCGTGTTGAAGAAAGCTTGCACATTCCTGCTGCAATGCAACTTGCTTGTTTATTCTGGCATCATCCGCCGATATTGAGATTCCCAAGTCATGTTTCATCTGTAAGCATATTGTGAAGCATTCGATATTAACGTTCCGGTATCAATCCGCTGGACGGTAATATATATTACCACTAGTTCGCCATCGTTTGTCGTAAAATCCAGGTCTTCTTTCTGCAAATTGCGAATAATATCATCATAATCCTTACTGAGCTGGTTCTTCTCGGTTTCATCCATCATGAACTCGTTCCCCGAAAAGTTTATGTCGGCCAGCTCGTTGTTTGAATGAACGGACTGCTCCGGTTCAAATACGCTATCAACCGACCCGGGCACCTGTGCCGCGTCAGCCGTAGGATCTAATGATACTTTGCTCGAGCAAGGCACTGATTGCTGATAGTACTGTATTAGCCCTAAAGATAGGAGCAAAACACCGTTCAAACATGCTATCTTCCAGTAAACATAGTACAAGCATTTCCTTTACCATTGTAATAATCCTGGCTCTTGAGACTCTGCTGCCGAAATGCGTAGAACAGCTCCAGCTTGTAGATACACTCGTTGCATATGAACTTTGAGTAAAAGTTCGGCTCGAGATCGTTCACCTCGATAGAGATGCATTCCCGTATGATTTTCGGCAGGCTACGCAGTACACCGCTCGGCGAGGTGATGTACATTCCTAACAATTCTTCACACTTTATTAAGCACAATCTGCATAACACGTCGTTCATTCTCGTCGACCCATACGAACAGCCGCCTTCGGAAAGTGCCTACGAATGCTGACGCGCTAGTGGTTGCTAAACACCGAACAGCTGTTGATATTTGTTAAAAATTACACCACAAATAACTGCACACTTCCGACAGTACCGAATCGCATTTGTTTGTTTACACTGCACTACCGTCAAACTGTGGAATGGTTTGCGGTCATTCGTTTGACATTTTATGGAAAACGATTTTACAAAATATTCTTAATTATAAAAATCATCGTGTTTCCGTTTTACTTACGACCTAATATAATTGCTTTTATAATCTACTAAATTTTGAAGCGACAAGCATTCAAATTATTAATTTTGCTACTTTTTTAAATTTTGATTTTTGAAAAATTTGATCTGTGTGCATCCTCTGTGTTTGGAACAAATACCAAAACAGACAGTGTTGCCATATTCATCGCTAAATTTAGAAATGACCGTAGAATATTCAAATATTACGCGTATTTTTTGTATTATTTTCACCGAGCTAATGGAAGACAAGACTACTAAAGACATGTATGCAAATAAAAAATGTACATCAAAAGAGTAATGGGAAATTATTCTCCTGGAAATCGATAAAGCACTACTCTATAAGTAACCTACTGATTAGGATCAAGACTCCACTAAGCCATGTCCCTCTCATATTTAGGGCTTGAATATTGATCCCAGTGTAAATTTAATCACCTGGTGTACCAGGCAGCAGTAGACTCCACAACAGCTGTAGAATAATAATAAGTAGACGAAACTGTTTTCTTGTTATTCACATGGTGTAATGTTATTTTATTTTACTATTGATTACACATTTAACAGATTCTCAGCACGCTTATCTAACTTCACCAAAAACAAACGGACAAACCAAAATACATTCCATATTAGGTACTATAATATTAAAACCAGACTAGAAAGTATTTACATTTTAAAAAGAGAATAAAAATCGGTAAAAGATCAGTTCACTCTCGAAGCATTTGATGCAGCATAGATGTTATAAATCATAGTAAAGTATAAAGTATATTATGTTTATCAATATCAATAAACTATCTGTTGCTAAATTGCACACTTGACCTGTTCGTATCCGGCTGGTACAAAGTCATTTACGATTCGAACAATTGTTTCACTATTTTGTTTGTAGCGCCTATCTTCAAAATTGTATAAACATGTTGAATTGAATTCACTTATGAACTTATGAATTTACGAGTGCAAGTATATAGCAAAAAACATATCGAAACATAACATGTAGAGAGAAACAAGAAAGCTATTGCACATATTCATTACATACTGAAGGTTTTGAAAGACTGCTTCTATTTTGGAGAGTGAAATGTTACAATCTTTTACGGAAAAAAATGCTCTCACACTGCATTTGCACAAACGTAGTACCAAAAACTGATAACCATATTGCTATACTTATTCATTACGGCAAGCCATCCATATCTACAATGCTTCTTTTTGCACGTCTACTCCTCCGTTGTGTGTGTTTTTAGCACACACGTGTACAGGTATGGGATTAAATCCAATTTGCCCCATCTGGCACTCTAATCCGCATCACACCACTATCATACCCGATATCATAGCAAGTTGCGGAATTCCGTCGTTTCGGGAACAAAGATGTTGCGCTGCGAGTGATTTGAGCGGGCTAACTCCTTGCGGAAATAGTCTATCGTTTTCATGAGTCCTTCTTGCAATGGAACCTGTCGAAGGGATAAAAAAAAACCAAAACCATACGATTATATCATTATCCCAGTAAGATAAGCATCTGAACTTACCCTAGGTTCCCAGTTGATGTTTTTCTTTGCCCTCGAAATATCTGGTTTCCGTCGCTGCGGATCATCTTCGACGGCGGCCAGTTCGATGATTTTGCTCTTGCAACCCACCAGATCGCGTATAATTTCGGCAAAATCTTGTATAGTCCGTTCGACCGGATTGCCAAGGTTGACGGGTTGCGTATAGTTGGATGCCATCAGCGACACCAAACCATCGACCAGATCCGACACGTACTGAAACGATCGTGTCTGTCGGCCACTTCCATAAATCTGTGATGCGAGGAACAAAAAAAGAGGTTTAAAGTAATCAACATTGAATGCTAAATTGTCACACTGATATTCAACACGGTTCACCAAACACTCACCGTGATGGACTGGTTCTGTAGCGCTTGTATGATAAAGTTAGACACAACGCGCCCATCATTCATGTGCATCCGTGGTCCGTACGTGTTAAAGATTCGCGCCACGCGTACATTCACTTTCTCCTGCTTGGCATACGCGTAGCTGAGCGTTTCCGACACGCGTTTGCCCTCGTCGTAGCAGGCACGCGGTCCGATCGGATTCACATGTCCCCAGTAGGTTTCGGGCTGCGGATGCACATCGGGATCACCGTACACTTCGGATGTGCTGGCAATCAGTACCTTGGCGCCGACACGTTTCGCCAAACCGAGCACGTTGATCGTACCGAGCGTGTTCGTTTTGATCGTCTTGACCGGATTGTACATATAGTGCGGTGGGCTGGCCGGGCTTGCCAGATGATAGATTTCGTCCACCTCGATGAACAGCGGATTAACGATGTCGTGATGGATAAGCTCAAAGTTTTCATGTCCCAACCAATGCTCCACGTTGCGCTTCCGGCCCGTGAAGAAGTTATCCGCCACGATCACCTCGTGGCCTTGCATCATGAGATAATCGACCAGGTGCGATCCAACGAAACCGGCACCACCCGTTATCTGCAGGAAAGTGAGAGCGAACAACGGCGTTAGAGAAAAAGTGAGAATGAGAGTGTGGTGTTGCATATTAAACATTAATTTCTCCTTCATCTTCATCGGCCGTACGAAACAGTGGTCATGGTTGACATTAACCTTGCCGAATTTCCGTCGTCCGTTACTATGACATCACGCACATTTTTACCGGTGCGTGATCGACGTGATCGACGAATGAGTTAAAATGACTGACTATCAATAACGATGCGAATGGGTATAAAAAATATGAATTTTATTTAAATTACTAAATCATCTTTTCAATAGAATTATGCATTATTTAGAAATTACGAAAAATTTCGTAATTATTATTAAAAAGATTGATGTATGAAGTAATGGCCCATTTACATGTTTCGTTTGGCTCATTTTCACATTTTTCTCCCATTTACAAGCTGATAGAGAATGCGTTGCTTCATTTTATTAGGGATGGAAATAATTTTGCTAAAGAAATTTTAAAAAATAATACATTTTCTCTTATCTGAAGTGTTTACTAGCAACATAGCATACACAAAAGTGTTCCACTAGTGCAACATGTTATCTATATCTGTTTTATGGTACCGTTTGAAATACACCTGCGAAGGTTTATAATGTGATTTGTTTGAGTTCATTGTGCTAGAAAAAAAAGGTTACATTGCCATCCACTTCTTTACGTTATCTTAAATGATCGTGATAAAAAAATAGCTTACGCTTAGCTAAAACCACATTACCCTTCATTACCACACCTTACCGCACAGCGGATAGAACCCTAGAATGGGTCTTATAATTAAGTTTAACAGCCGACATTCAGCTACAAGTTAGTGGCAACAAACTTGATATTGTGGCAACTAAAGTCAAACCCAGCACCTGGGGCACCTGGCCGAAACAACTAAAAGGTTTTTCAGCGATCGTCCAGCTGATAGTGAAATAAAGCAGATCAACAACGATACGCAATAGGAAAGGAAACTGCTTTCCAATAGGGAGGCACATATAGAGCGCGACCGTCTCTTACGTGCGGAGATCTTTCTGATAAAAGGAACCCCAAAGGCGACGTACGTGCGCCTTCAGGTGACGTTTGCGGAGTGGTTCGTTTTTGTGGCCAACCCATGTGTGTAGCAACCGACACAGCCCATGGCATGACGATCGTTTTGGTGTGTACACAGACCCAAAGGTTTACTTTGCATTGCATACCGTCATGCTGGAAGCTCAATTATGCTCAGCTATTGGAAACCATTGCATAACGCTCGTTGAACTCTCCGTCGTCGGTAGCATACATGTAGGCACGTACAGTTAACCCACCCAAGCATCCGCCAAAAATGCTTTATATCAACAAACTCATCATTTTAGCTGAGAGTGGCCCGTCGTCTGAAAAGTTTATTCAGCCTGCCGAGCTCAACGTGCACCATAATCCTTGTGCCTCGGATTGCCAATAACCCACAACACAGTTTGCGTACGTGTTGTATGTACCAATCCGCGTGGACCGTGCCATCATTCTTCGGTAAATATTGTCACAAGAGTTAACAACATCCAGCCAATCGAAATATAGAGCCTAGCGAAGCTCTTAAGCATTGTTTGAAAATGTCATTCCGTGTTTAAGCAGAAACATTACTGGTTGATGATCAAACATTTTTAGTTGTTGCAAATTGTTACAGCTTTCAAGAAATACAATCTTTTTTCTCACTGTTAATGCAATAATCATTACTCTTCTGATAGTACTCACGCGAAGGGTAAAGCAACTTTTTTGGGTTTTTTTTTAAAGCGTTCTTATCAATTAAGACAAATATTGAAATACAAACATGTTTTTCAAATGACGATTCCCTTAAAAATGTTAGATAAAGAATACATCAAATAACCTTGATACAACATTAAGTTGTAGTCGAAAATAAAACCCATTATTCTGCTCATGGACATTTTGCAGTAATTTATCTCATATTGTACAATTTCTTTAAACTCATCGGCGCACAATTTATATCAATTACGTCTAATAATAGCTTCACAATGCGGTACCAGTTCAATAACAACTTACCAGTATCCGTTTACGATTTTTGTAGTTCAAAAACGTTACGTCCGGGTACTTGCGCGGTATCCGACCTTCCAGTTCCTGGATCTTTCGTTCCAGCTCCAATATCTGTCGCTTAGCCTCGTGTAGCTCGTTTAAGCGCGATTCCTGCTCGGGATCATCCAGGGCAAGATTGTCGTGCAGTGGTTCGATTCGCCGATTCTGCACAACACCAACTGACGATCCCTTTCGGAATGATCGCATCTTGTTTTGTATCAGCACCCGTTCAACGTCGTTGCGTCCCAATGGGCCATTTGGACCGTTGGCAGCATCATCGCTCGCTCCATCGATGCTATTATGTTGTCTGTGCACGTTTCGATCGGCCACCGACAGCACAAGCCGTTCGGGTGATAGACCAGCCCGTCGGTTCTCTTGATCGACGGCCGTGTTATCTACCGCTCCACTAATAGCGTTATCACCATCATCATAAGCGTAGTGTGATATCCCGTTTGTCGGACTGCCCCATGATTTGTACAAACAAATCACTGCGCGGGAAATCGTTGTTCGAACCGGAAACGGATGGGTGTAGAGAGAAAGGAACCAATAGAAAGAAATAATAGATATGCAGATTTATGGGAAGGAGCACTACATGGTTTGGAAGGGAAACTATAAGCTTGGAATTGATTCTGGGAAAATGCTATGATATTGCAACAATGCTAATGAGCCCCATTCCATAAAATAGCTATATTATTCAACCGTCTGCACAATTAAACTGTACATAATAGCACACATCTTCTAATTAACACCATGGCAACAACAACGCAATCGCACACTTTCACTAATGGTCAAAGTAAACGATCAGGATGCTCACGAAAAGTAGCCCCTTGCCGAACGGCACAATCTAGAATCTCACGTAATAATTCCACAAATTATCGTCGCGTCTTTATGGACACAGCGTGCGTTTTAAAAATATACTGACTATTCTCGAATATTTGTCCGAATCTCCATCGTCATCGACTTTTCAGACAAACACACACACACACACACACAGGATGGGGGGTGCACAGGACAGGCAGTTGGGCAACACAGCCGACATGTTAAGAATGTAAACACAAACGTTTTAACAATAACCGCACGCAGTACACATGACAAAATTGCACTGTTTATGTTAACTAGCTCGTTGCGTAGACAATGGGCATTGCTTCAAGAGCAATCCCTAATTATTCCATCACTACTGAACGCGACGCCTTTTAATTCTGGATGAAAGCAAAACGAGCTGGGAACAATTGCAATGCAGCACCCACAGAACGATTTGTTCCCGCGATTGGTACGCAACCATCGGGGGCTGGTTTGTAGCGCAAACACCTACCGAGCACGATCGTCACTCCGAACGCTAGGAACTGCTTCATCTTTCTCTTCGAAAACACCATGATCACTCGGTGGTTAAGCAAAAATTTCGTCCAAAAAACTCCACCGAGCGCTGAAGGCAGCACTGTTTTGACATGTTTATTTTGTCATTTCTGCCCAGTGTCAGATAGGAAAGCTGCATGCGTACGTACGTTGGTAGTGGTGCGGTCCGGTTGCTACACTACGAGTGTGAGTGAGAGCGAGTGTGTTTGTGTTCGGCTGGTGGGTGGTTGGAAAGAGATGTACAATCAAACAGTGATCAGCTGTCATAGGGGGCCGCTATGCGAGTGGTAAACATGATAGAGTGGCTCATACACTACTAGCGAGATCGGTCAAGTCAGCTCCTTGGATGATAGCATTTTTTCCTCAACACGCACGGTATTTCGATGTATTCTGCAGAGGTGTAAGCGCCGCTTCATCCATGAAACGGTTCACGCTACATTGCACCGGAACGTGAAAGCGGATTAATTTTATTTATGTTTTGTTTATTAAACTTCACACCTATGTACCAGATTATTACAACTAAGTGCCGTGCTTCTAGTACCGTGTCGTCACTATAAAAATATTTAATTTTTATAATGCTTTCACTCATCTTTTAAGGCATGATCGTAGCACCTCATGGATCTGTTTAATCTATGAGCACGTGCCAATCTCGCTGCACTCAACGCCAGTGAGTCAACCGTGCATTGTCCCAGAAAGCAAGTCCATTTCGTAACGATACCGACGGTGGTTTCGTAATTCGATGTAGCTCACTAATTTTTTTTTTACAATGAATCTTTGCAGTTTGCTGAAAATGTGCTGCCGTTAAAACTAGTTTCTGTTTCTTTTGCGAAACATCTACAAATGGGCGGAAAAAAAAATAAGCGAAATGAAGGCAGCAGCGTTTTGAATAGCTATCATTTGCATACACGCTTTTTCAAGGTTGAAATGGTTCGTTTTTTAGCGTAAGTAGCCAGCATCATCAACTTCATCATCCACCATCATCATCATCACCATCATCCGCCATACATCAAATGTTGTAAATTAAAAATTATAAGCGTTACGAATAGTTTTCAAATCAATAAACACCCCTGTGCTGCATATCGGCAAACGGGTAGAGTTTGACCTCGCTGTTGAGTGCCGTGCGAACATCATGTTGCTCTGCTTCTTCAGCTTCACAATTTAACGTCCGTGGTAGTAAAAGTTTTATATAACTTTTCTGTTTTCGATCAAACATGCAATCGGTAACAGTGCGATGCAGGGTAAAAGTAAATTCCGGCCTTGTTTGTGTGTGTAGTTCTCATGTGGCGTGAATTGCTTCAATCATATCGCTCTAGTAATAATTGATGGATCACGTTCCGAAATCTGTTTTCACTGTGTACTAAAACACTACCAAACAATCTTATAACGGCATCTGATGTAAGCTTTCGTTTGTTGTGGTACGGGTACGAAATATTACGTTCAGGTTCCCCTAAAGACAATTATTAGGTTCGTAACATATAAATGACCACTTGTGACGTAATTTTTTTTGAAACACATTAACGGAAACAAATGCGCATTTGGAGGTGTTTTCCGGTTTTTTAATTTAATTTTTTATTTCTCCATTCACAAGAAGCATATGGAATGAAATCTTTACATCAGATTACGCTAATAATGTCTATAAATTGGTGAGATTGTCCATTTTCAATCTTAATAAATGCCATGATCATACCTTGAATACCTTGCGGTCAGCCTTATCGAATACTCGACTGATTTTTTTCTTCTCTCCATTTAAACTTCGATTAAACTGGAATCACGCTCAACCGTGTAGCGTATTAGTTTGCCATACCGTTTTAACAGTTTCTTCCAGTAACATTCCACATCCACCATGCGTAAGTGATTCCAAATATGTTCGTATCCTCTCTCAGCAATATCACGTGCCAGCTGATCATGCTGCTGAAAGAACCTTATTAACGCTTCCAGTTCCTCCGGACTACTGCGTACCGGTACGGGCACGTAATGTACCCAAGGTTTCAATGAGGGATAGAAAAACTCTAGCCACTCATCGCCCACATGGAACACGAGCGAACGGCACAGAAAAAGGTGCTTAAATCTAAAACTTGCTGCCACACCGCGAAAGTTGAACAGAAACCGATATTGGCAGTGTTCTTCCAGTGTCACTTCTCGTGCTGGTTCCGCATTTAGCGTATCTTGGGGAGATTTCCAGGCTTGGTTTTTCGTGTACTGTGCATCCACGAGCGATGGTTGAGCACGGGAAAGGAGCACCAGCGCATCACGCTCGTCCGAAGTACGCGAACCTCGGAAAAATGCTTTCGATTCCTTCGATTCCCAGTCGGTGCTTGCTTTCGTGATACTTTTCCGGTGCAGATCCCATCGCCCCAGACCGGTTGGATAGAGAGCTATGGCTGGACCGCCCTCCCAAAACGCCCAGGCCGGGTACATTATGTCGAGATATTCGGCCGTTTTGCTAAACGATAGTACGGGTATTCTTTCCTTGCTCCAGTGCCGATGGATTTGGGGCCAATCGCGACAATTTACGATCAGATCCATGTCGGGCAGTAGCGATAGCAAGGGCTTCACAAAATGTTCCACACCAGAGCACCGTGCCGGGAACATGCATTCGCGTTGACGGTACAGCTTGTGACCGATCACCTGATAGTGCGTTCCATACTGCTTTGCACGGTTGATTGAGTCTTTCGTAATGCCTTGCGCTTTGAATGGTTTTAAATCGGCTTTTAGCACATCCGTGTGGCAGTTGCAATTGGTGCTGTTGCAAGGAACATAGCCCGCTAAGGACGATTCTATTGCGCTGAAATATTTGTTGAAATCTGGAATATTGGAGTACAAAATTAGCACTTACATTGAATTTATTTTCTATATAATTTATCGTACCTGCTGAATAGAGACTGTTGCTAATTGTGTCTGTCTCCGGTGCCGTGCATTGCTCTTTGGCCGTACACATTCCTTCGTCGGACGAGTGTGTTTGGCCAACGCGTATTACTAAATATACAATGAAGCATTTGAACCACTCCATTGTTTTCTTACTTTCCTAACACTACAGATGCGTAAATAGGCTACTTTGAGCGAGAGATATTTGCTGGAAGATTATAAATTTAGCTAAAAATTACTACATGATGAGAATGTGAGATCCGGTCAGTTTGTTATTGTTTACGTTTACAGCCAATTGTCAACGAAGCGGTTGACAGAAAGTTTTTTTTTCTTTTTCTTCTTTTAGTTACATTTGCTTATGTATCGGTCCGTTTGTTGTGATCCGCATTTTCTGACATTCAGTCAATACAGGCGCAAAGTGCGTGTGGCATGGGAGAAATAGTTGTAGGAATTGTGTTTTAAAAATATTACCAGTCAACAGACCACACCTGTGTATGTGCTGTGCAATCGGAAACAAGAATCACAAGCAGTATGACCATAACGGAGTACATTAGTGCCCTCTCCGAAAATCCTTACTTCGGAGCCGGCTTCGGTCTGTTCGGTGTCGGTGCCGGGGCGGCAATGTTACGTAAAGGAATGCAAGGAGCATTGATACTGTTCCGACGGCACTACATGATTACGCTTGAGGTACCATGCCGGGATAAATCGTACCAGTGGCTGCTCCAGTGGATCACTCAAAAGGGCGCCCGTCAAACGCAACATCTCAGTGTCGAAACGTCCTTCGAGCAGCGTGATACGGGTCACGTTAAAACGCGGTACGACTTTATACCATCCGTCGGTACACACATTATGCGGTATGGTGGCACTTGGATTAAGGTGGACCGTGCGCGGGAGCAGCACACGCTCGATCTGCACATGGGTGTACCGTGGGAAACGGTACAGCTGACCGCATTCGGGAGAGATAAGAACTTGTACTTTAAGATTCTGGAAGAGGCCCGGCAGCTGGCGCTGAAAAACACGGAAGGAAAGACGATTATGTACACAGCCATGGGATCCGAATGGAGACCGTTCGGTCATCCTCGAAAGCGTCGCCCCATTGGTTCCGTGGTGCTAGATGACGGTGTTTCGGAGCGAATATTGCGCGATTGCCGGGAGTTTATAAAAAATCCGCAATGGTATTCGGACCGTGGTATACCCTACCGACGGGGATATTTGCTGCACGGACCACCCGGTTGTGGTAAATCCAGCTTCATCACTGCCCTAGCTGGTGAGATCGAATTCGGCATCTGTCTGTTAAATCTGTCCGAGCGTGGCCTTACCGACGATCGGTTAAATCATCTAATGAACGTGGCACCCCAGCAGTCGATCATTTTACTAGAGGACATCGATGCCGCATTCGTATCGCGCCAGGACACGCTACAACAGAAGGCAGCCTTTGAGGGACTGAATCGGGTCACGTTCAGTGGGCTCCTTAACTGTCTCGATGGTGTGGCATCAACCGAGGCACGCATCGTCTTCATGACCACAAACTATCTCGAGCGTCTTGATCCGGCCCTCATACGACCGGGCAGGGTAGATGTGAAGGAGTACGTTGGCCACTGTACACGCCATCAGCTGGAGCACATGTTCCGACGCTTCTATACCGGCACGGACGCAGAATCGAATGCGCGCATTTTCGGTGAACGTGTCGCTGCCGACGGACGTAATGTTAGCCCGGCACAGATTCAAGGATACTTCATGGTGCACAAAATGTCCGATCAACAAACCGTACTGGACAATGTGCAGCAAATTTGGGACAGTACATAAGAATAGAAAATGAGTTGGGAGGCAAGTGTACGAAGATAGGTATTAAATTGATTTAAATAAAATTGCAAACTGTAAGTGGCCCAGTGGCAATCCGTTTCGGAAAATGACTTATTACGAAAAAAAANCACGGACCACCCGGTTGTGGTAAATCCAGCTTCATCACTGCCCTAGCTGGTGAGATCGAATTCGGCATCTGTCTGTTAAATCTGTCCGAGCGTGGCCTTACCGACGATCGGTTAAATCATCTAATGAACGTGGCACCCCAGCAGTCGATCATTTTACTAGAGGACATCGATGCCGCATTCGTATCGCGCCAGGACACGCTACAACAGAAGGCAGCCTTTGAGGGACTGAATCGGGTCACGTTCAGTGGGCTCCTTAACTGTCTCGATGGTGTGGCATCAACCGAGGCACGCATCGTCTTCATGACCACAAACTATCTCGAGCGTCTTGATCCGGCCCTCATACGACCGGGCAGGGTAGATGTGAAGGAGTACGTTGGCCACTGTACACGCCATCAGCTGGAGCACATGTTCCGACGCTTCTATACCGGCACGGACGCAGAATCGAATGCGCGTATTTTCGGTGAACGTGTCGCTGCCGACGGACGTAATGTTAGCCCGGCACAGATTCAAGGATACTTCATGGTGCACAAAATGTCCGACCAACAAACCGTACTGGACAATGTGCAGCAAATTTGGGACAGTACATAAGAATAGAAAATGGGTTGGGAGGGAAGGGTGTGAAGATAGGTATTAAATTGATTTAAATAAAATTGCAAACTGTAAGTGGCCCAGTGGCAATCCGTTTCGGAAAATGACTTATTACGAAAAAAAAAAGTTCGAACATTTTAGAGCGATTAGAATTAATTATTCTTTGAACATGCTACTACATCTAATATTATTTGCCTGCCTACACGAATCAGCACATAATGCAAGAGGTGCCTAATGAAGGATATTCGTCTCCTTGCCATGATGTTCACTAAACGCAGCCGGCACCTTACTGCGTTGCATATGCATATCTATCTAATAAGTGTTTTGTTGATTTTCTGTTTGAGTTTTTGAGAGCAACAATCTATCCATAAGGTCGATTATGCAAACTATACTTTATAGTTTGAATTGATTCATGAGTACAATTAATATTTTTCCTATACATGTGTTTTGTTTTTGCAATTAAAAAAACCAATTTTTGCAATTAAACCTCGCACAAGATACGTAAAACGATGCGTATGTTTGTGTTGCTCTGAAGCATAAAGTGAGGTTTGCACAGGGTGGAATAAATATCCTTTGTTTCTTTTTGCATTAAAATCTAGCACATAATAAAAACAAACGCCTAGGGGAAGAATGTGTAGCACGCCCATTCACTTTTGCCAATCTAAACCTTACAAAAACTCGATAAAACCACAGGAAAGCAATAGGAGGCGAAAGCAAAAAGGGAACATAAAAAAAGCACGGTTTAAGTTAAAATCAATCTGTCTTTGCTGGTAGCTTCTGAGCAGCTAGCCTACGTTGAGCGAAGAGCCGCTCAAGCGGAGAAGGGAGAGATCCATCGAAATTTGTCCTTTGATGATGCGTCGTGCAGATCCTTCGTCGGTATATCGTAATGGTAGAAGTTACACTCAATCTTATTCACGCAATGCTTGCCAAAGCGACACATCTTCGGGTGCAGATACTGGCACTGGCTGTTGACGCAGTTTGGATAGAACTTGCACACCGGCGGAAGTGGTTTCGCAATAATCGACTTATAGTTTTGAACCGGAACAACGGATGAGGCTAAAACGGAAATATATCGAGACACGGTTAACTATTGATTGAAGGAGTGATTCAGTTTCGTTCGTACTAACCTAGCGGTGGCGCCGATAGACCACCAGTAGTGCCTGTGGATGCACTTTTTGAGTGCATAAAGTTACAGTCCAACCGGTGACACGTTTGATCGTATTTACACATCGGATGAAGATAGAGGCACTTGTCGCCAAATTTGCAGCTAGGAAACGCTTTGCATGGGGTGGTCGGATGGAGAAACTCGCAGGCATCTCCCTGGCGACAGTTGGGGAAATATTTGCATCGTTCTTTCAATGCACCGCCACCACCAACCAACTTGTTGCTCTTTCCTTCCGCTCCGGACAAAGCAACGGCACTGAGCACTGAAAGGGAACAGAAAAAAAAACAGAAAATTAAAACCAATGTTGCTGGTTCTTGGTTTTTTTTAGCAACATTTTAAAGACAGTAAATTACTTACGTGGCGGAATATCGTCAAATTTTCGGCTTGATTCAAGCTTTTTAATTTTTCTTCCGGGTGATTTCGTCCTTCCCTCACGACTTTCACGCCCTTCGCCGCCTTCTCGCTCCCATTCGCGGCGCGAATTCTTTCTCGTTAACGACCGTTCATCACTGTCCCGCGATGGGCTGCGATGCTGGGCACGATGTTCCTCCCTGCTGCGAGCCCTTCGATCACGGTGATGATGATAGTCATCGTCACTGTCGTGCCGTTCGTCCTCGTCCGTCAGATCGAACTGAATCGGCGAAACACGTTTCCGCTTGCGAGACGATGGTTCCATTTTGTCGTAATCGGACTTGGACATGTAGATCGGCGACGAGGAAACACTGTCGTCCATTAGTTCCTTCGTGCGCTGTAGTAACAGCTCATTCAACTGATTCGGTGAGCTGGACACATTGCGGGAAGTTTCGTTACGCTTCGAACGGCTCTCGGTTGGGGAGGTACGTTTCGGTCTTGGAGCACGTTCTGGGCTAACCGATGGCGTACGACGACGTGACGACGAAGAGTGACTTTGGGCGGAACGAGAATTTGCTTTCGGCGAACGGTTAGATCTCGACGAGGAAGCGTTACTACCATGCGATGGTGCTGCTCCTCGTGACGTAGAGGAGTTCGAGTTGGGTGCAGTTGGGGATGAAGATTTCTTACTAGCTGGTTTCACTGTTGCCGGTGCAACTACAAGCTTTTCACTAAATCGTTCCTTACGTTTCTTAAGCGTCTCTTCCATCTCTTTGGAATCCTTTGGATTGGGAGACTTTGTGGCGGGTTCGCGGGCACCAATTTTATATCCAATACGATCCTTCACCGACATTCTTCCCTTAGCCTGTTCCGTAGTTGCTGCTACGGGCGGTGGTGGTGGCGTGTGACTTGGCGATACTTCTCTGTCCACCGACGGTTTGAAGGCTCCATCTAAAGTAACCACGAATTTTGTATCCTTGCTTTCGTTTGCTGCTACTTCCTGTTCCCTATCGACTACATCCTCTTCTGTTCCCTCCATTTGATAATCCTGTGATGCTGGCAATTTCGGACCCTCGTATTCATTCTGAAGAATTTCTTTAAATTCCTCATCCACATCGCAATCCTCCATCAACACCTGGTTTGTTATGTCCACTTCATGAACCTCCTCCTCTTCCTCTACCTCCGGTTCATGATCCTCCTCCTCTCTTAGTTCGTTAAAACTAACACCTTCGTGTGGCGTGTAATGGGTATCGGGTACGCGTTCGTACTGAACGTCCACGGGCAGAGGGTTGCTAGTAACACCGGAAATCTCAATCACAAGTTTACGCTTAATATCTGTACGGTGCATACCACCATCCCTGTTGGTATTATCGATCGTTTTCTTAAGATTCGCTACCGTCGACCGTTGTGCTTCGGCCATTGCTTTTAACAAAAGGTTTTTGCTTGGCTGTTTTGCCTTTGGTACAACCGGGCGTGGCTGTACTTTTATAACGCTTGCCACTGGGACTTCGATCACGTCTTCGTTGTATTCCGGTTTCGGTGGAAGCACAATCACCCGTGAACCTATGCGGCCCCGTACTGTTGCGGCATCCGTCCCATTCTTAACGTGACCACCAGAACCGGAACGTTCCCGGTTGCTGTCTCTAACCCATTCACGACTGCGTGATCGTTCCCTCGGGCGTGATTTGCGTCCCATCGATTGATCATCGACGCGCTCTACACGACGAAAATTACTTTCCCGTGATCTTGCACGGTTGTTATCGGTGCGTGCAAGGGATGGTGGTAAGCGTGGGGCAGGAGATCTCGTTTCGCGCATGTTACGTTCACGGCTTTTTTCCCTCTGACGGTTGTCTCCCTTTAGGGTACCCTCCGGCCGTGCTCTATTTTGTTTTGGTGCTGATTGATCGTGTGATGCTTCCTTGCGTCGAAAAAGCGGCACGTATATTTCTCTCTCCTCTCGTCTATGTGCCGACAGGCTAATGATAGTACTTTTTGATCCGGAACCGCCTGAGTTTGCTGCGTCGCTAGATTTGTTCACATCCTTCGTGGTAGATTCTCGCGTAGTTCTTGTATCTGGGTTTACACTTTTTTCTCGCTCAGCTGCGGTGGAGGATTTTTTGGTTCCCAGGCGTTCTAAAACTGACCGTTTCTTAGCATTAGCTTGTTGTGTGTCTGTCGACCGTGAAGCAGCCAGTGGTGCAGTGCTTTGAGCTGGTGGCGCTTGCTTGGAAGGCTCCTCNAATGATAGTACTTTTTGATCCGGAACCGCCAGAGTTTGCTGCGTCGCTAGATTTGTTCACATCCTTCGTGGTAGATTCTCGCGTAGTTCTTGTATCTGGGTTTACACTTTTTTCTCGCTCAGCTGCGGTGGAGGATTTTTTGGTTCCCAGGCGTTCTAAAACTGACCGTTTCTTAGCATTAGCTTGTTGTGTGTCTGTCGACCGTGAAGCAGCCAGTGGTGCAGTGCTTTGAGCTGGTGGCGCTTGCTTGGAAGGCTCCTCAGGGCCCATGGTTATTCGTTGCCTTTGTTTACTTACTGTGCTTTGTGACGGTTTAGTACTTCGTGCCGAAGTTGCTTCATCCGACCGAACTCGTGACAGCAGCAAATCTTCTTCGTTTGCCTTCAACAGCAGCAAATCTTCACTATCTTCGTCTGAAATGTCTGTCCCTAATGACTTCAAATGACGCTTGGCAGCGCTGATTCGTTCTTCAATTTCCTTCAGCTCACACAGCTCCTTGTGGTGCTTCTGGACAACGCTCGCACTAGCAATATCGACAATCGAAGGCGTTCTGTGCTCTTCTCTGGCCGTCGGTGGCGTTTTGCTCTTCGTTCGATCCCGCGATTCAGATCGCTCTGCGGGCGTTTTCTTCGCGACCGGTATGCTGTCCGTTTCGAGCGATTTCTTAGCCTTTTCTATGTACTGATGTGCGAATACTTCTGTAATCGATGTTGCCGGCAGTACCACTGCGGGCCTTGGGGGTGTATTATCGTCCGTACCACTCATGCGACCGGGGACAGTATCTGCGGCATCCTCCTCGTCGGTGCTACGGTCTCTCCGCTTCGTTTTCTTGTCTTTCCGTTTCTTGTCCTTCTTTTTGTCTTCCACCTCGGAGGATTTCCTTTTGGTGCCTTCTTTCGGCTTCGCGGCAGCCGATGCCGGTAGCGTCACTTCCTGCAGCTTTTGCAGTACCTGATGCAGCCAGTTTACGAATATCTCGGTTTGTGCACCGAGAAACAGTGACAGATCATCGACCATCTGCTGCCGGGAACGTTTGTTTGCCACCATAATCATCACGTAATCTGGCAGCTCATCGTCGATATAACCGGTCGCCGAACCGGTGCCCAGTTCGATCAGCTTAGCCTTTACGGCACTCTGGAATGCATCGTACAGCGAAATGTGTTAAGTTTTCCCTTGTCTAGTTGGTGACGACCCGAAAGGATAGACAGCCACCAAACAAGTTGCTAAACTTACCCTCATTTTTTGACCAATCTCTGTACCTAAGCTATCCATTTTGCTAGTTTAGAAACCGATTGAACTCCTAATTGTGTAATAGTGTGACAAAGAAATTCGAAACTTTCTGGTTCGTTACTTTTGTCTGATATTTATGCTGCACGAAAACGCAAGTAAACAGACGGAAGGTTGATAAATCGACATGGAAATTTTCGCTAGTGATGGTGTTCGCTGACACCAATTCAACGCTCACTTGACAGGGGATTGATTTCGATCCGATCCGAGCTACAGGGTGACTCTGTAAGAATTTTCTGGTATGATGATTTCGTTCCATCCATTTTACGATACGAATACAGTTCAACAAATAATAGTTCATTTTTTATGTATTCGATAAAAATATGGGCTAGTTCCAATGGTGCTAGTTCCAACAAGACCGGGCCGGTCCAAAATCCCATTCGGACCGTCCCCCCGTAGCAAAGTCTGACTTAAACGGGTACGTGGTAAAATTAGTCTAATACGGCCTGGTTCGTTCTAGCATAATTTGAAAAAAGAAATGTATTAAAACTTACTATGATTTTTATAGAGATATAAACAAAAAGCACTTTTCCGCATGTTTATTATTTCACTTAAAACATCGTTGTATTAAGCAAACGTTACATTATCTTATACAATAGTAGAAGGTAAGAAAGAAAATTCAATTCATGTAAGATAACTTTGGTTTCGATTCCCTCTTGGTGCTGGCTGTAGTCGAACAATTTTCCATTTGGTACACAATATACAACTTCGTTCCTCTTATTCAATTATCTAAACGTTGACCTGTGGTATACTACACAACCGATACATGAACTATAGTAGATAAATAAACGAAAATGGCGCAATGAGATGTATTGTTTTCGATGCGAGTTTGTTTTCTGTGTTCAAAGTGCCGATCCTCTGTCCCTTTTGCGTATCATAATTATTTACGTTAAACATTAGTTACTTTATGGTCCTTTGCTTCTCATTATGCTTAAAAACTTTCAGTCAAGTTACGTTCATCAATCCTGCTCCTTGCCACCGGTCCAGTGCAAGGTTGGTTCAAGTCGGATAAGTGGTGTAGCTAGGGTTTTCGATCTACGCTTTATATACTTTATCTCATGTTATGGACTCGCATATCCCACCGTCTTTTCGCGGTATCGTATGTTTGGGAAAATGTGAATGCAGATCAGAAAACCTTAGTAAAAAGTTGCTTCTTACGCAAATAAGTATATGCTCATCTGTTGTAACCTTTGCTCGTTGCTCATCCGGTAGACTAGAGTCTTTATATAAAACACATTTGAACAGTATTTTGTTAATAATTCATCAGCTATAAAAAATCACACACGCACACGCAGGTTTTAGTTTGCTTCCAACGTTTGGATTTGCAAATCGTATTATGTATAACGTTATCGTTCACACGATGTATCTAACTCTGCTGTATTATCTTCCCCCTTCATTCAACTGATAATATGATTAGTTGTACCACGTTCGATACTAGGTCAGAGACAAAACAGGGTGGTTGTATAGTCTTTAGTTATTAAACGTTGTACAAAAACAAGATAAGATGGCAAGACAAAATTAAAGCATAATTTGCATATTGATTTATATAAAAACAAATCATTTGTAAGGTGATGCATTAATGAGCCTAGCATAAATTAATAAATAGATAATATCATTAATTTATTATTTGAATTTCCATTTGAAAACGACATACCAAACTGAGTGATTGGCTGTTATGGTCTTAACGTACAAAATTCATGTCAAAATGAACAAACCACCATTTATAGCAAAAAAAACATGTTTTAAACAAGAACAAATTGAATAAATAATTCAGATAAATTAAATAACAGCTGGCACACATACCAAACGGTACACGCCAACGCGTAGTTCAGTTAATTTAGTAAGTCAAACATTATGTAAAAGCTTTACATTTACTCTACCGAGAGTAAAATATGATGATTGGAAAAACTAACGTAGAATGTCCCCTCCTGCATCATAAAGGACAAATGAGCCCCAGACATAAGACGGAGCTTTGTTAGCACTTGCTTTTATAAAATGGAAAGCCTGCGAAGAAGCTACTATATTAGCATTATGTTTCCTTCGCCGGTCAGCAGCTTGTCGCCGATTTCGTTGGACGAATCATTTGTCATGATATTGTTTTGCCATTTGATTTGCTCCTCGTCGAACGGAAGCTCGGCGTCGAGCTTCTCCTGGATCTGGTCGAACGATGTTTTAAACTTTTCCTCGATTAAGCTGAACGATTGAATGGTCGCATTGTCGTCAAATTCGTAATTGTCGATCGATATGTTCCCGAACAAGCTGTCTAAATTGAGCTGACCGCTTCCGTCTAACGCAGTGCCACTGCTGCTACCCTGGTGCTGATGATACTGGTGGCCATGGTGGCTCTGAAGTTGATTACCATTGCCGTGGGATNTGCTCCTCGTCGAACGGAAGCTCGGCGTCGAGCTTCTCCTGGATCTGGTCGAACGATGTTTTAAACTTTTCCTCGATTAAGCTGAACGATTGAATGGTCGCATTGTCGTCAAATTCGTAATTGTCGATCGATATGTTCCCGAACAAGCTGTCTAAATTGAGCTGACCGCTTCCGTCTAACGCAGTGCCACTGCTGCTACCCTGGTGCTGATGATACTGGTGGCCATGGTGGCTCTGAAGTTGATTACCATTGCCGTGGGATGATGATGATCCGCTGGGTGCGACCAAATCGATTGTAGCAGCATTAGCGATCGTCGTTGGAATAGTGGATACAGGATTTTTGCGTAAATATCGAAGCGCGTTGCTTGTGCCATTGGCGGACGGGACGATTAACGGACTGGTATTGTGATTGGTTTCCTGCAGTGACTCAACTCCATAGGATTCATCCATCGTATTATCAATAGAAATGATGCTGTTCGCTTGATCAATAATACGACCAGCTCCACTAGTGCATGGGCTTGAGGAGCTGGCGATCTTCATACGCTTACCATCGGCAGTAGAAGAATTCGCGTTCGCTGTCCTTTCCGCTTGCATATGTTGCTGTTGCCGTTGGAGTTCGCGGCCATCGGTGCCAGCTTTCCGTTTCTTTTCCTCATGATTCGGTACGATCGCTTGAACACTACTGTTCACTACATTTGCTGCATTGTTGTTGCTGCTGCTACATGTGCTGCTTTGATCACAACTTTCCAGCACCACATGATCGATCTGATCCATGGACGAGTCACCGATGCTGCCTTCCTCCGTCGGGAAGATAGTTTTGAACGTTAGCATATCTTCGACCTGGTCACTCAGCACCGATTCCGACAGTTCGTTTTCGTACATGATGATACCACCATCCGTTGGTGTGGGTCCGGGCGAAGGGCACGCAAAGTTGTCGCCAGGCGAGGAGATGTCAATCGTGGTCATACCCTGTAGCTGTGGTGATTGATGCTGCTGTTGCTGTAGTTGCTGCTGTTGCATCAGTTTAGCCTGCTGTTTGGCACTTTTGTTGCGCATTTTACGCTCATTCTTCATGGCCAGCTCGCGGAGCACATGCTCGTCCGTCACCACGAGCGTTGTGATGAATTTGTTGATCTGCTCTTTCGGTGGTGCCCGATCTGCATGAGCATTGTAAAGATGCTTTCGTAAAGATGCCTTTGCCTTTAGCGGTCCGCGATCACAGTATGGACAGGTGTAGTACACACTGTCATGAATTTCCATATGGCGCTTCAATTGGTAGTTCTGCAATCGAAAATAGAAAGTTTTTTTTTTTAAATTGCACCAACTAAAATGATTAACAAACTGTATCGAAAAGGCAAACAAACAAAAACCACAATAAATGCAATATTCTGGCATCACAGATTACCTCACTTGGTGGGGCCACTGAAATGTGCAATGTAATATACACTATATGAGTTAAAATTTGCTTCTAGCATTCATCATTTAATGTTTCATTAATAAAAGGACGAATACAGAATCAAAGAAAAAGCGGGTCAAAAGCAAATTGTTTACCTTCAAAAATACACGATCACATTCTTCACAGGGAAATGTTTGCGCTGTTTGTGAGACGCTGCACTCATCATCGGGTGTCAATGTGCATTCACGACCGTCCTATTTGCGATGCGATGTACACCATCATAATTGCAGTTGATGAAGAAGCACATATAAAGCCATTTTTTGTAAAGCGGCATTGCGATGGTTGCGATGATCGAGAAAGGTAATAGAGAGATAAACTGTTAGTGAAGCTGTAGCGATATTAGTTGATTAGTACCAGGATTCTGCCAAACACACACACACACAGAAGCTAGTTATAATGGAGTTGTAAGGTATAGAATACAAGAGCATTACATGGCTATATTTTGAATGCGAATTAAATCATTTTTAAATTTGCACTTACGGATAAGTCTTCCTGATTCAGACAGGGGTTGATTTTTTCCATTTGATGTTTCTCATCAACGTGTATATCTTCCAAGGCACTGTTGTTGTTCGCAGAACCACCGTTCTGTTCTACCACCGAAACATTAGAAAGTGTAAGCATCCGTGTAGCACCGTTGCCTGGTGCAATCATCGTAGTGGTGGATGGTGTGGTGAGAATTCCTCCATTAATATAACGATGCCCTTCGGACAAACTTGCACCTTCGGTAGCTAAGCTTCCTGCATCGTTTTTAAGGCAAGTCGATGCCGGAATGCCGGATGTCATGCCGGAAGGAACCATTATGGTAGCGCCTGAAAGCTGTAAAGTAGTTGCCCCAACCACGTTCTGCTGCTGATGGTGTTGCGAATGGTGAAGCAGCTGATTATGCTGAGGAAGATGGCTGGAGATGGGCACCAGCTTCGGTAGTTTGTCCGTAGTGTTTAATACTTTCAGGTCGAGTTTGTTTCCCAAAGCGTTAATGCCACCGCTACTACCTGTCCCGGTACTGCCGTGCGTGTTGCCCTGATTGAGAAACAGTTGACTAGTGTCGATCAGATTGTTTTTGGTAAGTTCCACGTTGGAAATGATGATGATGCTGTGAGATTTTCCAGCCGCTGGTGTTGCTGTCGCTGTTGTGGCTGTTCCATTAGTGATCGTCGTAACATCACCACCACCGTGCGGTGCTGCACAAACCTCACCAGTATTGGCCGGTATCAGTGGATCCGCGATCCTAACGCCAGTGATCGTACTGTTAATGCCCACGATCTGTGCTCCTGCAATGGGCACATGACTGTTGTACACGCTGCCACTGTCCAGGGAGCTTCTTCCACCATCGGATGAATGTTTCTTTTTACTGTGCATCCTGTGTAATTGTCCACCACCAGCGGTACCATGTTCGGTGGACAATGCTGATGAAGATGCTGGTACGCCTATTGCTGCTACGTGATGTGTTTGCTTAATCAATGTACCACCACCAGTACTGGGACCAGCATTTATCGACAAACTATGTTCGTCCGTATGTTCAGCGGTGTTGGAGACCGTTGCTGCTGCTGCTGCCGCTGCCGCCGCTGCTGCCGCGGCTGCTGCGGCTGCAGCCATTTCCTCTTGCTTTTTGCTCTTTTGCGAAAGCTTGGTAGCCAAAGCTTTGGCAATAGCTGGCTTTATCGGCGAAGTTTTCTTTTGATTCAGCTGACTAAGTACCTTCTTTTCCGATTTATAATCGTTCGAGACGGTATAGACCGTGTGCACCTTGCGGAGATGTTTTTCGAGAGCGTTGGGATTTTTGAACAGTTTCGAACAAACGATACATTTGTACAGTTGCTTCCCGTTGGCGGCTTGCACGTTCGTGATCATATCGTGGCTGGAACTCATGTTCGTAATGGGCACGGTACCTGTGAGATTGGGCACGTTTGCAGCGTTAGTTAGTGGCGAAGCCGGTGTCGAGTTCGCACTGCCGAAGTGGGGTTCCTTTTTTATCTCCGCTTCCGTTAGCAATGGCGCATTGGCATCACGCTGTGAGGCAGTCATTTCCGAATCGAGGATATCGTTTTTGTCTTCACCGAGTGCCGTAAGCCGTAGGGATACGTTTCCGGATCCCTCCAGTGATTCGAGGGTTGGTTTTAAATCCTCCAGCGGGGTAGGATTGGATAAGTCTTCAAACGAAGCACTTGACACCTTCGAACCGTTCGTGCCATCTCCGGCGAGTTTGTCCAACTGCTCGACAGGCCCGCTACTACTGCCGTGTGCAACCAAGGTCGAGTGTTCGTCCGGTGTGAGATCTTTGTGTATTTTCATGTGCCTTTGCAATGACCAAGAGTTGGACAACACTTTCAAACACTTCGGACAGTGCAGGTAAGCCGTTTTGGATTTGCGTTCGCTACACTCGTGCTCCTTCAGCTCATCAGCCTGCTGGAAAAGCTTCATGCAAAACACGCACAGGTACAGGTTGTGTTTGCGCACGTGTTTGTCGAGATTCGATTTGGTCATGTATTTGCGCAGGCACACCTCACAGATGTACTTTTTGTCTGCATCCACCTCTAGCCCGGCGTTACTCGCAATGACCATTGAGGGCGGTGTCGGTGTAGCGGTAGCACCACCGCCGAGAACAGTGTCGTTTAGTGTGATCAGTGAATCGGATGAGGATGAAAACCGGCTGTGCAGTTTCTCCGCTGGGCCGTCATTTTCGTTTATAGAATGCGTTGTTGCCAGTAGCTCGAAACCGGCACTATCACCGAATGCGCCATCGATATCATCAGTACCTCGTTCGTAGCTTAATAGACTGTGGGTTCCTCCATCGGTTAAGCTGCCCACTGCAGCTGCCGCTGAATCGCCAAAGCCCGTTTCAAACGCAATGTTTACATCGCTCGCACCGAGCGAAATGTTGATTAGATCGGCAGGGCTTAACGTATCGTTCGGTAGGCACTGAAACTCAGCAATGGTCGACATTGATCCCAGCTGTTGCTGTTGCGCATGGTGCTGAAGATGATGCGTTTGCGAATGGGTTGGCGATATCTGTTCCGTGGAGTAAACGTGTCGAGGCAACCGCAGCTCGGCTGTGCCGTCCGTGTGCAGCGATGAGATCATGTCTCCCCCGTGGTGCAACATACTGTGCTGATGGTGCTGATGCTGCTGCTGTATACTCTCATACTCAAGGAACTGATCGTGCTGGTGTTGCGGAGGCGGCTCGTGATGACTAGAATGGATGAGCGAGGACGTGTTGAAATAATCGTCCACCAAATCAGGCACGTTCGTGGAGACGCCCGATTCCAGCAGATCCATATCGAAGATATGCTGCTGCGAGGCGGAGGTAGAGTATTTGGGTGAAGTCGTTTTCATCAGACTATCGATCGGTGGTAACGAAACAGTGTCGTATGTCATCGTAGCTGAGCCAGGCGATCCTACGCTTGACCCCTTCGCCATTGTACCATTGTCGGTGTCCATGCAGAAACTGCTGCTGTTGTTATTGTTATCTATATCGATTGAATCTCTTACACCGTTGTTGGTACAACCCATACCATGCTGTAGCAGTGCTCGATCGTCAAAGGAAGATGAAAGCACCATGGTGGATGTGCAGGGATTACCATTCGCTGCCATAGTGCTGGTGCTGCTTGTGCTACCTGCTGTACCGCACTGGGATGTGATATTCTGCCCGATTCCAGTGCTGCCACAGTTCCCCACCGTAACGGATGGACGGTTGTAAACATCGTCGATCAGGAAGTTATTGTTATTGTGGTGCTTTTCCAAATCAAAACCATAATCCATGCTGACCGATCGGAGTATGTTTGTGCAGATATCGTACGGACTGGGGTCCAACATGGAGGCACCGATTTTGGCGGCGTAGTTTCGTGAGTACCACACGCGTAATATGTCACCCAACTCAATGTCCTTTATTGCGGTGTAGTAGATTTCGTCGTTTTCCTAAAAGTATACATGAAAACAATTATAATTCGCAGCACCAACAATTAACGCACCTCCTTAAGAATATTGACCCATTTAGTTAGGAAGCGATTCCAACCTTTACCGCAGCAGCATGTGCCGTACAGAGCGTGTAAATGAACATGCTACCCAACACGAGAGTCTTAATCTATCTCTAAACAACTATTTAAAGATAAGCGAACATTAATTACAATTGTTTTGAGCATTTCGCTTACTACATTCTCGATCGCGTATTAATGATAAGCAATCGGAACCATGGGAAGAAATAAAAACACATACACACCTCCCCGGTACGATAGTAAATGTGGCATTACAAATTTGGTGATAACAGACTCCAACCAGACCCACGCGGGCAATGGAGAATGTGAGGTTGCCGGAATGCAGGAATTCATGCTGAGCGCAGCAAAAGAAGATTTCGGTTTTCCTCCCTTACCTGATAACAGATGAGATTCTGCTCGTTGGAAAACCGTGCCAGGTTCACGTGGATCATCCAGTTGCATTTGGTTTCGTTCCGTGTGTCCAGGTAGATGTTGCGTGTACCACTGAGCAGTGCCTGCAGATCGCTGCTGTACTCGTCCTGCAGGTAGTACGAACCCGCGAACAGTACGAGCGGAAATGGAATATTCTTGACCGGGACATACGACTTCTGGGCGAGCAGCGGCCCGAACCGGGTTCCCTTGGCAAACTTTTGCGACGTGACGACACAGCTGCCCGCATGGGTGTCCATTATCAGCAGTCCGTTCGGGACCGAAGACCTTGAAAGGTTAAGCGCGGGCTTATCCTTAACCTGGAACCGGTCGAAAGCGAACCGGGAGAGCACAGAATGATATGATAATGGGCATGAGTGAAGAAATAACATAGATTATTTGGTGTACATATGCTGCTACGTGTTCCGTTCCTGCATAACCTCGACGAAAAAGCATCGTCGTTAGCTTTCATCCCTGGAAAAGCTGGAATAGCCAAACCGAGCCTTAACCATGATGTCCAGCAGCTGAATAGCTGCGCTACCAATCAAACATATTGTCCTGTCCGGTATCTTTNAACCGGTCGAAAGCGAACCGGGAGAGCACAGAATGATATGATAATGGGCATGAGTGAAGAAATAACATAGATTATTTGGTGTACATATGCTGCTACGTGTTCCGTTCCTGCATAACCTCGACGAAAAAGCATCGTCGTTAGCTTTCATCCCTGGAAAAGCTGGAATAGCCAAACCGAGCCTTAACCATGATGTCCAGCAGCTGAATAGCTGCGCTACCAATCAAACATATTGTCCTGTCCGGTATCTTTTCACCCTGGATCCGGTGACACAGATGTTGACACCAATTCTCTATTAAGGTACGAAAATTGTGGAAAATTTGTAAAAACGCACTAACAAAAAGAGAGAGAGAGAGAGAACTGCTGCACCGAGGACACATATCGGGTGGCACAGAAAAGGGCGAACGGAAAAATGGTGTGTGTAACGCACAAAAACACATAACTGCTCCGGCTTCTCAAGGGGAATTCAGCTGCACGAGGCACGGTGTTGTTACCGTACCCGATCCGACCATTTGCAAAGTGGTCGGCCGTCAATCTCAGTCAACACCACGCAATGTGTTTTCCATAAAGTTTTCCTTCGCTCTAAGAATCTCCTGCTTTGCTCGCTCGATGATACCGCTCTCTGCCTTGCTCACTGTTTCTCGCGATCGCGGTGCGTACACCGTCGTTCAGTTTTCCACCAATACTTGGATGTTGTTGTTGGTTGGTTGGTTTTTTTTTTCTGTTGTTGTTCATTTTCCACCGTGCCTACTACACGTACACGCACAGTTTTCCGTGCCCTTTTCTCACTGTAGTCGTGTGCACAACATCATCATTCGTGTTGTGCAGCACACACGTTGAGGATAAAAATATTGACTCTTTTTTTTCTCCACCACTACACACGTTGATCATCACGATCACCCTTCTTTTCCTCTTCCTCTCTTCCTCGTGTTTCTCGCTTCTCCAACCCGGCCCCGATGGGACGGTGGTGTAGCCGTGTATGTTCCTGACCATTCTTCTTCCAACCCAGCGGGTCCTCGGTCCCTCCCCTCCTCCCCCCTCTCTACCTCTCTCATTCTCTCGCTCTCTCTCTCCCTCTACTGTCGACCTATCCAACGGAACCAACCGCAGTCCGAACACTCCGCGCACTGCCGTAACGGAATTGGACGGGGCGGTTGCGAGAGCGAACCGTGCTGCGCAGACATGTACCGAAAACAGGACCGGATTGCGCACATGTGTGTTGTCATGGACATTATAAAATGCGTAAATTATATAATTTAATCGGAGAAAGTGTTCATTCCTTTAACACTTTTTTGTAGCACCCATTCCAGCGGATACACCTAAGGACGAATCGGTGTGGCTAGGGGGACACAACAACACGGTGTGTGTGTGCCACAAAAGTGATGTGATCTGCGTGCGTGTGTGTGTGTCGGAATGGGCGGAAGTGTGCACACACGCACGCACGCAGTCTTGAGCTTACAAAACACACCAGAAGAGCAAACTGTCAGACACACACGCAGGAACGACAAGACTCGGGGTGGTGGTGAGATCGCGATCGAATTTTCTTCCATAAAAGGAATTCATTTCGCTAGTCCTGCCCTTACCGCATGGTCTGCGCTGACCTTACTTTTTTCTTTTCGTAGCATGAAATCACCAATATTGGAACCATGTTTTGGTGAGTAATCAATTGAAATTAATCAATTAATCGCTGCTCTTCTTCCATGCGAATGATACGACATACAGCCGCAATAACATGTCCGATTATTGCTGCTTTATCACATTGTTACCAGCGTCAAAGTCAAATGGGACTGCTTTGCAACGAAAGGAACACATTTTAGCAACGTTTTCAACGAGTAACGAGCGGCCTACACTGGACGTGTTGATGGAATGGCTGTACTTACATGATCCCCTTTCGCGTACTCTGGGCAGTTTTGGGTGTAATGTGAAGCCCCGCAGATGCTGCACACTAGAATCATCGTACCGAACGATGCAACGATGTGCGATGGCGATGGTGGACGACGGGCGCACACAGGGAGAACAGGATCCAGCCGGGCCGGGAAATGCAGCCAAGAAGAGTGTGGCAGCAGGTAGGTATCGTAGTGGGAGACGACGCATTAATTTTCACAGCACCAGCGCACCCAAACATGAGTAGTATTTCCAATTGGGCACACGCAAAAGGTACAGGATATGTGCGCGATTTGGAAACAGGTGCACACACCGTGTGGGTGGTTTTTTTTTATATCGATCCGCACACAGGAAGTCCGCAGATGAAACGAAACAGAACGCAGCGAAACGGAATGAATAAGACACACAAAACGTACGGTGGTGAGAATTTTCCACCCTCGCCACCCGAACCACCACCCCCCTCCCTTCCTTCTTCTTTTCCGCCCAGGAGAATCGCCCAGAGCAGTGGACTACTCTCGCGGTCGGTTCCAGGCCTTGAAGGATAAGAGTTGTGCACCAGCGGTAACGCACCAGCCACACCACTAGGCCAGCCAGCGACTACGACTACACTAAGCGCAGCACTAGCTAGTGTGGCGCCGCTTAGCCCCAAAACGAATACACACACATGGGGCAGAGCACACCAGGGAGATCTTGCCCGCCGTGCGAGGATCGCGCGCACACACCTTCACAGAAGCGGTCTGGGATGATGCTGGGCTGGGAGCGCTGGGCTGGTGTTTCTCTCGTGCTTCATCTTCATGCTCTCGCGTAGCGTATAGCGCGCATCGAGAGACGATGTGCGTGAAAACGTGATTGTGACAGAATATTTGCGTTCGCGATCACGGATAGTACAACCTACTTCACCGCTTACGCTGTATGCGCACGCACACCACACAAAAACGGTCTACGCACGCTTTGCGGCATGCTCATTCACAGCTCTTGCGGCACTGGGATGTGTGATGAAGAAATACGTAAAGAAGGAAGGGTGGGGTGAAAGGATGGCCAGATCTCTTGGGCTGCGAAGGGAAATGAAACATTGTCTATTTGACTCATGCACTCGCGCCCCATCAACTCGACGTGGGTTTGTGTGTGGCCGATTAATTACATTCCTGCACACGCATACGCACACCCGACCCGCGAAACCATTAACCCTTGGATTATTGGTGGGGGACGGGGGTTCTACTCTCCCGTATGGTTAAGAATTAATTAATATCAATGGTTTAGGTAACGTACCGCCCATTACCGCTTTTGTATTGCATGCTGTATTATAGTGAAATGTATGGTCATGTTTTTGTGTGGGATAAATTAAATATTGATCGATGTTCGAAGTATATTAAAACTTAAATTTCATTTATAAATGTGTGTTTTACAAGGATGTGCAAAAAATAAATTATAATATTACCATGTTATTGAAAAAATCATTCGGCAACACTCGCTTTACCCCCTCAAGGGTTGACTATCACGAGAAGGAAAACATTAAATATTCTTTCACAATATTAGTGAGATTTTCTCTCGCTGCGCAACTCGTAATGAAAATTAAGGCAAAAAAAACAACAACTCCCATCATCCCGTCACCCCCTTTTTTCGACGGTGAGGGATGGGAAATTAAAGAAGAAAAAAAAAACAACAACCCACAAACACACACACACACACACATACAGGCGCGTATCTCGTCATAGGTTCTGTTGTTTTGAGCATTAGTATTAGGAGAGCAGCGGTAATATTACGAATTAGCGTACAAATTGGGAACAAACGTACACATTCACGTGAACAGGGAAAATAATGCGAGGCAGATGTTATTTTGTTATGTGTCATTTTATGTGCAATAATGTATGATTAACAACAACGTGTAAGAAAAGGGAAAAAATCGATCTTTTTTTTTCAAAAAAAAAAGGCAGATTTAAGCTCGGATGCATTAGAAAAGCAATTAAAATTGGAATATGTTGAACTAGGTGTTTGAGTATTAGCACGTTAGAGTTCTGTCATAACATTATTTGTTCTATCTAGCTTATAGATGAATCATTCGATTATAATTTCGTCGCTACATTACGTTTTTCTGGACGTTACAGAATAGTGCCACAATGATTGTGCCCTTTCTTGCTATACGTGATCTTCAGCCGGGTAGTAATGAATGTTCTATTCATATTAGGGGGTTTACAATTCACAATCAACAAACTATTTTTTAAGCTTAATATTTAACTGCAATTGCATTCTAATCTTAATCACAATTAAAGCTACACCAAAAATCTAAATCACACATCACAACAATAATTACAGTGTGATTATCTGCAAACCTTTGATCATTCTTTTTTTACGTTGACGTAAATAGTGTAAATTATTCTAATAATTTAATGCAATTAAATTTGAGCAACAATGTAAAACGGGAATATTACTGGATTTGGATGGTAAATGTAAATCATATTATTATTCTATTGTTTGTTTGGGTAATGGCTGTAACACAGTAAATTCAGCGTTCGGTTGAGAGATTTGCTATCGATCCTGTGAATAATTAGCTTTAATAGTATAAACCCCTTGTATCAACACAGTTCGTAGTAGCAGCAGAAAGGTCGTTTTGATTTTCTGCTTAGCCAAATAACGATCGCCCCCAGCGATCGGCAAATAGATGTTCAAACACTAGTGTAAACGGTGTGTTAACGAACAAAATCAACAACCGGCAAGGTTAGGGGGGGTTAAGCTTTTTGGAGGGTTTCAACAACAGTTGCACACGTGCTGTACCACAACAACAGCACGCCGCCTAATTAAACAAGCATACCGGAAGTTGTACTTACCATTCTCAACGAGCTGCACATTGTTCAGCACCGATAATGCGTCAAAACATGCGTTTGCCGCTAAATCTGTCATAACTGAGGGTGCGGTACACGAACGAGGGAGAGCTATGGGAAGGCTCCGCGTTAGTGCGTTTGGTGCCTCCACACTCCTTCGTCCTTACGATTGTATCACGAGTCGCAGGTATGGGGCGAAGCCTTTTCTTTTTTTTTTTTTTTGAGGTTTGGATTCCAAGAACCCGCCAGTCCCGTTGTTAGTGTTCTCGTTTATCGACAGACGGTTAACACTGCTAGCACCAGTAGCAATTGGGATGCGCGGTTTGTTGTTTTCTTACACTTTCGCACGTGACTATGTTCCAGCCAGAACGAACGAACGAACGAACGAACGATCTAGCGTACGATCATTAAACCGGGTACCGAAACCGATGCTATTCATTCATTCGCTTTACAACGGCACTGACGGTTTAGTTGATCGAACGTTAAACATGCGCTACAGAGTTATGCACGAACAAGTAGGCTGCGCGTTGCCTTCAAAAGAAGCGCACTAATTTATGGATTTGGTTCGAAATTTAACTAACGAATTAAGTTGAACCACGCGTCACTTAACTACACCACACACTACTGCCGAAAAATGGCTGGCGGACGAGAACGCTGCAATATTCCAACAATTCCAACGAACCGTCCAATGAACGGAACAACCATTGTCGTGCTGCCGATGGCACCGATTCTTTTTCTCGCAATCGAGACTATGCACTGTTTCTTGTTGTTCGTTTAGCTGTGTTGTTTTAGCGGATCGGTCGGTAACACTGTGTTGGTGTGCACCATTTTCACCAAATTTTCACCACTCGCACCGTGCAGCCTCTAACACCACCGTGAACCGTACACCACGAACGAGTACGTATCCGCTACAGGACACACACCGCGACACAATACGAACAGGACATGACGACGACTATCGCTACATGCACGGCAGCCCACACTTTTCCATGTTGCTTTGGCGGGCTATTTAGTAAGAAAGGTGCGCTCTTAAGGTACGTGATCGCTGCCTAGCTCCAGCAGTACGATCGTTTTCTTCATTCCCGTGACTTAACTGACAGCTAGCTCGTGAAACCTGTCCGATCATGCGCAAACCGCAGCGTTACGGGCGCATCCGTTCACTAACGAGGAAAGTGTCTGTGTGTGTGTGTGTTCCGCAACACGCACACATGCACGCGTACACGATCAATGCACTGCACGGTGACGATTTGGCAGCGCGCACATAAATCTATGCAAATAACTGCTCCTAGGCAGGCACGGGCGTTGTTGCATATGCATGAGTTTTCCGGGCTCCTTGTTAACGCGACTGTGCTCACTTTGGCCAACACCGATCACCACCGGGCAAACACGAAAGGGGGGGGGGGGAGGTAAGACATTTGTGTTGGGGCAGAACCAACCCCCCAAAAAAAAAGAAAAGGGAAACACCACTATCAATCAATCACACCAGGGACTGTGGTTCGGTTCGGGTCGGTTTAACCCCTACTGTCCGTACTGCTTGTACACAGGTTTACGTGGGGACCAGAACTAGAGGTACACACCAAACCAAGCAGATACTATACGTTATCCGAGCGCGGTTGCGGTTCTTGCACGCACGCACTCTCAGCGCGTTTGATCGTTCACGACGAGCGAGCAACACTACACGGTGCTCGTGAGCGCGAACCACAGTGGCTCTCGCGAACCTTCCCCCAAAAAAAAAAAAAAAGAAAAAAGAAGAAGGTATGCACGTGTTAGTTTACATTTACACTGTGCTGGGCGTAGACGAATGGCGATGGTAGAGAGGTATGTATTATAATTTCATTTATACGGTAAGAAAACTCTCCTTTTCAATGAGATAAAGATCGGCAGATTACCAAGGACATTCGTATCAACATACTGACAGTAACCCAATTTCCAAATACAGCCAAGGAACAGACTTTTGACGGGTGTTTCTCTCTAGGGTATCATGTAGAAATATTGCAGTTTGCACAATTAAAGCATATTTTCTTTAAAAACCCATCACGAAACATTCGATTATAATGTTTTAATGGACCCTTAGCTGTAACGATCATACGCTTATTGTGTTATCGGGATTCAACAGTTCACGATCGGTAAAAATCTTTAGCAAAATGTTTGATTTTGACTACTAACATCGATGTAAAGAAGTGTCAACGAATATGTTTCATTTGTGCTTAAATAATTCATGCGGCTGCTTTTAAGATCAAGTTAAGTATGCTACTACTACTACTACCATTACTTTGTAAAGTTGTTAGGAACGAAAGTGAACTTTTACCATGGGTCAAAAGCTGTCACACGTGTTAGTGGCACCACCAAAAAAGTGTGGCGAACAAATTAAATCGGCTTTTTTTTGTTGTTGTTGTAACGGACACACTCAGCTGTTTGTTCAATTCAGTCTTTATTTACAGATATTTATTTACAATTCGTAAAGAATCTGCGTATTTCAACACTTGGACGTGTGTTTGTTAAAAGTGAAGGAAAAATGGTGTGTTCATGCGTTCATAGAACCGACTGGATTACTGCAAGGACTCAGGAAATGTGTTTTACGTTGAAGGTTTAGAAGTAACCGTACTAAAAAAAAAACAAAACATTATCGTCCAGTATTGTTAACGTTTCGGTTCTCAATTAGACTGACGATCTGCGGAACGATTGGCCGATTAATAATTAGAGCGCGATGAATTATGGTTCCTGTTATCTCGATAGTTATCTTGCCGGCCTGATCGGTTCGAATCGTTCCTGCGATGGTTGACGTCGTATGGACGATAACCTACCTCACGTCCATGATAGTGTCCTCGACCACCTCGCCTATCGTTAAAACGCCTCTCGCCTCGCCATCCCACATTTCCCCTACCCCGACCACCTCCGCCCTCCCACCCACCGGTACGCCGATTGTTCCACGGATGAACTACCGGTGGCGGTCTATGCTCGCGCTGACAATGAGCCATAAACTCTTCATCCAGATCTGTGAATCGATGCGCAAACTCATTTTCGCATTCCTCGAGAAACGCTTGCTCTTCCGGGGAAAGGACGTTGATGTGCCTTTTGGGATCAACCATGCTTTATCCTTGCTTCAACGTATGTGTGTGTGTGTGTGCCTTTCAATTATCACGAAGAGCTTTCTCTTTCATAAGCAACGAATTCACGTCTGAAAGAAACATAAAACGTGATTGATGAAGCAAAAGTTTTTCTGTTTTTTTTTTGTGCTTGTTTACTTACATCCTTCAGTAATAATGCTTTGAAAGATGAGTGCGTAGAAACCTGCTTCCGAAGGGAAACTTTGCTCGGCAGTCGCACTCTCGATAGGTTCGAACATCCACCCGAGCAGTGTATGACACTTGGGACACACACAAACCTTCCAGGCGTATCCAGGGAACCAAGTTGACTTGTGTGTCCACTGTGAAGAGCGTGAAGAATATGCAAGAAAACAGATCGATGAAATGAGCATGCATGTGCACCACTGTGACAAACGTTGCCGTTGGCAACATGCGAGTCATTACCGGATGGATCTTTGCACAGGNTTTGCTCGGCAGTCGCACTCTCGATAGGTTCGAACATCCACCCGAGCAGTGTATGACACTTGGGACACACACAAACCTTCCAGGCGTATCCAGGGAACCAAGTTGACTTGTGTGTCCACTGTGAAGAGCGTGAAGAATATGCAAGAAAACAGATCGATGAAATGAGCATGCATGTGCACCACTGTGACAAACGTTGCCGTTGGCAACATGCGAGTCATTACCGGATGGATCTTTGCACAGGATGCTTGCTTTACTAGAAATATGTGAAACCGTATTCCGAGCGGGTTTTGTACTTCCTGTATTAGAACGGACCGGGTTTCTGCAAATGTGTGGTTCGTAGCGCTGAGTGCCAAGGGGCTATATTTGTCGAACGCTAAGTTTGCTACGCTGACATCATTACCACAGGTGCGGCAAATAAAAAAATCTAGAAAAGGATGCAACATTGGAATGAAAGTTAAGCGTGTTAAGTGCTTCTTGCAATACCGGTAAAAGTGCTACCTTTCGCTGGTGACAATCACAAAGGGTAGCACATCGCCTACATTATCGTGGAAAGGCAGTTGTTTTACCACGCACAGCACTTACCTTCAACTACGGTTTCTTCCTCGTTATTGTCGTCTGCTAGAGAGCCGCATGCAAATAGCAAAACTATGAAAAAGATGAAAGAAATTCGCATAAATTTATGCTTTTGATTGCACTTCATTGGATAGCATTTCAGAGTGGGAATTTTACGGAAAAGAAAAGTCGAAAACAACAGTAGTGATGGGCGCGTCTATTGACAGTTGGCTGACAGCTGACATCTATAGCTCCGATTCGGATTCGTTTTGGCTGGGAACATTTGATTCCGGATTACGATACGGAAGAAAAAGACAACGATACCATTTAAACATTATTTGCCGTTAAACGATATGACCTTTTTTTTCTGGGGGCAAGAAAATAGTTTCCTAAATTGCTTTTGAATTGCATTCACTCAAGTGTTAATACCATTGAAATATCTTTGTTAGCTTCGGTTTTAAGTTTCATTTATAAAGAACGCATCCATTCTTGTGACGAATAGAAAAATCTTCTTCATTTTCGTTTCAACCAAATAAATTCTCATCTTTCTGTATTCTTTAATAGCAGTGACGAATGGGCTAGCATTCACAATGATTATTGGACACTACGGCTCGAGAACGATCGACCCGCTGAAATGATACATTTGTCATTTCCGGGATATTTAGAATCAGAAAGCAATGGACCATAATTTTTATTACTGACGTACTGAGGGATATACGTATGGTATTGGTTTGGATGCCATTATTAGCGTAAGATTTTACGCATTTTATTAATCAATACACGCCAAGGCTGCAATCAAAATTAATGAGTCTATATCGACATCACAAAGTGTTGTTTATATTTATTACTTATAACCCTTATCGTACCTAAGCATTTGGTAAAAATAGCTCATCATAAGGAACGTTTTCAAACACGTTCGTAATAATAGCTCGGAAAATTTTCGTAAACGCCCCAATGATGGCGGGCTTCAGTTCCTTCAGGATGTCTTCCCAGTTGTCGTTTAGGAATTGGTTCATATTATCGCCCAGCGCCTTATCGCCGTTGAACAGATTGGTCAGATGCATGTAAAACCGGGTGGTATCGAACGTAGCCTTAATTTTGTTCATCTGGAAGTACTCTTTGCCATTTTCTCGCTTCTCTAGTCCACCGTTCCACTTCATCAGGAAGTCACAGTTTACTGTAAAGGTTGTACGAGATGTTGAAAAAGTTTGATCAATGTTAACATTTGTATGTCAATTTGTAGCAATCAGAAGGATCATCATCTTACCCATTGTCATGTTACTGACGCCTTCGCCCTGGATGGGAAGAATCAGCACCTTTCCTTTAATCTTGTAGCTACCAACAAGGGATGCGACTGGCAGCAGTAAATTCATCTCCATCACGTTGGGATTCGCGCTAAAGCCTCTGTAGACGAAGGCAAAGAAAAACATTCTCATTATGATCGTTAAGCAGCGCGCATTTGTTTGGCATGCTTACTTAGCCTTTTTCACCATCACATCCTTAAAACCGGTGATATCAACGTTTTTAAAATTCAGCACAATGTTAACCGGTCCCGTACCCTGCACAATGTCCATTTCGTCGATGCGCAACGGATCTAGCGAAGCGAGCCCTAGCCCAGGTACGCCACCCTGATACTTTTGGAAAGTGTTTGTGATGGCTTGCACAATGCATGGTTCGTCGTCTGTTTTACAACGGCTGTATGAAGCAGCTGCAGGAAGGAAAGGAAATAGTTTGGGTTAATTAAGTTTAAATAAAACTAAGGGCAAAGCACAATTTCCTCTAATCGAAAGGGATTGTGTGTACACTTTAGCGCAATTAGTGCGATACCCCATTCACTATGACAGAAAAATGTCCGATATAGCAACACACAAAAAAGATCGTTCATAGTATCGCTTGCTCTAAACACGCTAATGCGTAGCCATTCGGATGGTCACGCTTGTGTCGTTTCAAAATTGTGCGCGGCAAACAATTGATCAATAGCCGTGCTAACACTGCATACGCAACGTCTATCGCATCTTCTATCGCATCCGAGACATCATCGCATCGGTCGGTTCGACGATCCGGAAGCACGAACAGCACGAAGCCGGTTTTTGAATGGGAAGTTCAACAATAACGGTCGCTAGACCGGTCCGATACACGTGTTGTGCTCCAGTGGCAATTCGGCAATTCGGTGGAGATTGTGCTCAATCTACCGGTGCCGATCGTTTCTGAAGATAGAAACGGAGGAAAAAGGTAACGTCCTTCACACAAATTCGCTCGAATGGTTACGATGAACTAATTTTAATAAGCTTTTAGGAGCGTTCAAAATTCGGTACTATAATTGTTTGAATGAAGATGATTGCTAACGATTAATCACTGGAATAGTCGCACTGCTTAGATCTTAATCACACCTAAAACTTAAATACGTACGTAATTTGATCGCACTGCCAAACGCCACTAATCCTGACACAAGCACAAAAACCACCAATCTATTCATGACGAATCACCCAATACAGTAATTACTACAATCGATAACGGTGGACAACACGGTGTGTTTTTTGTTATGTTCTTCTACACAGCAGGTGCCAGTTGGGCGGAATCGGTCGTTAGCAGTCTTTAGCTTCCAGCAGCGTGCGTCGTTGGCACGCAAGTCGAAGTGAACCTATCGAAGCAGCCCCGTCCGCGCTGGTCTTATATATGATAGCGGCTGGTGACTGCTGCCGGTTTGTCGTTGTTTTCTATTTGTCGTGCCGCGCCGATACCGCTTCTTCTTCCTCCCCACCCACACCGCCTTCTGTGTGTGTGGTGGGGAGTAGGTGGTCCCCCGTTTTGCGAACGCTTGCAGCTCCGCTGGGGAACGGAGACCGGGATCGGACCGGGTTCTAACGCTGCCATTAACGCCATCCAGCGTTAGACGTACGTCATAGCCAGCAGAACTGGTTGCGATGATCTTTAACGTGGACTTGGACGAGACGGCACGCCCGTGAGGAGGGCATGCGGTCGAAACCTATTGTAAGGTGTAGTGAAGCAACACTACAAAAGATGTGGCAAACAAAGCCACAACTACGCAGACAGCAGCAAGCAACCTTTTTTTCGCGTTCGTCGCTGCGTCCTGGCAAGCGTGAACAGTCTAATAACAGGATAGGCCTAACCTTATTTGCACACCAAACGCCGAAGGTGACTTAACGTTTGCTGGTGCGGGCTTTTGATTCTGTTTTTGTGAGTGTGTGTGTATACTATCACATCTACCGATAATACTACCGAGTGCAGTAACCAACGTTCTGGAACTCTTGATTAGTGATACATTTCTTAGGACATTGTAATTCAGACTCAGGTAACTACTAAAATACGAAGGACACGTTTTGGACCATATAAAATACTTAATCGATAGGCAATCCCGCAATGATGGTTGGATTTTCTGCAGTGCTAAACATGCACACCAAGGTTAGGATTTTCCCCCGTTCTTTGTCCCGGGGTTTTGTCCTATGTTCCATGTCCGATATTGGAAATTACTCGAGATGATGGAAACTACCGGCGTTGGTTGATCTAGAAGCAAATGCGATGTAACGACAAAATAAGATATAGCGCACGTACGCCAATACACGATCGTTACGGCAATCGGACGTGTGGCATTACCCACCGAAATGATAACAGTAATTATCAGTAAGATCGGTAAATGATCGGGAAAAGCAAAAAAAAAAGCGCAAGCCCGCCCAGCACTGCAGCCACCATTAGCCAGCGTACAGCGAAGGTTCGTGACTTATGCGTCATGCGGCACATACAGTAAGATGAGACACAAGTTACACTCACAGGCCATCACCCATTTCGCGTCGGTCTAGTCGATCAGTCGATTAGTCGACGGAGCGGCATCCGATCAGAATGGAACTAGCGCACCGGTGCGATCTACGACCGATCGGGGAGACATAAAAGGTTAATGAAAAACAGACTCCCAACCCGCAGCCATTGCGCAGGGTATGTTCCGATGCAGAGGCGTGTGCATGAAACCATGTTTTTCTACTGCCATCTCGGCATTAGTGGATGGTTGGTTGACCGGTCTACTACCAGGTGAATTTGCAGGTTAACCCGTGAAAAAACGTGATGGGCTGGAAAGTTCGTGTTCCTTTTTTAAAATCCACACAAACGTCCGGCAGGAAAGTAATTGGTGGCACTTCTAACTGTTGCAGGCAATCTCGCAACGACAGGGAACGATCTTTGCAACGAGCAATGATTATAATTGCTCAGGCTGTTAACATTCGCTGGTCCGCACAGGAAATGGTGCATGGGAAGATGTTTGAATGCTTTAGCCGCTGAGCTGAGGTGGTCGGAGATAAAAAAAAGCAGATAACACAACAGTGTACCTAATGAACACCGTAAAATGGCGGGATAAAAAATAAGGTGAAAAGGTTGCTTAAAAAACAAACTAAATTGATGCGCAAGAGCGCCACGTGTTGCGCGAAGTAGCTACGCTAACTATCTTTCAATAATAATAGGATTTATTTGCAAACAGTAGAAACGACTGCACATTTGTCTGTACATGCATGTACAGGAAGCAGAATTAAATATTTTACTGCTCATTTTGTATGCTCACGCTGCCTGATATGTTAGTGTACGTGTACTATACGTATGCTTGTCACCGTTAATCACACCGTATGCTGTTCCATCTGCAACCTAATACATTCCATTTTGTTCATGGTTTTGCCTTACCACTGGCAAACCGGAAACCGATCGTATTAAATAAGCAAATAGACAAGTTTTCTTTGAAACTGTCACGTTTGGTCAGATGCGGTTTGTTCATAAGAGGAAACGGCACCGTCGGCTACCGTTATGCGGAATTGCATGTGACAAGTGTGGGAAATTCTTTAATTCTGCCTCTAAAGTAGTCATATCGATGCAAAATCGTTTGAAAATGCACATAAATTATTGTATTGAAATCAGTCATAAATGAAAACAGAGATTTTTTTTGAAGACATTGATCGGAACATCTGCCATATAATATCAAATTTTGATTTGTGCAAAACTGCTGAATAAGCTTGAAGTAATTAGCGGGACACAAGAAAATGCATAAAATATGTATACGATTAATTAAAAAAAAAAACATATATGAGCAAAAGTTAATCCATTATTAAGATATACTTGATCGGTACTACTTCATGATCGCTGAATCGACAGATTCTAGGGTGTGATGATTTGGTACTTCCTGATCCTATTTCTTATTGGTGTGGCTTTAGCATTCTGTTATGTGCACTTTCCGTGCTTGGAATAGATTGTTATATGTACTTTTTTATATTTGTTATATGTACTAAATTTTTTTGTGTATCATTTTTACTTCCTTAATCTGTATGATGTTTCACCATATTATTGAATAAAAATTGTTCTTTTAATAATAAGATAAGACGATTCAAAATCTGTAAAAGCACATACTGCAATTGTAGTTATCTTTCACTTGTCCCTATATAGGTCTAATAGGGGACAAAATAATTTAATGTGTATTAAATTAAAAATTTAAATTAGTAAGTTTATTCTAATAACCACGTTTGGACAGTATATGAATAAAAATATTAATAACGAAGTTGGGGACAAATGCAGAGTAAAAGGGAAATCATAAGGAATCATAAGACTTTCCGAGGTTGTCTATGGTACATCAGAGCCGTTCCATGGTATAAGCGAATAGTACGGATGGGATTTGTTTTAGATCCTGTCGTGTCAAAAACGGGAGCCGCTACCATTTCATCGCTTTTTTACGATGAATAGAAAACGATTGTATAATCTTTTCCCGAGTATCCCGAGCGGATAAAACGCTCTACAGAAATCAACGAAACTT
The DNA here is from genome assembly GCA_018908115.1 of Anopheles rivulorum. Classification (NCBI taxonomy): domain Eukaryota; kingdom Metazoa; phylum Arthropoda; class Insecta; order Diptera; family Culicidae; genus Anopheles; species Anopheles rivulorum. The sequence goes on from STHB01000004.1 coordinate 5,613,646, forward strand.
GTATATCGATAAACACGTTGTTCTTATTTCGTATGTTATGTTAGCGCATTCAACATTAATTTTTCTACATGTAGTTTGAGAATTCAAGTAAAGTTGTATCGAGAGTAATTTTGCATAAAATTTTTTTAGGAAAAGTTTTAAAAGTAACATTTTCATAGTGGAAACCCACTTAGAAAAGTCTCGGATTTGTCACATTGTAAAACCGTGTGCAAATTTATATAAAAGAAAGAAAGTTTTCTAGTTTAAATTTTACAGCCAGAGGTGCATTTTTTCCTAAATAATAATTAAATATGTTTACCTACCAATTCAAAACATTCACACATGGTTTTTTTTATTGAACAATAATTTCATTGTTCATTTATTTGACTATAATTTACTTGTAACGTACTCTCCTTCCCATCTAAAACACCTTACGCTACATAAAGCTCATTGTACGGAACCTTATTGAAAACATTGCTTACGACGGCTTCAAATATCTTCGTAAATGCCGCAGATATAGCCGGTTTCAATTCTTTCAGAATGTCCTGCCAATTGTCGTTCAGGAAAACGTTCATATTATCACCCAGAGCCTTATCGCCGTTGAACAGGTTGGAAAAGTCCATGTAGAATCGGCTCGTGTCGAAGTGCACTTTGAATTTTTCGACCTGATAGAACTGTTTGCCATTCCTGTCCACAAGTTTGCCGGTCCACTTTAGCGAGATATCACAGTTGACTGAAAAGGGAAGCACCAATTGATTAATGTTGTAACTGTTTAGAGCAGAAACACCCTACGCTACTTACCCATGGTCATGTTGCTAGAGCCGTCACCCTGAATGGGAAGGATCAACACTTTTCCATTAATCCGATACCCTCCAATCAATGATGCAACCGGTACGAGCAAGTTTAAGTCCATCTTGGTAGGGTTGGAAGTAAATCCACTACAAAAAAAAATTAAATTAAATCGATTAGCCCATAACAGAAGCAAATTTATGCTTAACGCATGTTTTCTGTAGAATTTCTGTTGTTAGTGAGTTATATTAATTAATTATTATATCTCATAACTTTAAAGTATTAACATTTCACAAAACGCACCTGGCTTTCTTAATTTGCGCATGCTGGAATCCCGTCAGGTCTACCTTTTTGAAGTTCAGCACTATGTTTATGGGGCCATCGCCTTGCACGATGTCCATTTTATCGATGCGCAGTGGATCCAACGGTACGAGCCCTATTTCCGGTACGCCCTTGTGGAAGTTCCGGAAGGTAGCGGTGATAGCCTCTAGCAAACAGTTTCCATCTTCCTGTTTGCATCGCGCGAAGGAAGATGCTGTAAAGACGCAAAGAGTCAAGAATTGTTACTTCATTACTCAGCAACACGCTTACAGCTCACTAATGTATCATATGACAACTGGCGTAACTGGGTACGGAAGGATAACGTCAAAGCGAGCGCGAATAATATCTGGCAAAACTGTTAACGGCCGGTTAGAAACAACTCATTTTATTAGCCCCATTACCTGTACGGTGGCAATGAAATGGCGGTAAAACAATTAGCAAGAAAACACGTGTTACGCGGCTTTAACCGGTCACATGTTGCACTCGAACGGATATGCAACCCCGAGGCTCAATCGGTAGTTATAGCGATACTGGCCCGGCAGGGTACGCCATATTGTTTAGCTAATGAGCATCATACTATTCAAATCACTTTGCACCAGGCGTCAGTTGTTAACTATATGCATACGGATCCTGTTTGATTGCATGTGCTCTCCATCATCGGTGAGAATAAATCGCTTTCATCACGCAACGTTCAATGCTTAAAGGTGATTGCTTTGTTGAGACATCAAGCGATCACCCCCCGAATGACTTGATTTGTTGGCTAATTGGCTTCGTACGATAATGTCTTGACCGTAAAGCTAATGTGTTTGTCTAAGCAAAGCGTTATTACTTTAAAGTACTTTCTGATGGAACATAAATATTTGTAAAAAAAAGCTTTTGCTGAAAATAATTTGTAGATCACGTCTAGAATGAGAACTAATTGCCAAACTGAGATGTGTTTTTTTNTGCTTAAAGGTGATTGCTTTGTTGAGACATCAAGCGATCACCCCCCGAATGACTTGATTTGTTGGCTAATTGGCTTCGTACGATAATGTCTTGACCGTAAAGCTAATGTGTTTGTCTAAGCAAAGCGTTATTACTTTAAAGTACTTTCTGATGGAACATAAATATTTGTAAAAAAAAGCTTTTGCTGAAAATAATTTGTAGATCACGTCTAGAATGAGAACTAATTGCCAAACTGAGATGTGTTTTTTTTCTGTTTTGTGTGGGACAAACTCCTTTAATAAGCTATAAAAATAAAACTGGCTATAACATGCTATGCTAACAATCCATCAAGGAGAACGTTCAATTGCGGTGCTAAAGGGAAACACCGAAATTAACCTTCCACGGTGACTGATCACTGATTCATCCTCATTATGCTTACGATTCACTTGCCGGTGGAGTTTACTGTATTAATCGTTGGTGCAAATATTGTCGGAAGGTGACTGCTACATCTGGTTAATTTTGTGCTAACTGTCCGTGTACGGTGCCGTTGCGCCGGCATCATTCGTTCAAGGACACCGTACCTGCGCCGAGATGCGTCAGATGCGTTCAAATATTAGCGAAAAACATTAAAACCCAACCGTACCCTGCAGAGGCTAGTGCCCTTTCCGAGATGGTGTATTTTTTTTTTTGGTGCTTCGTATGATATCAAAAATAACGTTTGCGGGTCACTTTTTTCCCCCTATCCGACCGCGACACACTGATTACTTTGCGCTTGTGACGTAAAACGGTGGAACCGATATTTTCGCTATTTTGATACAAATAATACGTACGAAATTTGGCTGCAGCACCGTAGCCGATAATGGCGGCGATCAGTAGTAGAACAGTTTGGAGCTTCATGCTGAATGGCTTCGCTGCACCGTACGGAATACGCACTTTTTTACACGCACAACAGGCAACAGTCAATGATCGGTCGGTTGATCATTAAACGGCACGCGACTAGTCAGCACCGATCGCACGATACGGACTGAGACACTACGGTAACGTGCAGATCGATCTTATATGCGCAACGCCGATCTCGCGGTGACTCTCGCAGCGAATCAATCGAGATTGTGCCGATAAAACAAAGGCGTACGGTGCAAACACGAGTGCTGCAAAAAAAAAAAAACCGAACCAAAAGTGAATAAAACAAATCACAAACACACGCTAGCGGCCCGAGCTATACCGTTGCCGTACGTTACCTACGTACGTCATCAAGTTTGTGTACGCACCGCAGGCAATACAACACTTACCAACACCAGCACGCCTTGCGTGTGCTTAGTGGTGCGTGCATCAGGATCGTTCGCAGTGAAGTAGTAGCTGAAGTGATCTGTTCGGACCGGCTGTCAAGTGTGGGCTTTATGCTGTGGAGGCTAGGCATGCGCAGTGGGTGTTGTGGAGCCATTTTTTTTTCGCTTCTTGTCGTTGGTGTATGTTTTGCCATCTCACTGTCACTAATGTGCTGGCTTCTAGACCAAACACTTTGTAGCGGAGAGGTTGGCCTTCTCAGGTGCGTTTGGACCGTGCGTTGTTGCGTTTGCCCCTGTGTTTGGGTCCTATCTGTCTGTCGATATGGCGGTAGGAGTAGATCTGCCATACCGGAAGGATCCGGTTATTCGATAGACTAACTGTGCTGTAGACCATCGGTGCTGGACGTTGAACTTGAACTTGTGAGTACAGTTAGTATTGGGAGGGGGGGAATAGTATTTATTCCGTATGGTTGTCAACTACTTTTATGTTGTTACTTTTATAAACACATTGATCGATTACGGCTATGTTAGACGATCGTCTAAAGTCTTCTACTAATACACTAATGCATCATACAAAGTCCTTTATAGAGCAGTAGATTTTAACCCGGAACGGACTTATTGTTCCTTCCTGTGCGGACAATTATTCGAATTGAGTGTTGGTCTACGTAATGATCATATACGATATACGATCAAGTAATTAATTAATCGAGTAATGAGCTGATAACTTTTTTTTGCCTTCTGTAAACCATTAGCATTTCACGTAATGGCGTCTAGGCGCTTCTTACTAACGGAGTGCGTTGACCGTAAACGTGACACCAAAGGACAACGCATCACCATCACATCAAGATGGCTGCAACAATCTGTAACACGATAATTAATTTATTGCTCACGGTTAAAACACGATAAGCAAGATGAAATAAAGAGAAACGAAAAAAACAGAAACCGCACAAGACACAACGAAATGAACACTAAAACTACGCTGAACAGCCGCTTAATGAAAATCTCATCTCCGCACGCTGATGCGGAACTGAATTTCTGCAAACGTGTTTCACTAATGATGTCGCTTGATAAATGGGCCCAACCTGTCCAACCGGAGCATCGGTCCGAACTTACCGCGGGCATTAAACTGGAAGGATTGCCCTTGACATTGACCGAAGATACAAACCGGTACGGTACAACAACAAAAAAAACCGGACCGTTCCACTTGTTGCTGCTGGTGGCCTTGGATGCTGCTGTGACCTACAAAGGCTGCCCGATTAAGCATCGCTTAGAATTAGCTTCGATAGTGACAAAAAATAAGAAAAGGAAGCAGTAGTTTGAACATAATGTAGAACCCTTTGTGCTTAAACGTGCGTGTTCCCACGGTAACACCGTAAATGGTGTAAGTTCAATGGCCGATTCTTTATCAATCGGCAATCAATCTCGCAAGGAATGTTTACATTGTTGAAGCCCATGTTTTAGCTAATCCCTCTGCGCGTAATTTCTGGTTCACAACAACGCAATAAGTGCATTAGTGCATTGCATAAGACACAAAACATGGAAAGCGTACAGTTCAATTGCGATTGGGAAGGAAATTTCCCACACAATAGCACACATTCTGTGATCTGTGCGATGTAGTACTACATTTTTGCTCCAGGGTAGGATGATAAAAAACGGCTTCTAATGATCACCATTAACAGCGGCAACGGTTTGGGTTTCGAGCTGCCGGCGAGCGCTCGAATTAGCATAATCGTAATTGCGTAAAGTACAGGAGTTTTTGTTCTTCTTTTTTCGTTTCTATACACATGACCGCTTTAGTGTTTCGCGGTAGTGTTTGGTCATTGCGTTGTTTGAGTTATGAAGCGATTGGAAAAATACGAAGTGGTCGAAGTCGTAAATAAATTCTATTAACCTAACCGTTGTGCCGAAGTGTTTGCCTTGTCTGTCATAGGAAACATGAGTGGGCGGGCACTTCAGGCGGGTTTTTGAAGATAGAAATTTCTGGAATGTTAGCCTTGAAGACACATCTTTTGTGTGCATTCATCCTAATTCTTGAACTGTGCAATAAGAGGTCGCACGTAATTGATAAAAAAACACAAAACAAAGCCCGTCAACAAAACTAAATTGACGGAATTTTTAAAAATATCTTCGCATTGGTTCAGAAAAATTTACTGTTTTTTTTTACGAAAAATACATCTAATAATAGCCTTGTTTTAGAAGATTTATAAATCTTTCAATAATAAACATATTATTTAATAAATGATTGTGGCTGCTTATCAAATTGGTTGCTCAATTTTGAAGGAATCTTTCGTATGTTGTTTAGTGTTTTGACTGAAATCTAATTACTTGCCATTAATAACAATGCATTTGTAATACGAATTAGCATTGAAATATTTGAATTGTACAATTATGATAGTTGTAGAAAATATAATAACAATATGCAAATAATTATACTTCGCTGAAGAATTGTTTTCTCATGATGGATTAGTTTAATACTTTACTACCTTCATTCATTTATTCTTTTCCAACTTGATATACTTTTCTACAGTTTTTGATAGCTTTTTGAACATTGAATATATTTTCATTTAGTTTCATATACTTTTAACAAATTGGGAGTTATAAATGCACTCTATTTTTTTATTTAAATTTTTAATACTTTTATTGGAATTCATTACTGCCTATCAATAAAACACCACAGAGGGATATAAAATGGGATGCTTTTATTTTACTCAAAACGGAATTATCTTGGTGGAGGTGTTTTAATACAACAAAATCGGAGCTTTTTGTATTGTACAGCTGCTTCTCGATCTTCAAATCTTTCGTGTAATTCAATTTCAGGTTTAATATTGGTGATGGATTTCGTTTCGTTTGTGTGTAAAGATAGCACCAAATCGAAGTTCTGAACGTTGATCGCTAAGTGATCGTGCAGTGATATAGATTTGACATTTGGAAATAAACAATTCCAAGCTCTTTACTACTGCTTGTATTTAGTTTTCACAGTTTTACTGTATGAGCAATAGATGGTACTCTCTATTGCCATGTAGAACAGATCATTGATGGAAGATCAAAAAAGGTCTCGTTACCTTCGCGGCTATTGCACTGTGCCGTGGATAAGCTTCTCACCATATCCAAATTTAAACGCATAAAAGGATTAATTTTAAAAGTCGATGGTTCGATGGTCGATTTATTGGCAATGTCTTCCACAAAATGCTGATAATGTTTTTGTTTACAATCCCTTTCCTTCTACATGTAATAAAATTTTGCATTTAATCCTTTTATCCCCAGTTGTTGTTTTTGTTTAAATCTGTTCTATTGAATGCTACTTCATTTTATTAAAATGAAGATGTCTCGAAATGAGAATACAGTTTGTTGATCCTTGTGTTTTCTACACGCCTCCTTCGAATACCGGTCAAATGGTTTTATAATTTGAACTAATCCGCTGCGCCGATCTTCTCTTCGCTGCACGGCGATTCTTGCATTGGCTGATCGGTGCCTTGGTCCATTTGTGACGCTTCCAGTCGCTGAGCGGCTAACATAGAAACTTGCTGTTGTTGTTGTTGTTGTTGCTGCTGCTGTTGCTGCTGTTGGTCGTGTTGCTGCTGATGCTGCTGCCGATGGATGCCTGCCAACAGCTTATGGCTTTCCGGTTCATAATCACAATCGGTGTGCATGGAATGTGGCGGCAACGGTTGCGAGGTGATCTGTTGCTCTTTTTTAATCTGCGCATCTAGCTGCGTGTGAAGTGCGTTCGGTTGCTGGTCGGTCGATTCGCACCGTGCCCGGTGCACCTTGGTGCCCCGGCTGGGGTGATGTTTCGGTGGTTCGAGAAACATGCGGGTGGTTTGCACCAGCGATTCCTGCTTGATTTTCGCTTTGTTCGACCCAAACAGAAGCGCATGCGGTGCCGTATGCGAACCAGTGTCCTCTAGTGTGGTCATCGCAGATTCATCGTCATCGTCGATATCGTTGCGCATCTCCTGCCCTTCGCCCCGATTATCGCCCGAAAGCTGATCGCTGTTGTGGTTGTTGTTGTTGTTGATGCTGTCCGCTTTGGTGTCCTCGTGTTCATCTTCCCGCTTGCCACCGTAAAACACGGCATTGCGCAAACCGTAGCCCGAGTTAAAGTTGTCACTGTACTCCACCTTAAACTGGCTGTTGTAGATGTTCTGGCTGCGCTCGTACTCGTAATTGTTGGGCTTTAGCTTGTTCGCCATCACGTCACACTCGAGCGACATCAGGCTGTTGCTGAGCTGATCCTGCAGGTTGGAGAAGCGCGTACCGACCGTGCTCAGATTGCCGGCCCGTATCAGTGTACTGAGACTGTCCTGCTTGATCGCCGCATAGTCAGCGACCGCCATCGAACCGAACCGTTGCTCACTGTTTGCCACGCTGTTGCTGTTTTCCTGCGACTGCTGATCGAGACCCTGTGTCTGGTGCGAATGTTGCAGCTGATGTGGCGTTTGTGGTTGCTGCGGGACAGCTTCTTTCCCTGCCATCAGATTACCGGCCGGTCCATCACCGTGCTTGGTGGTTTCGGCCGCACCGGCACTGGTTCGATCGCCACTACCATTGCCGCCGAGCGCGGATCTTGCGTCCGGCGCATTCAGCAGCTGATGGTACGTAATTATCTTCCCGTTCGGGTCGCTTTGTGCGGATGGATTGCTGCGGCACATATAGTTTCCCGAGCTGTTCACACTCGTCAGTATCGTCGTGGGGCTGGGACTGTCGTTCATGCTGCTCGTGTTCATGTGCTGCACCTTGGCGGCCGTCATGACGCCCGCAATCGCCGAGCCACCCTTTTCGTTACAGTCCGCCTCGTAGCAACCGCCGCCCGGTGTGCGATACTTGGCAAGATGCTGGTACACCTGCTTGATGCGCTCCATGTTGGCGCGCGACGCGATCGCATGATTTACCATCGGCAACGGATAGTCCTTGCCGATGACACACTTGGCCGCCCGCTGCACACTCTCGGACGCGTTCCACGGCTCGTGGATGAAGCGAGTTGGAAAGTTCTGCAAAAGAAAGTAAGAGGCGAGCATTGTGTTACCATTTTTTTTTGTCTTAAACTCTCCTTTACAGTGGAGAACCTACCTTCAATACCGGCAGATACCGCCGTATGTAGTCACCGTTCGGGTCAGCCTTGCGGCCAAACTTTACCGGACAGTAGCAGTGAAAGAACTGCTGAAAAAACGACGAACACGACAGCCACATCCACATGCCGGCATTGACCGACCAGTCCGCGTCTAGCAGCAACTCCTCGAACACCTTCATGCCCTCCTCCCAGGATATCCACAGATCGCCACGCGTCAGAAAGCATGCTACGGCGTGGCGGGCGAGATGGTGAATCCAACCTTCCTCACGCAGCTGCGTCATGATCGCATCGATCCACGGGAAACCGGTCTGGCCGCTTGCCCACTTCGCGAGCGCTTCCGCGTTACGGTCCCACGGGATCTGCACGCAGATCGGGTTGCCGGCCATCTTGTCGAAGGTGGGATTCTTNCTCCTCGAACACCTTCATGCCCTCCTCCCAGGATATCCACAGATCGCCACGCGTCAGAAAGCATGCTACGGCGTGGCGGGCGAGATGGTGAATCCAACCTTCCTCACGCAGCTGCGTCATGATCGCATCGATCCACGGGAAACCGGTCTGGCCGCTTGCCCACTTCGCGAGCGCTTCCGCGTTACGGTCCCACGGGATCTGCACGCAGATCGGGTTGCCGGCCATCTTGTCGAAGGTGGGATTCTTCGTAGCGGCACAGTAGAAAAACTCGCGCCACAGCAGCTGCCCGTGCAGGGACAGCGGTGGGCACGCTTTCTTGATCTTTTTGTACAGATCGGTCAGCTGATAGTAGAAGAGGCGCGTGCTCAGGCACCCGAAGCGCAGGTAGGGTGACAGACCCGTTTGACTAGCGAGCAGCGACTGGGGTGTCATTTTCGGGCGGCCAAACGAGGCGACCCACGCTTTCCGCTCGAGATGCCGCTCGAGCCGGGCCAGTGCTTCCGTTTCGCCACCAATCCACACCGGTGGCCGAAGCGCTTCCGTCTCGAAGCCAAGCTCCTCCAGCGTCGGCACACCGTACTTGTCGTCGTGGTCGTCATACTGTGGCGTGGTAGACTTGCCGATCACATCGAGCGTGATGGACGATTCCGGTTGGGGCGGTGCATCCATCGAGGCGATAATGGCTTGAAACTGATGGTACGTCAGCGGCGCACGGCCTCCATTCTTTTCGATAATTCTACAAATAAAAACATTATTAGTGTTTTACTTCTCAATGCCATGTGTAAGGCTGTAGTAACCTTTCCAAGTTGTACAACGTGTGGGATGCGGCAGAGATGACCTCGATTCCCAGCTCCTTGCACATCTCGGAAATGTTGTGATCCCGCACGCGGCCAAACGGCTCGGGATCCTCTTCGAACGTCAGGCAGGTGGTTCCCCATTCTTTGAACAGCTTTGGTAATGCGTCTGCCGGTTGGCCACGTATTACGAACAGTCGCGAATTCAGTTTGCGCAGGTTGCGATCCAGATCGTCCAAACATTGGAGAAGAAATCTGCAAATGCATTTAGAGTGCGAATCATTTTAGCTGAATGTTGTCTGATTTGTCATGTCCGTATCAAGAATCCGGATGTGATTTGGTATCGATCATGCTCATATGATCGACCTTGTGCCGATACCACAAAGCTATTTATCGTTTTGATGTCGGAACAAGAGCTCGTTACTCGTTAGTCGCTAGTGTCTACATATGGCAAGACCGACAAACGGTTGCAGAACCAAATAAGAAAACAGATCAGAACTGTTTCTGATGTTTCTTGCCGAAGGTTGTTGTTTCGTTGTAAGGTGTTGTACAATCCCTACTATCCATGCCGACGTTACATTCCCTCACGTTTGCTGTTTGCTGCATTAATACCTATTTCGTTCACACGATACGGTACGTGTTTGCTGACAAAATTTTAGTAAACATGGACGAGGATCACTAGTACATGCAAGGAATTTTGTGGAGTAGATAATCAAAAGGGGTGTAGCTTCTTTCTGTTTCTGTAGAAACACATTTTAGTTAATTTAATTTAGAATATTATTAGCAATATCCCAACATCTTAACTACACAGTCTGAGAGAGAACTTTATTCGATCATTGAGCTTCTCGAAAACCCTGGTTAAAATCTCAGTGAGATTTTCCAACGCCAAAAACCAACATGGTTCTAGCACTCAAATACTCATCGGAGGCATGGACGTTATCCAAAACTGACGAATCCTGCGGCTAAGGGCACTCAACTGGAGAATGCTTGGAAGCTTTTCAGACTCTATTATGCTGCCGAACTCACAATCGCACTGCAAATTAGAATCGCCAGACCCTAGTGGACTAGTCATGTCATTCGAATGACACCAGACGACCACATTCCGTGTAAAGGACCTCTGCAACAAACCAATACCGCAAAGCAGTTGTTTTGTCGAATAAGTAATTCAGTAAGTAGTGGTGAGAACTTTAATTGAAGACACTAAGGTGCTGCGATTGAATCCAACATTTGAATTAGTTTCTACATGATGACATTCAACAATGAGGTTGTAGTGGTTAACAGTTGTCTAAAGAGTAGAATAGCGGAGGGTCTTTATGTCCATAAGAATCTGAAAACTTAGCAACTTAGTACGTCAACGAGGGCATACATTTTTTTATGTAACATACTTTTTGTATTATAAACTTTTAACTACAGCCCTAACCTTCTGTTTTCCATTATTTAAAAAAAAAAACTTTTCTTTCAAACGAAAAACGATAAAGCTCATTATGGTAGCATGAGCAAAATGCGTCAGCTTTGGGTTTGCTGTCTTTAATTTTTACCTCCATCCCTGGACAATCTAATGGAGCTCTTGCTCACATATTGTGTATGGAAAGTAAAAGAACAACACTAGAAAACGTACACCACCAACAACAACAGAGAAAGAGAGCGAGAGAGTAAGAGAAAAAAGAACAGGTGACACATAAACCAGCCACATCGACGCATTTTCAGCACCCTCCCTGCACACACCAGCCTACTTGTGTTGGTGGGTGGAAAGGATCATGGTTATGGCAAACCACCACCAGGCGACAAATGAGAAGAAGAAAAGGGAAAGGATAGAAGGGATGGATGGTGAGGAAGGTGGGGGGGGGGGGGGGGGGGGGGGGGGGGGGGGGGGGGGGGGGGGGTTGTTGGATGGATAGCAGCAGTAACTGCTACGTAACGCTTTGGTTTCGAACGTAGTTGCGCTTCACATTGTCTGCCACGTGATTGTTAGTAGCGAACGCGGGCCCCATACAGGCCCACAATGGGGGTGGCAGCAGAGGGTAAGCTGAGATGGGGTGGGTAGATCGTTTGCGGAACCCGTTAAGAAGATACGTGCAGGAGACGTTGAGGTTACTGGTGCGATATGTATTGGGTACGATTTTCCACGTAGTCCGTGGGTGGGTTAGTGGCGGTGTACAGGTGGATGCGGTGCGGTGGCTGTGTTTTTGTGTAATCGAAGCAACTGCTCTGCTCTGTCACCTGATTGTCATCATCATAACTGCGCCCTTTTCGCATTTGTTTTCTTCTTTTTTTTTGGGGGGAGTTTTTCTTTTCTGTTCTCGTCCATGATTAGCGTAACCGATCGGGGTGGTGTTTATTGAACAGTATTTCGTTTTTTTGGTCTCGATGGGAGGCAACATATTACAGCACGCGGGGGGGGGGGGGCGAAATTTACTCGTCGAACGGTACAGTTACGAAATGCTTCGGAAAAAATAATTGACAAATAAGTTAACCAGATTTGATCTTGTGGTGGATCATAATGTACAAACTAGTAAATGGGGAAAAGCTTTCAAAAATGTTACCTATCTTTTTTTTATTTAAATACTTTTTGTAGAAAATGTGCCATTAGAAATTATGGTTTGTTTTGGGTGATTAATAAAATGGGTAACATATAAAATTTGTCCGATGTTCCGATTTGTTTAAGATTCAAATCTCATCAAAGCAGCCAGTTTTTCATTTTAACCTTATTCTGTTTTTTGTCACAAATTTGTCTTGTGTATTGAAAGGATTTATGATTCTAAATGCTTTAAAGTCTTCTAAAAAAGCAAAATTTACAAACAAAATGTTTATAAAAGACATCTTCAAATGCTTTCGCATTTAGAACAAAGTTTTATAATATTAGATTTGAATAAAAATGGTGAAGTTTTTTGAATAAATATTGAACGAAAATGTAGCACAATTGTACCACAACTTTGTTGTATTTGTTGGAATGTGGAAGTGATGGAACAAGTGCAATATTGTACCGGGTGCAATCAGCAAAACACACATTCACAATGTTCCACCAACACTACTGCACTACGGTTTCGAACGGTTGCAAAACAAACGTCCACCCGAGGGCCGATATCATCATTAAACCACTCGAGGCCATCCAAGACCGCGGCAAACATTTATCGCGAGCGAATTTTTTCGTACGCAAACGACAAACCTCCTCACCGTTGTGTGCTCACCGATAAGCGCCACCGATGCAAAATAGAGAAATAATGCATTTGTGCAGCTGCTGCGAAGTGTGTGTGTGTGTGTGGTGTAGCAGAGTAAAATTCTGGTGAGTTCCAGTCGCAAACAACACGCTACTAACACGCAAACCAAACCAAACAAATGATCGAGGGAAAAAAAAGGTTGGCAATAATATGCATACAGCGCGAAGTGCATCGAATGGTTTTCAGGGTTAATTCTAGTGCTGAGTGTGCTGATCGCGGATTTTATGTAGTGCAGTAGTAGTGGTGAGTGCAGTTTATTGCATTCGAATGCGTGTACGTCATTGTATAGGTGTACTCGCGCACGATGGGCCGATTATTATGGTTGTGCTAATGTACCAGCGCTCGCCAATGATGATGATGGCGTCGACGTAGATAATGACCGCGCTTTGTTAACGTAGGTAAAAGTGTAACCGTTGCATAATAGTTTGCCGATGACATGGGAAGCGATACACCGGAATTGGTAGCATCAATTCTACGTAGCATGCATCCGCCCCTACAGCGCTTTTGTGCAAGGACGGATTGGATTAAACGATCAAAGCATGACGATTTTTATTTCGTTGTTTTTTTCCACTTAAGCTTACCTCCATTTGTTGATGCCCACGTTGGAGCTACCGGCAAACCAGGGATCGATGATGAACACACACCGGAACGTTTTCGCTCCGCGTAGTCCTTCGCGCAGGGCAGGATTATCGTGCAAGCGTAATCCCTTGCGAAACCAGTGTACGGTGTGTTTGTCACGCATTTTACCACCGGACAGATGATGCTGCTGCTGCTGCTGCTGATGATGGTGATGCTGATGAGCGTGCTGCGACGTATGATGATGCTGACGCTGTTGATCCTGGGTAGAGCTTTTACCACCATCGTGGTGTTGCTGCTGGTGCTGGGCCGAACCGGATGAAGCTATCTGCTGCTTCTCGGAACTATCCGTTCCACCTGCACCGCCGGTACCAAAGCTACTCATGCCACCCGTGCCACCCACTGTGCCGGATGTGCTGGCCGAAAAATGGCCGATCGATGAGGTTTTTTTCGTCATGATTACAAAAGTTTTGCTGCAAACCGGGTAGCCTAGCGTGATCAAAACTGTTCGATTTGAGACAAAGTTTTTGCTTTCAACAGTTTAAAAATTGTTGAATCTTACCTAACAATTAACAAGCTTTCGTGTAGATAATACAGTTCATTAATAAGTGTACGAATGACACGGCGATGGTGTTGGTACTTTTACGTTGGGTAGCGTTGGATGAACATGTTGTACAAGAATATTAACCTTTATCACACTCACTCAGACACTTCGATTTCGATTAGGGAAGCAATCACTAAAGGAATAAAATGAGAGGAACAAAAATCACTATTTATGTTGTCTTTAATCACAAATGAAAATTGTTTGTCCTGTTGCACAATAATGCACCGAATGCACGTTTGGTATAATGCACTCGTAATACGATCATGCACCGTTGGTCAAACGACTCCCGTAAGCTTATCGGCACTTTGGCAACGACCAGTATGATTCGTCTCACGCACGACCTAAACCGGCACCGGCAACTATTTGAAACGTTGCAGTTTTGTTGGATGCATTAAGATGTTTTTGTTTTTGAATTTGTTTCAACACCGCATTCACCAACACGGACAAAACTGTTTCGATAACGATTTTTCGCTGACAATGCACCTCCATTCAGTCGGTTGATTATGTGCGTGTGCGTATCATGCAGTGGAAAATTAAACCACACGGCCATCATTGTTTCACTAGCATCAAACATTGCAATGGGCGATGGTTAACTGATCGACACACCGGTGGCACTCAGTACATACTATTTAATTTGCACGAGAACTACACGCACACACACACACACACGCGTTGAGCGGCATTGAATGGAGAACCGGATGATAAGAATGTATGCATTGTGCGCGTTAGTTTTGTGTTCGAAGCATTGCATCACTGCGAATCATTGGCACACAAACGCGGATGATCACCACGGTACAGTGTGTGAACGGCACGTATTTCCGCAGCCGCCGTAGCACAATTATCAGGCCCTACCGGTTCTATCACGTACCAACATCCGCAAACGACTGTTGATGCGTTAGGGAATGTTGTGTGTTTTTTTCTTCTTCTCCTTGCCACGATGGTCAGGAATCGTTAGAAAGAGTAATTTTTATGAAACCCGACCGTGAGCTATGGGTGCCCGAACTGTTGCGGAGAGCGTAAAACATACGCAAGCACAGGCGCGTTTGTCGCAGGGAGAACATGCGCTGGTACGGCGTGTGGTTTCACTACGGGGTTTCTACACTGGTATGGCTTCGGTAGGGCAAAAACGTTCCAGCGCACACCTTCCGAGCTGGGGCAGACGACGATGGCTTTTGGGTGGTTGTGCTCGGATTACGCAACCGTTACGGGGACTCACTACGACGCCTCGCGGTACGCATAGATGCGCCTTCCATCGAGGAAAAATGGAATAGTGAAGTAGCTTTTGGGAAACACAATTTGGTTTTTTTTTTTATTGGGTGGGACACTTAGAGGAAACAAGTTTTCCCAAGCCATTAACTGTTGGGTGAGTGTGACTCATGCTGCCAATACATCGGAGGAAGTTTTCATGTGTTTTTCTCTTATTTTTTAATTAAGATTTTTTACACCATTTTTTAGTTTTTTGAATCTATTGACCATTAAATTCTCTATTTTTCACCTAAGTTCACTCACAATGTCAGGTTAACTATTTCAAGTTGATTTTTTTAAACATTTAAATATTAAACATATTGAGCTAACTTCACATTCACACCGTTTTGTTGCACTAAGTTTTGCTTCGAACGGTCCAGACAAGTCTGGTACTGCAACGGAATAAGAAGCACCAGGAGGATAATGAGATTGTAATGCTATGCGCCAACACACGAGATCTTGCCGTTTCGCACGTCCGTTCGATTCGGCCAGCAAGATTGAGGAACGTATTACATATGAATGCAGAAAGGATTCGAGAACGATCTTCACGATCTTCGGCACTGTGTACGGCGACGAGCGAATAACACACTAGAGTTTACATTACAACACAGACGGGAAGTTATAGTATAAATCTTACATTGGTAAATAATTTTTTGTTGGCCTTCTTTTTTTTTTATTTGAGAAGGAAACTTTCACGCCACTTGATGTCGTTTTCCACAGGCTTTTTAAATGTTACTAAATGTCTTTACTGTCACGAACCGTATCCGTATCGTATCATCTGCACTGTTCGACGTAGCATGCTGGACTGATTCAGTGAGCATCCGGCATGAGTGGTCGCGACTGGCCGAGCAATGTGTCTAGTAGTTGCTCTCTCACACTACGGCACTATGCAGAGCAGACTATGAAGGTGCACGAAGGCGGGAATGTGACCCAGAGAAGCCGCGGCTGCGGGGGTGGTTGATTGGAGGGAGCAAGATGTGCAGCTTGTTGACGGTGTCGGGACAGCGGGATGGAAACACGGTCGGCCGGACAGGGAAAAGTGGGAAAGGGGCCCACTGTTTGTGGCTCGGACACGACACATTCAACGTGACTCGGTACTCGGTTTGCTGATCGTTATGTATTTATATAAACGACAGGGGGGGGGGGGGGGGGGGGGGGGGGGGGGGGGGGGGGGGGGGGGGGGGGGGGGGGGGGGGGGGGGGGGGGGAGGGTGAACGGATTTCTTACCAAGCCGCACACGCCGCACACCTAGTGCCCTCACACGGTGGAACCTCGTGGTCTGGCTGAGGGATGAGCCACCAACGCAAACGCTGGACTGTAACTAGAACGGCAACCGTACCCGGGGACTGTTCCAAGAGATGCCATTACAAATTGCTAGCAACAAGCGGCATCATCTATGCTTTTGACCTGTTGCGATTGGTTGGGCGCAGTAAAACTGAACCATATATACATATAGTGCAATGCTATCGGTTGGCTGTCGTCGCTGTTCGTGGATGTCGTAACGTACGCCTGAAATCTGCATAACATGTCGGCAAATCGGAATGGTATAGATGTGTAGAACCATTGGCGTATTGCAGATAGATTGTGAATTTAGCTAGAAAATATTACATATTTGCACTAATTTACCGTAAAACCACTTGGGTTTAAACCCAATTAGTTAGTGAAATCCGCATGGAAATATACAAATGA
>STHB01000004.1:5674848-5722675 GCA_018908115.1 Anopheles rivulorum
GTTGAACGCGCTAACAGCAAACAAGGCGTTCGGGCTGATGGATTTATGACGAGCGAGCGGCACATAAGAGCGCGCGAATTGCTTCAGGGGACAATGTTTGTTTAACGTTTGCGAACAGCGCCATCATTTCGGAATGGCCATGTAAACAATGCACTGCCTGATCCGATCCGGTTGTTGATGCACGCTGCCAAAGCAAATAGAGTTCAAATACGTATAATTGCAGCAGGTGCATTTGGAATCGGTTTTTCGATATACTTAACATGGGACCAAACTGTTCTTATTAGTGGTAGAAGTTGTTTAAAATTGTTCTTTTATGGTTTTGTGTTGTTTAGTAAATAATGGGTCTTGTTTTAGAAAACATTTAGTTTACGAGGTCGTCGTATCGCACCCATATCGGAAGAACGATCATTAAAGTAAGCTGGAGAGCAATTCTAGAAATGATTAATAACATCTAATCGTATTACGATTATACGTTTTAAGTTTAAATAAAAAATAAAAGATGAATTTACCCTCAAAAGTGGCACAAAAATAGACTTCAGAACAGATCTCCAATTAGACGGCATTCCAAAAAAAAAAGAGTTCTTCAATATTCTTCAAGATCTTTAATGAAATCGAGAACATTGTATAAGTTTTCCAATAATGGGATAATATGCATAACCTTAAAGATACTAACTCATTTTGAAAATAATAACTATTCTTTGAACTTCTTTCCAATAAAGTTAGTGTACTGTTCCATATCTTTATCTTCAGAATTGTAATATCACAGTATTCTAGTAAGATATTATGGGATATTCGAGATTTTTTTTTTTATTTATGTTAGAACGGCCTGGCCGTATTAGACTAATTTTACCACGTAGCAGGCTAGTCAGACCCTGCTACGGGGGGACGGTCCGAATGGGATTTGAACCCGGTCCGGTCGTGTTAGGAACTGGCGCCGTTGCCAAATACACCACTGGGCCGCCGGATGTTGGGTGGTTATTTTCTGATATTTTTCGGACGTTGGGCCAGTGCTGCCCTGTTGATTAGTGTATGTTGGGTGGATATTTTCCGATATTTTTCGGATGTTGGGCCAGTGCTGCCCTGTTGTTTAGTGGATGTTGGGTGGTTATTTTCCGATATTTTTCGGATGCTGGGCCAGTGCTGCCCTGTTGTTTAGTGGATGTTGGTTGGTTATTTTCCGATATTTTTCGGATGCTGGGCCAGTGCTGCCATGTTGTTTAGTGGATGTTGGGTGGTTATTTTCTGATATTTTTCGGATGTTGGGCCAGTGCTGCCCTGTTGTTTAGTGGATGTTGGGTGGTTATTTTCTGATATTTTTCGGACGTTGGGCCAGTGCTGCTCTGTTGTTTAGTGGATGTTGGGTGGTTATTTTTTGATATTTTTCGGACGTTGGGCCAGTGCTGCCCTGTTGTTTAGTGGATGTTGGGTATAGATTTTACGGATGCTCAGCAGATTTTGGTGGGTTGGTTAGTGGATGTTTGTTGAATTTTTTGCTGATATTTAGTGTGTGTTGGACGCGAGCTTTGTTTTTAGTATGTTTGTGGTACTGCTCTTAATGGCGTGAGTCGACAGCATTATAGTAACGTTTTTTTTTTACATTTTTGTGGGTAATATTATAATTTTATACATCAAATCATGCTACCAGGTACACTCAATCTATCTCCAATTCGATCCTGAAACGTTTCGTTTTTCGGTTGTTGTTTTGGGGTAAAAATTACATTTGATTGTTCAGCGCTGCATTTAATGGGTAATCAGCACGAGTTTGTGTTTGATATGTCAATGAGAAATGCATAATATTCTTCTTCTATCCTTCACCATTCCCATGAGTTATAGGATATCATTTTTGCCCTCGTAAAAACCTATAATCCATCTGTGTTTCATCTCCTGACGTTTAGTATCATATTTTTTGAAAGCTTCGAAAGGTCCTTAAAACCACACACATACACATGACACTGAGGTACCTGTATTGGCCCGACCAACCAGTCAAACCATACGTTATTTTTTTAACTGCCCGGAAACTACTTTTCCACCCGGTTGGGCAATTTTTTTTTCCCAATATTGCAAGTACCCAAGGGTACAGGCTCTTTACGGCCTTTGGCTAGACCATGTGATGCATTGCATGGCAGTAAAAACTGTTGCCATATTAACTGAAGCTATGTTTTTGATGTTGTTGTTTTTTTTATTTTGAAAGTTCCTGTTTTAAAAATGACCAGTACAGCACGAGGCCAGAGAAGTCGATATAATTTACAATTTACGACCATCCGATGCTACGTGATGACGATTATTGTTTTCGGATATTGAAAACCAGAGCACAGCGAGGATAAAAAACAAAATAATGGTGGGACAGACAATACGGTCTGGTGTTTGGGAGTGTGGATTGGCTATCTTTGCTGCGCGCAATGGAAACATTTAAGCCAATTTATTGCGAGGCAGAAATGAGAAAACATTGTATTTTTTTTATATATCGAAAAATATCGAACACCATTAATTGAATATTATTCGTGCCCGGTAACAATAACAGTATTTTTACCATAAGAAAACAAAAACATACATCCAACAACATTCATGCATCCACACACACACACACACACACACATCGTTTCTGGCCAAATGGAGAAATAATTCGTTTGATAACACCAAAATCAAATAAAACGCCTACCAGTGTGTGCTTTTTTGGTTTTATGCGAATGAATGAATGCATGAATGGCAAGAAGCCCAGCGAGTGAAAGATGAGCTGAGCCACCCACTTGCTTGCCGCAGCCGATGTTGCCACGCGCGTGGCCAACCAGAAGCAAAGGACAA
Source organism: Anopheles rivulorum (assembly GCA_018908115.1). NCBI lineage: Eukaryota > Metazoa > Arthropoda > Insecta > Diptera > Culicidae > Anopheles > Anopheles rivulorum. The sequence continues at coordinate 5,677,651 of STHB01000004.1, forward strand.
ACTAACTAAAACACACACACACATACGTGTGCGCACGGTGGCCATAAAATGGAAGTACGTGAGCCATATTCGCTTCACTCCGGTTGTGCTGTCCGTTGTATGAAATGTGTCCAAGAAAAAAAAAAGAATGGAAGGAGAAGAAAAAAAAACACACCCCACCACCCAATCCCGAACAACACGGCGTGTTCCTCACCCCTCACTAAGCACACATTTTGCAAACGAAGCGTAGAGAAGGTTAGTGGGTTTTAACGCCCTGATGGGCCGTGTCGAACGATGAGTTTGCACGTGTATAGTGCGCGCGTCCTTGCGCAAAAAGGTGGAGGTTGTGAAGGTTTTTTTTTCTCCCCCCCTTTCTTCTCTTTATTATTCCAAATTCTCTCCTGGCCACCGTTCTGTTTTGGTCGAAGTTTTTTTTTTTATTTTGCCACCATGGCAGGAACCGGAAAGTGTTCCAGACCGGCCGCACACTCGGCCCGAACAAAAACCCGTGGTGCGCACTGCGTGCATTTCCTTCGTAGTTTGGCGTAAAATTTTGGCATCGCTTGTTTGTGCCAAGATTACAGCCGGACCCGTCATGACCGGGCGGAGGGCAGTAGTAGTGCTGCCAACTGTGGTGATGTTGATGCCGAATAAAAAAAAAATAGCTGGAAGCCAAGGTATAACGGATTTTTTTGTTGTACGTAAACTTTCGGGGGGATTGGGTGGTCGATGGGAATGGGGGTTTCGAAAAACAAAACAAACATGCAGACCTGGGCCTGGTCTCACTGAGTCGGTGACCTCACTAAACGACGCACGGTGGTGTTGGGCACAAGGTGGGTTAAACATTTATTTTCACCGATCGACTTTTCACCACCGGATCGGGGAAGGGGGGGGGGGGGGGGGATGGCCGATGCTGGATGGCCAACCCAGCTTCGGTGCACTATAAGGTGCCGGCTGGCAGTGTGGGAAGAGAAGGGAGTGTACCGTCAATAAAATGAAGTGAAATGTATATTTTCATAAGCAACTCGCACTTCTCCGATCCGGTCCAGGGTCCTGGTTATTGCGTGGGGATAACAAAAAAAAAATCGAATATGATGATGCCGAAGTTCATAATGCAAACGCGTTATAAAAAGGCGAGTGTGATGCTGGGTTACCGGTTGAAATGGGTGGCTGTGTTCTTTTTTTTTTGTATGTTATAAATATTCAATGTGTGGTGAGAGCTAGAAGAGCAAAACAGCAGCAGCTAAGCGAAACTAAGGCGTCATCCATTTATTACGAAACGCTCAAGTAACGCTTTATTTTTACATTTTTTTTATTTTACTCATAAAATTGCATTTTGTATGGTTCTTTTTGTTCGTCTGATCTGATATTTAAAATATCTTCTCAATTCTGGAGAAAGGCCTGAACGTTGCAAACAAACATAAAGCTCATCTTTCCACAGCAGATGCTATTAACGACGTTTGATCACTTAAATTACCTCGTGGTCTGAGTGCTTTATGCTTTCCATCAAAAAGATAAACATTGACGAATGCCACACCATGTTCTCTAAGAACTATCTTTTGACCTTGATAATCACTAAAAGATAGAAAATTGTCGCATTTATTGAGAAATATTACGCCGAAGTAGTATACGATCTTTTGGCCGATACATTATGCGGAGGAAATTCAGCAAAGTTTGATTGACTAAAGGTAAAATGTTTTGTAAAAGAACAACGATCCAAGATCTTTGGTCGAATATTTTCAATTTTTAAATATTAATGCATTATTTCATGCTTTACGTCATGTGTGAATGATCCCCCAAGATGCGGTGAACATTTCGCGATTTATCCGTACCAGCAAGTGTGCCGGGTAAGTACGGATTGGAAGATATGAAAGCCAGAACAAACAGCGCACATTACTTGCTTTTACAACGTGTCCTTGTTGTGCAGGATAATAAACACATAAACAAACACACAGCCACACACAACCACAGCTTCATTTATTGATAGTATCGACAGCCGGATTAAAAGCAACTTAAGTTGATAATCCTTTCCGGGGAGCGTTCCATCACCACACACACTGGTGTAGGACCGTTCTCACGTGGGATTGACGTTTTGCTGATGGAATGGTTTCAAAGCAAATTTCAACGCAAACGGTTCCAACTTTTGCCTTTTTGCCAAACCCCCCCCCCCCCCCCCTCTTCACCTTTCAGGGCTGGATGAATGGGGTGTTAATTTATTATTTAAAGGCGCGTCGCTGTGTGCTATGGTTTGTCGTCCCCATTGACAGGAAGCACTACAATGGTGGTTAGTTAGTTTGTGTTATTCGTATATGGATGTACCGAGCGGGTAAATATCGGCACACCAACGAGGGTGTGTCTACAACATGGGTCTTGTTTTACAGCCATTTTGATTGAACCTTTTGAGCTTTGGATGACGCAGACGACGATGATGATGATGATGCTGATGAAGGTAAAGCGGAACTTCTGTAGCCCGGATCTGTGCCACTTCCGCAAGCGCAGAGTTGTTCGAGCAGCTTGTTAGAGCATTGATTTTGTGTGAACCGTAGTGAGTTTTTCAATGGTAAATTAATAGTACATATAACGTATGACAAACTGGTTGTCGTAAAATCAGACACAATCAGACACCCATTATCCGATCATTATCAGCATGATTTAGCATCATGATTTCATGAAAGCAGACCAAGTGGTACATGAACACTTCAATTAGCGCTGTGAAAATATTGCTCTCCACTGGTATGTGTGTGTGTGTGTGTGTCCCGGTGGTAAGACATAACATTTATTTAGTGAAGCAGTAAAGTAAATGCCGACGATCCTTGGGCAATATTTCATCGCCAACCGTGCCTATTGTCCTGTCGCTTTACTGCTCCCTTGTGCTCTTTATCCCTCTTTCTCCTTCTTTCTCTCTCTCTGTCTCTTGCTGGTTATCCTGCCAAACGCCTCAACTTTGCTACCAGGACGAACGGGGATGGCATCGGGACAGAGCGATGATCATCCCCATCGGGAAATGTCACATGAGTTTAATGGGATAGGACGGTAAAATTAGATTTCACCTTTACCTGCACCTGCCGGACTACCGGGGACCGGGCGTTTATCCCCTCAAACAAACAAAAAAAAAAAGAAACCGACCCATTTCACTTCATCCGATGGGACGTGGCGCACCAATGCCACGGGTAAACCGGAACAAGGGGACCGAACCGGTCCGGAAATGCTGGAAATGCAAATAACTAAAAGGGATCCCGAATTGAGATGCAGACCCCATTGCCATGATAGAAGACACATGTCTAGGTGAATATACACACGCACACATACATACTTTTGCATCAGGGAAGAAATGTGTGATGTGTTCCATGGTACGCATGGAGACGCCCGGTACTTTAAGTGCTGTCCACGAACAACAACATATGCACACATATAAGGTAGATTGTGCGGACAGAGCAGAGCGAGAGTGAAGAAAATGAAAAAGCAAGTTACTTTTTCTGACCATTTGCCAACTTTCTTCTCAGGTGGAGGATGAAGAATTTTGTTTTCCTTCGTACAAACAAGGGCCTCGTGCGGTCGTTCGTACGTTCCCAATGCACTCAAATTTCAAGGGAATTTAAAATTATTTTTTATTTTAAAATAAAAAAATACACACAGTCTTGGCAGCAGGAGAGAACCAATGATGAATTATTTACAAAATTGTGAAATTGGATTTCATTTACCATTTTGCAATTCCGTTTTTTTTATTGTGAAGGAATAATTAAAGAATCTCGCCTGTGGATACGCATTTCGAGCGACATATTCACTCCCATATTGGGAGTTTTCTTTAAAGTTTACCAGGTAATTAACTGACAATCTGTTTCAAACTTTTTTGCATGCACACGTGCGCCATTTAGCAGCCGGTAATAAAAGAGGGATAAATTATTTACTCAAAGTAACTTCAGCAAAAAGGAGTACTCCTTCAGTACTTCTTCTATTACGCGAGAGTGAATAAAAAGTTTCACGTTCGGTCGACGCTAATGGTGCGTACATTACCTTTGCATACCGGCCATCAACTTGTTAATAAAGTCATCGGTTTTTTTTTATATCTTTATTTTGGGTGGCTGGGTGATACAATCCTACCATTTGTTGCGCTATACCAACCGATGGGTATATCTAATCGTACGCCCAGCACGAAAACTTGATTAGACTAATTAAAACCAAAACTCGTAACGCTCGTTACCGTTACTACACAGCTCGTGCTGCCATACTACGGTAGGGGCAATGAAGAAAAGCAGAAGCAAACGAAGCGTTATTGTTGGAAAATTTTGCAAGCTTTTCAAGTGTCACCGACAATCTGCCACATTCGCATCGACCGTCTTCTGTCGGTAGCAATTGTAAACTGAAGATCTCCAACATATGGTGCGTCACGTAGTAAAAGATAAGATGATGTGCTTTTTGTGTGTGTGAGTGTCCCCAAAATTGTTAAATGTATTGCTTCTCTTTCCTCCTTTCCGCCCGCTTAAGTCCCGCATACCGCTCTCCCACAAATTGTCCTTGATCGAATGTCTGGCCAAATAAAGTGAGAGAGATGGTCCACACTTTCATTTCGGGTTTTGAATAAAGCTCTGTTTGTGTTTGAGGTGGGCAAACCCCTCGTTACCGGAGAAAGAACTCATGGGCTAATAGCAGGCCAGCCAGCAAGCCATTGAAACGCACCATCCCTCCTCAAATTTACCACGAATCCAGCAAATTGGATGGCCAGTCGTGGCGCCGGTTCCGAAATTTAATTTCATCAAACACTGCCCTCGTTTTGTGACCATCATCGTGTTGCTCTCTTCACTGGTTGGCTGTGATCATACACAAGCATAGTGGAAAGGAAAAGGCAACAAATAAAAAGGATCACAATAAAATAATACCGGTAAAGCAATTCGTAGAAATACGGGCTTACAGAGAGAAAGGAAGGGCAACATTTTTGTCATTTTTTCACTTCATCTCTCTCTCTCTCTCTCTCTTCTATGGGGGTTTCTTTTATAATGTTACACTTTTTACACTACTCGGTGAGGACGAAAAATAAAGTTTGTTATCATAATCACCAACCAGTGTGTATGAGTTCATTACATGTTCGAACCATTTTCGCTCATTAAATGAAGCCTTGTTTGGTCGGTCAAGACAGCAGCAGCAAGCAGCACACTCGGGAATGGATCTTCCTTTTTCGCAATTAACATATTGCAAAACCCTCAAAGTCTCATCAAGTAATGCCATCCCGACACCGCGGCCCGACACCGAAAGAGACACTCTAATTACGTTGATTAGAATTATTGTGACAGCTTATTTTTTTTCTATTTGGGGAATCGTTTCCGATTTCACACTGGGCCACACATTGTGGCCCGTGCTGCGATGGGCCTTTGAATGGGACGATCGTTAAGATTTCTTCATCAAACCAGAGCTCGTAAAGCAGTGTGATACAAAACGGGAAAACCCGAAAAACCGCCGCCAACATTTCGGCCGTTGTTGATGGTATCAAATTTTGGTTGTTTGGTCGCGGGTAACGCGAAACCGACAAGCGGCTCTTTCATCTAAGATTCAAAGCGACGTCGAACAAAAAAAAAAAGAGGAAAAGCTGGACAAGCTCCGGCAGCACGAGGGTCTTGTCTTGACCCTCGTGTCAGGAGCCATACTTCAAGTGGAATTACATTTTATTCATTTCGGTGCGGTTAGTACACGGTAGCAGCCGGCTGATCTGCATCCTTGTTGACCGTTGAACAAGCTTCTTCTTGCACGAATGGATCCTTCAACCGTGGGCCGCACGGATGGGCCAAGCACTTTGTTGTTACTGATGTAGATGTTTGCTAAAGGTTTGCCTTTTTTTTCCTTAGCTTCCCACAGTGTTCCTTTGCCAGTTGCCGGTAAGACACGGTTCCGAAAACGGAAAAGGGACACCATTAAAAAACATTAGCAACAACCATTTAGGCCGCGGTTCGACACGATGAGCAACGGTGAACAATAAGGGCCCCAAACGTAACTAGAAAGAATCAAGGCGGGAGCAGAAGCTTTCAAATCCACAGCCTTGTTCCGTGCGCCAAACGTACCATTTTTCATGCGACTACTTGGGTTTTTGCTTCCACAAGACGGGCGGCTAGGAGCTTGAGCGGCTTGCATACACGGTCCAAGCCAACCGGGTTGGTCGGGTTCCGGCAATGTCATGTCGTGGGTGAAAAATTAGTCCGAAGAAAGAACTTCCCCGCTCACGGAGGTTGGCAAACTGGGATGGGCAGGTACTGCATGCAGCAAAACATGGCGGTGGTGACATTCCCCGACAATGGCGGTGCATTGTATGTGTGTCGTTGGCGTAGCGCGACACCAGACTGCGGGCGTCTGTGTCTTTCCGATACGGTACGAAAACATTTATCATAAGCGATAAGCATCTCGCGCTCTGTCTCTCTCTCTCTCTCTCTCTCTCTCTCCGCCTCAGTCTTTTGGTTTGCTTCAGGCAATGGAGCCTTTAAGGTTGGATGGGTTGTTGTGCATTGTTTCGCCCGGGCTTTGTGCAACGGTGAAACGGAATGGCATGCTAATACATTTGCGTAAAACCCTTCAGTCCCATGGGAGATCTTTCTGCAAGGATGGAACGGTCTAATGTGGTGCGTACACTACTAAGATGTTCCAGCAACTTATGGGAGATAGTGTTGGTATAGTTTGAGCATTAGGAAAATATGTATTTAAATCATTCGTTTTAATTTAAATTTTGTTCTTGTTATCATCCCTTTTAACATTCTTATTTCTTTATCTCGAAGTAATTAGTGTCGACCAGAAGAAGTAATCTCCATAAGCAAAACTAAAAACGTAATTAAAAATCACAAATCCCACGGACTTGTCTGTACGAACTATGAAGCATCATTAGAAGTTTCCGAAGAAAAAAAAAGAAATAAAATAATTAAATTTAGATTGCCAACTCGCAATTGCAACTCCAAAACCCATAATCAACCACACTGTTGCAGCTCATAACTTTTGCGCTCATCGTGGTATGGGAGGTAGAGAAGTTAGCGTAGAGAAGCGAATAAACAAGAAAATGTCTCAACCACAAACGAAGTGTCACTGGCCCCATGGACGGGGCCCATGGAGTAATACACTCTGCACTGCTGTTGACTCGTGTCGGTCCATCGTACCACCATTGGTCCATATTTTCCCGCTCGGTCACGACCCAATCACCGAAGACAACGGCGTCTTCGGTGGAATTTTGCAATTCAAAACGCTGCGGGTGGTCAGCCAGAGTGTGCTCTCCATTTTCCCTTTTTTTTTTTCAAGAACATCAACTACAGCAGCTAGAGTTGCTGCCCGAATGACATCGAGGTTGACATTATTGAGCCAGTGTGCACGATGGTAACTTTAACAAACCGAAACGCGATTTGCACAAAAAAAAAGGAAAGAAGGAAAACTCTAAACTCCCTCAAGTGCTTCATTATTTGTAAATGAAGTTTTGATGAACAGTTTATTTTAAGCTTGGTAATGGAATTACACTGGCACGTTTTACACGATCATGCGAATGCGACTAGAATGCGTCACAAGAGTAGAACAAGCATCTGAATGATTGTGACGTTTACATGCTTGCTCTCCAAAGTCGTAAATTGACCAGCCGACCGCCGGATTGTATTAATGTGGTTCCATGTTTTTTACCCCTACATATCTAGACTGTGAGCTGGAGGAGATCGTGTCGCCGCCAAAGTACCGACCGGAATCGATAGCAGCCCTGTGCGAGGCGACCCGCTTTACCGAGGCCGAAATCAAGCGCATCTACCGGGGCTTCAAGGCAGAATGTCCGGCCGGCATCATACGGGAGGAAACGTTCAAGTTCATCTATTCGCAGTTCTTCCCACAAGGAGGTAAGTTTAGGCCACAAGTTCCAATCGTCATGCTCACAACTTCCCCAAAATCCCCAAGACACTCGCCAACACGATGGATGAAGTTTGGTGCAGCGGTGGAATTAAATGTGCTTCCTCGGTGCTCACGGCAAAGGGACGTTTGTGCACAGCAAACAGCATTTCAGAAACAGTAGTTTGACACTTATTTGACACAACACACGGTGGGTGTTTTGGGGGTGTTTGGTACCCAATATAGAAACCGTACCACCACCGTATGTGGGACTTACGGCTACGGGGACTAAAAAATGCAAACCTCATCCACTTGCATCCCACTTGAGGGAGAGTTGAACGAAAGAATGTCACTGTTGGAGCGCACAAAACTTAATAACTTAGCTGACGTATAATTGACACGAGCCCCCAGACACAGTTGGAGAGCAGTTGGTGGCAACAGAATTGAGCGAAGGCTGTGAGGTTTTCGAAGAATTTCCAATCAGCCACGCCACGGCAGACAGATTCGAACAGTGTGGGAGTGTTGTTTTATTTTGTCCGTTGTACACACAGTGCGCCAGTTGTTCGTTTTACCACGCGCTGGTTTGTTTGCTTTCCATTATACGGCAATGGGCGCATAGTTTAAAGTTATAGTTATGATAAATGAAAATAAGGGGAAAAAAACCTTTCTCTCTCTCTCTCTCTTTCGCTTTCGCATTTGACAGTAAGGATGTAGTGGAATGGTTCATCAGGATGCCATCATTAGTGCACCAAAGGCAGGAAGGCCTTTAATGAATATAAATTACAATCTAGGTTTACTCCGTCAAACCAAAGCATTTTATTATTTCTACGGGTTTGTGAAGTAAACGGAGAACTAAATAACTGTTCTTTAATGTCTTTAATAACAAACTTCCAAAATATTAAAAGACTTAAAGCTGTTATTCGTCCAAATTTCGATTCATTTATTGAAACTTTTTCTCACTTTGCATTAAAGACATGACAAAATTTAATGTTTCCTTATACTCATTATCAATAACTGTTTGCAACGAATCACAGGAAAAGCAATTTCTCATAAAGTGTCATCATAAATCTGCAATGGGAAAATTGAGAATCCAGTTTTTTTCCGGCAACAAAATGATTCACGAACATAATTGATATACAAACCGCCGCACGGACTCTCGCACATTGAAAGAGCTATCACAATAATTGAGTCATAAATTTGAAACTCATCCTTGCCCAAAGAAAAAAAAAAACGGAAAGCAATTAAAAACGGTGGCGTTCACTTGCTAGCTTTATGCACCGTCCATCCCAATTTGTATGATAATTAATTCGATTCGCGGACACTATTGCATGAGCTTGGCGGTTTGCTAACAATCAATCCTGCCCGTATTCTGCAACGAAATGCAATGAATGCGACTTTTTTTTTTTGTTTGTTCTGCCCTACACGTTCCTTTGACCGTGACCGTGGGCAGTGCACTCGGTCGGAAACAATTGACGTACACTTATCACGGATGCACCAAAATTGGACTGTCTTTTGTGTTTTGGTACAAGGGGCAAACTCTCAAAACTACCACTCGCCCGTGCCTGTGCAATACAATGAAAAGATGCTTTTCTAGCCGTATGTACCTTGTGTACTCGTGTACTAATGCTTAATGCTGGTGTGTTCAACAGTGTGTCCCCAGCAAAGTGTGGGGAGGAAGGGTTTGCAAAACAGCAACGAGCAACGAGCGAGTCAAACAAATGAGAGTTTACGCCGCAGGGCCATGTGCAGTGAAGCCCCTTAAAGTCATCGTGTCAAGAGGTCGTGGTGTATGTATGGCGCCGTAGTAGTACGGCGTACGAGTCCCGCGTACGAGTACAACTCGGGACTGGGGATATTTTCGGGTACGGTCAACAGTCGGTTGCAGAGAAGATGCACAGAAGAATTCTTGTTTAAATTTTTCATTATTGTGTTGTGACAGTAATCGTAAAAGTTTTATCCACTTTAGAGCCTTTCATTAGTTCTCAGACTTTTTTTTAGTACTGTTGTGAACATAAATAGTAATTTTAGTACACTTTTTAGTACACTGACAGTGTGAGCAAATTTTTTAGCACAACGTCAATTTAAAGCATTAAAATGTCCATTTATCTAAATATTATGACATAATGCTGATTTCATCTTCATAACACGAACACTAACCGAAATAAGATCAGTTGAAGCGTAACACATTGCAGTCATGTGTGGGCTATTATGTCTTGAAAATTCCAATTCCCCAAACTATGGCACGAAACCAGGTAATCCCGGTAGGATCACCAACCCTTATCAAAACGTTCCCGTAAACTATGTAAAGTCGATCTATTCAGTAAATTCCACGCCGAAACATGCTGCTCCTTGTCAGCCCGTCCTGTACGGACGTTGTCATTTAAATATCTATTAACAATACATCACATCAAGCTTAGCTATAAAATAATTAAAAGCATAAACGTAGGTGAATAAGTAGAAAACGTAACGGAAAGCGACAAATCTGCGCCATGTATTGGTACACTTATCTGTCTGCTAATATAGTCATATAGCTAAATGATGTTGCCTTCAAGGGTTTAAATTTAAAATTTAAATTAATTTTGCAAAAAATGAACTTGCCACCGAACAAAAACGTCTGTTGCTGTATGCTAATGTAAGGCAACCACTGTGTTTCTGTATTATATTACAATCATCATCATCATCAGCATCATCAGCAGCAACCCTCGGCAAACGTGTAACGCGCGCTGCACTCCGTCGGTTGTCCCGACCAACGGCAACGGCTCTTCAGCGTGTCGTTGGCGAGTGATTCGCAATGAAATAGTCAATTTACATGAAAATCAACAACAGTTCAAGTACACGCCCGAAAAGAAACCTCGGCAAGGCGGCAACATACTAATGCTACGACAAGCACAGCAAACAGCGGCTGTGTTCTACCAAGGAACGGGTGGGTCACAAGCCGTACGGTCGGTACCATTACACTGGGATGCTAGATGTTTGCCACACCAAAACCGAAGACGGTGGGAAGACGGTTTTGTTGTTACTCGTTATTTTACCATTTCGGGTTGCAATGTGTTCCAAGCCAAGATTTTTTGCTGCGGTAGTACCGATCGAACGAACGGAACGGAGTCAGTTAAGAAAAAAAAGATGAGCAGCACATTTGTCAGCGGGTACAAAACGAGAAGCTAAGTAGTGACAGATATACTTCGGTGAAAGTTCTACTCCGTACCGGCAGGTCACGCTTTTTGCAGCAAGGTATCGCTTGTTTTGCGCTAACTTTTCACGTGCAAAACTATGGCCCGTGTTTGGGACCGAGTCAAATAAAGCACAACCGTCGTACCGTACCCGCAAACAACCATTTTCGTTAAAGCAGTTGTGCAAGTTTTTTTTGGTGCTGTTGTCGTGAAGCTGTCGCTAACCAATTTGTTTGCATTTTGTGAAAACGAGCGTGTCCCAACGGGTGACGAAGCTGTGGCAGTAACGAAGACGATCAAGATTTTTTTGTTTATTTTATTTTAAACACATTTCCATCTTGAAGAAGGTGTTAAAGTGTAATACAAGAGCACCAGTAAATGATGCTTTAGAAAGCAAAATTACAAAACGGCAACACTATGAAATGATTATTGATCGGAGAAACGTCGCCGGGGGAGCTGCAGATCTTTGCCGTCGATAGTTCATGTTTGCTAAAAAAAAACTTTGCACCGTGATTGATGAGGTCCTTGTGGCGGGTCCTTGAAAGTGAATGCTGCCCCCCCCCCCTCCCCATGCCCAACGGCTACATGAAATATCAATTTAAACTTCAAAGCCAAAAGGGGCCAAGAAGAGTGTAAGAATGAGGGGGAGGTGAAACGGAAGGGTGTAACGATTTGATGTTTCCTGCTTCTTCATGCTACTTCATGCCAACAGAACTGAACAACAAAGCTGAAGCTGGTGCAAAATTACTTTCACACCACCCACACACACACACACACACAAAGGGACGAGAAACAGTATTAAGAAGGAGGAAAAACTTAGCAAAACGAGATACGGAAAAAGGACAAATGGAAATAGAAAAAGAAAAAAAAAGCCGGTCCACCAGACTCCGTTTGTGCGAACGATGGCGTACCCCAGCTGCAGAGGAAATGAGTTCGGATATCCTTTAGCTTAACAGTGTGTCACCACACAGACACAAAATGGCGCAAATGGGCAAAATTGCGGAAATGCAGCATCCAAATTGCAGTTGCTGCAAGTAAATAATAAACGAACTAAAACCTGGACCCAAGCCAATTCGCTTTGTGGGAGTTTAAAAAAAGTTTTCCAAAAGCTTTTGCACAGGCAGGAGTAATTTAAATTGTAAATACACATGAATGGCGGTCGGGATGATTGCGTCATGCAGAAAGAAAGCTCTGTTCTTCTGTTGCTGTTTGGATGGATGTAACTGGAAGAATAGAATTTTGAATTATAAATATGTTGCACTTTTTTCTCCCACATTTCTGCACACTTGCAGTTCGCGATGCACGGGCGCACTGCACTTATTGCAAAAGCGTATAATTGATTTTACATCACCCCGCTTTACATCGTTCCTTTGTGGTGAATGTGGTGTAGCATTTCCATTGGTGCTCGCATCAATCAGCCCGCACTATCATCAGCTGATTGATCAACAGATATAAAGCTCGGATGGTGTATGAAAGATTTGCTTGAAATGCAAACAACCGTGAATGAAAGGTGGGAATTTTTATGATATACCGATGTACAATGTAATGCGAATGGAGCTGTAAAGGCAGAAGAAAAGTTGTTGTAAGTTAGCAGATCAAAGAGAACATGTGCGATACACTAATGCTGTTGGGTTTACACTGTGTGTTTTGGAGTTTAAGTTGAAAAGTTGAGCCTTTTTTCAAGTTGGCTTCAACTGGCATATGTAATAGTTGATGTGCAATCTTTACAGATATAATTCGATTCTTTGTGACTTTTTGTCATTACACGGATGTGTTAATAGAAAAAGCTCTATACAATTTAAATTTCTATTTGACCAAGATGCAGAAAATGTGAATGACCCCAAAACTACCTCGAAACAGTTCAGTTTAATTTGAAAATACTATATAAATGATTCCAATTTTCCAATTGAATAAAACTCTTGTTCCAAGTAGCAAAGTATTTCTAGATCATGTTTATGTTGAAGTGGAATATGTATATCTGCTACACCTTTGATACCATTCAACTATATGGATTTTTTTCATGTTAAAACCAATTAATTTCCATTTTTTTTTCAGTTAAAATAAAATTGACAAACTTTCAGTCGAGTAAGCTTTTAAAAGCTTGCCAAAGATCAAAGAACAGGAAAGGATTCCAAGCCTACTTGATTGAGTTTTAGTGCCAAGAAATCCAGGAATTGCTTTGTCCATGAACTCCTCAAACTCCCATTTAAATACCTTTATGAACCTAATAGTCGCATTATAGATGTTATGGCATAACTTCTGTTGCTCTTCCATTCCAGCCAATACAGGTTTATATGCACACTACGTGTTCAACACTTTAGACAAGGAGCATACAGGCATTCTTAGCTTCGAGGTAAATGTCATCCTCCCATCCGTACCATATCCCTGGAATGTTCCACTAATCCACTAGTTACGTTGTGCAGAACTTTGTCCAAGGACTGTCGATACTGTCGCGGGGTACGCTCGAGGAGAAACTTTGCTGGACCTTCTCGCTGTACGACATTAACCACGATGGGAAGATAACGCGCGAAGAAATGACGGACATCGTGACGGCGATCTACGAGCTGATGGGTGCACGGGACGATGGTGGTACCGATGAGGTTAACATTAAAAGCAAGGTGGACACCATTTTTCAGGTAAGAGCAGCTTATCCCCGCACAGAAGATCCATTCTAACACAACGGTACTCCCAACATTACACCCCACAGAAGATGGATACCAACCGGGACGGGGTGATCACGATCGAAGAGTTTCTCGACTGCTGCCGGAAGGATCAGCTTATCTCGAGCTCGATGGGTGTGTTCGATTCGACCATATGACCGCTGGAAAAACTTCACACGCTGCCAGATTATGTGCTCGAGCGGGGTGGTGGTAATGGGGCGGAGAACGGTGGTGGTTACGAGGACGAGGATTCGGACCAGGGACCGAAGGGTGACGAAAGCAACGAAAACTCCAACGAGAGTAGTTTGCAAACGGCAAGTAAGTATGCGCACGCGGTGCAGTGTTGCGTTATCGAAACAGTAAACTAGCAAAGGGCGAACATTTTACCAACTATCTTCCCCCCAATGGTAGGGCAAAACGTTTTGGTTGTACATTTATAATACAGTGTGTTTAGTGTTTTATTTTTACTAAATAAATTATGGTTCTGTTTCATAGAACATTTTTGTAAATAATGATTTTCAATTAGTTTTTACTACTTTGTTATATTATTTCCATGACAAAATCTGCTTATTTTCCGTCTGTTTTTGTTTCGAAATATTTAATAAATGAATTTATGAATTTTAAGTTGAATACAATTCTAATCTATTGTTATTATTATATCTCACTCAGCAGGGTAAACAAACAGAAGGGGAAAAGATCAAATTTATCTATAACACCATCATTAAGCTCATTTTTCACCCCAAACCCCATCTTCCCACAGACCATCTTCTCATTCACTCAACAGTTTAAGAACGTTGAGGATTTAAATATCACTGCAACTTTGCGGGGCTTTTTTCATCTTCTCTGCAATCGCTTTCACTCCCATTCGCTAACGCATGACGCTTTGCTGACCATTTCTGCTACTCTCTATCCCTCTCTCTCTCTCTCTCTTTCTCGTTCAGTACTGAAATCCGACACATCGAACGGACCAACAACGACAACCGCAGGAAGCATAGCGAACAGAATGGAACCGGCTGCTGCCGCTACCATCACCGGAAGCGCTAAAACACAAACACCACCGACAACGGGTGCACCAGCATCGTGCCAAAGCATCTGCAATGGTACGTCCAAAGGACACCGGACGTCCCGGACGAGCAAACAATCGATACTGGCGAACGGGCGTACCAAGACGAACGTACCGGCCCGGCATCCGAATCACTTCCACCATCAACAACACAGTCATCCGTTGAGTCACCTTCCTGCTCATCATCATCATCATCATCATCATCATCCGCATCATCAGCCCTGTTCAACAGCTCAACAGCAGCAGCAGCAGCAGCAAAGCCAACAACCGCTGCTCAAGCACTATCACATTCCGCTGCAGGACACGTATCACTCGCAGCAGCCGTTGCAGCCGCTCCATCTGTCCACGCTACGGCTCGGTCAAGGGTCCTGCTACGCACCACCGCCGCCTCCACCACTGCCCTCCGCGAAGCTGGTACCACCCCAAACCCTCTCGCTCGCCTTGCCACCGTGCAATGGATCCTACCTGGGGCAGCTGTCCGCTTCCTCCTCGAACTCCACCTCCTCCCATCACCAGCACCATCACCACCTTCATCAGCATCATCAGCTGCAGCCAGCGGGTCGCATTGCCACGATTTCATCTCCAATGTCACCGCTCGGCTCCTGCTGTGGTGGTGGTGGTGGTGGTGGTGCCGTAACCCGACCGAACGAACTGAACTGCTGTCCGATTGCGGTGGATCCGTCGCATCAGCTGCGCGTGCCACCACAGTCCGACGCTCCTACACCGACGCTGGTCAAGGTGAAGGCCTGGTACACGGTCACTAAGCAGGGTCTAACCTATTGAGACGAATCGTACGGTGTACGGCATAGCGCTTCCTAGCTGTCGTTTAGTCAAACATTGGTGGTCATTTAATTTTCCCACTCCCCCACACAACTATGATCATACGTACTAGGTTAGATTCATTACGATCTTTATAGCGGCGTGTAAAAATAAAGTAAATGCGTGAAACAAAAAAAAAAAAAAAAGGAAAATTGAAACGAACAGCAACAGCTTCCCCGGTAGGATCGTTTCGATGGGAAGAAGCTACTATATTTCGAAAACTTTTCGCTTAGAACAGTTTAATTATTCACCCAGCTATCCTTCCCGGCAGGCGTGTGCGAGTTACCAAAACCCCAGCTTCCTTTTTTATATAGAACGATTTATCGGATTAATTGACAAAGAAAAACAAAAACAAAAACAAAACCCCTTCTTCCATTTTCCAATCGGTTAGTTCCTCCAGACAAAAGTGAGCAAAAGTTAGATGGAAATGGAAAGAGTAAACCAATATTCTAAACTGTACGGTGACGTGTAAGGGCGGATGATGTAGTGGAGTGTTGCTGTTTTGCGAAGGTGTTAAAGTTCCCACAAGTCCACTTATGTGCCTTCCTTATTTTGACTCCTAAGTGTAGAGTTTAACACGATCCGTTACGATAAAGGGCTACGATAAACGACACCCGTCGTTAAATGTGCAACGGTTCTAGCTGATCTACTGATGATCGTGCCGAACGAAGACGGGGACACTGTGCCGACTGTAGAGGAGTGTTCTGTTCGCAAATTGGTTAACGATCTAGCAGCCACGGGCAATAATTATGTACCGATGTTTACTAGGCGCTTGGATGTTCGTATCTTCCGTAAGACAGAACAGATCCCACGACAGATCTTTAGTAACAGGGTACCACCAAGGCGATTGCTGCAATCCGCAAAGATCGACGTTAGTAGTAGAACGAGAAAGAAAAATAGGCTAATACTTTTACCACAAAACGATCAAACATTAGGCGACGCCTCACAATATTTGTCACAGGGAGTTTAACGTGCACCCCCCGAAAAGGGGAGAAAAGAAAGATTTCATACATAGCAAACGAAAACATAACAAAAAAAACACCTATGCCATCATCTCGAGGGACTCAAACCAGATCAAATAATAATGAACAAAACTAACCATACCGCTTTACTAGTTAATCGAAACACTGTTATGATGAAAACAAGTAACTAATCCGTGAAACGTGGTGAAGAAGATGAATATACTACTCGTCTACCAAAAAAAAAAGCAAAAAACCAAACACAATAAACACAAATCGTTAATCGGTGCGTAGCTTGGAATGCGGAACACTCCTTCACTAGTAAATGTTGATGTGTCGTTAAAACAGAACTTTGCCAAACGGCGTGCCGCTGTTGTGGTGTATTGTTTCGAACAGAACTACTTACTAACTATATGTGGCTCAACCTTTTTGTTCTCCACCGGTAATGGAGCAATACCACAATAATGTATCATAAGCAATTTGAGAAAGAGCAATGGGAAATCAATTTAATTTATCCCGCTTGTTGTCCCATTGCAAACAGGCAATAAAAGGGCCCTTTAAACTCCGGTATAAGAAAGCAACAAAAATTAAGGAAACAAAAACATGAGCCACATACGTACGCAGTCGACGTTAACGATTATAATTATTCCCCTTCAAATCCGTGTTTATTGTTACCGTAAGTGTCTCCGTAACATGAAAAGCAACAGCAAAAGTGTAAAACATAAAACCCAACCCAACCAAAACAAAGGACATAGAACATAGTTAAAATTAAATGTTGATGAAGCAAAACACACAAAAGAAGATGAAGCATCCCTCTATAATAATGTTGATACACAGTATAGGAGCCATATTTTTCCCCCCTGGGCAACAGTGTCACGTTAGAGCTAGTAACTAGTCATTTCGTAAGACGCAGAGTTCTAAGTGTTAATATTCTATTCGAATCGTGTTACTGGTGTTAGCGTGCAAATGGGAGACAAACGAACATTAACTCCACTATCGAACAAGACGAACCATTTATAACGCAAAGCATATGTATATGTATATCGCTACTATTCTACGTGAAGACGAACAAAATCTGAACAAACGAAGTTGGGTATGTATGGGTGGGTTCAAAACCCTCCCTTCTTTTAGCAAAACAAGCAACGATATCATAGTGTCTAATTGTTGATCTAGATGTATAATTTGTAAGCAGTGTAGTGACAGTGAGTCGTTTCTTACATGGAATATATATATATAGCTCGGAACTATAACGAACCGTTACAGTTGAATACATAATCAAAAGTACGATACAACCAACCATGCCAGTTCTATCTCACAAGATGTGCGAGATGTGGTTTTTCGTGTGAGAAACGTAAACTAGTGTAAAATCGATTATTTAGTACCTAATCTCGCCCATCCTTTGTAAAATCTGTTTGCAAGCTTCACTTTTTCTACCATCGATATACTTTTCGTTACGCTTTTAATTCGTAAGCTAAAGTTTAAGCTAGTTGCTGTTGAGGACATTAAGACATTGGCAGATGATGGATCTAAGGCAACGTTTGAAAAGTTCATGGATTACGTTAATAATACACTACTGCTGTTACTGATCTGCGCAAGCAAGATGGCTGCGTTGTGGCAACGTTTGTCGATAAGTTTTTGTTGTTTTGTTCAGTGCGTTACACCGTTATGCAGATGACTAAGCGCGTACGTAGATTGAAACCTAGAGATTATTCGATGTACTTGTGCGGACTTTCCCATGAAACCGTGATAGCAAACAGGAATTAAAACAGCAGCAGGTATTGGATACTGTTAGTAGAACAATGAACGATGAATGAATTTGTTCCTAGTACTCTTGCAGGGCGTTAACTAATGATGATTGTGCGCGTATCAAGCAGCAGCACTGTGTAGTTCGGAAGCGAGAAAACAAAACTCTTACTAAAGTTCGTACCGTTCTCAATAAATCCTGATGTGTATATTTGTTAGAAATGCTTGCTTTATCCGTTTAATGTGGTATATGTGTGGCTGGGAGAAAGAAAAACTCAAAACAGTTCCGAAACAATTGGTAATCGACGTCATCGTTTAAAAAGGTTTAAAAAGAACGTTTCGCTCGATTTTGTATATGTAGCTCCAACAGTAAGCTCAATCAATCTTTTATTTCTTACATTATTAGGCAAATATATAATTCATACCATCTATCACTATGCACATAACCTTCGCAAGAAAAGGACACTCATTAATCAGGATTATAATTGTTGTATGTAAATAATGGTAAAAATTGAGTAATATTACCAGCAAAACGTCGTTTAAAACTACTATGTGCGCAAAATGAAATGGACAACAAACATACGGTAAGGAATCGAAGCAGTAAGCAAACCGGCGAATAGTATGCGCCTTCCTAGCTTCGATTCCACGGTTGAATTAAATGCGATGATTGAAATTGATCTCCAGGTCATGTAGCAAAACGTGCGGTATGTATGTAAACATGTAACGTTAACGAATTGGAATCGACTCCATCGATGAAGCGTCCACAACTGGCGCACAACAATTCTAAAGTTTATCCAAACTAGTATTCGAATAGGCACCTCTAACCATTCTGACCATAACGGAATTAGTACTGCACGACGGATCACATTGTAGCGCGTGACACCGTGCTTCACAAGTTGGCTGATTATTTGAATAGCGTTTTGCATAGCATAAACGTTTGGACGGATCCTTGTATTGATCAGCACTGCAGGGAATGTATTCAAAACCCTTCTCGTACGGACTCGTATTGGACTTGATTGGAATATGGCTTCTAAACCTTCTACAGGCGTACGTAAAGAACGACAACGGTACAGCAGCTCTCCCCCAACAGCACACACACACCGCATCATGGGTCTTAGAAAAGAAACTTTCGCTTCTTTTTCTTCTCCTTTGCCGCACTGCTTTCCGTTTCATCCGCATCCTGGCCATGGGCAGAAGAAAACCATAATTAGGACGGGCACATAGTAATTACGTAGAAAAAGTAGCCTCATTAGTAGCCTTACCTTTTCCGAGTCAATCTTTTTCGATTTCACCAACTTCTTTGCTTCCTTCAGTTTCTTTTTCTCTTTCTTCGAAAGCTTCGTTGTTGAGTCACGCTTTTCGGCGTCGGTGAGCGAAAGGGCCGTAGAGCTGGTTGGTGGATCTTTTTTGCTGCTTCCATGCTTCGACTGTTGGCTTGCTGCTCGTTCCTCAATGCTTTGTTTAATTGACTAAGATGTTTTTCGAACGCAGAGAAAAAAAAAAGGAGAAAACCCATAATAAGCTCATGCATTGTTTGGGAAGCTTAAGAATTCGGGGAAATAAATATCCTACCAAATCTTCTTCCGCCTCGCGTATACGATCCATCTCCAGGCACTCGACCACTTCATTCCGCAGCTGGACAATCTGAAAATGTTCACCATGAAAGCGTTAGTTACAATTTTCTTTTGCTAAACCAATCTTCCTCTACCTCAACCAAACGAGTAATTAAGGCTTCCTCCTTTTCCTTATCCGAGTCGGTTTTGTTCCTTTCCGGTTGTGCCATCAGCAATCGAATTTCGTACTCCAAATCGGCTTGCTCCTGTTCCAGCCGATGCATGCGGCGTCTACAAGTCAAAAGGTGAGTAACGTTTAATTTTAATGTCTAACCTACATCGCCAATCTAGCCATACATACAAGTACATCAGCTCTGCTTGCCGTCGAAACAATTCATTCTTTTCATTCACCAGCTCGAACAGTTGCATTATCAAATCTTCAACCTCTTTCGAGTTCGCCTGCAATCTGATATCGAGATCGATGTCCGCCTCAACTCCCTCACACCGCTCCCGTATCATCTTTTCCAGCACGATACCCTGCTTTTCAAGTCCTTGCTGTTGCGTCTCGATGATCTGCAACTCCTGATGAATTTCCTTGAGCGGCAACATTTTGATAGGTTTCCGCTCGGGCAGCGGAGCGGCGATCATCGGTAAGGCCGGTGCAGGTCCTTTGCGACGCTTCCATTTGCCTTGGGACGATTTATTCGCAAGAATGGAGAAACCACCTCCAGGACTACTGAAACTATGCCCATTTCCTTCGCTAGTGGGGGAACTTTGCGATTGACGGTTCCGGTTTTGTGCCTCCTTGTTGTCTTTCATTTTTTCCCATTGTCGCCCACTAATGTTTGAGCTATCGTGCACCGGAGACTCTGGTCCATCTTCGTCCAAAACGAGTGGAACGATAATTCTGCGATAGACGACGGATTCATTGCTTGTACCACGGCTCATATTTTCGGCTGGTTCACGATCGGGATTGCTCAGGAGACTCGCATCGACCGCAAGCAATCGTTGGCTAGGGACTCTTGTTAAGCAGCTGTCCTCCTGATGCAATGATTGCTTCGGGGTTGATGTAGTGTTAGGTACCGGAGGCGGTGCCGGAGCTAAACGTTTCTTGCGCGGTGTTGTCAGGGTGCCACTTCCACTACTAGTAGATAAGTTTTCGATCGAAAGTTTCTCTGCACTAGACGCTGCCCCTTGCAGTTGTTGGGATACGATCGGTGTCGAAGTGCCCACGGCTGCCATTGGAATATCGGGCGCTTTTCCTTTCTTGCGCCTCGAAACAACCATTGACGAAGGTCCACTCTCCAGGCTGGATGCTAGTGATACATTCGAGCTGCTCAACCGGCTGCTTGACATTAAGGAATTGTCCAACGAACTGATGGAATCGTTGTAGGCGTGCGCTTTTCTCGGCGTAGGAACCGGTGTTCGACGTGGCGAAGGTTTGGATACTGGCACTATTTCCGGCTCGTCGGTTGTTCCATCATCGTCGTCTTCATCGAAAGGATTCGCTGGGACGGGTTTTGACGATGCAATACCGACAACCGGCTTCACCTTTGGCGGCGGTGGTCTCGGTGGTTTCGACGACGGAGATTGCGGATTGTCTTCCTCTTCATCGTCGCTACCGAAGGGATTTGTGCTAACGCGTCGCATAGTCGGGACAGGCTTTCCACCAGTTGGAACACTTCGTAAATCTACTATGTTTTCATCACCTTCCCCATCATCATCATCATCTCCGAATGGATTAAGGTCGGATGGATATAGCTCTTCATCGTTTGTATCTTGCTTCGTGCCAACTGGCACGACATTCCCAGGATCTTCGCTTACTTCAATACTTTCAGATGGTAATTCCTTTTCTTCATTTACAGGCACTTCAGAGTCACGAACCGTATTGTTTACAGGTTCATTAGGCAACGTTTTACTTTCAATGTCTTCCGTGGTTTCCGTAAGTTTCGTGGGTTTTATGTTCAACTCAGTGCTGTCGTTTTCTTCAGGCACATCTAATTCTTCTGTAGGTGGTTCCGACACTGCAACAAGTGGCAGAGTCTCGGTGTCTATGATAATTCCATCGCCTACGGCAGAAATTTCCTGCCCATCATTCTTTGAGATCTCTGTTGATGGCTGGTTTATTTCGGGCTGCGTTTTATCAATAACATCCTGCTGATTTACGAGCTTCAATTCACTGGATACAGGAGTTTCTGTTTCCTTCACAACAACATCTGTTTCCTCAAGTGAACTTTCCCTTTCGTTCCGAGCTTCATCTGAAGTATCTGAGTTCTTCAATACATCCTTCTCTTGTTGTATCGTGACAGGCACTGCTTCTTCAATGTCATCGTCAGATTTAAGCTTTTCCATTGATGAATTTGTTACCATAGATTCTTTCTCTTTCAACTCAGTTTCTGTAACAGCGGGAAGTACTTCATCATGAATCGGTTCAGCATGTACAGGAACTGGCAATTCAGTTTGCAACTCAAATTTATCATCATGTGGATTACTGTCTGGCACAGCGGGCAGAAGCGTATTTGTTCCACGGCCCAAATCTTCCTCATTTAGATCTTCAACTAATTTTTCAAACTCGTCGTCCACATTATCTGAATCGACCGTATCATTCGTCTCTTTTCCATCTAAACTGTTTGCCAACGAAGTCGGTGGTCCGCTTGCTGGTAATTCCGGCGGTTCATCTGTGTGTTGTTCTACATCTTTAAGCGTTTCTTTCAGGAAGTTGCTCATCCGAGTCTTGCGTTCCAAATTGGACGTTTTCTCCTCATCGCTCAGCGGTGCTGATTCGAAAAATGAAATCCGATCAAGCAGCTTGCTGCTGCGAACGTTTTTCGGCAGCCCTCCAGTTGTAGCCACCGGTGCGACACCAGCGGTGATAATTGACGAACGACCNGTGGTCCGCTTGCTGGTAATTCCGGCGGTTCATCTGTGTGTTGTTCTACATCTTTAAGCGTTTCTTTCAGGAAGTTGCTCATCCGAGTCTTGCGTTCCAAATTGGACGTTTTCTCCTCATCGCTCAGCGGTGCTGATTCGAAAAATGAAATCCGATCAAGCAGCTTGCTGCTGCGAACGTTTTTCGGCAGCCCTCCAGTTGTAGCCACCGGTGCGACACCAGCGGTGATAATTGACGAACGACCACTGCCTTCGGACGATGGGGATGATTCGCGTCGCTGCTCCAGCTGTATCTCTTCATCTGGACAGGTTTCACAGCAATATTCACCGTCGATTTCCGTTTCGTAAAAACTGCCCACGGTCAATTGGGTACCGCAACGGGCACATTTAAGGCATGACCGATGGTAGCTTTTTGCACCGAAGCTGATGCGTTCTGCCAGAAAGATGGGATTACTACAACGGTTGCAGGAAGCGCGTTTGGGAACGCCCACAAATGCCGGTATGTTTGCCATCTGCGGATTAGTAAAAAGCAAATGCATTATTGCTAATGTAAGTAGATCAAGATGTAAAGCGTATTTAGTTATCAAAAAAAACTGGCAAGATTAATGGGGATTATTGCTTCCAGAAATAAATCGTTAAAAGTAAAGTTTTCATATATCCAGAATAACTAGCAAACAGACAGGACAACACATCACAATAGCAAAAAAAGAAAATAATCTAAACATGGAAACGTTACACCGTTACACAAATTGATAATCGAATCGAAATAAAAAGCAAAACCAAAGACAAAACATGGAAGCAACAATTCAAATGAAGTACTAACGAGACGAATTGAAAGCAGATCGGAAAATGAAAAGCATTATTGCGAAGAAAATTAACCCTTTATTAATTGTTACCCTGTTCGTGTGGCAAATTTTGCGCGCTTGCTCACATAAGGTAGTGATCAAATTGGACGCAATCAACTGGAAAAGCGACAATTTTGCATGTTAATGTTGCGACGTTAATCGCATTATCCGCAGATTGTGTTTAGCTTGTGAGTGTTAGCGCAAATTTCTAAAATCGTAGCACTAAAATGCGAGGAGTTAGGAGTGGCTTTCTGTGTCAAGTGTGTGTTCGTGTACGGTTTCTAAGCCATGTCTGCCAGTTTCGTACGCTGATCATCTGGTGGAAATGTAGGACGTTACCTGGTATAGCTATTTTCCGTACTGTTACACCAAATTCCAATGCTATCCGGTATGAAGGAAGGGTAGACAGATCTGTCGTCCCGGCTGAGTGCACAATGTTTGATGGAGAAATTCACTAGATGTTGTGTAACTGCGTCGTTGGTTAACTCTCGGTGCTGTTAGCTTTTCTTTTCATTGAATATCGGTACGATTCCCGCTTTCGCTCTCTTCACAATTACAGTGGTAACGGACGCTCTCTTTGCGATTAGGAGGTTTGTTGTACTATCCGCAACGTCTGCAAATTTCCCGTTTACGTGCTAGGGTGACGCTAGTGATAAACAACTATACGGTACACGGTTGTGTGTTGTGGTGACGTCGATGCTGATGGTAATGATGTACGTTACTGTTTACTAAAGACACTCTAATGCTTAACGGGTTTAAGGTGACGATACTAATCGAAGAAAAACATACAAACAAACAAATAACTATGATAAGCGATTGTGGGAGATTTATGCTCTGTTTTGGTATTGATTTGTGGGTCGATTTGTTCGATCTGCTCCTCACTGTCTGCAACTGGTTTACCGCAGTTTACTGCAGTAATTCAGACGTTCTTTTTGTAATGGTTCCACGCAAGAGATTCTTCGCGATATATATATAATCAGATCCGATTTTCACTCAAATTTCAGATTCGTAGATTTCCGTCGTTTAGTTTTCACACGTTTGTTGAAATTTCCACACAATCAAACCGTTTTCTTATCGATTGATCCTGTGCAGTATGGAAGTTTTTCGTTGTTCTACAGTTTTGCTGTTGTTGTTGTTGTTGTTTAGTTTACGGTAGTTCTTCTAAGGCTGTATTTGGTTTTTCCTTCTGTGTTTTTTTTTCTTTCTTTCTTAGACTCGCGACTACTGTGCTTTTAGTTTTGATGTAGGCGCAGTCTTAATGCCACTTTCTTTTAACAGAAAATTTCCGGCTTGTATTGGCCCACTATATCCAAACTGTTGCTATCCTCCTGCGATGTGGTGATCAAGGTTTTGTAATACATTTGCGCACGTAATTGATGAGCATAGATCAAAATTGGTGTTGTACAGCACACGGATAAAGGACGGCAGATGGCAGTTGAAAGAAAAAAAAAAGAAAAGATAGAGGAAAAGAAAAATAGAAGAAGAAAAAAAAAACACACGGTGAGCATATGCTTGTCGTATTATTGCAAATCACACATCACTTCACAAACGGTGAAATCTGCACTAGACCTACAGTACTACTGCATCGTTATATTCCCAAGCCTTGTGGTTAGGATTAGTTTGATTAGTAACAAGAACTAAAATGGTGCAATATTTACGGTGTGTTTAGTTAGTTTACAACGTTTTATCACTTACACTACACTACTGCTAGATGGAAACCGGATGGCAAACGAATAAAGCTCGTGTCATCAGCATGATGCACGATGGTCAACTAACTATGAAACAGTCAGCACTGGTGATGCTGCACAATGCTTGCTCTCTTTTCTGGCTGTGAACACAAGCCGGTGCCACTAGCCGTACATCAATGCGTCATCCTTTTCTCACTTCATTAGAAATAAAGCCTTATCTCCAGCGGCAAGCGATGACTCAGCTGTGATGATCAGCACACAACGCGCCGTGAAGGAGAAAAGCCGGCTGCACCGAACCGTTTGCTTGTGGAACACATATTTACTTAAACTGTGGCCGGTGGTATGCGCGTGATGTGCCATACCATCACAGCTTTCAAACGTAATGCATTAGAGGCTGGCCATTTACAACACCTTGGATCGAGTTGTGTTCAGGTTGGGCGCGTTTGAGCACACGTGTGTGAATGCGCGATGTTTGCCTGAACGCGGTGAGGGCGTCGACGAACTTTACATATTCAAAGTCTCGTGTCGAGGTTTCAGATGCACCGGAAGTCACTTAAGATGGGAATTTGAAGTTTCTTATGATGAGAATATTGTATCAAAAATCGTTTCTGCTGCATGTGTAGAATGAGCTTTTGTAGCGATCTAGTTTTATATGACCAACGTGTGAAAATTGACACACTCTTCTAAAAAACCGACCGACTCACGGGAGGGAGTATAGGTATACAACCCATTTTCGAAACGATACATACAATCCCATTTCCACTCAAATCCATTTGCCTCGCCTTCTACCTTTGTTTTCCCCGCCCAACAAAGGAAGAGATGGTGGTGCATGCAGCACGGATGGATGTATAAAACTGTCGTTCGAATTAAAAAACCACTCAAGCGCACAGAAAAAGAAACGACCATTTTCGAACCAAACGCAACAAACATGATGCACTGAGCATCAGGCACGAAAAAACACGATAGAAGCGCGTCGGACAAACAATAGCAATTTCGATTTTGTCGATGGTCGACGGAATAAAAAGATGCTATTATCCACCACACGACAAGAAGAAATGGGCCGTTCCCAGTTTTGCAGCACACTTCCGGCTACGCCAAAATCTGTCGGTGAGCTGTAGTGAACGTAAAGCATCGATGAATGGTTTTCCGGTGCACAGTAGGTTGCATTTCCGCCGGGTCGGTACTTCCCGTACGGGGAAATGGACACACTGTACTTTTGAATAGTACGTAATTATACATGCGTGCTGCACTTTTCAATCGTTTGTTTGAAAAGAAAAGCATTGATGTATTGTAATATTGTTTGGGTGAGAGGACTTTTATAATAGAGATCCAAATTATTGGATGTAACTGCCATTGGACCATCAGTAACTGTCTTTTTGAAGCGTTTTGTTAAATATACACTGTACATTATATTATCATGTCTAAATGTGATTCTTTAACTTGATTGTTAATTGAATAGGAAGCATACATCAATCTACGTCTTTGAGTATTTTAAAATAATCTTTATAATAGCTTAGCATCTAGCACCAATATTCACATTTTTGTCTCTGCTTTTATTTTCAATTTTCTTTTCAATGCACGATCTAGGTACACAGCTTAGACGAAGCTTTTACAAACCTTCCACACCACTGTTGAGGTAGGATAATATGCACCCCACAGGCGCATGAGAGTTAAATCACAGTTCACGGATGAGTGAAATTGATACCGAACTAACCTATTCATGGCCTCCGGCGGTCAGTATGAAGCTTACAGAGAAAGAGCGAAAAAAAAAAACAACTGCAGAAATAGGAACAGAGCACGGGTAGACGATGTATATGCATGCGTTGTGTGGCAGAGTGTGCAAAATGCCATACATGAATTGGGTCTGACCTGGCTCTTCGACACGCAAGCGGCACGGAACTACGTATAATTTGCCATCATTATTGTACATTTCCTTTTTCTCAAAAACCATTTCCCACTGAGCGTAATATTCTATCATGGCTACAGATAGCGTGAGCATTTCCCTCTCTATCCGCTGTCCCGATGATGCTGTTGTCTATCATGGGCTTTAGGTTTTTCTTTGATCGCTTTTTTTTTTCTTTGCAATCCAATTACTCTGCATTCGGACGGAGTTAACCTAGAAATTCACCGCCACCATGTACCTGGACAGCATGCCAACCTCCCATGCACCATTGGATGTGATTATGGTAATGATGATATTACTGGCTGATACAACAACATGCACACGGATTGATGGTCGACAGAAATGCACAGCCGAACGATGGGAATAGTCCAGCGAGGCCACAGAGTGGTGTAACGGTTATGCTTAGCCTCTTAGCTCCAGTGGGAATATGCGAATTGACTAGGTAAATTGACTTAATCTATCCGATGTGTGGAGTAAATGTGCAAGAATATTGATTTTTGAAGCAAATGAAACCATATTTTTAATAAAAATATTATTGTTTTAAACATGGTAACCTCTACTGCCACAGCAAGTTTTAACTAAGAAACACGTCGTAAAGTAATCAGTAAGCTAGTATCTTATCGTTTTTGTATTTGTTTATATTTTGGATATGAAGTGTTGTCGTTGTAAAGTTTACTATAAAATTTTTGTATAAAATAATTTGGTAAACATATAGTTAAACCATAGTTCCATTATCTTAGGTATGTTACTTCGTTATGTTTGGATGTAGTTATTATTTTTTACCAAACATCACTATAACTTTAAGCTTCGAAAAAATAAAGTATAACAAAAAATATCGATTTTTTTCGAACATGCTGTACATTTTCTATTAATTACCACACCTTGGCGAGTAAAACATAAAAACTAATACACTCATTCTTCTAGGAACTATAAGTAGTAATAAACACGCAAGCAAGCAGACACCAGAAAGCCAATTTACGCGATGAGTAGGCCAATGGTAAACGATAAAAACCCATCACCCTGATATACGACAAAGGTTCACACGGATAAGGACATTGGTAACCATCACCATTGTAACGATTAACGCCAATGGTAAAAGCATTAGGTTCACACTTCTACCGCAGCTTTTATTCAACCGGTCGATCGAAGGATCGTGTAATGCACGAGCGATTTATGGTCCATTCATGCAGGCGCGTTGCTTACCTTCGAGGTGAGGTCATCGGTTTTGGTATCCTTATCGACGGCCTTTTTATTTGACGCTGGTTCTTCAAGGTAAGATCAACGGCAGGCAACGAACGTATGGGTTGATTTATTATATAGTTTATTGCACGGAAGGGGAAAAAAGAAGAAAACAAAAGAGATAATTAATATAATTGAATTTTCTGGGGTGATTATACTAACGTAAGCGTATCGACTATCGAGTAGTTGGTAATATTATTTAACAACTTGAAACAAAACAATTGTTTACTATGAAAACAATGCCAAGCCTAGCATATTTAACCTAGAAAAATATAATCCTGCTCGGCTTAGCAGAAAATTCAATTTGCATGCACATTTGCTTTCATTGCAATTCCCATCATTTCCGAAGCCACAGGTGTTGAATCGGAATCGGTAAAAAAAAAACAAGCAAGCCACAGGCTTGGCAATTGAAGTTATCGTTGTACCGCGATCGCAGAATCATTTACCATTACGGATCACTGTCAACCGATTGGACCATTAATTGTTAGACACTCCTGTATGTGCTTTTTTTGTTGTTGTCGTATTGCGAATGCTTTCGCATGCCACTAAGCAGCTGCAATACCGGTCAAACACTGGTTTTCGATCATAAAGTAGACATTACCACCACCTAGAGACGTGGTACTGTTTGTGGCGAATCGTGCGACTTATAATCCATTCCATTCACCGCTATGCTCATGCTCGAGCCTTTTTTTGTGTGTGCTGGCTGCATTGTAAACAACACCACACCAGCATTCAAACTCTCGCACATGACCATGTGCTCCAGGGGGTGGTGTGTACATAAAAAAGCGTGTCCGTTTCTAGTCCCCCTGTTGTTAGCTAGCCTACCCAACTGCTTCAAGATGGTTATGATTAGAAGCTAACTCATGTGCAGTTCCTGTCCTGTTGGGTCGAACGTGTCGACGTGTGCATAAGCAACAATGAGGGGATAAAAGAGAGAGAGAGAGAGAGAGAGAAAGATCTGTGATGTGGTGAGTTTTTAGCATTCGGTGAACCTACCTTGATTGCTAAACACTCGGTAGTACTGGGACAGGTAGGTGAGAATTGAGAATCGATCCGGCACCTCGTATTTGACCATATCAGCCGGATCCAGTAGCGACGGTATGCCGAGATGTTGCTCTGCGATGGTGAACGCTAGTTCATTGTTGTAGTACACGTTGTCCTTGTTGAGGCTTGCAAAGTCGCTGCAACGGTGCACAATGCCGGATGCGGGTATGAACACACACACACACACACGAAAACAAAGCACACACACACACACACAAAATAGGCACCAAACACAAATAAAAAACACCAAACAGAACACGTGCGTTTGTTTTAGGGATGAAATAGAACAAGAAAATATTACCGTTAGTGTTATGTTTTCAAACATTTGCTTGCAAATAAAATTAGTCGTATGAGATTAGGATGATTTGTGGGAAGATAACACGTAGGAGATGAGGGTGAAAATGTACTAAGAAAATTATAACATGATTCAATTTGCTTAAATCCACCTTAAAGATAATGATTTAATAATAATAAAAACACACACACCCATTCACACACAAACACTACAAAGTTATGTTAGGCAAGTTAAAAATAAGGAGAATTCGTTGCAATGTTTCTAATCTTTTTCTTCCCGACTTATGTTTAATTTTATTAATGCACTTTGCATCTAAACAGCGCTACACAGACCAAGCGGGCATATTGAAGCAAAAATTACGTTAGCGCTAACGGTCCATTTGAAAATCTAAAAAGCAACGATCGTGTCTTCAGTTTCACGCGACTAATAAATATTCAAAGCGGCACGCATAATAGTATCCCCGATCGCCGAAATACGTGCACCAATGTGGCCACATCCGTCCATACGAACGAAACCCAGCCCAGCGGTACCCTTTACGGGCACAGGTTGTGCATAGTTATACCATCACTTGGGTGCTTCTCACAATCAACACTCTTCAATATTAATATTAATCATTCGGAAGCAACCAGGCCACAGACCTTTCGCTGTGTGTCTCTCTTCCACGCCCTCTGTATCTTCGCTGTACTTATTCTTCCACGGCAGTTACGATTGTGCCTCCCAACGGTCCCTTTTTCTATCTCACCTAGCAGCTCTAATCGTTCATTACTATACCTTCGCTTAATGTTAAAATTAAGCATCAACCGGACCGGCGCGTCAGTCAACTGGATTATCTTTTCTTTTTTCTCTACCGAAATGGACTGGGAGACATTAGCACACTACTATCATCGCACAATGGCACAAAACAAAAAATTGGATCATACACACGTACACAGTTTGGAAAAGGTACTCCCTTAGCTCACTTACAATAAGAAAAAAAAACACACGCACGCTCACACACACATACACACACACACACTATAAAATGGAACGAAAAACCGCAAACACTTACACGGACCAACATCAATAACACTCTACACGACGCACGAAAACATTTGTTTTGTTTTGCTTTGCTTTGCTTTATTTACACTGGCCGTGAAGGTGGATCTCCGCTTAACAACACACCGAAAACGTGAAACATATACTTACTAGTGTGTAAAGACGATTGTTTAGTATCTATCACGCGTTGAAGGGGATGGTTTGTTGGTTTTGTTTTTGTTTTGTTTTGTTTTGGATCGAAAGCAAAGAAGCCGAAAAAATAGATTCGATTAGAAAGCGTTAGTGTGAGAGCGTGTAGCGTGTGGCGGCAGCAATAACTGCAACTTTTGAGAGTTATTGGTTGTTTATGCGGTGTTGTATCGAGTGTTTTGTGTGTATGTGTGTGTGTATGTTGGTGGTACTATTGTTTAGTACCAGGTTAGTTCAACATCAGCGTTGGGGTTGTAACAGTGTTTTAGGTTGCGTTAGGAGTGAAGCTTTCTCGAAGGTTTTTTTGTTTTAATTGTCGGTGAAAGAAAGCGAAGGAATCAGATGTAACGAAGGATATATACAGACATAGATATCAGCGTACACATGCAATACTTACATCAAATCCGGCCGGAAGTTGTGAATAATGGCGCAGAAAGCTAGACCGTCTCGCCAGGAGGTGCTCATGTTCGTGATTTTAACATCCTTGTAGCCCTCGGCTATTCTGCGGCACCATAACTCTAGTGCCTTCGTTCCACGACGCTCGGACATGCTAAATGTTCTGCAGAGATAACAGAACCACCACACAGATCACAGGTCACCAACGCGCGCAGGGTACATGAAAATCGAAATACAAAAACAAATAAAACACTTTGATTAGTAAACTACGGAATGCAACCGAGCAGTGTAGGGTGCTTTTCTTTACTTAATGTTAAACCGATTTAGTTTGGGGAAAAAAAAGCGCGCAACTTCGTTCGGGAAGTCTTCGACAGGGGTACACGACGTCCGGTCCGGTAGGGCTCTCGTTAAACACTGACTTCAGCCGGACGGACGATGGGCACGAGAGCGCGAGCGCGCACGAATGGCGATGCGGGGGCCACCATCGGTGGACGCACCGATGCGTACCGGAGACCGACCCCAGTGCGCTCTCACACCGTTTGGTCAACAACGCGCAACAACAACAACACACGTCTCTAGCCAACCCCGATCCCATCCCCCCCCCCCTCCCCCTGTGCATGTGACCCTTGCAAAGCGTTTAGCTGGAGGGTTCGTCACTTGCACGACGTCACAGTCGTTATCGTCGGCGGCAGGTTCGTCGGCGCTGTCGTCGTCGTAGGCAGGCAAAGGCACTAGATAAGCGATGGCGTGCGTGACGCTTACCACTCGCACAGCCGTTTCGTCTCGCAAAGGGGTTAGGATTGTGATACAGCAATGGAAGCGTTGGATATAAGCTTTTATTTTATTTTTCTTTCGCTTCTTTACCAAACAACACGGCACCACGCTNAAGCGATGGCGTGCGTGACGCTTACCACTCGCACAGCCGTTTCGTCTCGCAAAGGGGTTAGGATTGTGATACAGCAATGGAAGCGTTGGATATAAGCTTTTATTTTATTTTTCTTTCGCTTCTTTACCAAACAACACGGCACCACGCTAGCAGTGGTTTGCTTCTTTCCAAATCATTAAGTCACTTGCTGACAAGCCCCTACTACGAAACAGCAGCCACACAAGGGGGAACTGTCTCCGTGTGCCACTTCACCTTCGGACCTTCCCAGCACACCTCGCTTGCTTCACCTTCCCCTTTTATCATAACCTTGGATGGTGGATGGTGATTTATACAAACACCAAACAGTTCCCTTTCGCCGTCAAGGATAGGAAAGGTCGGTCACAATACCATGAATGAATGCAGCCCAGGCGAGCATAAAAGATTGTTTATTGTTTCTCTCCTTTTTTTCTTCCTCCTTCTTTTTTAAGCTTTTCATCAAATGAAGTCGTCGGAACGTGGTGTTTACGATAATGCATGCAATACTACCGCATACTACGCGAATGGATATGGGAATATTATTGCTATACCCGCCAGAAGGTAGCGTTCTTCCCATTTTTGGGAACGAAACCGACCAGACGGGCGGCGAATGCGATCGAAGATTACCAACAGCTTTCCAAAGCATTAAAAGAAACGAACCATGGGCAATAGGGTCGCCCCTAGGCTGTCCGTTTTGTACGGGAGTCGGAAGTGCGATTTTAACCTTCTTCCTTACGCAGGGAGCCCCCACCAATCGGTGTGCGCTCTTCCGTATTATATTGCTCGGTTTCCAATCAGCACAGCGACCACCAATCAGCAACCCCATTTATGGATATGGACCTCGAGAGCACCTCATCGTGAACCCTAGTGACCGGAAATCAACGAGGAAAACGAGTTCTTCATGTCCAGCAGACCGTTTACGTGTTGTTTTTTGTGTGTGTGTGTGTAGCACAGACAGACAGCGATTGATGTGATTGAGTAATGTATTTTTACCAAATAAGGATAATCTTGTGTACTAGCGATGGAACACACAGCTGTACTAGGCTGAACTCAACCTTTAGGAACGTAACTGTTGTTTTTTAGCTTAGTATAAATAAAAAAAAAACTATAAAAATGTTAAAATGCTCTATTTGTGCTCAAATACAAATCTGATAGTGATAGAAGTAAGTTATTTGACAAAATAATATTATAAGGCAGTTTAATAAAATAATTATTAATTGTGTAGCTAAAGCTAATAAATTAAAAAGAAATAAATCTGTGTGTATCTGTGTAAACTTTGTATGCCTTAGTCGAAGTAAACAAAATATCGCCAACACTGTTCACAAACATGTCCCGCGTGCGAGATTACGATCGATTCACAACTTCAAACGGTAAAAATTAATTACAAGCCAGCCCGGTGTACCAGCCCGGATCACTGCAGCATCCAACTACCCGTTTAAACGGTTATTCTGGTATATCTTGTTCTCGGATGAGCACAACATGCAGATTAGAGATTGGCACACAACGCACCTTGTTGCCGATGATGGTTGCCCGATAAGAAATGGCCCACATTTTGCCCAACCGACCCCCGAGCGGGTGGTGTGAAGAATTGAGATAATTGATACGGCACAGAAAATGAGTCTTCTTCCCATTTTCTGCCTGTTTTTAACATGGAACGCTAATTTAGTTATCACCGTATCATGCTATCTTATTAACGTGATATAATGACGTTACGATAAGAATGGTTGTATTATAAACTACTAGAAGTGGGAAGAGATAGTACAAAACATCGCATGATGTTTAGTAATATTGTTTTTTTAACTCCCTTGCCCAACTGCACGATAATCTGAAGATCAATCATTTAATTGCAATGAAGTCCAAAACTGAAGTTGTTTATGGAAGTTGTAAACTTGAGTTGACACTAGATTGTCCAAAGTGTTTTAGCTATTGGTACGATGACATACTCACAAAAACGTACAAAACCAAAACCAAAACAAAACCATATGTTGTAAAATATATGCTATTTGTGTTTTGTAATAAATAAAGATAGAAATGCTACATCGCTCACCATTGATGATTAATCCCCAAGCATTTGCTTCCTAGGTAAAAACAGCGAATAATTACGACTGTTGACCGAGCGATATCTAAAAAGGTCGTTGTAAAACCGTTGCGCTCTCAGGTGAAATCATCACCGCAATGATCGACAGTAAAAGTAAAGGGAATAGCAACAAACATTACCATGTACCACCTGCAAGTCCCAGCGACACAGGCAAAGTCCGAGGGATTTATCATGCAATGTTTTGCACAAAAGCAAACAACGCAACAACGAGCGAGAGCAGACCCCGTGCGCCACCGTGTTTCAACGCTGACGAACCGCTGGGCGGAAATAATCATTATTTTAATTACTTTATTACCATACGAGATATGTCATCGTGTTGCTAGAGCTCCGATTGGCGTCCATCTCCCGGGTTGCGCAGACGATCGTACCGGATATACCGGATTCAAACGGATCCTGGTCAATAAAACTTGACGAACACATGCGCTGGGTGGAGTGAACTAGCAAAAGATGGACGCAACGTAAAATGCGACCAATCCTCAAAACAAGAATCACATCACTTGCGGTTGCTTTATCGGCTATCGGCACCTTCTTCAAGGGTGCGTTTGATCGACTGAGCCGAACCACTTTTCCGCGTGTAACTATATCGTCGTGCTACAGCCACTTGCCGCATCTGGAACTGGATAATGTTATCAAAACGCACTGCTTGCGTTTAAATGGAGAAAGCTCCATTAGCATCCGCAAGCGCATAATCGCCGCCATATAAGCTCAATGACCATGCGGTACTTCATTTCTCGTACCTTTGGCCCTGTTCGCGCTGATCGACCGCGCGTAAGGTTGCTGCCAGATGGCGCCTTTACGAACCGGCCACACCGAACGAACCATGCGAGGATGAAAAGAAAGTAAAGGAAAATGATTAACATAAACGCTACCTATGGATCGCTTCCGCTACTCGCCAGCTGGTCTCGTCTAGAACAACAACAGCTTCTTGTTTCGGGAACCGAGAACCGTTATGACAAGGTTCCGGGATGTGTATATACCTACTTGGACATCGGTATCAACAAAGTTTTAACTAATGTGACAAACAAAACATCACGCAAACAGTATTTCGTCAATCGACTACCAGCGATAATGTAGCATACAAAAGCTGGTTCTTATGGTTCTATAAATTACTTAAACTTAAGCTTCTTTACAAGCACATTGTTTACCGCTCTGTTGCATGGATAATGGAATAGAATTGTAGCTAACAGGGGGAGCCTTCTAATCGTTTATTCACTAAAATAGCAAGCACCGTTGCGCAGAACGCTGCCAGATAGCCCTAATTTCCACTCTACCCACGATAACTTCAAAGCTCGAGAACGCGAAGCATATTACTCCTCAACATTACGGTCAAGGGTTCGCGTCCGTACATGATTTATTCCAGCAGGGGTTGTAACGTGAAACCTTGCAATTCAGGTTAATGATATGATTTATGGCGCGCATGGGGGCAATAAACTTCCAGAAGTTCTCGCGCTACCACAGCCGCAATTTAAACACTGGCTCGCTGGAACCTTAAACGAATCATCATCATCCACCAAGAAGCGTCCGGCGCGTACGCGAAGTGTATTGTTTTCTCAAGAACTCCCGAGAACCGCTCGTTCTGGAGCTGAGTAATTGAAGGAATGGGTAAAAGAGCTTAAAAAATCCCAGTGGCTTTTCGTACGGACAAGTGTCCCAAACAAATAGCCATCAAGACGAGCACATGTTTGCATTTGGAAGTCGCAATTGACAGGGTACAGACAGTTTTTGTGGCGCCAGCACTGTAGACACTTCCAATGAAGTACACCAAGCAGTTTTACAATTGAATTGCCTTCCGTGAGCGATGGGACAGTTGTTGGAAATCGAAGTCCTAACATTTTCTTACCAAAAAT
Organism: Anopheles rivulorum; assembly: GCA_018908115.1. Classification (NCBI taxonomy): domain Eukaryota; kingdom Metazoa; phylum Arthropoda; class Insecta; order Diptera; family Culicidae; genus Anopheles; species Anopheles rivulorum. The sequence goes on from STHB01000004.1 coordinate 5,713,796, forward strand.
TTTCTGATGTATGGTATCGAACCCCTTTTTCACCGTCTGACTCATTTGGTGCCTTTTACGGACGCTAAACACCGTTCGCTGGTGCGTCGTCGTGAAGAACCATTCGTCAACCATTTTCCACACCTACGTTAATTGTGGTAATAGCACACGTCGTAAATAATAATACGCTGTCTCCGTACCGCGGTTTCCAAACCACAGGCCGTGTCGTACATGTGAAAGTAAATAGAAAAGAAAATGCTCATCCCTTTTTTCTGCTGCTATCCATCACCCCCCCAAAACACAGCACAAAGGCACAAAGTAAGCAAAGTGTTGTAGGTGCCGCCACAAAGCGTCACCAACGTGGAAGAAGATGTCAGTGGCCCACTGAGTTATGGTCCCTAGGCTGCTTCGCGTATCGTACATTAGACAACAGACAGAGATTAACGGGGGTAACAGCGCAACCAAAAGAAAGAATGGCAGCAGCATAATTTGACGCATATTACGAACGAATATTAATATTATCGCTTTTCTCTGAATAGACCCGGTTCCCGGTAACTACCGACAATTTGGTAGGACACGCTTCAAAAGTAGGGACTGTACCACAGACCTAACACAAAAGCACGATTGTCACAATACTCTCCGAATGTGGAACCATTCAAAATATCACAAAAAGATTCCACAATGTTAAGATACAACCCACCTGTAGCAAACATAAACCAGCGTTTTTTTTTTTTTGGATGAGGTTGAAAAAAAGCTTCAACACAGCGACATTCGCATGGAATCGGGGAAGTCATAATGCCATAAAAAGACACGGGCCCAAAAGTACAAAATAATGAAGCATAAAATGACTGTGAGAATGGAACGAAGACCGTAACAACAACAACAAAAACACATTCACAGAATACAAACAAAACCCCCTTTCGGGCAGTTTGTGAGGAGAAATGTAAGTGTGACGAATAAAGAGAAGAAGAAAACAAACGGTTCAATTCGCATCTTCAATCAAAGAAAGCATAAATAAACATACACCACACAACAACAACAACAAAAAGCCTTCTGTAACTGGCTTCGAAACAGAAGAATGGTTCGTAAACGCCGCCAGAAACAAACACCAGCGTGAGTTACACTAGAGCGATTGCGGTTGTTGTTTCACATTAACAGTTTCACTTGAAACATAACGTGTCCCGTAGTCTACCAACAAAACACGCCTTCGAAAGCTGCTTTGTGGTTTTGCACAACTATTGGGCTCCTCGCAAAGAGTTGAACATTCGGCCGGGCGCATTTTATCTGTGCTTCAGGCAGTGTCGTTTTGGCCGGTGAGTCATAGAGGCCCCTCTGGTGGCGAAGAAATCACAGCACCACAAGCACCAGATCGGACGGTGCTGCATAGTGGAGAAAAATGGTGCTGAAAAAAAGAAGCATTCATACGTTGGGGACGCCCGCACCACGGTTCATAACGAAGCCGTTTAAAGGAGAACACAGAATAGGGGAAGCCGAAAAGAAAAAGACTCCCCCCCCCCCCCCCCCCCCCCCCCCCCCCCCCCCCCCCCCCCCCCCCCCCCCCCCCCCCCCCCCCCCCCCCCCCCCCCCCCCGCTTCGTGCACCTTTGCAACGCGACCATCGACCTCGTCCGAAAGTGATCGGTTGAAGATTTCGGTGAAGTGAAATGATTGTGCCTTTTCTTTCGCCTTTGCGATCGTTTCGGCTTACAACACTCACAAACAAAGAACTTCAATGGCCTCCAAACACGCTTAGGCGACGAACCTTCCGCGGCACACCACGCACTGCTGGTGCCAACCAACTACGCTCCGTCGCGTTTGACGTCAGATTAAGCCACACCAGCCACACTTGTACGGAGGGGACACTACACTCAGAATGTTTTCTACGGGTAAAGTGCACCGCACAGCGACAAAAAGCAACCCCAGGTACACGTACGTATGTGCTGCCCGTGGCCGCTCGTTTGATGGAGTCCAAAATTACCCAATCGGACATCATCACCTGACCAAGGTTACTTGCAGCTTTGGAAGCTATTTGCCAAAGGAGGTGTGTGTGCGCAAGAGATGCGGATTGTACAAACGGTTGAACATTTTTCCATGAACTCATTCACAGAACCACGCTACTACTGCCCGGCTGCATGCAAATTAGAGAGCAATCAGTTTTGTTCTCCTTCATCGATGGTTTTTGATACCGCCTTTCGCATCAAAACCGTTGCTCGAAAGAGAAGACTATTATGAAAAGTAACGCCTTCGGCAAACCTCCGAGCAGAAATTATGGAATCGACAGTTCCATAATTGAATTTGGCGTGAAACTCCCTCGGAGCCAGGAGGTTTGCTGCAGTGCATGCGACCAGGCAGCACACCAACTCAAGCATCGATGGGAAAGCAGACGTAGGATTCGAACCGCGAATGACACACGATGGCGTTGCTGTGCCTACACCCCGGCGGTAATAATTCACGAACCGGGCCACCGGGTTGATCGATGACCTGGTGAAGCTTGCAATGAGGCGGTGGCATCGTATTGGAAATGATGATGCCTGCTCTTACTTCATCTCTGCTGCTTTGTCCGTGACACAGATGGGTGCGACACATCAATGAGAAGAGGAACGTGCTTTAAATTTTACGAAGATGGTGAAACTTGTCTAAAGTGTACAATGTTCACAAAGGAAAAAAGTGAACTATAGATTGTTGCACAGTTGTTCGCTGGATGAAAACATGTTTGGGCAATAGAAACGTCGTTCGAGAAACCAAAAATGTTCGAAAATTTCAATCAATAAATATAAAACCTTTCCAGAGTATAAAACCCTGCTCAAAATTGTCGCCTAATTTATGTGTATAAAGTTATTTCATTATTTCTGCACTAAATACGATTGAGACATAAGCTGCAATTCCATTTAATCATGTCAGCATCACCCAACCGGGCCGGACAGTTCGTGCACCTTCGCTGAATAGTTTAAATACCATTAAGGGGTCATAAAAGACAAATGACATTGGCTCTAAACACAACAGCTGACAACGGCAGATAACTTGCATACACGTATTCCCACGACACTAAACACCTCTAATAGGTCCATAGGTGCATAAGTGCCGGCCAGATACAAAAAAAAAAACAAAAAAAAAGCCGTCACCGACCGCTCTGACGGCGCACGGTGGTCATTGCTCTTTGTTCCGTGTGTTCAGTTTCTCGTTTCACGAATCCAGCTCCACAAACATGACCACAGTGGTGTGTCTTGGAGAATTGCCTTGCGTACCACGTGCAATTACTATTCCAAATTGAGCGAACGACCAACCAACTTTGAGGGTTGGGTCTCTGATGGCGCGAGATTGAAAGGACTGCCGGAGGGAATATGGAGAGAAAGAAAAAAATACAACCAAAAACCAAACAAACCTATCACGCGGTTAGAAAACCCACGAAAAGCTTGGATGGGAAATGCACAACCGTACTGTGCCGTGTTGGCGCAATACAGTCCGACTCCGATCTCCCAACCACCAGCATCCAGATGACCAAGCAGCAGGCTCTGGGTGTGTATGTGTGTGTGTATTTGTTAATAAAATAAAAGGGAGAAAACATATCAGCTTCAAAGAGAAAGAGAAAGGGTTGTGCAACTGGCGCGTCACTGGCGTTTACCTTGTCGGGACGGCAGCATGCGTGACTTATGCGTGCAGCCAGTCAGTCAGCCAGCCAACGCGGAATGGATTGAACATTAAAGTGAAAACGAAAATGAAACTGTCATCTGTCAGTAACTTTACAAACGCTATCGTTAACGCTATCGCAAACCCAGCGGGAAAATCACCGCGCACGATGCAACACGCACAGTAGAAGGATGAGTGTTTTAAAGAGATTTACCTCTGTGGAGGCATATTGGATGGTATTTAATAATGCATGCTCTTTGATGCTTCAGCTAATAGCTTTATAATGATACGAACTCGTTTTAAAAAATGCACCTTTTTATTTGGATTTCAATTTGAATGACCTTTAATGGAACGTTCCCCGAAGAGCATTATTCCAATCAAGTCAAAATCGATCGTTCCCAAACGAGCAACTGCGGAAGTTTGCGAAACGCATCCACGATCGATCCATCGCTTCGAAACCCTTCCGCGCTCGAGGCTAGCAGCAACCCTTCGGTCCGAACGATGGTGCGCTCTTAGCAAGAATCAGGTCAGCAAACTGGTTTTCGCCTTCGCAAGCTAACGAGATTTCGATGAAGGCTGACTTTTGGGGGCTTTCGGGAAGAGCCAAGCGAAGATCGCCGGTAAGAACCTCGCCCCACACACACACACACGCACAGAGGGCGCTTCCCAGTGGTCGACAGACCGCTGAATAGACGGGTGGTACGAGGGCCACCAAACACGACCGCCGCCAGTGTTTTCCGCTCGATGCAGCAGTGGTTACCGTGAAAGAATCGTATACGTTCTGGTACGAACGCAACGCATAAGAAATGAGACACTCGCAACCACGGATCGCCCTCGGTGGTCAACACCGTTTGGCATCAGCTTTCGTGCGAGGTGAAGCATGATTCTTGGAAATCGGACCAGACTGGAGAACCGGTTTGCTTTTTTTTTTTTTAGCAGCAGCGGTTTAGACTTGACCGCTGCCAGGCAAAGTGACTTCGGTGACACGGATACTTTCGTGCCCCGATGGCTGCAATGTTGTGCAGCGCGCGCTAAAGACCAGCTTTGGTCGATGTTTTTTTGTTGCTGTTGTTGTTTCTTTTGTTTTTGCAAGTACACAGCAAGATGAAGCGAAAGATGAGGTGGAAGAGAGAGAGAGAAAAAAAAATGTTTGCTCCGATATAAAGGAAGCCGATCTGATTGTAGTCCTGAATCTTGCCTAATTGAACGATCCTTCTTCGTTCGTGTTTCGCAAATTCTCGTACCTTGCTGGAACGATGTACTTTCGTACCTTTCACAAGCGCTTGAGGTATTGATTTCTTCATTCGGCGGAACACATCAGGGAAGGAAAAAATGGATTGCCCATAAATAAACCACAAGGATGCCGCCGACGTTGGTTGAATAGCTAGTTTCGTTTAAATTATTAATCTTGGCGAAATTTCCAGAGTGCCTGGGAAAATCATTCAATGTTCAGCGTCCAGACATTACTCGTTACAGCTCCATGTGTCTTCAGATGGTTAATATTTCTTTATACAACTTTGTAAAACAACTTAAATACACAATTCTGAAGGTATTCAAATGTTATTAATACAAAAGTAACTATTTTTTTATATTTCTAAACTCGATTTTCTATAGCTAAATTCCATTCTTTCAGTATACCATCCAGACCGAAATGTCAAATGGTACGTTTGCTGGGCGTTTATATTTAAACGCGAAATAAAATAACTTCCCAATACGTGCAGCTACGGCGTACGTATATATTTAGTAAGCCAAAGGAAGCAAAGGAAGAAAAATATACTAGAACCGCTGTTTTCCAAAAATAGGAAAAATGCATCCCAAAGGCACACTTGCTCGCAACACAAACACACACACACACATCGGTGAGATAGGATGGAACGTTTGTCACAGGAGATGTTTGCTTTAAAAATAAAACAACCGTGCATACGCGATCGTGCCTTGGGGCATCGTCCACGTACAACACACCAACACGTACCTGTGTGTCTTTGGTCAGATTGATTTACTGAGCTAGCGAATAAGCTGCCCGACTATGTTGCTTAGTCTAGGCGATATCTCAAGGATCAGCTTGTAAACTTCTTGCAGCCGTCGTAATAAATAAGAAGTTGTACGGTTTCTGGGACCGGTTTCGGGTCTGTGTACGTGCTATATCTTTCCAACATATTTTACACCAACTGCTAGGGGGAAAGCCTACAACTGGAGAATTTAAAACAAATCCACTAGCACGAGTTGTAATCCAAACGCATTCTTCGACCATTGTGGTGCTACGTATTATCGGAATAAAAGCGAACACAGCTGTATCGATGTGAGCACTGTTCAAACTTTATCGTACAATCCCAAACAGTAACAGCAAATCGCCCAGAATCACTACCAAGACAGAAACATCTCCGGAGTGAGTGCGAACGGATCAGCAACATTAAAGCACCCGCGGACCTGATCGTACCAAGAAATATGATCTCAGCACATTTGTCCCATTCTGGTCGAGTTGTGCGGTGTGCCATTGCTGAGCCTGCAGTAAATCGTCTTAGCCTTGGGCGGTAGGGGAACGAGAATCATTTGCTAGCAAAACTAGCAAATGCAGCAATTCTGCCACCATGGCGTGCGCAACATAATCCAGATAGGTGGCTCACTTATTCACACATAGGACACGTGCACGTTGGCCCGAAACCACCATGCGCAGCACAGTCGGGCCTTGGTTTAGTGTTTGCACGCTTTACCGATCGTCATGGTATCGTTGCTGAACGTGGTTTATCCGATTTGATGACGCTGAGTGTTGTATTTTTTTCCCCCCAGCCGAGCTTTGTTTTCAATAAGGTTAACCAAAATACGTAGGCAAAACTATCCATAAATAGGTAAGGTCTGCTATTATGAGAGCTTATTTAGTCGGGACGCAGCAGCAACTCCAACATTGGGCTACGAAGCACAGCCAGACCTTGCTGGAATGTTGACAATGAAAGTCTCACCAAACTAAGACGAAGCCGCGCTAACATTATTTAAATACGCACTATCAGATCATCGCACTCACTTTGCGTGGCCGCTTGGACGGTTGTGAACTGGTCATTAGCCTAGCCGCGCACCATGCTAACCCATCATCATTAGCTGGATGAGCGTGGAAACTATAACCGAACTCTCTAATTCACCTTTCGATTTCATAATATTCACTATCAATCGATAATTTGATTTATACAGCCCGCGCGCGTTCGTTAGCGATGGAAATTTCAACCAACACCATTCATCAAACACTGCCGTGCCTGGTACCGAGCAAGTCTGGTAACTTCATGGAAGCTTCATTTTCTAAGCTTCCTTTGCACGATTAGTCACTCTCACTTTCCAACGCTAGGGGTAAAGAAGTTTAGTTGCTTAGTTAGCTTGGCATCTACTGTGCCACCGTGGCTGCGGAAGAGCAGATCACATTTTAATATCTCCTTTCTCCATGGTCGCTCGTTGATGATTGCTAACTTAATTAATTAGCTTGATTAATTGACCCGTAATCGATTACGTGATAACATAACTTTTGCCCCGTTCCGGTTTGACCGCTATATTTCTGCGTGTGCGTGCTGATAGTTAATTATGTTCCGGTTACGTCGGAAGTTGATGTGGACGAAAGTGTCGCAGGCAGTGCTGTCAACGCATTACTATAATCGTTGGTTCAATGTCCTGAAAGAAGGAACTGTTTTATCTTATAGCAAATGTAACTATCAGGGGGCAGGTGGTGTATTTGGCAACGGCGCTAGTTCCTAACACGACCGGAACGGGTTCAAATCCCATTCGGACCGTCCCCCCGTAGCACGGTCTGACTAGCCTGCTACGTGGTAAAATTAGTCTAATACGCGCCAGTCCGTTCTATCATAAATTAAAAAAAAATGTAACCATCAGACACGTTAAAGCTTGGGACACTTTTTCGAATCATTGCACAGAACAACGTACAGGGGGTTGGCTATTTTTCAAATTGTTTTCGTTCGTTTCGCCACCTCACGCTACAAAGTGCGCCCGATCAGTTTGTTCGTGCGGATAAAATCACCCATTCACCCGCATGAAGTCTCATCAGTTAGGGGAAGAAAGACACACAAAAAACAAGCAAAAAAAGCCCAAAAGCCGCACCTTTGCAGGCATCGATCGAGAGTGAATGGGTTTGTGTCCCCATAAAGCAGGCCGGAGAAGCATAGGAGTTAAAAACAACGCGAAACAAAAAGGAAAACGATCACAGCATTAGAGGGAGCCGGCGAAAAAGAAGAAGAGAGAAAAAAAAATCACCCGCCACTGATTGTATGGCTCTGTACTGCATTTTCCTTTGGCTGCACCTTCTTTTGCACAAATCACCTCGGTTTTGTTTTTCTTCTCTCTGAGTGCCAATGTTCGATTTCTTACCGTGTACTACCATTCCCATCAATATTTTATGGATTGAGCTTTTGCCCTTAGAAGGGAAGACGAAAATAAGAAAGAAAAAAAAAAACGTTCCCTTTCGCTTGGCTTGGCTTGTGGGACCCACGTGTTTTACGCAGAAGCAAAAATAATGTTATACAATGTATCTTTCATGAATATTTGTTTTGTTTTTTTTTGACAATAAATTAGAAACATTCTTAAACTGGCCAAAGGTGTAACAAATTTTAGTCGATTAGACGTATAAGCTTCTAATGTATTATGATTAAATTCAGTATTTTTTTATAAACCAAACTCTATAAGTCTTATTAAGTTTACACAATGCATTTGCCTTAAATAGTAGTATGAAAATGTTTGATTTTGTTACCTAGATTAAGGAGCAACTTATCCATCCGGCTGAGCTAGTGATGAAGCAGATTTGGCTTCGCTTCACATATAGTGAAGCCGTCACTAATACGACCGTCTTGGCAGCTTCTTGCAGTGCGAAGCGAACGAAAGCCTATCGTTGCCCGTTCGTTTGTGGCTGCTGCTTTACAAACTTTCTAAAAAAAACCCGATAGACCCGGCCGGTCGGTTCGCTTTCGGACGGTCGCGAACGGTCATTTCCTGTCTAACGCAACGGCGCAAACGTGGACAACGCCGCGCGGCACATGCCGGGGATTCGTCGTCATCATCGTCACCGTCACCATCGGCAAACACTGGCTGTGGTTGTCGTCATCGTTATGCACCAACGGTTCGGTGTGCGGCCGGGCGCACGTTCGGCGGTGCAATCGTTTAGGAGTGTGGAAAACAGGGAAACATTAGCTTGCGTTTTGCAACCGGTCCTGGCCGGTCGAACCTTTTGGGCCGGAAGATGAAGCGAACCAGCAACCAAAAAAAAAAACACAGAAAGAAAAAAAAA
>STHB01000004.1:5734054-5772943 GCA_018908115.1 Anopheles rivulorum
GGGGGGGGGTTCGCGATCATGCGCCCCCGTGGCAGTAAACACTGTGCGCGCGCGCCTGCCTCGTACGTAATGTCTCCGGATACGAAAGCCGTGCCCGAGGAAAAACGGTCTCCTGCACGGGTCAGAAGGAAGAAAGATGAGATGAAAGTAATGCTGTGCAGTGAATGTGTATCGATGCTCGATTCGTTTGCGATGCAATTTTATCATTGTTTAATCGAAAACCGAAACTCATGCGATACTTTCTCTAGCGTATTCTACGCACTGCCGGTGTGCATAATATTAGGCAGAGAGCTCATAATGTTAATACCCTCAAAAACTTAAACGCAGTTCTCTTCAGTTTCCTTCATTCGTTTCATATAAAGCACTAATATTTACACTTAAAGAAGTCTTAATGAATTTAATATCAATAGTTGCTTAATATTTATACGGATATAGTTTAATTCATCATGTATTATAAAACTATTAATTTGCCTGATTTTATTTATAAATTATTATTCGCTTACACCTCTTTAACCCTCACCACAGCTTAATGCATTCAAAGAGAGAAAACGGCTCTTTATCAAATTTAAACATCAAAAGCCAGATGTCCACATTGTTGCAAAATTCACATTCGGCAACGTGTCACAGTGAAGGCAGCGAGGCAAAATGTTGCACTTTCTTTCGGCGCACTGTTAAAACAGACACGAATTTCTCTGTCGGGTTATGTGTTTACTTTAGTTCCAGCGCTAACCATTCATATGGCACACAGCACAGCGTAACCGTTGAAAAAGCGCACAATTCATGTCATGGTTCGTTTTTTTTTTTTTTTTGGCGGGTTTCTTTATAATTTCCCGCCCTACTCGAGGGAGTGGCCGCATCGATCCGGTGCCAAAGTGAAACGAATCATTTTGTGATGTTTTTTTTTTCTGAGGGACACGAAAAAAAAAAACAAGTTCGTGCATCTTCCTTTGTACGGCACTATAAATGCGAAACAACGTCGTTTACCCATGTAACAGCGCGAGAAATACATACGCCTTGACAGATGAGCTTTTTTAATGATAATGCCGGAAAGAGACGAGAGAAAAAGAAAAATAAACAGCACCAGCCAACCGACGGTTAATGGTCGGCTGATGCACCGGTTGCTTGATTTTCGCAACACATCTCTCTCCTCTTGACTAAATTAAACTACCAGCCATGTTTAATTGGATAGCGATACGCCTCGTTTTCGGGATAACTTTCGACAAATGTGAAAGTGTACAGCTTAAGCTACATTTTACACATTTACATTACGAGGTGTTCGCATGTTGTTCAACAATAAAATGAGCCCAACATGATTTTGTCCTAAAAATCATCAGCTAAATGCTCTCGAGCTTATTCCAAAACATAGCAAATCTTTATTCAAACAACGAACTCATTGGTAGCATTAATCGGCTAAAAGCAAAGTAATAAATTTTAAAAGTCGCCATAACCGGAACCCAATCTGCAGCAAACCATCATCGTGTCTGGAAACCAGGTCAAATCCACCACAAAAAAAATCATTTCGAACCAATTAAGTTTACAAAAAAGGTCATAAAATGGTCCCCCCAAAAAAATGCTATATGACGCAACTAACGCCCGTTCACTCCAGGCGTGTGGGTGAGAATTCGGGTTCGAATCAATCAAGCCGATCCCCTTTAATGAGTTAAGTAACAACCGGATCCCTGTGCCAGTCAGCGCGCGAATATCTAGGAATAGCGACTCTGCGAAACACGACGAAAACCTCACCTAACCTAACTTCCTGCACAAAGGAACAGTGGAGGCGAGCAAACACTTACCAAATATGAGAAACGTCAACATCAACTTTAATTTTCCGCAAACAAGGATACCGGACGTCGGTCAACGGAATATTGTTCGTGCGTACTTGCTAAAGGCAAAGCGTACCGAACAATTGTCGCTCAGCTTTTAGCGTAAGTGTGTGTATGTGCAACAATCTGAAATTAAACAAAACAAACCTCGTTTTAGTGATTATTATATTAAACATGGGAAAAGCGTGTTACGTAATGGGTGATTTGCATGGATTTAGCACAATTCTTCAAAACCCACACCTCGACGGTGTTTGTGGATCCCGCCGCTGCGCGGTTTAGTATACATTTTCCCAGGTACATACATTTATCGATTTCCATTCCTTGGGTGCCTTTGGCAAACCTTTGGCAAAGACGCAACGCGACCTCACGGCATATACATATACACACACACACGCGGCGAGTTGTTTTTTCGCTATCGATCAACAGCGTCACGAGTCGTAAAACATTAACAACGTACGAGACGCAGTGAATCCTACACATAACATCGTGCCTTGGGCTTTTGCCTCCGGGACAAATCCGCCAATCCGGCGAATAAACTTGGCGGTTGCATGGTTGTGAAAGTGTTTCGCGAAACCTTCGCGGTACAGAGATCTCGCATGAACGACGTGTACAAAAAGGTTCGCTCAATAGTAAACTCGCAACCTTGTAACGTCGAAACTTCCTCGTTGTGAGTTTGTGCTGGATGCTCCAGGACATGATGCTTATAAATCTAGCCTTAACATAAGCACTACGTAGCGTACTTTTGTGGCATTCGTAAGAAAACGGGTGTAAAGATAAGTTTCCATCGATTTACCTCGAAGTTTTAAAGCTTTATTATGTTTAAGTTGATACAATTAATCAAATTGTTGGGAATTTACCATTTCTGGACTAAAACAAAGTTTTCGTCTATTGGAAAATGAAACGAGGTGTATATTTTATAGTATATTAGTGAGTTGCTCAACGAAATAGAGGCATATTAATGCTGCTTAGGATAGATCAATATCATACCCCATATGACTCATAGTATATGATGCGCTTGTGATCCCACCATATTCGAAGCATGAATATCTGCATATGATTATTAAATTATGGTTTATCTCCTGCATTGGCATAGAATACTACTAGAGAATGTATGACCCATAAGGTTCCTAGGGAATGATAGATCTCAGCGATATGTTTCTATTTTTGCCCTATTATATATTCCTTAGAATCGAAGTAATATATCCGTAAAGCACGCATTTTGGGATGATGGAACATTCTGATCTCACCGACATTGATCCTATTACACAGCCAGTACACACTTTGGAAGTTGCTAAACTACCTTTTCATGGCCCTTGCGTAACGGTTATGTGAAAGTAGCGAAAGGTCTTTGGACGTAGGCCGTGCCTTACCCGCTCAAAACGGTTCATTCCACGGTACGCCAGATGCCAGCGTACGAAATTCCATTCCGATCGAGGCGTTCGGACGATGGCCCACCCAAAGTATGCAATCATGCAAAAATCTATGGCCTTCGCTGTGCGAAACCGTGCCCGTGGAGTGCAGCGAAGGACCAAGCGCCAAACTATGAACGGACTATGTCTCGAGACGCTGCCATGGGGCCACCCCCTGGGGCATCCGTATCAGGTCATTTCACTTCGCGTCGATCGCGTACGCGGGTAGTAGCAGATTGGGCAATACCGATGGGTACGCCAGCTGCAATCAAACTGCTGGCCAGGTTAAGTCAGCAGGAAAGTAAAAACAAAACGAACGGATTATCGGACGAATGTGAAACTTTTTGCTCCAAATTGCATTATCACGAACGTTGGGTAAACGGTGCAATTGTGGTAAAAGTGTAAGCCAAAAGCCTGATGATGCGGTAACATTGGGATGGTTTTGCTGTTCGAGAGCAATGATGAAGCGATCACCACGATCAACCGATCATTTTCCTTTGCATGCATCTCATCTCTTTTGATCAATTTTCTTCAAGTTTAATTTAGCAGCAGTTTTTGTTTTTAGTTGAAGTGTGTAGAACTTTTAAAAGAAAATGGCGAACTTGACTAATATTCCCAAGAACACACCAGATTTACTAATATTTTTAACGTTTTTTTGGAAGGTCACTCAGTAAACAATTCCGAAGAACTAGAACTATGTTTTAACGTTTCTTAATTGATACTGTTAAAAATACATGTAAAAATCATCGAATAACTATGAAAGAATATTAAAACATTTGAAATAAATAACATTATTGTGACTATTAAATGTAATGTTAATGCTCAAATGTTGCTAAAAGTCTTATCAGCTGTAATACCATTCTGCTCAACTAAAACACTCAATTAAACGACAGTGGTCGAATTGCAACGGACAAATGATGAAAAGATCTTGTCTATTAAACATCATCCAATTGAACGCGATAAGAAGCTTACGAGTGACGAGTGCGAATGCTTCAAAACAAACCGATAAGCAAACGCGTTATACAAGAAGTGTGTTACTTATAAACGCTTTAATTCCACCAAATTATCATCGTCCATAATTGAGGAGCAAATGGGTATTAATTGGAAAAGGGGGCAAAATATTGTACTAATTCAACACAAACGTTAAAAAGAAAAAGTTTCGTTCCGTTCGAAATCAAAACCAATAACGACGCCACGTGGAACCGACACAAAAAAAAGGCCCAATCATTAACTGGGTCTGCTGCTAGAATACACCACCAAACAAAACAGAGAAGAAAAAAAACTGCCAACTCATTACCGAGTGCACCGGGGTTAAACGGGTGGGAAATCGGACCGAAATCGAAGAACGAATCAATGGGGAAAAAAGACACGATAATCACCAAGAGGAAGCGACCGTTCATACGCTAGAACTAGAGTGTGTGTGCTGGCCGTTTTCGGTAGAACGCGAAGAGCAAATCGCAGGTTGCCCGGTGAAACGCTTTGTGAAAGACCCCGTGTGTGGCTGCTGTCGATGGCACACAGGAAAAACAACCTTCATACACACGCACACGCACGCAAACAATCGTGTGTAGCACGGGCAAACGCGGAATTAAAGTCACAGTCGTTAAAAAATGGAAAATTATTTCACGGTCAGGTGAGCATTTTGCTGCTGCTGTTGTGGGTTAATTTCCTGACGTTTCTTTACCGCCTAACTGGGTGAAACGATCACGCACAAACATGGCTAAAATATTAATTAACCTCAAACATATTGCTGTGACGTATAAATAGAAAAAGATTTGCGTTGGAGGTGTATTTTAGTTGAAATGTTTAGGAAAATAACGTCCGCCAGCAAACATCAAACAACATCTCACCACTGACGATGGCATTGGCGAGATAACCTACTTTACACACATCCATCGGGCCAGAAAGTTCTGCTCAGTAAAAAGGGTGCTTTGTTTCCCTGTTTATCTGGCAAACAAAAACTAACGTGCTGATAGGACGTTGTGAAGGAAAGGCTGTACTAAAGTCCGGCACAACTATTTCTCTGCGTACGTTAGCAAACCGCCAATGGCTTGAACATTCGAAACAATGCGCAGAAATACTATCAAGTGGACACATGCTCACGCTAGGCAGTGTGTCTGCGCTGAATTTCAGACACACTGCGTTCCCGCTTGTTCCGCGCATGTGCCGCTGAATAAGTACGATAACTTCCAAGTGCCATTTATTGTGGGCTCTTTACGCGTCCTCTCACCATTTGTCCTAGCTTTAAACGCTGCGTGACCAATTTTTTGTAACACATGCAATTAATAATGAATCAAGCAGTATTCGACGTTGGCAAATGGAACAAACACAAAACCAGCTTATCGAACATTATTCACCTATTCAGTTTTTCTCTCTTCTGATTGTGCCCGCACAAATGGGGCGCAGTTAGTGGTGAAAGTGGACGAGGAGCGTATCCTCGTGTCGCTGCACACGTGGTAGAAGGAAGCAAAAAACAGAAAACCAAAGCAAAATAGATAAACAAAACGAATTCGAAAAAGCAAAAATATCCAAACTGGATCAAAACACAACAGCCGGCAGTAGTAAAACATATTCCTGGTCTATCTGTACGATGGAGAAAGGTGGGAGAAAACAAAACAAAACTTCAAACATAGGAAGTTTGTGGAGCCGTCTATCCCCGGTACGCAACCGTAGAAAGTCGCTCGATACACCTGCTGCTGTCCCGGGTGAAAAGCTGACGGCTCTGCTGCTGTCTTCCCTGACCTGTCTTTATCGGTGCTGCCGAACGTTAGGTCTGTTTGGCCGCGGTTTAATCGGTCCCCGTGTGTTTGTTCATTCAGTTTGTTACGTTCGGGTTCGCGTACAGTGAATGAGCGGCTGGTACGCGTTGGATGGGCTTGGGAGAGCTGTAAGCTACTTCCTGTGATTCTTTTAACCCCGGCTCGTAGGATCGTATTTCTCTATCCTGCTTCTCACACATTAGCTGAGCTGAGCCTGGTGTTCTGGAAAGCGTATGTCCAAAAAGGAAATGAGATTTCTCTTCCCACCTGACCGGTCAGATTGGTTTTTGATTAGAACAAGCAACAAATCACATTTCCAGTGAAACAGACCGTTCGAATCTTTCGTTTTTTTGGGTTTTGCATAATTATTTCTATTTCGTTTGTGCTAGAGATCTGTAAAAATAGGCACGTGTTCCAAGTGGTTAAGAAGTGATTTTTGTTAAACAATTTGCCATCTCTTAAACAAACAGTTGAAGTTAACCTCTTAAAGTTAATACAACTATTGTGGTGATAAAATAATTCACAGAAAAGTACTATCGAAATCGGAATAACATTAAGATACACGAGCGTAACAAAAATGTCCTTCAATTCCGTACCAATTTCAGCTATTTCTTGATGTTAAGGCAAACGCGGTTCAGATCAGAATCCGATCTCATGACTATACGGTCCAACGCTCGGTTCATCAGCACGATACACATTGCCGAGATGTGACCGACGCGATGGGAGCGTAATGTGCGTGGGCAGTTTAATCACAATTATAAATGACCACCGCGCGAAGGTCAGTCGCTGGACTGGAAGCGAAGAGATGTTGAGAAAAATCTAGATACGGAGAGAACCACTCGGTAGGAACCTGTTTCCGTAAGGGATGCTGACGGGGAAGTACACCCCCTCAACAGGCGCATCATCCCCCATCTGCATCCGAAAGCAGCGGAGTGAAAAGTGCGTGACCGGTGATGCGTACGATCAAAAGACACAACATCCAACACTGGGCAGAAGGGCACGATCGGGTGCGACACTGGAACGCGCTGTGTGCTTGAAGTTGACTCATTCTCCATAAAGTTTCTAATCTGTTTCTTTACTATTTTTTTTTTTTTTGAAAGGTTATTAAAACCGGATTTTAGATGCATTTTAGATCCAGAAGAGATAGAAGGTGTTCTTGAAACAAATTATTGCTCTTAAGCATCATATTTTAATTCGAAGCTCTAGAGCTAACGAGAACAAATGCTTTATCATAAATGAAGAGCAAGAAATATGCATCAAAGTAGTCGTTTTTTTTATAAACTAGCGAGTAATGTGATGGGAAACTTCAATAAAATATCATGATTGTGTGTAAGTAATGCAGCATTTTAAAATGCAATTAAACAATTAATCCATCCGAATGGTACCATTGTCACAGATCAAAACTTTCAGATATACCACACAAGAAACACTTTCTAACTGAACCAAAATGAACCCATCAAGCCAGAGCGGCATTGCATTCAATCATGCTTGCAATATCTGCTGCTGTCCCCCTCGCAACGGAGGCGAAGGCCTACTTGATCTTAATTGATTCTATGTGACCTTCGCGAAGGGTGGGGAAATGGGTCGAAATTTGCACGATTTCCTTTGATGTTAACGACAGTTGACCATTTAACCTGACTTATCGTCAATTAAGCGCGATTGAACCACCTACTCCCAGGGAACGGATGACGGAGAGCCATTGACGAGTTGATCAACTTTCGGTCTTTCGTGCAAAGTGTGGTATGAAAGAAGATTACGGGAGACGTGTCAAAAGTTCACACAATAAAACCCGTTCTGTACGATGAGTCACCTGATGCTTAGCTTAAAAACTTACCCCGTTTTTTCCGCTACCCCAACCTGCACGGTGGTTGTTGTTCTTCCGTACAGCTGGCTTTCGATGTGTATCAAATCAAGATAACACTGCACTAGTACAACATTTCACTTGCCAGATAAACCAACAACAACATAATCACGCTATAAACCAAGGGCAGAGAGTGGAAAAAGAAAAGGAAACGAAGGTGGATGAGCATAAGAAAGCGCCGCTACACTACCCTACACGTCACGGAATAAAAGAAAAACAAAACATAGCCAAAACAATAAAGAAACGCGTATGGAGAAAATCGTCCACCGCTAGCGCTCCGGTGTCCGGATCGATCGATCGATGGACTGAAAGGCCTTCAGTCGTTGTCAAAGCATTTTTAATGTTATCGACATAATTAACACGTGACGCAGGTAGATGAACTGTACACAACACGAATATGCTGGGCGAAGAATAATCAAGAAACACAAAGTTCAGCACTGAAATTAAACTCACATTCGATCACGATTTGTTTGTTTTGAGCGGAGAAAACATTCAGTATGACCTCACGGCACGACGATTCAATTTGGAATGGCGTTTTGACATAACGGCGCTGTAGCGTTTGAAGCAACAGTCGTGTACACTGTGTTTGCTTGCATTCGGTACACTTCGTGAACTGATGTCAGTAAAATATTATTTGATAAAAGAAAATAAATTCAAAAACTTACAATTCAGATTCGACCTTTCGTGGGATTGAACATTGAAACTTATTAATTTTGCAAAATGTTAGCACATTTTTCTCAAAAGGCGTAAAGATGTTTAGGCAGTTTATTTATTTTGTGAACATACTATTCAACGCCAATTCTGAAAGAATTTTTGGGAATTTTTATAACCATGCAACATACAGTTTTTAAACTTAAATATAAAAAATTAAATCAAATTAAACAAATATAAAAACGTTTCACAAACGAGCTTAATTTTTCCACTTGTGAATACCACCGTGCGTCTGAATGTGGTTGACATTCAGCAAACGACCCAAATAACAAAACCAAAACCAAAACAAATCCCCGCATGTGAATTTGTTTATTTTGATTAAAATAAAATAAAACTCTCCATTTTACAGCGGTCGTTCAGTCGTAAGTAATTTGAGTTGTTTAATTGCCGTGTTCCAGCCAAACATGCACCGTATTCCAGCCTTGCTCCATAGCTGAGTGTGTGACTAACGCCGATTATCCTTATCACCGGGAACAAAGGCACATAAATGAAAAATCAATTCAAAAAAGTTTGGGCGCGCGCACAAGTGCAGCGCGAACGGTACCGAATCCTGATACGCTAACCACCAGGACAAAGGAGCACGGGTCAATAGTGTACCAAACAAATGGCAAGGAAGACAAATTGGCACCACCCTCCGTCGCGAGTGGTAATAAACTATATCGTGTGGGAGCCGTTGCGTGTCGCAGTTGTCTAGCATTAATAACATCAAAAAAGGCTGCTGAAAAACGGGTGGCCACACACTCGGCGGAAGGGATAGATAATTTGTGGGAGTACGTTAATTAAAATTAATTTTGACACCGTGCAAATACCATCGTTAGCAATTCGTCGTACCGTGCCTGGGAATGATGGTTTATTATTTGGCTATTTATGAAGGTGAAGAAAGGTAAAAATAACCGTCTGATATTTGTCGTTTTCTGTCGCAGGAAAATTCACAACAACGCAACGACGACATCGGTTGGACGGATGGCCACCCCGGTTGGACGTCGGTGGTCTGATCGATAATCCAACCTCCCCCCCTTTCCTTCGGTTTCGGTGTGCGGTGTGCATCTATCCGTTGTTTTTACGTGCAGTATGAATTTAATAATATCTCAAAGGACTCAAAAACAAACGCCTGTACGTGTGCACGACTGTGAGGAAGTGTTGCCGGAAGGAGAAACTGCTGTCGTTTATTCGTTTGGTATTTTTTCGTTGTTGAATGAGCCAATGAGCGAATAATGAAACCGAACAACTGTCTCGAAACGACCGTAGAGAACATACCGCAACCAGTACCAGCCGACCGAACGGACGACAGTGCGCTAAAGATCGTGAGCAAACAATTCCTCTGTGGCACTCCGGTTCGATCGATCCGGTGGCATGTGAGTAGTGGCCAGATACGCGTTGTTACGTGCAGTGTGTGAAAAACGTGCATTCTTTCTTGCGTTCAGCACCAGGGGTGGGTGTATTATTTTACGTTTCTTTTTTGGTTTTTTGATTTGCTTTCTGCCGTGCATATGGTGGGACAATTTGTAGGATCTGTTTGAGCGCGAACTAAGCTGGGACGAGCAGGCTGCATTGCTGGACGTGACGGTAGATCATCCGCTAGTGCGTCGCTATCCGCTCAGTGCCGAGTATCAAGCAGCCTTCCTAAAGTGCATCATCGCCAAGCTGTCCAGCATGAACGTTGAGCAACACGATCGGATGTACGAGAAATATTGCGCGATGCTTTCACCCGGTACCGAGCTACCCTTGGACGACCCGTCGATCGGGCTCAGCTACAAACACTACGAACTACCCCACGGGCAGGGTGTCATATCGCTCAAAGAATCCAGCGCGTTCGTATCGGACGGAACGACTGGGCTGTGTAGCTGGCAGGCCGCTAAAGCACTCTGCGAACACATATCGAACAATCGGGATGATTTCCACGGTCGTAACATACTGGAGCTTGGTTCCGGGGTCGGTTTGTCCGGTATCTATCTAGCCAAATGCTACGAACCTTCGATTATCGTGATGTCCGATTGCCACTCGTCTGTACTGACCGCGCTGAAGGAGAACGTTCGGCTTAACTTCCCCAATGCGGCACCGGTTGAGTGTGATAATCCACTGGTCAGCTTGCTGCTGGACAGTGGCAATACGCTGATGGGTGTGATGGATCTCGACTGGCAGTATATCAGTGCGTCCAACCTTAGCCAGCTGATCGAACCGGACGTGATCGTGGCGGCTGATATCGTGTACGATCACACGCTCTTTCCAGCGCTGCTGTCCACGTTGAACTACATCTTCTGTCTGTCGAACAATCGCTGCAAGTTTGTGCTCGCTTGCACCGAACGGAATCAGGACACGCTGAACGAGTTTCTGCAGTTGTTGAGTAAGTTGGTGCGATCGTACGATCGGGATGGATCTTCCTATTTACTACTGTTATTTATCTTTTTTCTTCCATTTGGGGGGGCTAATAGTTACCGCAAAGTTTCGCATGAACGAGGAAACGGTTTCACCATCGCGCCACTTCCACTGGGACAGCAGCGCGTCCAACATACGTATCTTCACCATAACGAGAGCCTTCTCATAAGATGCACACACAAAGACATACCTTTTTTTCCTAAAACGTCCTTAGTGACACATTTTCTATTTCACTCCGAGGTGGGAAAATTTTACCTAACCCAACCTACCCAACGCTAAACGCTTTCGTATAGCTTCTCTCTATCTCTCAAACGAAATGTAGCTAAATCTATATCATATTTATCTCTTTTGTCTAAACTATTGCTCGTGACCACCGCAAAAGTAACAAAAAAAAAACAAACGGTAGAGCCACGTGTTTTTTTCCATATTAATCGGCGCCAGAGGGACCACCAGACGGAATCACACACATATGATAGCGTTACTAAACGTAAAGGAAAGTATAAAGAAAAGCTTGTACGCGACAAAACATGAAAGACATACCTTAAAGTACACACCAAACAAACCAACCATACCACGGAAATGGAACCAGTTAACCGGTAACCTGTTTTAAAAACAAAACGTCCACTGTTTAGCCCACAAACCATGTGCTAGTTAAAATATGCTAAATATATACATATAGTAAGTGCAATCTGTGTACCACTGTAAAGAATTTATTCTGCTTTGTTTTGCCTTTGTTTGTCTACTACAACTGATTGTGTATTTGAGGACACGTTCCAGTCATGGGATGTGCACTTGAAAACTGGACCAAATGTTTTTTAATTGTGCTTTTATGAATGTAAAACTGTTACAGATCGAAAAACGATAGGAAAAATAAAATAAAATCATTCCACATGGTACTTATTCTAAATGCGACAGATCATCGAGCTCGGGAGGAACTTGGATGATATCGTCCTGCACTTCCTGCACATTACCACCAGCGGGTATGTAAGCCGACGGTTTGGCAATTATGTTGGCAGTCGGTCCCGCTTGGGATTGATTGATAATGACCACCTTCTGGCCGATCGCTGTACCAACCGCGCTCGATGGTGGCACATTCGGTGCTGTCGCGATCGTTCCCGCTTCCAGCTTGATCATGCTCGATTGTAGCTGCACAGTGGTACCGGCCGTTGCTATGGGTGTACCGCCGCTGGATATGCTGCTCTGCCGCTGTATGATGGGACCTACAAAATCGTCTACATCTCAGTAAACGTAGCAATTTGTGCGTGTAAAAACAAAAACAAATAAACAAATCGAACGGAAAAGGAAATGACATTTCGCTGGTGGCTAAAAACAAACCAACAAAACGAACCGATCGGCATTGAGGGAAAGATGTGTTTACCTTGCGAAGGTGAAGGTGTTTGCGTACGTTGCGGTACTATCACGAACTTTTGCTGTGGTTGCACTTGCGTCATACCAGCGCCACCCGTTGCTGTTGCCGGTCGCTGTATGGAAGCCGTTGCTGCCATCGTTTTCGCTATCGTGGATGACTGGGGCGTCTGTGGTCTGGAGGGTGCTGCTGCCGTTAGGACTATCGTGTTGCTGCTGTTACTGCTGGTGCTGACGGTAATGGAGGTGGTAACCGAGGGAGCGGAACTCGGCACGGATGGTCCACCCGATCCGGTCGCTCCAGAGGAGGGAGACGCAGAACGAGCTTTAACCACCGCCTGATGTAACGTCTGACCCAAGCATCCGTAATCGCGCTTGTAATCTTCTACCAAATCGGGAGGATTGCGGAGCGTTTTCAGTATGGGTGGAACGCCCTTCAGCAGCATGGTGCGAATGTGTCCAGCGGCAATCTTGTCCGTGTTGCTAATGTTGCTAGTAATGCCCTGAAGCAACGGTTCAACGCGCTCGGAAATGAACTTGAGGCGCGGTATAATGAACACCTTGGTAACCTCCGTGCCCAGCTCGGACAAACCCTGCAAGGCACCGTACATCGACGATAGGGGCGTCTTGTCGTTTTGCAGTGCGGCACTGAACAGCCGCGTCACACGCGTTTGCAGATTGTTCGTGGATGTGTTAAACGTTTTACAAATCTGGGCCATTAGCCGGGCTGCAAAGTCACGCAACGCCCAATGATTGTCCAGTTCAGGTCGCATACATAGTTGCCGTGACACGATGCACGTTGAAACGCAGGGAATGAGTTCGTGGAGCTGGAAAAGAAGCAATGGAGACATTTTCATCTTGGACGTTCTAGGCGGACCATTATGAGGCTTTACATACATATTTCTCTAGATAAAGGGCGGGATTGTCCAGCAGGGCTCGGACCATTCGCATGAGATAGATCAACAGGGCTAGATTGTTCTGGACCACGTTCACCTTTACACCTTCGGCGATAAATGTGCACATTCTTGGAAGCATTTCGTGCAGACCCGGATCACTGGACAGGGAGGTGAGTGCTTCCGCCCGTCTTGCCTCATCCGACCCGACACAGGCTTCCGTAATTTCCTTATAGTACAGCTGCTGCTCCACGGACAGCTCGTGTTGGGCCAGTTGTTTCACCTGTACCGTTTCCGAGTTCTTCAACTTGTGTTTGTTGATGGTCGGTTTACCGGTCGTATCCTTCTGGTTCGTTTTGTCCAGCTTATGGGCAGGATTGACCGAATCCAGCGCTTGCACATCCTTCGACAATGGAGGTGGATTCTCGGGTACGGTCGGTTGTACGCCTTCGACAGCCAGCCAGTGAGCACGTAGCGACGGTTCGAGCGGAATCTTGGGCGATTGGCCCTGCACCACTTCCGTTAGGTCGACTTCTTTCTCTTCGATGAAGTGCAGCTCGCGCCCACCGCCGGAAGCGAAGCGGAAGGGAATGAAATCACGAGCCACAAACCCGTACTGTGGTTCGATGTTTCGCACCTTTAGCGAATGGTCAATGTCGGCGATGGATAGCTTCATGCGCTTCGAGTGATGCATAAACTTGACGGCATCTTGTACGATCTGCTTCAGCTTAAACGACACATCGTCCGCCAGTTCTTTGGCCGCGTCATCCGGAAGGCTACCGACGCCGATACTTTCCGCAATAACCTTCATCGACTCGAGGGAGAGTGTGGAACCGTACATAGTTTTATCGCGATCTCCCATGATGATGTTGGCTGGTTTCACATCAATTCAAATAAACAAACAACAGAAACAGAAGGAAGCACTCCCTCCAGCCGAACATGCCGAAAATACTGCCTGGTTTTTTTTTTGTTTTAGCGACAAAACTCATCACATCAAAATTTGTACCCAACTAACAAAACTGTTCGTTGAAAGATATGTTTGACAGCAGCTCTGTTTCATTGCTTGTTTGAAACATTTCAGAACCGACAAAGAACAGGAAATTTAAATTCTTTGTTTTTTTGCTTAACAACAGCTTTCAAACGTGAATTAAGTCCTACTTAAGTTCAAACAAAAAACCCCATAATTCTTTTCCATCCATAAACCTCTAAGAAAAGCAAGACGGGTTAAAGCTCGACGAGCTTGGTATGATAAATTCGAAAAAATCAGCCTGAGAATCACTTAATCCGTTTTTTTTTATGTTTATGCGATCTTGTTGCACATGACGTTCTGTTTTGCTTGTTGGGTAGCCGGCTTGACATCGCTGTCAAAAGGTCACTCAAAATGCTCTACAGTGCGTTACAAATAAACTGCTTGTCACATGAAAGATTGAGAGCAAAACCGATTTAAACCGTTGTTTGAAAATATTTTTTTCAAGCGATGTTGCCAACAACTGCTCCTAAATTCGTTTATGAAACGTGTGCGTTCAATATTAGCATTGTAGTCTAACGTTTGAATGAATTTGCGGGCCGTGTCTTATTTGAACCGGTCGAAACGCACTGGTCTGTCAACAACCATTTTCCCCGGCACGGGTAGCGGGAAAATCATATCGTCCTTGGATTGCGTTGACTGCGTGAGTGGCTGTCAAACAGCATGGACGCGTGAGTTCCCTGCCGACGACGAATAATCATCGCTTTGGTCCCATTTTTCCAATTTCATCGTTTTTGTGTTGATTGGCTCGTGGTGTGACGGGTGTGTTTTCGTTTAGCTTCGACATATTGTGGTCCGAAGCATCGTGCGCGATCCTTCCGGTAGATCGAAAAGCCAAAGGTCGATCGATACGCTCTAATCCCGGAATCACCTTCCTGCCTTCTTCTATCGTACCGTGCTGCTTCCACCTTCCCGTTCGGTGACAGTGAAATCTGCGACCGGGTCCAGAGACGGAGACAGAGTAAACCAACCGCTTACCAACCTTTTCACCGATTCGCTCCATTTCCCGGGGGTCACTTTCTACATCCGGTCATCCTCGGCTAGAAAACAACCCGTATCCGAGGTACGAAAAGTGTACATCATATAGCGGAACCGCGTGTATCTTTCGTGCTGTACGTTTTTCCCGTCTGTGTGTTCCGCGTGTGCGCGCCTTGCCGCATGTAAGAGAGAGCGAGACATCCGACAGAACTTGCTGCAAGTGGTGCAAAAATCGGTTCCCGGCACAATCCGTGTTTCCCTGGTGCTCTAATCCGGACCTTGGCGGTTAGGAAAAGAGATGTGCAACACAGTGGCCACAAGTACTCAGGTATGTAGCAGTGGACTTTATTACGCGCAGCAAAGACAGTAAAATAATTGCGGTTTGCATAAAAAAATTGCATCCATTCATGGCCGCCTGTGTGTCGTGTTTATTTTCGAGACAGTATCCGATTTGACGTATGGGTTAGCTTCGAGAAATCAAGCGTGGATAAAATGACATTTGATATCGCCTTGCTCCATTCCCGACTTTTTCTTGCAGATAATGTGTTTTGGTACATTTTGATGAATGATGGCAAAATGCTTTGCATTCAACCGAATGTCGGATGTACGTTAATGTTTGTAACATGATAGCATCTACCGGTGGTTTTCATATTTACGTCCACCGATATTCAATCGATATTCACGACTGCATCTCACATCGAAAAGCTAAAAAAGGTCAGAAAAAATGTATAAATAAAGCAACTGCAAGGCCATCGTTGGGCCTGCGAGTGGGTGAAATACGTTCAATATTAGTAGTACGATAATACAAAGTGCAGTTGAGCATATTATGATGTATGCTACTGATACTGCCGGTTCGTTCCACACAGTTCCCTTGGAAAATCACTGTACGTACGGTGGTGGCAAATATGTACAGTTGAAAGAATTAAGCCAAGCTATGTGCTGCCGTGCCGAAGAGCCTACGAAAGCGCGATAGAAACCTTGAAATTTGGACAACAGCTGTCGTAACATAGTTCGCACACGTTCTGCTGTTGCTGATTCCATTGCTCTAGCGCACGTACACATACCGATTTTCCCTCGTTTGTTTGCGCCTGTCCCAACAGTTCGTCGCCTACTTGTAGCCTGCTGCTGGTGTTGCTTGTGCAACACGCTTTTTTTATGCGGTATGCACATACGTTTAGTACAGAACTTTCTATTTCATCATAGCAAAAAAAAAACATGTTTGACAACAGTTGCTCTTTCGGAAAACATTATCATGGCACTCTTGACGATGGGAAAGTTTCTGCTAGTAGTTGCAGGAAAATTGTGTTGAAATGTTGCTAGAAATCAGCATAGCAGGTTTAATATTTGCTATTTTCAGTAAGGTGTAAATCGTCCACAATCATACACAACACTCACTCTAACATAGTTTATTTGCTGTTAAATATATTTTTTTCCTAAATAATCCTTCCGTTACACAGAATTTAAAGTTCCAAGTATCACTTATAAGGATTAGCTGCGAGACGCATTCACATTGAACGAAATTACCACTGTATCTTTCGAAGGTATTTGTTCATCCATTGCTTACATTAGTTCAGCATAATGTGCAGAATGAATTGGAATGGAAATATCAATTACCGCAATTCGCCCTTACAATCAAGAAACTAATTTTTGCATTTTTATGTTTTCCAAGTTTCGCTTTCGTTCCACTACACGAGAATTGGAGCTGTTCTAACTAACCAGTATCATCCTGTGTTCGATTAATGTCGGCGAATGATGGCCCCAGGATGGATGACGTAATGGTATTTGCGTCATCACCTCTAAGGATTATTAGTTCTACAATCTTTCGGCATGTATACAGTGTGTTGATGGGTCGCAAAACACGCTGGTCACGGGACAGAGATTTTCGATGGCTTTTAGTGTAAATATGATACTCTCCGGAAGGTAGCAAGTGGTGTTGTGTATTTTTTTTTGTGTATGTGAGACATGGTTATAATGACCTTAAAGCTGTTTTGGTTTCTTATGTTTATTGTGCTTAATTAGCTTTAGCTTTAATTTTGTAAACTTCTCCCAGAAGTTTGAAAATTCTGCTCTCTGTGAAAGTTCATTTAATACATAATATTTACAAAATACATACCTAAAACGACCATCCTTAGGTTCTAACCATGGTTTTACATTTGCACAACCTGCATCTAATATTTCACAATATGCTAGTATTATTAGCGCACGGGACTGTGAGTCATACGCATTAGACAGGAATAGATTCGGGGAACAAATGTATAATACATAGGTGAATAAATCATTGTTTCGTCACGCTTCAGCGAATCGCCGCCATTGTTTTCCCCTTTTTTAGACGAAAAGTATTCGCAGTGACCATTCTTTTTTCAGTAAGCAAACCTCTAAAAAGGCAACTTCCGCCGTTGTATATACATCCTTTATCCCTGTATACGTAGCATCTCTCAACCTAACGATGGTTGGTCCGGTCCTGTCCCCGGGTTGAATACCGACAAAACACACTACTGCAACGAGGTAGTCCCCGTATTTCTAGTGACATTATTCGTTCACCTTTCTCGTGGCCAATCGTGTGCTGTTGCGCCGTTTTTTTTTTGACTTATTGTCTGCTACCCACCAACAAAAGTGCTGCAAAAACAGTAATGGGTTACCCCATCCGTTTGCAAATGTCAAAGCTCACGATCCATCGGTGCCAATGCAAATGCTTTCGTTGTTCTTTCTTGTTCGTTGAGATGATGATGGTAGCTCGCGTTGTCAATCGGCTACGAAGTAGTACGAAAGCGCCGGTATTAACTCTTTGATACAATTTCTGTTTTTTTTTGACGTCAGATTTTTCCATTTTTCATCTGTGTTCATAATGTGCTCTTAAGGTTACAGGCAATAAATGCAGTTAATGTCTACTCAATGATATTATTCAACTCAAGAGAATTGTTTCAAACAAACATGAAGTAAGATGGTCGCTACTCGGAACTAAGCATTAATATTCAATTATTAAACATCATTTATCCGTTCTGCCGTCGGCCGCTTACATTGAATATTCAGTTCGCGATTTATTGCGATTCACAAATCGTTATCATAATGTCGTAAAAATCTCTCCAAAAATGAGTTCTTCAGTTCGTTTGCTATGTAATCTGATCAAGAACGGGGTTTTTAAATTTTGTAATGATTATTTACATTAAAAGTCTTCAGTATTTATCTTTACAATAAACTAAACTTGGGTCGATAGGGCTAAATGCACTTAAGATTACATTATTTATATTTAGGAATTTTTGGTCAAATTGTCCACTAATAAATCTTATAATGGTTTATACAACTTAATACAAAACAATATTGATTTCAGTATGAAGTAAAACAATTTAAGGACTTTTTTTTTTGGTTGTGCATTTATAATATATTTATCAAAGTTGTGCAAAAGCTAGCAAACATCGAAAAGACAAAACATTTTAAAAGTCCTGCAATAGAGTCAGCTAAAGTTAATCAACTATATCATCTTCTTTGTAATGATGAAAGCCACTTAAAGTGTTTCCACAACCATTTGTTTAAAGCTCAAGCCCATTTGATGGAGTAATGTATTGCAAAATTAATGTTGCAATCACCTTGCATTTACCTTTAGCTTGTGCTGCTGCCGAAAGTAACAGACATATCATCACATTTTACGACTACTTGTAACAGTTTCTCCTTAATATTTGATGACTTTCTCTTATTTTTAGTTCGGTCTGCGAGTACCGTGGCGCTCTGTCTGCAATTCTCCAATGTACTAGAGCTCCCGATCGCAAGACGGTTGTGAAATGGTCCGCTTCATTTCATTCGATTCTGTTGGCAATTACAGCTATTCTCGTGTCTCGGAAATACGCTAGCACAAATTAGCCAAGTGTCATCTCGGTATCGCTGCGCCTATCGATATTCGTATGGCGTCTGTCAAAACACTTCTAAATTAATCGGTTGGCCACGGACCAAGATGCTTCCAATCGGTAGCATATGAAAATGGGATTAACAGCGTGGCTAGGTTTGGCTTTGGCGGGCGGCTTTTGCTGACACTAAACAGCCAATTTTACATACAAAAAAAAGCAAAAAAAAGAACTCAAACCCACGGGTAGTGCGGTGTTTGGCATGAAATACCCACGAGATATGGCAACAACAGCACGAACAAAAACCGAGAACTCGTGCCAGAAACATTGGGCAGGACAACATTATTTTTTTCGCTATAAAATTACGTTGCCTTTCGTGATCGTGATTAACTTGTGATCGTTGCAAATATTTGACCAAATGGTGCGTGAAATCTGAATCGACAGCAGACAGGCAGCTTTCGATTAACGTTCAACACACCGATCCCCCACCGAACGCTGTACATTTGCAAGCCAACCCGCCATGGCTTGTCTTGGGTCACATGTATTGTAAATGGAGACGCCTGGTGGCGCTCTCGGGACCGTGTCGGCGTAAAATAATGACGACGCAGGGCGAAGCAACACACAGCACGTGTGCCATAAGGTTGTAAACAATTTCACCTCCATCTTGGTGTGTTTCCTTTTTGTTCTGGGTGTTTGGGCTTTACGCCATGTTTCACACAGAGTAATAACTAATGGGGTAAAACATTGCGCAACATACACATTGTGCACGGTACATGAACGTCCATTAAACTGGTGTTGGATTAAAGGATTTCGTTGTAATACAGCTAAAGCTTTCGCTTGTACACTGTTGTATTACTTTGGAGTATAAACTCATGCGAAAGTACAACCTGTTGCTCTGGGCAGCTTTCTTATGTTTCAGATTATTTTCTTCGAAATGGACCCAAATATTATATTATCTATCAGATATAATATATTTAATGTAACCACTGTGTACATTTACCAAAATAATCATTATTTTTGTGCCATTTTTCCAATTAAATATTTCCAATCAATTTAATCATTTTATAAAAATATGTTTTCTTGCATAAATGGTGTGTGTTTTTTTCTCCTCGCGTTCTTGTTAATGACTTTGTAACAAACATGAAATTTAATTGTTATTACATTCACCGTTTCATCCACCTGAACATACACATGGGTACGGGGTTTCTCCACCCAATGCTACACGGCCAGGTGGGAATCGATTTTGTTGCCAAGCAACGGGAGGAGATATTGAACGCCCTGTGCAAGTTCAAGGACTAAACCAGTAGCGTGAAAATATCACTGTATCCTACAGCCGCATGGCGCCATACTGCACCTGGGCTGCATGCAATTAGCAATCGCTTGCCGGGTGGTGCTCATTTATCCATTTGTTATGTGTGTTTAGGATTATGCATCAAATTTTCTAATTTCAGTACGCGAGATGCGAGCAAAATTTGCAACGCTAAGCTTTTTGTGGCTTTGTGTGGCTGGATGTTTTTCTGCTGGTGTACGTGTGCATTGGAAGCTTTTTTTTTATCTGCAGTTGAGTCAAGTGCGTGCATTTGACACATTTTTTTTTATTCGCACAGCATGTGAAACCGCAACACGGTGGACTTTGTACAGCTTTATAGCCATTCGATTTATTTTTTAAACCATTTGTCTTTAAAGCAGTAGCTTATTTGTTTAGCTCAATTCGTACCGTAACCTGAACATTCTACAGCCCACAGTGCTTACTGATAAGCTTGCATGTTGTTACGTGGAGCTTAAGTAACATTGTTCGTTATCCCCTAAATCGCGGCAATTAGCAGAACTTGATGTTAAAGACAGATGAGAGATTTTAAGTAATTTTCATATTCACTATTTTGATCGTCGAAATATCTACTATTGCATATTCCACTTCAACTTGTAAATAATTCGTAAATGATTCTAACAAAAATCTGCAGTATTTTAATGGTACGTATTTATTTGTTAACGAATTTTAGACCAATTATGTTTGGACAAAACAATGTATCACATTGTGCAGCAAGCATGTGAAGTAGCATTAGAATCCCTATTTGTGTATCCCCATTTTCCATTTTATTAAAACCACCGTGACCGTTCACGTGTGCAGGCTAAGCTGTTCAATGAAAGTCTCTTGACCTCAACCGTCCCACCCCAAACGCTAGCTGATTGACGCTAATTTGAAACAAAACCTGGCCATTCAGTTGTAAATTGTCCGTCCGTCCGTCCGTTGCTTTTCCGCTTTTTGATGAGCAATTATCACGTGCGGTTGGTAGAATACAATTCTAAAACATTCCATCCATTTTTACTGCATCTCCAGCTGCGCCCCCCCCCCTATTATGGTGCTAACTAAACATTGAACCCCGATGCTGCCCGGTCCGGTGATCGTTTAGCAAATCCATGCCATTGGTAGAAGCTTTATGGATCGTAAATTAATTGGGTGACTGACTGTCGTGATTCAAGCGAGCCTTACGGCTAAAGGGTCATGGAAGAAATGGATAAAAAAGGTTCTCACATGCTTTAGGGGTAAGCTAACCGCCAAACTGACGTAAAGGATCTTCTGCAAATGTTTGTAAATTTATAGTCCGCAGTTTTGATTGCTGATGAATTTTGCAAATGTTAATAATTGTGACATTCGAAATGGTTAGTGCAAACAAGAAATTTGCAATTATTATTTTATTATTTCCTAGTTATTGTGTCTTTAACATTTTCTAGGTTATAGCTGATACTTCTTTCTCTCTTTTTGGTTTAACGACCTATTCGGTCATGCCGGCCATCAAATGGCTTACTAGACTATTGGATACCACGTAGTTGCATAGTCAGTGCTCACTACGACGGAACGGTTCGAATGGGATTTGAAACCGGTCCGGTCGTGTTAGGATCTAGCGCCGTTGCCAAATACACTAACAGGCCGCCCCAGCTGGTAGCCGATAATTATGGTGTACATATTTATGGCTTTGCGTAAACTTATCCCACTGAATTTGTGTGTAACACAATTTCCGTAATACATTCTGCGTCATTTGATGTTTTTTTTTGTCACGCATTGTACGATAGGTTCATAGACAAGTCATAGATCGAGATCTGTTTTATTTAATCTTTCCTTTGCATTGTGCTCCATACAGACGCATAAAACGCCAAAGTGTGCATGGTTTCCGTGGCATGCAGCATTGTGTTGATCATTTGCAATTCTGCCCAGCCAGTTGCCCCAGTTTTTGCAGCACGTTGTTGGCATTGGTGGCAGCTTCTGCTATGCTATGGTTGGCGAATGAATGATGTCTGTCACACCGTTTCCGGCGTGCGAAGC
Organism: Anopheles rivulorum; assembly: GCA_018908115.1. NCBI lineage: Eukaryota > Metazoa > Arthropoda > Insecta > Diptera > Culicidae > Anopheles > Anopheles rivulorum. Next base: position 5,756,415 of record STHB01000004.1, read on the forward strand.
GTTTCCTGCTCCGGTGCCAACGGGTATACCATGGTGGTATCGTACCATGCACCACGTGAGCTATGGATTTCACTCATGGTATTTCCATGACCACAGCACACGGGTATGGCGACTAGTATGTGGGAAAATTTATGGCATTTATTGTTCCGAGAACTGAGTACGGTGGTGGCTAGTGCTTTTGAAAATCGAATGATTGGACCCAGTTTGTCTTGTTGTTTTGGGAGGGGGCGTAGTATAATCGAAGGAATTGTTTCGCAAGTGCACTCTTTAAGTGAAGTGTAGTAATGACAATGTTTAGGTCCCCACTGCTCGTAACCAGTTTTCAGCTTTAAGTCCGCACTAGAGCAAACGGCCGAGTATCGTATCGAGCCGTGTGCAAGCAAAGTGTTAACGTAGCTTAGATCAGAAGAGATCTTGCTGATGGGCACAATCCTTTCAGCACTTCGTACCGTGTGGTGTTGTGTCGTGACCTTGTACGACAGCAGATTGTGACGCAAATGGACAGCATAATGGGCATTGAGCAGAGCATAAGTGCGAACAGGTAGTGCCCATATACTGCGGGCTACCGGGCACCGGCTTCTCGTGTAGCCTATCGTTTGGCAACATAGCGCCGGTGAAAGAAAGAAGCACGCTAACTGCTAATGTACGTGAATCCGAGCAGTCGTGTGTACTAGGCAACATGCCACCGGAAAGGTAGAACAAGATTCTTCCCGTGTCGGGTGGCCCAACAGCGCCGCGAGAGGGCTACCCCATAGAAGTGGTTGTTCAAGATGAAGCGACGGTTGCCTTATTTCTTTCGTCCGCTTGTACTATACCATCGAGATGTTTGTGTCTCCCTGTCTTACTTTATTTTTGCAGAGCGATGCCTTACCTTCGTCAGCAATTAGCGTCCATTGGCTTTGGCCAATAATTTTGCACTTCAAGGACACGGGCGTTAGCAACGTGTGTGTGTGTGTGCCAGCCTGTCGCTTTTCTCCACTGCTCATTCAACCGTGTATGGAATGGGAAAAGGTAAACCGTTCGGTGTACGATGTGTCTATGGTTAATACGCTTCGTTTTGTTTCTCTAGGAAATAAAAGTTAGGTTTGAGAAAAAGTTTCCTTATTTCTATACAGTTTTGCGATTAGTTTAATTCTTAGCACAACTACTCAGCTGGTTAGTGTGAACAATTACGAAGGAAAAGGGAAGTAATTAGTATTAAAATTGTTGCAATCGTTCAAACTCCTTACAGTCTGTTGCGTCAGTGTACATTCCTTTTTTTTCCAATGTCTGTCTCCTAGTTGAAGGTTTTCGTTGTAACTCAACATCAGACAGCGTGAAATGTACTTCTACTAGAATCCTCCATCGGTATCAGAATTGAATGGATAAATTCCAACCATAATGAGACGGTAGTTTACGGTTTTTGCTTTTCTACCATGGTTTCCTAATAGCAATCTAGAACGGCAGTAAGTTTGCGCGAATCCTCATTTGTCCTTCCCCAGTGCGGTGTGAAGTGGGAATTCACTGCTTCATAAGTAGTGTTCTATTTCAATGTCATGCGCTGAAATAGACGAGAGATGTTGAGTGGAGTAGTTTTGTTGCTGAAAAGACAAATAAAAAACAGCGGATTGAAAGGATGATATGTCCTTGGCGTGATGTATCATTTTTGATGCGATCCATTCTACTTCGGTTAGAAATGTTTCGGCGACGTGCGGTAACGTTGGACGAATCTATCAATAGGGAACACAGTTCAAGCAAAGTGAGAAGGAGATGAAAAAACGGGCAAAGGTATGCTTTGGAGAAACTAATTGTGCTTTCTCGTATTTCTTTTAATGTTCACTCCGTTGTTGTATGCTATGGGATAAGCAAGCAAAGAAATGTTTCGTTACAATCCTTTAAGCGATTAAAGAAATGTTCTTATGTGGTGGAAAGGATCATTGTTCGAATAATAGATGATAAATGGTTCTTCTTGGTGGATTTGTCCTTGATAAATAAAGCACTACGGATGGAAGACTTTATGGGCATTAACTGTGTAAACATCGTAGCTACATTTTGATTTCCATTATAAAATATACTTTTGAATTTTGATGATGTTTTTTTATTTCCATTTGAATGTTAGATAAAAAATGTAGTTCTAGCTCACAGCTTTATGGACTAGTAATGGATGAATTTAATTCATTCATCATTTATAGAGATAATCGACTTTTAAGTCACTTTAATGCGGGGCGGCCCGGTGGTGTATTTGACAACGGCGCTAGTCCCTAACACGACCGGACCGGGTTCAAATCCCATTCGGACCATCCCCCCGTAGCACGGTCTGAATAGCCTGCTACGTGGTAAAGTTAGTCTATTACGGCCTGGTTCGTTCTAACATAAATAAAAAAAAGTCACCTTTAAGTTCATTAATCTCTTAGAGCCTGTTGAGAGTCAACTGATATAATTCGAATAATTCTTTACTAAACATTTAATATGTGAGACTCTTCTCAAATGGTTCATTAAATACAAACCGAATATCTAAAACATTTTATGTCAATGCTTACAAAAAAAATAGCTTCATGATCATTCGATACGATCGTCTGCTGTCGAAATTCGGATAGACTCCGGTAGTGTGGTTAGTCACCTGGTAAAGAAGCGTCTAACTTACGATCGTATTTCATTGATGTGAGGAATACCGCTGGTGCTACTGAACGATGTCTCTTTCAGTGCAGCGTCATAATCTCCATCATACTATGTTTTGTAAAGCAATTATTTAAACGCCCTTGTGGACAGCATTTAATTTCCCCCATTCTACCTTGTCCGCTTCGTAATTAATGAACCGTTAATGGTGAACGTAAGGCGTATCGGAATGTTTGTCGTATGTCCGATTAAAACACCTTCTAATGTTAGTTTATTGTGAATGTTTTTTTTTTCTTCTTTTCTGTCAAGTGATCTTAAAAGTTGAATTAATGATACCATATCACTACATAGTTTTGTTTTAGTTTTCGCTCAAGTGGCTTTCATTGCCATCATGCGTTGAATATATTTGAAGGCACAAATCATAGGTGTACTGTTTGGTTAATTTTTATCTACAAGCCAACAGACCGTTTCCGTCATGATGATGATTAGTTTCCCGCGTCCTTGTCATTACTCGGGAGACGATAATATCAGCAGTGTTTGTTTGCATTTTGCTGGAATTGTTTATGTGGCATTGTACCCAGCAATCCTGGCATGATAACTGTCGCCTATCCGGGTTCGTTTCAGTTCCAGCCATATATGTACCTTGATTAAACATCCTGTTCATGATGGTGGTGTTGCTGTTGTGCGTAGAACGTACTGAAAATGAAAGTTTTTTAATTTACATTAAACTTTTTTTTATTTTAAAAGATCAATTAACAAACCAAGGGATGTAGACATTCTTTTATTTTTTGTGTAAATCGCTCATCAACAATGTGCCTACGTATGGAGTATTATTATGGAGTTATTCAGCAATGATTCATTGTTTCGTTTCTGAACGAAAACAAATTTGGGTTTATACTTTTTATGAATGAAATTTATGTTACCTTGAAGATGAATGTTTTTAGCTGAATTTTTACCTATGCTGGTAAACAAAACAACCATTTACCACATGACTCATCAACAACGATCGCTCACCTACTTTCGAGAGAGTTGCGTTGTTGGTGAATGTTTGTTTGTTTGTTTAAAATTTGCCTTGCCACCAATGTCTGCTCGTGGGTGATGGAACCGTTCAATCCTACTGCGCAGATCAGCGCGCTGTAAATCGTTTCACTGCCAATATATGCGAACTTGACATAATTCCTGATTCCAGAACAGGCATTTGTTATTTTTTTTGTTGTTGTTGCCGATGTTGATGCAGGAATTCGCTGATAGGTAGGGGGTTGCAAGTAGTAGTTTGCTAGACATTAATGAGAATCCGGTTCTGTCTCTCTAGCGTCTGGCACCAGGCAGCTGTTGCGTGTGGCCATTTTACTGTTTGTCCAGCTTCATGTCCAGTGTCCTTGCTTCGCGAAGGGTGTCATGTTAGTTGAAGTGTGAACCATGACATAAAGGTAATTTATAGCAAGAGCAAATGTAGCACTGTACTGTTCGACGTTAGCCTGTAAGGTATACTCTGGGTGCAAGAGAAAGTGTTACCTGAAATGTTAATACTTTTAAAGATGCATTCCCAAACATTTCATTCTAATCATAATGGGAAACTGACAATAATTTTATTCTTAAGGTTTCATTTTAATCTTACTTAATCAAATTTATGTACATAATCGCATAATCCCAATGATTTGGTGTTGAATATCTTCTAGCCTGAAATAAAGTTGTGATCCTTACTTGAAATAAGCAATTTTAAACTTTTAAAATTATGACCTTTTTACATTCATTAGGCTGATAAAAATCGCAATGTTCCGGTAAGGCTCTTCCTTTTCCTGGGAGTGTGATTCCAAACCTCTCCTTAGCTTTGGCGCTTTTCTCTTTTGCAGCCGCTGCTGCGTAGGAGTTTTCTTGTTGTTGTTGTTGCTTTGTTGTTGTTAAGGAAGGAACGCTTGATGGGAAGGCCAGCCTGGTAATAAGAGAAGAAAGGCATCTCTTAAACGCACAGCCGAGAAGCGCACGTGCTTCACCAGTGCTGACCTTCGTCGGATTGGGTTCCTTTTTTTTTGTGCGTTGTTTTTGTTGTTGTTTCTTCAATTCGGTTAAATGTGCAAAATAAAATAAAATACAAAAAAAAAACAAAAAACCAAGCACCGAGCGTTACGAAACCGCACATTTTGAAATGTTACCCCGGCGGTACCTTCACGTTTCGTACCACCTCCCCTCACCCACATTCGTACCGCCTGCTCCTCTTGCAGTGCCGTAGTGCCGTTCCCTATCAAATGACGAGTTGCTAAGACCCCGTTGCGACGGTTTCTTCCAGTGTTCCCGTGTTTGGGGATGGTGCTTTTGTTATTTATATTTTCAAACCATCGTTCGGGTCTCGCTGCTTTTATGTTTCGCTTACGATGGCTCCCAATACTGCAGTGCTCACGTGACAGGGCCAGCCTTTCGGGCTGTTAACTTCCAAGAAATGAGCTGATGAGCTCAATTTATTTACAGGTTTTGACCAAATGCGGAATCCTCTCCACGTTATACGTGTAGGAGAAGAAGCAAATTAAATAATGAAGCAACTCCATTTTTTTTTCGGGCAGGGAGCTGCTTATAAATAACTAAAAATTGGTTTTTGAACCGTAGCAAGAAGAGAGTACCACCACCCGAACGATCGGTTCCTCCAAATCCGGAATGTGTGTGTGTGTGTGTGTGTGTGTGTGTGTGTGTGTGTGTGTGTGTGTGCGTTGCGCACCGGCCGGGGACTGAGTTATAGGCCGCTCCAAACATTGTATTGCCATGTTCTGGAGCTGATTTTACTTCAGGATTAGTGTATGAAATATTCTCTCCTTAACCAAACGTGTTTATTGTGTTCGGCATCATAAAAAAAAACTCACCAGCCCCAAAAGACCTATGGCGCAGCGCAGCTGCTGAAGATAACGGATGGTAATGGTTTGTGAATAATTTCCTACTCGTTTATTATTATGTGTTGTCCTGCTGCGATACGAAATTTTACGCGCAGTGGTTTTAACCTTATAAATCAACGAACCAAAGGTGGAAAATATCGCATCTCATGGGAGTAAACTGCACGGCGATCGGGCTAATTCGTTTTTTTTTTTTGTTAAATTGAATTAATTGGGAGTCTCTAATTCCAGGATCTCCCAACGGTTGAATGTCGTAGGTATTTCTCTGATGACATTATTTCTGTTACATGAGTATTGGAGAATTATTGGTGGACTCCTTCAGTCTAAAAATACCTTTATCAAGAATAAAAAATATAAAAGAATTCCTTATTTCGATTTCCGATTCTTGTATTCTTGCCATAAAAACATGCCTCCACTATCTGTTATCATTAGTGTTGACCTTCGTACATAGCTTGCTCGTGGGCGCTGATTTCTTATGCTTTTTTATACTTTTCCAAGAATTATTCGTGACTTGCTTGTAGCTGTCAGCGGGTGGATGTAGATTAAACGGAGGAGATACATTAACTGCTAATAAATTTGCAAATGGGATCTGCGGATAACGAACGTTTAGTCTGGATCCATTCTTCGCACCCGGCTGCAAAATCCGGGTGTGGTCGGAACGGTTGGCCTAGTGCTGCGGCCCGACACCACACGATATGGATGGATGGATAAATTTATTAGTCCAGCGCTAGTTGGAAATTAACTTGCTGAAAGGTGCCTGCATGATTAATGTTCCGCGGCAGCTGTTTACCAGCGCGTTGTGCTTATTGATCCGGTTGCATTCTGGCGCCGGTATCGAATGCGACGACCAGATAGCATTGCTGCCAACGGATGGATTAAAGTTGCCCCTAAAGGTAAGGTATTTTTTTTCCTTTCCTCGGATAGAATCAGAACTATTTTAAGGTGACCTACGAATGGGACGCTTGATAATATATTTATCATGCTGTGATAATGTGTTTATCACATCTTGACGATAAACTTCCACAAAAACAACGTCCGGCTTAGGTGCACTAGAGCGCCACCTGGACATTAAGATCAAGCATGAAATGAATCATACGCATTCATTCCCAACACTCACGAAGTGAAGTGAGTAAATCTCGGTACCTCCAAAACACCGTCGTAATTAACGACACTGTTGTGATCGTATAATGCGCGCAAAGCTTAGGAATAGGAATATTTGTNGCTGATTTCTTATCCTTTTTTTATACTTTTCCAAGAATTATTCGTGACTTGCTTGTAGCTGTCAGCGGGTGGATGTAGATTAAACGGAGGAGATACATTAACTGCTAATAAATTTGCAAATGGGATCTGCGGATAACGAACGTTTAGTCTGGATCCATTCTTCGCACCCGGCTGCAAAATCCGGGTGTGGTCGGAACGGTTGGCCTAGTGCTGCGGCCCGACACCACACGATATGGATGGATGGATAAATTTATTAGTCCAGCGCTAGTTGGAAATTAACTTGCTGAAAGGTGCCTGCATGATTAATGTTCCGCGGCAGCTGTTTACCAGCGCGTTGTGCTTATTGATCCGGTTGCATTCTGGCGCCGGTATCGAATGCGACGACCAGATAGCATTGCCGCCAACGGATGGATTAAAGTTGTCCCTAAAGGTAAGGTATTTTTTTTTCCTTTCCTCGGATAGAATCAGAACTATTTTAAGGTGACCTCCGAATGGGACGCTTGATAATATATTTATCATGCTGTGATAATGTGTTTATCACATCTTGACGATAAACTTCCACAAAAACAACGTCCGGCTTAGGTGCACTAGAGCACCACCTGGACATTAAGATCAAGCATGAAATGAATCATACGCATTCATTCCCAACACTCACGAAGTGAAGTGAGTAAATCTCGGTACCTCCAAAACACCGTCGTAATTAACGACACTGTTGTGATCGTATAATGCGCGCAAAGCTTAGGAATAGGAATATTTGTACAAGCCAAACAATAATATTTACCACGTGTGTTTGTGTGTAGTGGCACTCGCAACAGTTGTCTGTTTGTTATCGTTAGTCCATTTTGTGGGTGATTTGCAGACTCGGAAATGCGCTTGACTATCTGCACCGACAAGGAGGTTAGTGTCGTTAAAGATCCAAGAAGCAAATGCCAATACACGCAACTAGGTCATGAACTTGAAAATAGCTTAGAGCGGAAAATCTCTATCTCTCGCGGTCCCAGTGTCCCCTAGTTAATCCCTTCTGCTTCAAACATTACCTTGCCATTCGTCGAATGTTTATTATGGTGTGCCGCAATACCTGACATGTGCGCATCTCGTTTCATCCCCAGTTAGTCAAACGTGCACACGGCTGGTGGCGGTGTACATTTGCATTTCCATTTATATTCATCCCCAAGCTTGCATTTCACTCAATGCGGCGAGCGATTGGTACTGCAGAGTTTTCCGCTTTCGTTCGCATTTTGCATCCAGTTTCAGTATCGGTTTGCACCGTCCGTCTCCATTAAGAAAAATTGAACGGTCATCAGCACCCCGGTCACTTGTGCGCCAGTTGCAGTGAAGCAACTCACCCCAGAAGTGACCCGACCGTTTTTTTTTATTTTTGTGGAGGCCAGCATATGTACCGTTGACGTTGGTGTGCGTCCTTTTAAATTTAGATTTTACGGTCAAGGCTACCCGTGAGGAATCGTTGGGGAAGTAAAATGAAATAAATTGAAAATTTCGAGAAGTGTGTTTTCCCGAGTGGATTTCTTTTCGAGTTTTCTTCGAAGCAATGTATTCTTTGCTTCTGTTCTCATCGCTTTGAAAAGTCATATTTCATCGAACGGAGAAGATGAAATATGTATAAAAAAAGCACAAGTTCTTTGTCCCACTTCTTCGCGGGTGGAAGTTCTCAAGGATGTGGACGGACTTTTGATGCTTCGGGTGTAGCCGCGCTTGGTGAAAGTGTACCAAACCGATTCCTCGCACAATTTCTACGTGCGCGCTCGTTTATCATCTGCCCCTCCATGATGGTACCGGAAATACATTCTATCCGGTCAGCTGTTCGTAACCGGGCCATCTCGAATGGTCACTGTTTGCGGTGTGTGATCGAACGTTTCTTTCTTTTCATCACATCTGATTCAGCGTTGAGTGTGTGGCCGCGGCTGTACAGGTTGGGTGGTAAACCCGAACCGTTCCTTTAAGCCTGCTGGTGCTGATTAAGAGTTGCCAGCTGTTGGACACGCTCAGAAGAAAATTTCTCGCATTATGGTGGGCAAATTCTGTAAGCAATTAATTATATTTATTCCCGTACGCCGCAGGTCGGCGGCTCGGCCAGTTCAACATCATTTTTGGTTGGAAAAATAGTGCCAAGTACTTGTGGGCACGTGTGTGAGTCGAATGTTTTACGATTTCAAGGAGCTCTTTAAATGCATTTCATTGGGATGTTCATTTTGATCGTTCAACCCGGTTCCGAATGATCTTCGGTGTGTTTGTGGATGACATGAATTTATTCCAGGAATGGATAAACAAATTGTTCCGGTTCTGTTTGGCACTGGTTCAGATGTATTTCTAGGTCTAGACTGAACTCTTGTAATTTATTTTTACAGCAACAAAGCAATTTTATTCTACTGAAATAAAAAAGCTAATCCTTTAAATTATATCGTGCTCACAAAAGTAAACCAAAACTGCGCTTGTGTAATTGTGACGCAAAACACTTGTCTTCCATAATGGAAGATAACAGATTAAAACTTGTCATTCAATGGGCAACGGAAAAGATTTACAGCGAAATTTGTGTTAGGAATTTAGCGATGAAACAATCGCTTGCTTATCTGTTTTGCGGCAATATACGGGGCAACCACCAATTGATTGAACGCAATCAACAGTTTTGGTCACATCCTGGCGGGATATCGAAGTTGACCATACGGTAAAGCGCACCCAAAACATGCTACGCAGCAGACACCTTCCATTGCATATCAGCAGGTGAAGCAGATTGCGGCAATTGCGATGCGGCATGTGCTACATATGGCCTACATTCTGCTCTCATATTGGTTCTGTGCAAATAGCAAACGTGGTTTATCAAACTCCCAAAATGGCGTTTTGGGGTGGAAAGTTCCAATGGAACTAATTGTGCTTCGGTGCTTTTGTTAAATTTAATTTATGTGCAAAACAGCTGCTTGCTTTTATTTTCTTTCCCGCTTCGTACCGACTTTGCACTGTTGCAGCATTGTATGCGCGTGTGTACAGATATGCACCAAGTAGAATGTGCCACAATGGAGGTATTTTTAATGCATAATGCTTGTGGCTCCGTCCTGCATAATTAAGGTCAGAGTAATGGTGACGGATCTGTTCGGTGTGAAAAAAAAGGTTTTATCTCGCGCGCAAAGATAACAAAAAAAATGTTCATTTTACTGTTTGTGTGCTAAATGCTTTTGTAGCATACGCTTTGCGGCATATCCGTGTGACAGCTAGTGAGCAGTTTATTCACCCTTGCCCGAATGTACGCGAGTTGCTTTGCGCTAGATGAAGCTACCGTTTGTTTGCTTCCAGTTGTGGAAGTGCATGCTGGGCAGGAATATGGAGTGTGTTCCATCAAACAGAGAAGCTAAATTCAGCACCCAAAAGTATTACAATGTACGGGCGAGCGCAATGCGACCTAATGCAATTTAAACAAGTGATAGGCAAATGTTGCACTCATCACGCCAACCGGCTTGTACACAATGGCACACGACGAAAGCCCGTCGTTTAATTAATTACGCGATTTGTGCGGAATGTGCTTTACGTTGTTTGTTCATTCATTCCATTTTTGTTATTTGCAACAGCTAGCCGTTACATTGAAGGCCTTACTCATATTCGTTGAAGGTGTATTTAATTATTCTTATCTGCATTTTATGTCTTACTTGGCATAAATTTCCGAACCCTGGCATAAACAAATTCTAGAACGCAAACGTCACTCCCGTCTGGGTCTGCAATGGTTGGACGCGTTGTCGCGTAAAGCCTTATTATCGCACGCCTGAAATGTGGCTCGATTAGCACCCCGACTACCAATCGAAAACTCATTCATTCCAATTGAGCCGTAACCACTGTGGGGGGGAGAAAAAAACACCAACCAAACCGCTTCTCGACTCATCTGTGTGTGTGCCTGTCGATGACGGATCGGTATTTGATTGCTGTTGAAGGTTTGGCAATCTTTACCCCCCTCGTTCCATAAAACGGTGAACACGGTGCGATTAGATATGCGTTCTGTCGGTCACATCTGTCAAAAATGGCTCAATTGCGGATGTGAATAAATTGGGTAGCATTTGTCCGCTTTGTCGATGATTGAAGCTTTTCTCGGGACGCATTTTAGTCACGTTTTCGTAAACTGCGGTGATTTTTAGTACAGTGAAATGATGATGAATGTGGAAAGATTGTCGGTATTATCGTGTTACGCGCTGTAGTTTTTTTTTGCAAATTATTTATTATTGCTCACATCATTTCAAATTATATCAGATAATTCTACATGAACAAACAGGATTTAAATGAAGCTTTCGTAATAATCATTAACATGACTCAACTTCACTCTCATTTGTTAAAAGACTATTGAAGAATTTATTGAATCTTCATGGTCATAGAAATGTATTCAATTCGATAAATGTGGCTGAGAAATTCTAAAGGCCTAACGTAACAACAGATGAACATAAAAAAAATTCATTTATTGTTTAAAATTAAATATTTTCATATTAATTGATTCAACTGCAAGCGACACTGCTTCGAAATTTTTCGTCAGTTGAGTAATTCTAGTGTTAAGTGCATTGCTTTATCAGTGCTTATGGACGATAATGATCCCAGATGCTGGTATTCGTGAGATCAGTTCGCTGTTGATCGTTCGAGCGATACCGCCGATGATCAGTATACCCTATCAATGGCACCTCAGTATTTTCCTTCCTTTTACAAAGAAAAAAAAACGATCATTCGAATGTGGTTGTAGCTGGCCGTTCGCGTTCATTCATTCATTCGCTCGTCAAAAACCGGTACGCAGTGAGGAAGCATGACGATCGATCGATTCCCACTCTCCATTTTTGACAACTTCAAGCGAAACCGATCGCGCTCTGCACGTGTAGTGGCGTACCTCGGAAGATCGTACCGATCGATCCACCCTAATCCACATGATTGGAGGATTGTGCTGTGTTAATAAGGTGCTATATCCATGCGATTGGCCGAGATGTGTGTACGTGTGCGTTTGCATGTGACGCACGCAAGCAGCACGTGATCGTGACTGTTTGTATGGGATTGCCTGTAGTGCAGACGATGTACAATGCGAAGACACGCATTCCAGCGTAGGAATGCTACTGTAAGTTTGCAACTAAAGCAGCGTGTACGTAGCTATCGGTGTCTCACCCATACATTATAGCACGCTTGACTGTAATCGAAGATTACCGTCATCGCTGACGTCGTACGAACTTCATGTGAGGTAAGATCCTATAAAGCCAAAGAGTGTAAACTCTCTTGCCGCTGACATCAGTTTCTATTGGTGTTAGGGTGCCGATTGTAGAACTCACTAACCCCCTTCCAGGTTGAATGAAAACAGGTCTCGTGCCATCACTAGCTTCTAAGCCCCCTAGTTTTGAAACACATAAAAATGTGTGATGTGTGTGTGTGTGTGTACGGGTGTGTATTATTTCCTTCCTCTAGAAGACCTTGACGTATCCGACATAAGCCTCCGATGGCGATAGTGTTCACGCGATTAAACGTTTTAGTCGCTCCGGTTGTAGTAGTAGTGGATCAACCCCTACCCCAATAAGCCGTTACGATGGGGAGAGAGAGAGAGAGAGAGAGAGAGAGAGGGGGTTCGTTCATGCTTTTGACCATTCGCGGGCGATTTGGTGATAAGAGGAAATTCAACAGTTGGTGGTTGTAACATCCCACATCGCCCCAAACCCAGACGCGGGGTGGTCTTTCGGTTGCACGTTTGGTGCGAGATAAACGGTCTCCGTTACTAGGCGACTCCTTGACGGTGAGGGGAGAATGCAAGGTGAGGGAGGTGTGCGTGGAAACTCTGATGCAAAGTTGAACGTCTCGTAAAGCAGACGGCGGAGGCTCGTTAGTGCTGGTGTAGTTTTTAGCGCGATTGTGAAATGTTTCCTACAGAACCCAATAAAGGGCAGCTACGCGAGAGAAGACGAAAAAAAACATCATCATTCAGTTGGAATTAGGATGACGAAAGGTGTGATTTCTTCGTTGTAGGGGTTTTTTTTTCAAAACGCCCGCTCACACGATGACACTATGGTATTTCCTTTAACGGAACCGACTGACTGGTTTTTTTTTTTAAAGAGATATTATCGCTATTTTGTTTGGATGGCCTTCTTTGCTGTATACTGAAGATTTTACTGGATCTCCAAAAGTTTTAAATTCAACTCCTTTCATTTTAAGCTCGTTTTATTGTTATCGTTTTATTGTCTGATGTTAGTAATAACAAACCATGTTTTTAGCCGATGTGCAATGTAGTGGAACGCTGATTATCCGGGTGTCATTTAATAGTGTACTGGATTATCCGTGCAACTTGGAAATGACAGCTCCGAAGGCAATTTGACACTTTGGGTGCGAAAACGATGACATGAAAAAAAAATAAAAAGAGTACAATAGTGAATGTTAAAATATACTCAAATTCGATGAAAAAAATACAAATTTTATTTGCAAATTTTAAACCACAGTAAAATGCGTGTAAAAATACCCATATATCATACGTAATACATTAATATATAACAATAAAAGGGGAATATGTACCTTTTATCCGTGCAATCCATTTATCCGTCAGTGTTCAAGTCACGATGAGCACGGATAATAAGAATTTCATCATGCTTTGTTTTTTTTTATTATGTGATTAGTATTAAAAATGTGAATCTGGTTTGATTTTCCCTAACTTTAATCGAATGGCCAAGAAGTAAATGGAACCCGTAATCCCAAATCGAATATCTAAGAAGCAAAAAAAAAAGATTTCTCATCATGATACTTGATTTGCGACAGGACCAAATGACTGAACACGTATTAATCGCAAGTGCATCGGGTGACTCAGGGCTCGCCACAGGTGATTTGTAGAAGATAAATAATGTTGTCACCTGTCGACCAACAGCAACATCAGCAGCCGCCGGTTGCATGGTGATGGGAAGCGTGGCGTGGGTGTGCTGTACATTGGTTGTATTTATTTATCAGCACACCGCAATCCGATCAGCCCCGAGCCCCGCATCGGTGGTGAAATTGTGATGAATCATGCCAGAATCAACGGTGTCACTCCTTTTTTCTTTTTTGCTGCCGCACAACCAACCAGTTTTGTCATGCAAGAAGTTGTTTACCATTCGTTGCCGCTCGCTGTAAATTATCAGTTACCGACGATGCCAAAACGCTTGGTCGTACGTTCGTACGTTCGCAGTTCACGTGCACACAAACCCTGCAATCGGTCCGTCCCCGTGATACGTACGGAAAGTGCAAGCACAATCTGTCACATTTTTCTTGATATTCTAAGTGGCATCATGCCGTCCCGCTGCCTCCGGTCTGTTTCATCATTTATCTTGCCGGACGCGAGGCGTTCAATGAAATCGATTCCACTTGTCATTTAATTCGTCTAATTAATGTGCGATTGAATGGTTCTGCAGCAGGACGGATGAGACGGGGCGGTGTTGCTAAGGAGAAGCTGTGGGAGTGGACCGGTAATGAAGATCGATTCATCAAGGGCGGTGTGTGTGGTGGGGTTGATAAGAGACCGGCTGAACATGCAGCATATTTTTAGCGCTGCACACGTTTCCACGAACGCGACCAAAACGTGATGAGAAGACCGGTGGCAGTGGACACGATTGGTTGATTTTAGCAGAATTGGTAGCGATCGGTATCGAAAGCTTTACTGATGATCGCTAATCAATGGTTCATGGCGAGAGGAAGTAGCAAACTTAATTCTTTGTGCCTAAACTCAAAATGTTTACCATTCGTTTGATTTCGTTTTGGTCTAGCACCGTTAGTGTGTGTATAGTTTTTAATAGAAAGATAGACTTCCCAGTCTATTTGCATGGTACAGCTACAGCAGTTTTGTTTTTTTTAGTACAGTCACGGTTTCGATATTGATCAAACAAAACGCTACAAACGACGGCCGGCTGCCGCTGGTGTACCCGGTCATTTCTACCATTCGCAGCCTGACAGTTGCTAATAGGGTGTTGTAGCCCTTGAACAGATCTCCGGTTTGCTAAAGTGTCGCAGATTCGAAGTTGGCAACGATCGTACGGGGTGTGCGCCTTACCACTAAATGTCTTTGGTTTGGTGCCACCACCCCCATCATTCCATCCCCGCGTTTCATCACCACACCCTCCGCGGGGCTGCGTTCTAAATTTAAGGCGTCTCGGCAGTGTCCAACCATTGTCTGCTGATCACGCTCTTTATTGATACAATTTATTTGCGGCCCGTTTTGCACCCCGTAAATGGACGATAATCGATGTCAATTGAAATTGGTTGAACGTGTCACACGGGGTTGTGGTGTTGGTGTTGGGTGATTCTTTTTTTTATTTATTTTATAAAGAGAAGGTTGAGGAGGTAGGAAGGTGGCCCGCGTATAGTGCGATTTTGATTTAAAGCTCACATTTTGGTGATATAGTGCATACACACACACACACACACGTTTACTACCCTCAACCATCCGGTCGGTCCCGATCACGAGGATCAGGAAGTGATGTGTATTTCTTTTTGATTGTAATTTACGTCAGCAATAACTTGCAACGATCAATATAGGATTCACATTTTCTTTCACATTTGCATTCGGCCTAGTGCTGGATGATGTTGGTACAAACAAAATTCAGTTAGCAGAGCTGTACAACCTACGTACACTATAGGCACGTTTTGCGTGATGATGAAACATATGATTGGTTTCGCGTGATGAGCAACTGCCAACCCCTTCCTTCGTTCAGCATGTGCTTCCAACCGCTAGAAAACTGTTGGACGTTGTTGTGGTCTATGACTGTGCGCGCACGATGATTAGAATCTGATTGTTTCATACAACAATAGTTGCTGTGTCATTCGTCTAATATTACTGGCTGTTGACGGCACAAACAGCTCGTACACTTCATTAGACAAGCAAAGGAAAGTTTCATTCGGTCGATACTTGCATAGCAATGCAAGTGCATTGTTGCATAGTGCACTTCTACTTGTACAGAATTTATGAAATATTCAACATTTACGATTGTTATAACAAGTACAGAATTTTATTATTCTTCAGTAAACAAGTAAATGACATAGCTCCAACTGAGATTTGACATGTGAACTGCAAAATCGATAACAGCAAACATTAAATTTAGCACTAATGTTTATCAACAAAAGGTGATGCAGCTATTATCCGTGCTATCCGTTTATCCGGCAAAGGCTGAGTTTTCATGAAACTGAAGTTAGCTCGATTGATAAGCTATCGTAATATTTTTCTGCATACTCATTGTAGTGTTTTAAATAAAATACATTTATTTAAGATAAGAAATTTTCATAAAAATAACATTATTTTTTCCTGTTTTTTTTTTTGGTAAAATGCTTTTAATCACTGCCGTGTTCTTATTTGCACCAAAGAACGATCAAGCCGTGTGTCTGTAGCGAATGATAATAAATCGGACTCAAAAAGCTTGAACACTCCATGACTACAACATGATATCTGGAAATACCAGCTGGAGGTTTAAATACTGGTTTTCTTAAGGTTTCAAATATTGTTGGATCTCATTTTATTACGCATTATTTGATTTTATTGCATACCTGCCGAAAGTATGTGACCTGTCGGAACTTAATGCAGTTAGCCCACAGTTGCCATTAATCCATTAATATAAAAATTAAAAATAATGATAACCATAAACAGAAGATTTACAACAATATTTATTTGTTTTCAAAAAATCTTTTTTGATTTCCTTGGGCCTCGACGTGCAATGCAGCATTATTTAAACGACTAGGATTTTTAGAATCCAAGATTAAGTTTGTTAGGCAAGAATTTTGATGAGTTAACACATCATGCCAGGCGGAATGTGTGTTGTTTTTTTGTTCATTCTTTTATTTCCTTCCTTTTCATGTGTACGTTATCACTTT
>STHB01000004.1:5782141-5806998 GCA_018908115.1 Anopheles rivulorum
TACGCATACACGTTCCCGTTTGTACTCTGCGGCCAAGCGTACAGCCGCTTCACATGCATGATCGACACATTCAATGTCATTGTGGTGAAACTGAAGGTGAAATGAAAATACGAAACTGAAATTAAGTGCGCCTAAAATGTGTAATTCAACTGTGTAAAGAAAAGAAGCGATCTAGTGAAACAAAACGAAAGCAATTTTAATGAGCCTACGCTGCTGCGCCGTATCATTCGCCGCTCGCTTCATCACCGCACTGGCATTGAGATGTGTGTCTAGACATCAAAATAGGACCACAACGCACGGCGTGCTAGTGTAATGTTTGAAGTGCAGAACATTAAAACAACCAAAAGCGCCAGCCACAAACAGCCCTCCCCGAAGTGGAGGGCTTTGCAGCCGAATGCCTGTCGTTTAACGCCTCTGGGAGCGGATCACGCGAATTGAGCACGTTATTTATTTTATTTTATTTTTTTTTGTTCTTCTTCTGTCCCGCCACCACGCATTCGTCAGCACGGCAGTTCATCTTCGTCGGCCGTTGATCATCGTGCCGCTGTGGTCGCGTGTATAAAAAGGTCAAATGCGCGCAAAAAGAGACGTGTGTGGTATTTAAAGAAATGCTTGCTACTACACTCTCACCAACACCACATGAAAAAAGGGGCATGAAATGATTTCACGCACATCGGCGCTGCTGCTCATTGACAGCGCCCTACCCGCGTTTTGCGGGAAAGTTTTTCCTTGTGCCGCCGCCACCGTTCATCGTGTATTATGATGATGTTGCACCACCATCACACACCACCGTGTGTCAAGTTCAGTTCTCACCCTCTCGGTGGGCTGCTGTACCGCCACCACCAGCAAAGCAAATAAATTCGATTATTTTGTTGAACCATCGCTGACCCAACCATGAAGGCGATCAGCAGCTCGCCATTTTTTTCATTCGTTCTTGATCAACGGCCGATGGTCGGCTCTGGCGCGCGAATTCATTATGTAAAACCTTGACCTCACTTTTGACGTATCTGGAGCCTATCATAAGCGGAAAGTGATTGCCCATTTGGCTGTATGTAGCTAAACGTTAAGGCTTTCTTGCTCGGGTCATATATATTGTGCAATTTGTTTGTGTACTATATATTAGAAGGAAGCAAAAATTTGTGACGCAAATAACCTAGAATGAACTGGTTTACTTAGTGTTCGCCATGTGCACCGTGAACGTTCTTACCCGTAAGGTTTCTACCTTACCAACGTACCAAAGAAGTTTGCAAAACAAACCGGCTAAACGATTTGCCTGCGGCTAATCAGAATCTTTAAAAGTGTAAACCAGTTGTTACATTGTAATTACTGATTATATGCTTAATCACTGAAGCTTGTTGCCCTGTGATCAGAATACGAGTAGTGGTTCTCTTAGTTTCTTTTTTCTTCTTCTGTCATTAAATAATAGTAAATACAGACGGGATGCGATACATAGAATATGAAAATGAATCAACTAGCTTAATAAAACGGCATGTATGTCGTCCTGCCACGAGAAATCAACATCTCAACCGTGTATAGATCACTTTATATTTCACCTGCACTTGACCTTCAGAATGGCGATGTCCTGTCCTCCTGTAGGCGAGGTTTGGCTGTGTGCAGCAGCTGTCAGAACGTTTCGCGGCCAAGTGCAATCAACAACCGGATGCACTCTGGTACTGTGTATGTGGCTGCATGATGGGAAACTTGTCACCGCTTCATACAGTTGCTTGGGGTTTGGTGGTGGTGATGAGATTTAGGGAAATTGGTAATTAATCTTTAGCAGCATTTCTTGGATGATGAATTTTGTTATTTTATTCCAATTAATCGGTCAACCCTTATGTACCGTTTGCAGTAACCAATGCATTTGTAATTTCATTCAAAAAAAAATTATATTAAATTATATATTAATTTTTGTTTTGTTTTGTTTGTCTTTCCAGAAATGATTATACGCATCCGGAACCAAGTGGCTATATAGTTCTGTTAAAATTCCGGCTTCCATTTTGATCGTCGGCGCATTTGGTGGATCGGTGTGGAAAGTTGAGCTAAACGTTTGACGATACTTTGCGAGAATACCAGGGGGAGCTTTTTCCTACAGGAGAATTGTTTTTGTACATCGGTACATCATTCTTACCAAACGGTAGACCAACGGTAGCCGTGGGAGTGTCTGCGTGCGGTGGTGCGAAGCAGTGTAACAGTCTAATCCGTTCAGAGCGGAGCAAAGTCTTCTAAGCTAGTGGCTTTCCGTTTCCGGAAGCTTCAGTAAAACCCGCACGAGCGATACGTTTGTCTCTGGCGCGCAAGCACCACCGACGACAAACCGCCTCCAAACCCGCTGCTTAAAACGATGGCTGTTTTTACAAAACTCTGCCTACCAGATATTGTCAAATTAAAACGCTAGTTAGTAACCGCTGTCGTGTCCATCTTCGTGTTTGTCGGTGGTCATTACAAGAATTTACTAACTTAACGTTTTTAAGGTACAATATCTGCATTCTTGGTTTTTTCCATTCTTTTTTTTCCCCCGTTCACTCGCACATTACTTGTACTTCGAGTTTTAGTTTTCGCTCTGTATTTTATTATTCCCTTTCCCGGATATATATTGCCAATTTTCGAGTAATTTCACGCAGAAATCAGGTTTACGCATCGTGTTTGTTTTGTGATACTGTTGTTCTCTTTTCCTTTTCTTCATCATCCACTGGTTTTGAAGATCAAGCACAGCAAGTTCGTTCGATTTGCTTCTGCGATTCTGCGATTGTTTGTTAGCTACTGTTTGTGAACGTCAGTTGCCTACGGATTCCGTTACTTACCAACCTTTTTTTTTTAAGTGTAGCTCATACTTTAAAGTACACAATCGTATTAGGCATTACTATAAATACTTAATAGATTTAACACTAACGTTTAGAACAGGAGCACACTTTTCGCAGCTTGTGTGTAGTGATCATTGTTGAAGAAGAGAAACACTGAAGCATCTTCATTGTTAGC
The DNA here is from genome assembly GCA_018908115.1 of Anopheles rivulorum. NCBI lineage: Eukaryota > Metazoa > Arthropoda > Insecta > Diptera > Culicidae > Anopheles > Anopheles rivulorum. The sequence goes on from STHB01000004.1 coordinate 5,785,118, forward strand.
CGACATTTGCACTGGTCGTGAGGGCAAGTTAGGTGGCGCATTTTGTTTAATTTTCGGCACCCATTTATGGTTAACGATAGCGTTATCCGGGTGTATGAACACAAGTAGTGAAAATTCCTTACCTTTTTATTGCTTCTTTGTATAGCAGCACAATTAAAAAGGCGCAGTTTGGTGTGAAGCGCAGGAACCGCAAAGCTACAAACAAACTCGCGCAGAGTTGAATATTAAGCGCGTACTAGCGACGGCATCCTAAAGAAGACATCTTCCTTTTTGAACGTGATTGAATAAGACTTTATACACCACAACCGCATCCCCACAGATCGATTTTAATTAAGTGAGAAAAGCAAAGCTTTTTCCCATTTTTCGTTTTGTTAAAACCGTTATCTCAGATTGTAATATTATAGTGCTGCTTGCTTTTATAGTCTTTCCGGGCACGGGCAAGTATTTTTAGTGAGACAATTTCTGTCTGTCTATTTAAAGTTTAGTTTATCTCAAAAAGAAAAACCACACTCCACTTTTGGCTGATCGGAGCATTTCTATCCAAACGCTGGTCGGTTAATTAAAGCTTTGATCCATCATTCTTCCATCCTGTTTGGGAACCGCTCTCAAGGGCAATCGTTTAAGTTCGTCGGTTGAAAGCAAACTTTCATAAACCCCACCTCTCAATTGCTTAACACACGAGCAGAATGGAGCCGTTTTCACCGGATTTGCTGTGGCTGGTAATTTTTGGCTTCGTGATAGCGTTCATTCTGGCATTTGGCATCGGTGCAAATGATGTAGCAAACTCGTTCGGTACTAGCGTCGGGTCTGGTGTGCTGACAATACGTCAAGCCTGTTGGTTAGCCACCGTATGCGAAGTGTCTGGTGCTGTTTTGATAGGTATGTATACCGGTTGGGGGCACTATTACATGTTGATTTTCCATAATGTAACCATCTCTCCATTGTGGTCCATTGCAGGCTATAAGGTGTCCGATACGATGCGTAAAGGTATCCTGGAAGTTGGGATGTACAAGGGCGAAGAAATCGAACTAATGCTCGGTTGCCTTTCGGCTTTGGCAAGCTCCGCGTTGTGGTTGCTGGTAGCAACGTTCCTAAAAATGCCCATCTCCGGCACGCACAGCATCGTTGGATCGACGATCGGTTTCAGTCTGGTGGCACGTGGCACCCAAGGGCTGAAGTGGAACACACTGTTTACGATTATCGGTTCCTGGTTCATCTCGCCCGTACTGAGCGGTTTAGTGAGCGTAGTGCTGTTCTGGATGATCCGCAAATTTATCCTGAACGCGAAGAACCCCCTGGAAGCCGGACTGTTCGCGTTGCCGCTTTTCTATGGTGCGACCTTGGCTGTGAATGTTTTTAGTATCGTGCACGATGGACCAAAATGTAAGCAACCATTAGATGGTAGAGTGAAAGTAGCAAGCCTAGCGTATTCGCTAGACAGTGTGGGTGGTGCCACTTGACACTCACCACGATAATTATATCGATTCCAGTGCTGTATATGGATAACATCCCGGTGTGGGTGGCGCTCGTGGTCAGCATGTTGCTTGGCTTCACCGTGGCACTATTGGTACGGTTGGTCATTGTGCCGTGGCAAAGACGCAAGATTATCAACGGTTCGGATGGTGCAAATAAGACGGAATTCATGCTCGGTGACTCGGACGGAGACTCGTCGTCTAACGGTAGCCCGCGTCGGGCGAAGCGGCCACTTTCCTTAGTGGCGGGTGACGGTAAAGCTCTGCCAGCCATTACCGAGACGACCGAGCTAGTGTCGCTGTCCTCACAGCATCAACCGCAGGGCCCACAAAATGGTTTGGTAAAGAAACTCTCGAACGATCTTACATCTGGCGGTGTTATCGGTGGCCCGTACAGCTTCAATCCGGAGATTGTGAAGAAGGCCACCAGCTTGCTCGGTGCTCAGGACAAGACCAGCCTTGACAACACAGACCTTACGGTGACGAGCTTGAACTTCATCGATGAATATCAATCGTACCATGGCAATGGACGTTTCCATCTTGGTACATATTTTGACCGCCGCAACAGTACAAACGTTTCGCCGAAATCGCCCGACTCAGGACATCTCATCAATGGAGGATTGAAGTAAGTATGCGCTAGACTAATTACAATATATTACAAACTATTGCAATATAACTTGTCTGTCTTCCGATCGGAAAATTGAAGAATTATTCGTCATCGGTGTGTAATGTTTTCTTATCTTACCTTATACGTTACCGTTGATATTTTATTTGTAGAGAACAACCTACGGTGATCGCGCTACAGAATGGAAAATCACCCACCAGCCCAAAGAGTGATAGTACCCTGCCGATAACGGACTACACCCTTATGCCACAAAATGTGCTGCTGAGCGGAACTGATCAGGACATCAAAAAGACAGACTTGTGCAAGATTGAAGCAGCCGCAGGTTTGGAACATCCACTCATCAGTGCAACGCTATCGCCAAACTCGAGCAAAGTTCCATTGATTGGCGCAAAGGAAGGCTCCGAGGAAGACAACCGTCGGCAAAAACCGGTTGAAGAGAGCGAAGACGTATCGAAACTGTTTTCCTTCCTGCAGGTACTCACTGCTACGTTTGGAAGCTTTGCGCACGGTGGTAATGATGTCAGGTAGGCTCTTGCAGAAACAAACTCATAACAAACTTCGGGCTGGAGTCTAATTTCGTGTTCTGTTCTATTATCTCTTACAGCAATGCTATTGGGCCACTGATCGCACTGTTTATGATTTATCGCGAAGGTTCGGTACTGCAACAGTCGGAAACTCCTTTATCGATACTGTTATTCGGAGGATTGGGCATTTCCGTTGGTCTGTGGCTGTGGGGTCGACGTGTGATCGAAACGATCGGTAATGATCTCACAAAAATTACTCCATCGACGTAAGTATCTTTTGCCAATGAGGAAAATTGGTCCCATTTGTACTGCGCCAAGTTCGTAACAGAGAAGTAATTGTTTGTTTGGTATTTTGTTTTAGTGGTTTTACCATCGAAATCGGTGCCGCCCTAACCGTGTTAATCGCGTCCAAGATCGGTCTACCCATCTCCACGACCCATTGCAAGGTGGGTTCGGTCGTATTTGTCGGCCAAGCGAACTCACGGCCAATGTCAGGCGAAAGCAGTAAACATTCGCATCATGCCGTAACTGCGCAACAGAAAGCAGTCGATTGGGGATTATTCCGAAACATCGTGTACGCTTGGGTAGTTACTGTACCGGTAGCGGGCCTGTTAAGTGCCGGGTTCATGATGGCACTTCGCGCACTAGTGTTACCTTAAGCAGAGCGGACGGCATAAATCCCTACCGTTAGCAGAAGAACAGCAATAACAAAGTGACAGAAAAACAAAATGCACCAGCGGTACGTTAGGAAACGCAATCGGACAGCATAATAGAACACGTTGCGGACCCGCGGTCATTCGTGAGGCTGACATCGTTGTGCATACAATTTGTTAATATGCCCGGCGCAGATGAATTCAAACAAATGCACTATTCATACTCAGCTATGCATGTATGGGACGCGAACAAATGAAATGCTGTTTAGAGAACATCGAAGGTCACTTAATCTTATCTCCAGAACTTTAGTTACTTAAGCAACATCTTTAAGATAGAAATAATTTTGTACTGCAAATAATGTTAGTTCATTCTCATCTCAGAACATGATTTTCTTACACCACTAGTCTCCAAGAGGAAGGTTACAGGGTTTGTTTTAAATTGGATTATACACACGAGGAGAAAGCTTTAGTCGATCCTTTGATTTGGGATGCAGAGGAGAGTAGCGTTCTATCTTTCTATCCTTCATGTTCAAGTTCAAAGCATGGTTTTATCTTTGCGGAGCACTAGAAGTATCGCCATCATTCGTCAGCTAGTTCCAATTTTCCTGATTTAAGTTATAATTTTAACATTTTCTCTCACTAGGTATAGCAAAACAGTTCAATGCTACGGTATTTGCACTATGCAGACAGTACAAGAGCTGTTACGGGCCCTTTGCTTAGCAAAGTAAAACAATAAGTGCGCGGATAGGCGGGCGGAAATCTGTTGCGGGACGAACAGATAACAGTTTTCGGATTATGCAGTGCGTCGGTTACGTCAACTAAGCCATATTCGGATTGAATGATGTTGATCAGACTTACCAGACAGCAAAAGTTTCATATGTAAGCGCAAATATCAGCAAATCGTGGTATTGATGAGCACGTAGCAAGCATCGATAACAATTAGCAGAAAAAAAACACAACAAACCCATTAACAGATTGTAGAGATATTCTAATTTACTGATCGTTAGCAGATAGTGAACCAGCCGTAAAAGCTAGAGTAGAGTGAGATTCTATGTAGCGTTATGAGTCGCGCAGGTAAAAATATCACCATAAACATTAAACAAAACACACAAAACAAACAAAAAATCTGCCAGCTCAAGCAACCTAAATGCCGTACAAATATGGCGGGAACCCATTAAAAACACAAGAAAAAATATGAAGACTTTTATTTTCCCCAATGCGTGTTGGTGTGTTTGTGTGTGTGTGTACGGGCACAATAACTTGTAGGTGTGATGTTTTTATTTTCTCTGTTTATTTATTTGTTTTACTGCAAAGAAAATATGAGAGCAACGTAGATTTATTTCCATTTTTTTTCTATACCTCGAAAACCAGGGCACATAACACAAGAAGGAAAATTTGTCAATTGCTAACACTGTTTATTCTACCAGGGTCGATCAGCTAATGTGGATAAAGATTAATAGATGTGGCAACAGTGTCTGTTGAAATTATCAAATTACGGTGCATGTCACCTGTGCTCTCATCATCAACCATTGACAATGCTAATGCTGCCAAATTGTTGCTTTTCATTTTTCTGATGTAATACACAATTTACGCTCAACTTTACTCGAAAGCCAAATTATATCTATACCGAATATTCTGCACATGTCCATTTTTCGACCGGTGCAAAGTGTCGAATGCTTCGAGTATTAGCTACACAGAACCCTGAAGCTGTGCCGTAACAAATAGTGTATCCCACATTGTTGAAAACAAACACAGCTACCAATACGAAGATCTCTAATAGGAAAGTAGTTTTGTGTACTATCTAGGTTGTAAAATCCGATCGCTTCCGCAGCCAATCCATCCTAGGCAATAAATGTTCCGTAGATTCCGTCCTCGTGGAATCCGTGTGTGTAAACAGGCGTAGCCATAGCCGCACAGTTGGTGCGACAAGTTCTGTTTACAAACCGTCAGCCTACTGATAATACCGATAGCATTGTAGTACTGGTCCAAGCAAGGAGAAAATGGAAATAACAACACAAAATTTCGAAGGATAAAGCTCAGCAAAGAACAACTAAGGGTATCATCTGCAAATGTACTTACACCCGCAGCATATAACTTGTGTGACGGGACGAAGCGAGGCAAAATGGCGAAAGATACAAACAAAAGCAAAAACTCGAAGGAAAGCCAGATTAAAATGAAAATTAGCCAATGTGATTATACAAAACAAAACAAAACAAAAAAAACTCACCGTAATAGTTAACGCGGGGATCTGTAGGGCAAGAGTCTCTTTCCTGTCCCTCAACCCCCGTGTGTGTATCGATGTGTATTGTTACTATGTGAAAGTGGAGATTGCCGAGTGATCGGTGCTAAAACAAAATGTTCCCTACCGTCACCTCGTCATTTGACCGTTGTTAAGCATATTACATGTTGAATTGAGAATGCAATTCCCGGATAGGCTGCTATGCAGATTCCATCCAAAATGCAGTGTTAGTTGAAGATGTGAATCAAAAAAGAAAAAGAAGAGGCAGAAGAAGAAACAAACACTCACCATTAAAGACAAAAGCGAAGCAACCAAACAGAGTAACACACAAGCAAATGCAAAATAGAAGACAAACCACAGAAACAACACACATAAACATTTCAGTAAAGTTCTGGATGTTGTAGAAGAGGTGATACCTAGCGATGAACTCTATTAAAAGGTTAAGAGTTAAAAAGTGTTGCTAAATACTACTAAAATTTTCGATGTGACAATTTGATCGTGTAGTATTTTGTTTTTCCCTTACTTTACCATTGCCAATGGTAGGAATTGAACCATCCGTCATTTTCTTCTGTAGCTTACTGGACAACAAAGCTTACGTTTAACAGAAGATTGTTTTTGCTTTTGTAATTCTTTTACATTAATTTTTATACATTTTTTTTGTGCATGACCATGTACCACTGCTGCTTGCGGTTTGCACAGGTTTATGTATTTTCGATTATATTTTAATAAGCGACCTAAAATAGGGAAACCTTCACCATGAGACTGTAACGTAAATTTGTCGAGAACTCAAACAATTTACTGAACGATGAATCGGGAAATATAAAACAATTGTTTAGATGCTTCTACATTCACTTTTTCGAATTTTACTGCTTGCCTACCAGCAGTGCAGCCTTTTTCAATGGCGATCATGTACTCAAATCATCCATTCTGCGTTACTTACTGTGAGACATTGATTTTATTTTAAAATAATGACAATTTATCACACTTCCCAAATATCATCGGTTTTTCGGAGTCAGCATATTAGTTTTTCGATTACATTGTTTTCGGCAACAGTGCATAAATGCTAGTTAAAGGCACTCCCAATGGCGCAAGTTACACTGTAGACGTGCGGCTCCTTCACATGCACTCACATAATCCTCCCCACAACCTTTTATGCCAAATTGTGCTTGGAATACGGTGTCTATGTGTAGCAAACCGTTTCAACATTTGACCAATGGCTTACGTCGTGTTTGTTTGCACGTAGTTAGGTTTTCAGTGCAGGATTTGATCACACGCCAGCCTAGTCTGTGTTGTCTTAGCGAATGATTTATCGCTTGCAAAAGTGTTTGTGTTTAAAACTTAATGCTCCTCGTCCATTACTTCAGTCCATGCTTCCTCGTAATTTTTTTTCTGGTTGTAAATTTAATTTCATTTCCAAACATGCAAAAATCCTTCGGGAGTGCGATAGCAAACCTTCATTAAAACGAAGACTCCCAAAGGCTCACTAGGAGAAACAAGAATGTAAATGTGCTAAACAACAAATACGATAAGAGCGTTATTTTCGACGTGTAAACAAAAAAAAACAAACAAACAAAAACAAGAAACTCAACAACAATACAGTAGAGAATAAGCACTTTTGACAGAAAGAAGCCAGAAAAAAGGAATAATGACCATTTGGAGCGTAACAATTCATACAAACCAGCAGCGGAAACAGAACAGAATAAATCGAACCCAAACATCTTTCAAAATAGGGCAAGTGATACATCAAATGAAGGTGGAAACTAAAGCATACAAATTGTGACATGCAAAGAAACATGAATTGAGGAAACGAGATTGTTGTAAACATGTTGAAGGATACGGATTGTTATACCAGCTGTAGCAGCGCGAAATGCGCGAAAGCTTGGGTGGTATATGGCGTTAAGGGGACACACAATTACCTGATAGCAAGATACAATAAGTAAGCAACGAACAGACGGGAAGAAATTCCATTTTCTTCCCAAACGCGAGCGACCAACAGCAGTGTTCCAGGCAAAAGGGCAACGTGATCTGAGCGCAAATAGGGACAGATTGAGTACGTGTGAAAGAGATTCCAATAGAGACAACCGACAGACAGTTTCTAATCGGTATGTGTAAGCTGCGTGATTGGGTGAAGTAATATGCAAGGAATTCAACTAATGTGCGAATGAAACCAATGTAAAAGAGCGGAAAAAACCAGTACAAGAATGAAAGAGCTCTCAAAATCAATAAATTAAGTCTGAAACTACACAACGCGGAAGAAGCTTCCAGCTGATTTATTAACACACGGGAGAGAGAAAAGGAGAACAAAGGGTTGTCATTAATTTGACATGTGATTAAATCAAGCACACGGAGGATTTTTTGTTGTTTCACGCTTACTACGATGAGTATTTGTGTATCGACACAATCGACACATTAATGCTAAACAACAACAGGATCCTATGTTTGTGTGTGTGATGCAAAGTTCTTTCTAATCCCAACCATGAAAAGGTACGCATCGTTGCGTTCTTTAAGAAATAAGTGACAAAGTTTCACGAAAGAATGGTTGGTTTATTAAAGAACAATATCGCCGAAAAATCTGTATTTCCAGGTAAGCTAAACTTCTAAAATAACTTAACAGTTAACGAAAACTCTCTTTACTATTTGTTAATTATCTCTTCCCCAGCACGATGCGTTAAAGCCAAACACTTATACAAAACCGCGAAGGATGATAGAACAGCCATATTATCAACGCGAATAATGTTAAGGAAACACAAATGTGTGGCTCATGTCTGGTCGAACCACTGTCCACGTTCGGTGTTGTAAGTGCATTTGCTGGCGATTCTTGCTTAAGTCGGGGCGAATTTGTAGTGGGTGTATTTGATGCAGTATCTTCCGAGGTATCAGGTAAGGTATCAGGCGTTTCATTATTTTCTATCACCGTCTCTTCTACGGTAACTGACTGTGTAAAGCTTGAACCCGATGAGAAGATTTCAGTTGGTTCCGATTCGCTTTCCGTCATCCCAGGCAGGCTGTGTGTTGTAGCAAGTGTTGGTGAAGCGGTAACCAATGCTAGAACCGTGATCGATGCACTCGATGATATCTCCAACGTTTCTTCCGTGGATTCTTTCGTTGGGGAATGCGGTGAAATGAAAGATTCATCGCTTGCGCTGGGCGGTAAATATGTCCCTGCCGTTACAGTAGAGGGTTCTTCTTCGGCAATAAGCGTAACGGAGGTGATCGTTTCCGTGGACACGATCTGTTCCGTTTCAGCAGACGTTACTGCTGTTTCAGTAACCTCCAGCGATACTTCACTATTTGCGCTTGTTGTCATAACATTTGCCGAAGTTTCTTCAAATGAAACATCCTTACTTGCACTAGTGGTTGTTATAATTTCACGATCTTCAACACTCCTGTTGGTTGTTAATCCATCTGCGATTTCTTCATCGACTTCAGTGAGGATCACATTTACGGTTGTTGTTCTATCCGGTACTTCAGTTGTAGCATTAGCAGCATCTTCTTCCGTAAATGTTGTCGTTAGCACTTTAAGACCATTTTCAACCGTTGTTGTTACAAATTCTGGTTCTGTTTGGGTATGGAATTCTGGAACCGTTTCACTAGTCGTTAATGTTGGTCCATCGCTGCTAGCGGTGGTAATACTTTGTTCACCAGTTGTACTAAGAACATCACCCAAGTTAGTCTTTTCTGTTTGCAAAGTTTCCACCGGAACACTTTCGGTTGTGGTGGTATCATAAACTACTGTTTCTGCTTCAGTTGTTTCATTAGTTTGCAAACTGATTGCTTCTGTAGTGATTTCAAACGTGGTAGAAGTTATATCTTCTGTTGATACACTTGTCACTGTCACCGTTGGTTCATCGGAGAAAACGGTGCTGGTGGATGTAACAATTTCTGCAATGTTAGTAGTCATTTCACTAGCTTCGGTAAGTGTTATTAACTCTGATGTGGAATATAACTGAGTTGTACCTAAATCTTCACCATCAACAGTTATTGCAGTTAAATCATTTTCTGTAACACTTGTTGAACGTAACGTGGTTAGTAGTACTGTAGTGGTTGCAGTTGTACTAATCTCTATCACAATGTCATCCTCTGTTGTAGTAGCTACTGCATCGTTTAGATCTTCAGTTGAAGCAATAGTGGTCATTGTTGTTTCCCGATCTACCATCTCTGAACTGTAATATATCGTGGTTGTTTCAGCTGTTGTTACACTCTCCGTGATATTCACTTCAATTGTACTTTCGGTTGCACTTGCTGTTGTTTCTGTGGAGAACACCACTTCGGTAGACGTAGACTCTAGTGTGTTTGTATCTTCGATGATTTGATCCGTTGTGGGGATTGTTTCTGTAGTGACAAAAATGGTTGTTTCATTCATTTCTTCTGTTTTTACTGACGACGATGTAGTAGACGTAAAAGGATCTGTGGTCAACAATTTTTCACTATCCGTCCCCGTTGTAACGGTGGTTGGTACTGTAATATCCGTAGTAAATGTATAACTTTTCGAATCTTCTCTCGAAGTTGTAATATCAGCCATCGTTTCTGTAGTTTGTAGCAAAGTAGAAAAAGTGGTTTCCGTTGTTTCTATTCCTCTTTCAGTAAGTAGCTCCGTTGCTGTAGTTGTTTCCGTTCGACTTTCCGTAATTAGCTCCGTTGTTGTAGTATCAACTATCGTATCTGTAGTTTGTGCCGAAATAGAAGCAATGGTTTCTGTAGTTTCCGTTTCCCTTTCTGTAACTAACTCCGTTGCTGTAGTACCAGCTATCGTTTGTGCCGAAGTAGAAGCTATTGTTTCGGTTGTTTCCGTTTCACTTTCAGTAAGTAGCTCCGTTCCTGTAGTACCAGCTATCATTTCTGTAGTTTGTGACAAAGTAGAAACAGTGGTTTCCGTTGTTTCCGTTCCACTTTCAGTAAGTAGCTCCGTTCCTGTAGTACCAGCTATCGTTTCTGAAGTTTGTGCCAAAGTAGAAACAGTGGTTTCCGTTGTTTCCGTTCCACCTTCCGTAACCATCTCCGTTGTTGTAGTTTGCTCAGAATTAGTCACAATTACGGAGATCGTTGTAAAATCCTCTAGGGTAGTCTCCTTTAAATCTTCTATACTAGTATACTCTTCGGGGGTATTTGGTTGTACGGTAGTAGTCAAAACAGTTACAGTTGTTTTATTTCCTAGTAGATCTTGACCATCCTCGGCTGGTGAAGTTGTTGTAACGTCAATGGTGTCCTCATTATCATCCAAATTTGTTGTTATCGATTTTCCCCCATCCACCGTTGCAGTCTCTTCTTTCGGTTGGATATCTTTCGTTGACATCTTTGGCATTAGTTGTGTAGTTAACTCAAGCACGGTAGTATCGACTTCCATCTTTGATGTTGGGTTTGTTGTAGAAATGGGTACACTATTGGTTACGATTGTGTCACTTTGCTCTGTTGTTAAAATCGTAACAGTTTCCGTAGTAGTTGTTAATGCTTCTTCTATCATTTTCGTCGTTGAAATGTTTTGTACACCAGTAACCTCCTCACCCGGCAAACTATTGGTTGAAATCAACGTCACTTTAAGCATCGTTGTTGTTTGTTCGCCTGTGTTCGGGCTTTCCGTTGATTCGTTTTGCCTAACTTCGCTTAAATCCGTATGACTGCTTACAGTGATGTTGCGTAGCTGTTGCTCTTCCTCGGATTCCTCAATCAAAGGATCGATACGATCACCATCGATTCCGAGATCCGAAAACTCCACTTTGTTCAACACCCTTGCGCTGTATAGAAGGGAAAAGTTTCAAAAACCATTGCGTTTAATAACTTGAAGCTTGCGTTAAGCTACAATGTAAACAGAACATTTCACCAAAATCGCCTCACCTTTCGTAAAATAAAGGACTTCCGGTTGTTAGGCCTACGGCTAAGCTAATACAAAATACCGAAATTATAGCACGTTTCATGGTTTCTTGTTGTAGTCGATTCAATTTAACAAATGCACAAATGTATCACAATTTTATAACGAAACACTGATGAACGTGGTTTAGTAGATGATCTTTTGCAACATAGTGCTGTANTTGCGTTAAGCTACAATGTAAACAGAACATTTCACCAAAATCGCCTCACCTTTCGTAAAATAAAGGACTTCCGGTTGTTAGGCCTACGGCTAAGCTAATACAAAATACCGAAATTATAGCACGTTTCATGGTTTCTTGTTGTAGTCGATTCAATTTAACAAATGCACAAATGTATCACAATTTTATAACGAAACACTGATGAACGTGGTTTAGTAGATGATCTTTTGCAACATAGTGCTGTATAAAACTTGCATTGAGTGCCGTCACTTGTCAGTTGCAATTCACAAATGAGCAAACTTCCGTATCTGTGGGCCGGTTTTATTTTATCTCTGGTTAGAATTTATTGAGGACCCGTGAGATGGAACGATCCATCGGATTCACACATTCCCATCCACGTCTCTTGGACGCCTTGTTTTTCTGTTTCGGGCGTCAATCGGCAAATTAGCAGATGGGCGATGACAAAATGACTCAATTTGCTCACTGCTGACTAATCCGTTCTAATACCGGGCGGCTGGATTGCAGCAAATTTATGACACACTTCACCCAATCCACCGAATGTCTCCGGACGCAGCCACCGGCAGTTAACAACTGATTGCCGGCTGTGCTGTGTAGCTTGTCTGTACTATCCCCGGTGTGCCGGTGGCACCTGTCGCGTCTACGGCAACTGCCGGTACTACCTGGCTGATTGATTTTTATCGAACCGTACCCGTGGCAGGTGATTAGCTTACCGCACTGTACTTCCAACGTCTCCGGACATGATGGACCAAGTACGTACACAAATGAGCGCACCCTCTTCACGCACCGGGGGTATATGGCTACCTACGCTCTCGGTGTAAGCGCCATTACCTGCACCTGTGTAATGAGGTCCTTTAAGGGTAATCTCATCTCCCGACGGTATAGGTACGGGGTACCTTTCACTCCTTCCTTTCGCATGTATGAGTAAACATACGGGCAGCGTGGCGCTAATGCGAGGAAAAGGTAGCCAATAGTCATTGTCTAGCCGTACGCTTTCCAACCATTTGCTGTCTAGTTGAAATGTAATGTACGTGTATAAAAAATGGATAGTGCTCTAAATGGAACTCGTACTAAAAACGGCTCAATTACTTCCGACTCTGTGGTCGGACACTGTGCTAGACCTGTCCCACTGTCGAATTGCTTTTTCGTCTTATGATGGATCAAACTGTTACAACCGGCCAAGGGCACAACAGAGAGAACATGGTGTTATTTGTATGCCTACCTTTACAACGACGTGTCTCACAATGTCCTGTAATGGTCACACATTAGCTCCTTCCGGCGGTTTGTACCGACACTGAATCATTGGTAATCTATTACTTGGTTTGGTCTTGTTGTCTTCCCAGTTGCATGATTTGTCGCGCACCTCTGCACAATCTGCATGCTGAACCTTGTTTCGGTTTGTTTCAGCTAATTACTTTCCCATAAATATGCCGGCGGAGACATGATCCACACGAACATGATGGTTAATGGTTGTCCCCATTGAAAAGGGAGCCAACGTTCAGCAAACTTCAACGTACATCAATCGATAGCGCGATGAATTGAAGCTCAAATGGATGACCCAATAGGTCCCAATATGACTTTTTTTTTTGCCGATGTGATGTTGCAATAGTCCTTTTCGTGGTACCAGCTGACCGGTCACTGGGTTTGGTACGGTTAACCTTCAAAACAGTTGTTTCCCGTACAGTGTAAAGGTTTGGTGGCAACTTGCACTTGCTGATCAATAAGTAAAGTAAATTACACACAGCTGGTTCTGGTTCGCAGATTAAGCAATAAAGCTAATGTGTAGAGTACCGTAAGAAGATGGGCTTTTTTCTTATTCGAACCTTCTTTACGTAAGAACGCTTGTCATAATGACCTGATTGCTCATGCCGGTGTGTTGAAGGTTAAGGTTTTCTTATGTCTTTTAAACATGTAAGGCAAATATTGAACAATAAATAACCAAAAAATGTTTTTTAAACTGGTTAAAAGAACTTTTAATAACTCGGTTATAATAATGACCAAAAGGGTATATATGGAAGTCATCAATAATTAAAATCTTCCAATCCGATCCACAAAAACAATTCTTATGGTTGGAATATACAGGCGACATTTTTCGTAGTAATGTTTATTTTGTTTTCCTTCTTGCACCCTCTATGCTTCTCGTTCACATTCCGCACATATTTTCACCCCTGCTTCCTGTCAACAATGGTCACGCTTTATTTCGTGCCGCTTTCGCATTAATGCATTAATTTTAGCTAGTTCATTCGTTAGTTTTTTTAAATTATTTAACATTACTTATAGCTGTAGGTTCGCTACAATGGGTTTTCTGTTTTGTTTCTCTCTCTCTATCTCTCTCTTTCTCTCTCTCTCTTTCTCTCTCTCTCTCTCTCTCTCTCTTTCTTCGCCTAGTCTCGCTCTCCGCTTGCTAGAGAAAACCAAACTGATAGACGATGTGTTTATTTGTTAGTATCGAATCCTAGTTGGGGTTATAGTTTCTTTTGTGTTTCTTAAACTAATTATGCGCTCGCCGTTGGCCTCTCCCCGGTGTGGGTGGGAAAAAAGGGTTAAAAAGAGTTTTTTGTTTTCCTGCCACAGACACAGCACGGGCGCGAACAAACGTTTGCCGGCAAGGAAAGGTAACGTATGATATTTTGTTTCGAGTTACGACAAATTATCTGCAACCGTCTAGGATTCTAAAGGCGTTATTGTAGAGTAGCAGCGTGTATAGAGCGGCATGTGCATAACTTGTTAGAGCAATATATATATGTGTGTGTGTGTTTGTATGTGGTCTTGTTTTTATTGGAGAAATTTTGCTCACCTTTCGTTTCCTTCTTTTTTTTTGTTAGAGTTTTTGGAGAGTTTTGCTTTTCTTTTCGTTATTCACCATTTGTGTGAAATGTTGCGCTTTATTTTTGTAAATTTTCACTTTGTTTTGCTGGTTTTTGTTAGTTGCTATTGTTTCCTGTATGTGTTATATTGTTTGCCTTTTTTTCCCGCCAACACAACTAGTGAGTACAATGGTACTCGAAAGAATGGAGATAAATCTCAATTTAGTCTCGACGCGAATGGGGAAAGCTTGCTATTCAAGGTTAGATTCAGGAAATTCACAGTACACAGTTGAATAGTTTGTTTGTTTGTTTTTTTGCTGCTGTCTTTATCTCCCGTGGGCGAACAAAAAAAAGAAACACATTTCAATTACATCTACGGTACCTTATATCCAAGCTTTAGGGAGGGGGTTTCCATGGTCTGTTCGCACTAATTCGTCGTTTCTGATACGCGCACATACACACACACGCGCACACGCTATTTTATCGTTCTTTAATAATTCGTTTCATTTAGCTAAAATGTACAGGGTTTCGGGAATGTACGTTTCTACGTTTCTCTTTTTGGTTTTTACATTCACTAATCGGAAACTCGTTATACTCGAGCATTTTTAATCTTATTGACCCAAAAACATGTAATCCACCGCTCTGCACCATGCACGAAGTAAAACGGAATGTTCGCGATAAATGTGACTATACTTAAGTCGTGAAATGTCTTGTATAGTTTTTGTAAACATAGGACGACAAAAAAAAACCTCACATACAGTTTCATTACGCATAACCATTTTGTTGGAAAGTATTTCAAAACTGTTGCTATATAAAGCACAAAGTTTTTTGTTGTGCTGCTGTAAATAAGATTGATTTTTATACATTCCGTTTTAACTACTGTAAAGAATAGTACAAATACTTTAACGAGGAGAAACAAACGAACAAGCTGTACCGTGTGGTGTGTGTTACTTGCCTCGTCGATAATATTACAATAAAGCAGGTAATCAATGTCAAGAGTAAAAATGCTAATGATTATTGTTCGAAATTTCGAGACAGTTGAACATGTATGTAATTATCAATTTGTCAATGATGGAATTTATACAGTTGTTTGCTTTCACTTCTTTCTTTCATTCTTTTTAATTACACAATAATTTCCGTTATCGACCGTCCTCCTTTAACGTAGGCCCGAATTGGAACGAAACGCGGATCATCGCTTTCATGTCAAATGCTCCAAAAAAGAGGTAAAACAATATGGCGTTACAGTAAAGTTTAAACGCAACGCACTGTTTTGATTGTGGCTGTAATACTTGCGGTTGTGTAGTGATTATGCACGCAATGAAATGAACGCGTCGTTTCCTATGTATTTGTTCCTTTTATAACAAGTGTTTGCGTTTCACGGTACGATGTGTTATATTGTGGATAGATTGTACTAGGGCTATGTTTCCTTTTCTTGCTTCTTTAATATTATCTGTCAATCAAATCATTTACTTCTTTCTGTGCGCTGTTTTCCTTGTCTGTTTTTGTTTTGAGACATCGTTTCGTTACCGTTTCCTTCGCTTCGGTTCTTTGGCTTTGCGAGTGTTTCTGTAGATCGTTATTATCATTTGAGATTATTATTTTTTCGCTTTCGTTCGCCTAACGTTATGGAAATTGATTGATATGATTGTTATTCATATTTTGTTTTCGCGTTTTGTTTTTTATTTGTTTCGTTGTGTAACGTAGTTATGCATATGGCGGTGTGTAGTTTCGCACAGAAAAAGTTAATAAAACTTAAAAAAAAAACGTTTCCCATGTTTGAGCTCATTGGTTGTTGGAAAGGGTTCGAAAGCAAATTGTCCTATTGTTTCACCCTTTGCAGTGTAATCGCTTGGACAGTAGCAGTGAATATATATGTCTCTTCTTAACACATCTTTTCTACAGCTTCGATTCGAGGGTTTTTTTACTTGTGCATCATCTGACAGTGTAGCGGAGAACGGGGTTGTTTTTTTTTTTGTAACTAATTCTATTCCTACGAGCTTTACACTTAAAATAGAGAAAGGTAGGCCATACTGTTTCTTGCTAGCAGGTAGCTTCGTTTGAGGATTTGCAACTTAAACATCTTGCAAAAGGTTTGTTAAACGATTAAATTTCTTACAGCAAAGATCTAACGCAAACGATACGCTATATAGCAGAAAGGAAGGTAATGTGTGATTGCGTTATCACCTTCATTGTCTTATGAGTTTGTTTGTTATTAGTGCGTTGGCTGTTTGTGTATGTGTTTTTAAGACAAAATAAAAGCTTTCTTAAGCATTAGTAGCATAACCACTAACAGATAACGATGTTAAAAATTGTTTTAAAGAGAAGAACGCTCGTTGCATTGATTTTAACAGATTTTTACAAATTTGGTACTTTAGAGTTTGCAAAAGTTTGCTCTGTTTGTCGCTTACTTATATAACAAATGTTTGCTCTTCGCAAAAATGTTTCCAGTTGAAATGACGTAAGAAAGGTTTCAGCATGAACGTTGAATAAATGGTTTTAGCATGGTATCATGTGTATGTAATGTTTTTTTTTTAATGTTATGATTGAGGTTAGAAAACAGCTCAAATAAAAGGTACAGCATGAAATGGAACTAGGTAATAAATGAAACCAACAACGATTCACTGTTAGTTGCAATCGTGTTGAGTGAGTGATTTCTCTCATTGTAAATCTTTTCACAGCTTTGTTCGATGAGATATAGCTAGGGTGTTGGATGAATTTGTGAAGTTTGTTTTTGTTTCCACCTCTACAACAACAATACAGGATTAATAAATCACACAGTCTGATATCATGTTCTTCCAGCAGTAAAGTAGGGTTTGCAGTTGAAACAATTGTTTGTGAGAAATGCTTTGTTACAGCATTACTGCTACACCATTCGCTTTCGTATTCACACATTGTTACGATCGATTTTCGAAAAGGACTTAAACTGAGGAGCTATTACAATATCTACTTTCTGTTGTGTTTTGTTCGCTCCTGCACGTTGGAATCATTAGATTTTTAACATCATTCATCAACATATCTTCGTAGTATACGATACGTGTATTAGTAATATTATTAGTATGGTTGTTTTGCTTTCTTTTATTTACCCCTCTCTCTTTCTCTTTCTCTCTTCTGTTCTAATACTAATGTTTTCAAGTCAATATAGATCAATCACAGAGATTATTTTTATGTAATACAGTACACCTTGTCAACGCAGATCAGTTTCCGCGCGATCATCTCTCACTTTCGTCCACTTTGACTGATGCTTTAGCGCATGGTTAGGGTTAGGAAAATGCTGATCGTACATCGTTTTTGTTCTTTGTTTGTTTGTGTTGTTGCGATATCGTTTCGTTTCTTAGTTGTTTACATTTAGGTCAGATGTTTTTAGTGTTCGATTCAGTTTTCGTTGCCTATGCAGAGCTTGAAGTTAGTACTATTGGAAAATTATAATAGAGTTCAGCATTGAATTGTAATTATAAAACTCTTCGTATTTTAACGGAAACTTTGAACTCGACAGATGAAAAGGCATTCTCTGTATCGGTTGTGCTTATGCGGAGAAAATATGCGATAATTGATGCATCCTGACAGAAGCCTTCAGGTTTATGCTTTTCATTTTAGCATTAAAAAATCGTGCTCCTGAACGAAATCCTTTCCTTGACGTATAAGCAGCACCTGTACTGATGTTAAATAGACCGTAAAAAAAAACATAATTTTATACACGCACTTCCCATTCGTAACCAGAAGCTTCTAAATTGTCCAGACGTGCACCTTTTCCGCTACCACACACCAGGACGCACGCTCGTAGTAAGAGGAAACGATGTGCAGGCTCGTGACGTGGTGATTGATCAGCGCATCTAGCTCACCTTCCCGGAACACGTGATAATATCGATGATGCGTCGCCGAACCTCCGATCGACGGACTATCCAGGGACGCGGTACTGGTCGAATGTGCCCACGAGTCCACGCTAGCATGAGATTCAAAGGAGGGCATTGAGGATTTTTTCGTTGCTGAGAGGGGTTTGCGTTCACCGCCACAAATCGAAAGACCCGCAGCGTTCGGTGGCACACCGGCAATATGCGCCGTGGATGTGCTGCCGCCAGGGCCGAGCCCGGTGAGGGAGCTGGTCGACGCCTGCATCGTTGTCGTGGTCGTTGTTGTTAACGTTGTGAGGGCCGCCGCTGCTGGAGTGATCGACACCGGAGCACAATTCCACCGACCGCACTGGTCGGCGGTATCTTTGCTGCTGCTACTGTTACTGCTACTGCTGCTACCGTGCTGGATGTCACCGCCGGTGTGGCCCGGTGCAGCCATCGGTTTCGGATTGTTCAAGCTAGGCACCTTGCAGCGTCGTCGGTAGCTGTCGATAGTACTGCTCGTCGCACAAACGCCCAAGGAACGCTCCGGTTCGGACGTGTGAGGATGCTCCTCGGAGTTATCCTCTTCCTGTATTAGCAAAGTCGTATCGTTGGACTGCTCTGGATCGTCCTCGTCCAGCTCCGGTATGATGACAAAGTCGTCCACTGCTTTGCCACCGAGATTCTTACACTTTATGCTGGACGTGACCTTCAGCACGGTCGGGCCTGTTAAAGGTTGTCCACCGGTAGCTAAGCTATCCATGCCATTACAGCGGCGATCTTCCAGCTCGTTAAACTCTTCATCGTCATCCGTTTCCTCCTGGATGATCGGAGCCATCGAGGAGCCGTAGCTGGGACCGAGCGAATCGTTGCTGCCACCAAACTGGCCACTCAAACCACCCGAGCTCGAGCCCAAATTTGAAAGGTTCGCTAGCATAAGTCTTCTCTCTCGCAGCTCCGCCCGCAGTTGGTTCAGATCGCGCAGATCCCCATTCAGCTTCTTAAGGTAAGGGTCGACAATCGGGGGCGAACCGAGTGCCGCACTGGGACGTACTCTGCTATCGACACCGAACACGTCGTCATCTTCGTCGAAGCTTTCGTTGCGCTTCTTCTCGTTTTCGAGCTCCTTCAGCAGCTGAGCGCTAAGCTTTTCGGCAAAGTCCACCAGATGCTGGCGTGAGTTGTGCTCGTCCACGTCGGCAATGTGAAGTGCGGTTGTGCCGGTGGTCGAGTTTAGCAGACCGTTGAATCGCAACGGTTTCCCATCGGCACCGACACGTTCGGGTATGGCCATGTCCACCACATCTTCCAGTTTGTGTGCCACCACGGCGGCCGCTTCCACCAATGGCGGTATGGTCGAAACTCCAGCAGCACCAGCAGCAGCAGAGTCCGAGACGCCCGATCCACTGGGATGTGCCTTGAGCTGCCCAGTGGCGGGTACCAGGTTAGCAACGGGCAACGGCGATAGGGACGGTCTGAGCGCGCTGATCACGCTGTCTATCGAGTCCGGCGATGACGGTTCGCTCGAATCACTGTCTAGATCGTCTGTTTCCGGGTTGAACAGTTCGAGCGAAAGTAGCTTTGGCACTGGTACGGGTGCCGCTGTACTACTGCCAGCGGCAGCCGAAGTTTGCCGGCGCAGAATGGGATAGTTGCCGCTGCGACGGAACTTGGGTATCGGGGGCAGATCCTTGATCTGCTGGCGTGTGATCTTTTGTGAGCTTGGTTTCTGCGGTGAACTGTGCGTCGTTGCGTCGGTGTTGGAATTTCTTCTGCTCGTCGTCCCGGTTGGAGCAGATTTGCCTGCGCAGGTACTACTACTGGGTGGTGTGATGGTCATGGTGGTGATCGTGCTGCTGGTAGGATTTGAGCAAGCCACTGTATCTTGCACGGTGGCACTGGCGGTTGGTGCTTCTAAGCCTCCCGTGCTGGTCGTCGCCGGTTCCTTTGCTGTCGTTTCCTGCTGCTCGAGCTGCCACGGCAGTATGACGGTTTCTTCGAACGTGAACTGGTTGCTGGCACCGTTGGACGTGGCAGCGTTGAGACTTACGTGCCCGTCCGTGGCATCGGAAACCGCAGCCACACAACCGGATTTGGTGCGGGGAGGTGCTGGGGAGTGGGCCGGTGTAGGACAAGGCATCACCAATGGAGATGTTGGCACTGATGAGGAAGGCATGCAGTTGATTGCTGCACCGGGGCTGAAGAAATCGGTTACACTGTTCGTTCCACCGTTAGCACCATTCACGCCACTACACGTACTATTACCATTAGCACCACCGGCCACACCACAGCCACCGTTCGATTGCACTTGCTGCTGCTGCTGTTGCTGTTGCTGCTGCTGTTGTGGTTGCTGCTGTTGGTCTGGTTTAGGTATGTAAATCACAGATGCAAAACTATCCTCCGACTCGATGCTGGTATCACTTTGTAGGCTACTATCCTTGGACGAATCTGGACGAAGCGGGCGTGCGCGATTGGAAGGAAACAGAACAAAAACGGTATGCATATTAGTACGGTCACGCCAACCAGCCGTACGCTACGTGCCACAAATCTAATAGAGGCAAGCGGAAGAGTGGTTCTCAATAATAATTGTGAAAACGAAAAAATCCAAAAACTAAACAATAGTATGCCAATAAGGTAGGCGAATGCATTGGTTAAGTAATAATTATAGAGCGTAAATAGTCAGAAGCATGACACTGGAGCTCGGTTTTCGGTGCTGATTAAGGGTGGTGCACATTGGAATAAGACTCACAAGATAGCGCAAGGATAGAAGGATACATGGGACGTTCGATTAGGTAAACGCGTCTTGATGCGGTGCTTGATAATGTGAGTGAAGGGATGGATAATTGGGGTCTATTAGCATTTAGATGCATGGATGATGATGGATGCTGTGCGCGGAAGCAATCACCAGAACATTCTTTTACCACACGTCACATCACAAACGATTTATTTACAATCTCTACACGTAGGGTTAAAACTTGTTAACTTAGCCGCCAAGGAAGGTTTAATGTTAATGGCACGATGCTTTGACTGATTAGACCGAATTGGATCGACTTTTGCTTATATGGTGCACCTGTCGCTCTATCGCATTTCGTTTCGAATGGGGATGATGTTTGCAGAAAGCGCAGTTAAACTAAAATATTATGCTTAATCCACCTAGTAATCAGCTCATGATCACGGCAAGCACTTCTAAACACTTAGCTAATGCACACGAAACGAACTACACGGCAATCTAATGGTTATCTATGTATGTATATATATATATTTATACTAGTTTTCACATGCTCAACTACTAGCTTCTGTCGCTTGGTGAAGCGCTTCATCTGAGCTCATGCACACATGTAAACGCATTGCTGCGCACTGGTAACCATTATATCACATCCGGCTCAGTGATACTAGATCGACCCAACGCTACCGGGTAAACTAAGAGTAACCAAGAGCTAGTACGCTTAACGCTTACTACGAGCTAGAGAACTGTACGGTTTTTGGTAGGTACCCGCAAAACGTTGTCGTTTAATGAAAGTAGAACGAAAACTGTCTGTAGAAAAGAAACAGATGAGCATTACCAATAGCAGAAGTATGGGAATGTCATGGTTGATCAAGTGGTTGATAGAGAGAAAGAGAGAAAAAAGAAAGAGAGAACAAGAGAGAAAGGTATAGAGAAGAGAGAAGAGAGAGAGAGAGAGAGAGAGA
>STHB01000004.1:5807058-5847257 GCA_018908115.1 Anopheles rivulorum
ATTGATTGTTTGATTTCGTTGGCTTTTGGCACTCTTCTCTTTGAATTTTGCGATGAGATTAAGGGTATACGTGAGGGTGAAGTAATAAGGAAAACAACAAACGGTGAATGAGGTTTTGTTGGTTGTGAGGTTGTGTCCTAGCGTAATCGTGATCGTGGGGTAGGTAGGTGTGCTGGTAGGGTAGGTGAGACAGTGAGCTTGTGAACAACGGTGGTGACACGGTTACTAGGATAGACCATACAACTCGTCGGAAAGCCACCGAGAACAGTGATGGCTTCAAGCAGGTTCCGCATTCGAACGAGAACACGCACAGTTACAAAACAGAAAAAAACATAGTAAACGGCAGACTCTCAAACACAACGGTGTATCAATGCAGGAGCGAGAAGGATCGAACATGTCAGGTAGTCGCTGGTGACTCCATCAGGTGGTTGCGGGTAGTGAGTAATATAGACTAACAGTGTGATGTTGCGGAGAAGGAGTATAGAGTAACACTAGCAACAGTGAATAGTAGTAGTAAAGTGTGATGGTGAAGTAGTTAGTAATAACAAAGGGGACGTGTGGTGTGTTGATCACTGTGCCACGAAATGGTTCACCATTCTGCCCACGGATAAGGAAGCTACTGCGTTAGCTGCGTATTTTCTTATCTGTGCGAAGGGAACCAAGTTGCACGGAGAGACACAGAGAGAAAAAGAGAGAGCGAAAGAGAGAGAGAGTAAGTGTGTGAGTAAACAAAGAGATATATGTACGTACGGATAGAAAAAAGTCTGATAGAGAAAGAGAGATTGAGAGAGACAAAGAGAGACGGAAAGGGGTGGAGAAGAATGGTTGAAGGTGGCTCTGGGCCACGGGGACATGGCGAGTGAGACATGGGAACTGGGGCAACTTACCGGAACCGCTTTCCCGCGAGTGTCGCCTCGGTTTGGACGCCTCGTCCTGGCTGGTGCCCATCGACGCCAGGAGCTTATCGTGCCCGATCGAGCCGTTGCCATTGCCGCTCATACCATTGCTGCCGTTGCTGCTGGTGCCGCTGCCACCGCTGGCAGAGTTATTGCGCGACAATCGGTGGTGTCCACCGGAACCCCCGAACCGACCCGTTCCACCGTGCTCCGGGTGCATCGCTGCCGGGCAGCATCCGCTCGGGCAGGTTCCACAATCGCCCGGATCGTAACAGTACGGTGGCCGGCCACCGGGCGGCCCGTGCGGACTGTGATGAAGGTGGTGTGCATGATGATGGTTGGGATGGTGATGATGGTGATGGTAATGATGATGATGGTAATGTGGGTGGCCCCCACCGGCACCACCACTGCCGGCCGGTCCACCGTGATACGCGGCCGGTGTTGCCGCCTTTATGTTCTGTATGATCTTTACGAAGCCGTTCTTGGTGACCCGCTCGAGGCTGCCGGTCGACGTCTTAAGCTTGGTCGCGAAACCCTCCTTGATCACCTGCAACCGCTTGGTAAAGAGCGACCGGCACAGGAAGCTTTCGTTCAGCGAAATCTGCTTCTGGATGCGCTTCCGGATGCGCTCCTTCTCGCGCAACCGGCTCTCGGCCATCAGCTCCTCGTTCAGCGAGCTTTGCTTGCGCAGCAGCTGCACGCGCGACTCGTTCCGCAGCGCATGCTCCCGGTACGCTTGTGCGGAGGAATCGGAAAACTTATAGTCTACATCGTCGCACAGTGACTGTTTCTGTTTCACAAGCTTTGGTCGGCGGGACACTGGCGTCGGTTCCGCGGCGGGGGTCGCTTTCGATTCAGGTATTTGAGCACCTAAACTTGGTACACTTGAACGTGATCTAACTATGGTTTTTGGTGGTGGATTTAGTATACTACCTAGACTCCGGCTCTTGAGCCCAGCAGACAGCGGCGGCTCCGGCAGGTCGTCGAAGTCCTCCAGGCGCCTGAGCTCAATGGGCAAATCCTTCGCGTCCTCGTAGTCGAGGCTGCTGTCGTGCTTGGTTTCCCGCGAGCTCCACGACTCCAGGAACCAAGGACTGCGCTTACTGCCGGCGAGTTTCTGTTTTGGGCGAGAACAAAGTGGAAACATCCCAGAGGTTTGTGAGTACTCGGACATAAATTCCAAGTCCCTCGGAGCATGCTATTGGTGCTCTGTGGCTACGGTACCTGTATTGCACGACGCACGAAGCTGTAGCAGGTTTCGCCTGGCGATGAAGAGGACAGGCTGGAACTGTCGCCATCACCAGCCGAACGGCTCGAGTTGGTCGAGTCCTCCGTGTACGCGTGGTACGGCGGCAGGAAATCGTCGTCATCTTCGTCGTCCGAGATGCCTCCAGTTTTGGAGCGTGGCGGTTGCCATGGGACGAGTACATCCTGCGATTCGAACCGTCTGTGTCGTTGCTCCAATGCCCACACGGTAATGATGACGCGACCTCCGATGCGCAGTATACGGGCCAGCTCACGAATAGCGCCGACTCGTCGTTCCGTCGTGGCGAAATGGTGTACTACCGCTAGTGACAAGACCGCATCGAACGACTCGTCACGGAATGGTAGCTCGAGATTATCACATATCGCTACCTGTAATGTACCATAAGTAAATTATTCTGCCAACACCACGATCAACTCGATTGTCACTTACTTCACCGCCTTTCCCATGTGCAACCTGTGTCAGACGATAGCATCGGTCAACGCCGATCGTGTAGATGAGTGGATTGAAGCCGGACAGGTAACGGCCGTTGCCGCAACCGACATCGCAGACCAGTGAACCTGGTTCGAGCCCACCCAAGAATTGGGCCACCTTTGGTCGGATTTGTCCATTCGGTTCTTCGCAGTTTTCGTAAACGTCATGTACGTACGCACGCTCGAGGGCAGCCGAACGTCCGCTCGAGTCCGTCCGGCCACTTCGCTCCGTCATCGAGCGGGTTTCAGTCGTTTCCTCTGCGTAACAATACATGGAAAAATAATGCAAAAAAGATATTAGTGATCCAGATATTGGGAATATTCATCAAAACTCATCGATCAATAGCACAATTGATTCGAAAATAGATAAATGACTGTGGCTCAAAATGTTAACATCAGCAAACATACACCGTCCCAGTTTGAAACAAGCATCGCTCAGTATCCCATCTGCCACACAGTTTGCCAATCTGCGCCTGATTTTTTTTTTGTACGAAAAAAGAAACATAAATAATCAGACGAAATTTAATTTAGAATAATTTGATCACTTCGCACGATTTTCATCCGCTGCGAGCCGATTTCATCATTTCATGCTACGAAATGGAATTCATTGACAGAAATAGCGACCGCGACGTGTCCCCGTTTGGCAGGTTCGTGAAGTTCCAGCTCGTGGGCAGGTGTACGTGGGAAGCAAGAGGGACAGGAATGTAAAAAAAACATATTTCAACAAAATGAGCGCTTCGTTCCGTGTTGCGATGATCTGGCCCAGTGGCAGATATCACGGCAAGCCGCGACAAGTCGACTAAATAAGTCGCACGTAACATCGTCTATCCGAGTAGAAGGCGGATCATGATGTTTGTGTGTTATTCCGGGTGATTTTCTACCGTTTCAAGACGGCTAAAGCTTCTCCCTCCGTCTAACGAAATGGGAAAAGAAAAGGTTCATAGGACCTGCGAGCAAATTGAAGTTGAAGAGAGTAGTGTGGAAATCTGGCTGTAGCTACTATTTAAATGTGGACTTATTGATGCTGTGCGTATAGTAATCCGTGCCAGACAAAAGCAGGAGAGGATTGTACTTCTATTAGCTACATTTGAATGTCTATTTAATGATTGAAAGTATCAGAAAACGAAATGAAATTTTCCTGCAAACCTGTTCCATGTTCCTAACACTTTGAAGCCTAGTAGTGAGATATTGTCCCGTAGCACGTTATGCGATAATGGGATGAAGTAGTAGTTATTTATGAAGACTAGTCCATACTACTACCATCGCCATTGCTGCTTCCATCTCTCACCGCTGTTGATAATTGTTTCCCATTGTTTTGATTAATGTGGTGTACCCTGGGTCGTNAATGATTGAAAGTATCAGAAAACGAAATGAAATTTTCCTGCAAACCTGTTCCATGTTCCTAACACTTTGAAGCCTAGTAGTGAGATATTGTCCCGTAGCACGTTATGCGATAATGGGATGAAGTAGTAGTTATTTATGAAGACTAGTCCATACTACTACCATCGCCATTGCTGCTTCCATCTCTCACCGCTGTTGATAATTGTTTCCCATTGTTTTGATTAATGTGGTGTACCCTGGGTCGTGCTTGAACCCATTACGGATGGGTCAAGGCACAAAGTAGCATAAAGGCTGCAATAGTTCGTTGCACAGGATGCTCAATTCCCGTTGGTGATGACTTGCAACATCCATAGCCAAAAAGTCTTAGTGTCGGTGCTACTTGGCTGATCCCGTACCACCACACTATCGATAATGAAAGCTAGCGTACTAAGGAATAAGAGTTCGTTTAAACGAAACAACGAAACAAAAAACCTGCTTTCCAAGAAAAAAGGAAACATGGCAAAGAAATTCGACTGCATCGGGGAGAAGCAAAAACAAACGGGAAAGGTTTATGCACGCAAACGCTTCCGTTGCATGCCATCGCCGTGTTTTCGTGAGGTGGGGCAAAGGTGGTGATGCTAATAAGACCGCACAGGATAAAAAAGCGGCACACACAACAACAACAACATCGCAGACCAAACAAAAAAAGGGGGGAGGGAGGGAGGGAG
This sequence comes from Anopheles rivulorum, assembly GCA_018908115.1. Taxonomy (NCBI): domain Eukaryota; kingdom Metazoa; phylum Arthropoda; class Insecta; order Diptera; family Culicidae; genus Anopheles; species Anopheles rivulorum. Next base: position 5,811,740 of record STHB01000004.1, read on the forward strand.
GGGGGGAAACATGAATTGAAATGACTTCTGCTACCCTGACCTCGCCACTAATCTAGCGATCATTATCCAGCGCCGAGCGCCGAGGCCGTTAGCCGACCTGGTATACCGTACGGCACGATAACAGGAACCTGCCGTTCGCGTTTACCGTACCCTAAACCTGATGGTCAAATTTAGCCTCAAATCTGGTGCATTTGGTCGATATATCTCTGTTGCGTACACCGGGCGCAATGCTTTCGCATTGGTTTCGTGCTGGTCAATGGGCGCTGGTACGGGAGCCGTGTATGAGTGCGCCTTCATTTATCGTTACAACGAAGCATCTTGCTGTGCTGTGGAAGGAACACATTTTTCGCAAGCAAAACGATCCCGCCCGTGGTTCCCGTGGTAAGCTGGTTGCGAATTGTGTTGCGAGGTTGAGGACGTCGGAGCCCAACCCCATACCGGGCGGGCGGGAGCATGGGCCTTTTTGTAAAATTGCGGATAGAAAAACAATGTTTTGCTGCAGTTTAATTAGGCACCGAACAGTGGTGCAGTGTGGTGGCAAGTCTTTGGTAAGGATGTAACACAGTTCGTCCTTGGGCTCGTAAGTGCACGAGAGTCACGAGCACTGGCCGGTTGGCTGGTTGCGTTTTTTTTCTTCTGCTTCTAATTTGAATGCCATTAGAAAGTGCTGCCATAAGCATACATACAAATATGGCTTTCACGACAGTTTTTGGGTACCGTTTCATTTCCGACGCGCAGCCATGTCGGCTGCGTTTTCATCATTTTTGTGGTTGATATATTTAGCTCGACCAGGTTTCAAACATTTGCTGTGCTGTTGTTGGTTTCCCTATCGGTGTTTGTGTCGATAAAAAGAAAGTTATCGTGAACCCTTAAAAATCACCCTAATATTATGCGGTTTTGCTAACCAATAACAGGAAAGGAAACTATTGCAGCCGCGTTTAAACGGGCCATAGCTCTTTAACGATCCATTAATTATGCTTTTGTCGCGCCGTGGTGTGGCAGCTTGCCGGTGGTTGTGGTTTCCTGCTGGTTAAAACCAGACTCATTATGCTTAAACCGATTATGAATAGTGATCGGAACGGAAGGAGTAAGCATTAAACACGTCCTTAAGCAGACATGGACCATCCGACGAACAATTCTTCAATTAATCCACCAACTTGGTGTCTGTAAGAACAGATGCTTTAAAAATGACTGTACAGCTTGCAGTTTATGGTACAAAACATTAAATTGAATTTGTTTTTATTTTTGTAAGCATAAAAATATATTAAAGAAAGAAAGCTCTTCAAGCGTTGGTTTTATTTGGTCGCCCGGTGGGAATTGCGAAAACTTGTGATGGTAGCTTTGCAGTAACTACTTGGAAAAAACAATATCCCCAACGCCTTCGGTGCTACTTTGTTTGATTTGTTTGACGAACGGCAACGCGAGAAACAAAATAAAACAACTGCGTTGCTACTTGTAAAACTCTTCAAACAAACAAAATGTTTTTGTTTGCAGCAGCGATCATCAAAGCAATGAGCTGTGCAGGGTCGGTGTGTAGGCAGAGGTACACACCAATCCCTACTGGGGCTGGTATTTAGCAAACTTTGTGGCCAACTTTGTGTAGCAATTATCTGCTGCAGAATCGTGGGTTTTGCTTGCATGCAGCTGATGTGTTGTGGTCGAATGTGGTGTTGGTTTCGTCTTGTGCCGATAATGAGCGCGCGTGGAGGCTTTGGAACAGTTTGGCCAAACAGCCCGGTTTTTTCAGTAAAGTCAGCGTGATTATGAAGTTGGCTGACGGTTGATAGGTTTGTGTTGGTGAAGCTCGAATACTAACCCACCCAAGCACTTTCCCGCACTGCATCCATGGAAAGGAAAGTTTATCGGTAATAGTAACGGAGCAATAAACATAATCAATAACGTGTAGTGCGGAGATTTTTCACCGACGCTTTTCTCGAAAGGTCAACCATGTGCCGGTGACAGAAAAATGTGTTTGTGTGTGTGTGTGTGGGCCAGTGGTCCGATGTGCAAAGCATCATAACGCGGTCATTGACGCCTCCGCTTCGTAAACCGCGTTGGCCACGCCATTAGGATGAGCCTCCCACACGAACTATGCGCCCCTCCACCTAATGCTGCACATGATGATCCGCCACGGAAAGCAATGTTCGTTAGCGTAGCTGAAGCTCGGTGTATGATTACGCTTTGCACAACAACACTAGTGCTGGTATAATATGGCACCGGATGCGTATTTTTGGCATTTTCTTCTCAATTGTTATGGTATGGTAGAAGCGATGAAAGCTTCGCCACCCTTGTGTGGTGTGACATCGCCTTTCTGCCCACACCGGTGAAGACAAGCGTTGGGGAGTGTAGGAATATTTATGCGATGCACCCACGACGTTAAATGCTTTTAAACAAATACGGCCACCCACTCTGTTATCCTTTATAGACGAGGGTTTTACGCTCGACAGAAACGACATGGCCGACATGTTCGTCGGCGCATTTGTCGAGCCTGGGAGCGTAACTGAGCAATTACGAATCACTTCGAGATCTAGCTCCCCGAGATCTGTCTCGGAAGCAATCTCGACAGAGGCAGATGGGAAAAAAGAACTCTAGCGAAAGCCATTGCCATCGACCCCATAAACGATGAAAAAGGGATAGAGACAGAGAAAGAAAGAGAGAGAGAGAGAGAGAGAGAGAGAGAGAGAGAGAAATAATATAACGAATTGACCCTTTCAAATGTGGCAGAATATGTTGAAGTGGCTGCTGGTCTCGCTGGAGCCAACCAGTTCGATACAGACCCGGGTGTCTGTTGTCTAAATCGGCTCGGAAAAGGCGTGAAGCAACACCCAGCGGGGGAGGTGAAGAATCCGGGGCGGTTTGGCTGGCGCCTGATTTACGCGCCTACCAAAGTGCTGCTGCCACCCAAATACCGGCAATGACCGGACCGGGCACATGGACGATGGCTAGACGTTGATGGTCCGAATAATTCGGCCGCACGGACATCGACGCCGATGGCAAAACGACAACGGCCTTTTGTTCGCCGTATTCCTTTACGCCTAGGGTCACTGTAATTTGCAGCGCGTATCAACCATTGGCACGTTGGGACGAACCCGACTTGAATGGGTCGTTTGCGTCATCGGGTCTGGGATGGGGTTGGGCTGGTCAATCCGATGAAGTGCCACCGAAGATCCTCGCAACGAGTGAGCCATCAAATGATCGCCTAATAAATGACACCAATCGGTCGTACGTTAACCATATTGCACCAAATATTCGGCCAACCACTAAGGTTCCGGCCATCAGCGTGCGAACGAAATGGTGGTTGGGATTGAAAAATTTTCCCTCCCAAATAACGAATGCGCCCTGTAATGGGGTAATGGTTTGCCGAAATGCTGGAACACTTTTATTGCGGTTTGATTACATTAAACGGTGGCCGAGTTTGTGGCTGGAACCAGTGCGCCAGCATTATATTGGTAATACGAAATGTGCAGTGTCGCAGCGAATGGTTGATTCGATACGCTTGGACAAATGTCCAAGAAACAGAGAGAGAGAGAGAGAGAGAGAGAGAGAGAGAGAGAGAGAGAGAGAGAGAGAGAGAGAGAGAGAGAGAGAGAATGACATAATTGCTGCGGAATCCACTTATTTATTATACGACAAGCGTATTGATATTACCCAGTCACTCTTTTGGCAGCAATTGATGCCATTCGACAGAACGCTTTTTTTGTCTCGCCCGTTTTTTTATGGCATAAAGCTGAGTTGCGAAGAATGTGTTTTTTTTTTTTGACACGTTATGGATAGCGTCAGGAAAAATCTTATTTAATACAGATACTAGAATTGACGTTACCGTGGTATCTCAACAAATGGACGGCTTAATATACGAGCCAACAGTCAACCGATATTGTGATTTGAAATGAGAGTTAGATTTGCAATACAACGAATCGCAAACTACAACATGAGAGTTTTAAACTAAGCTTTTGGGAGAGTTCGTCAGAAGTGATGTTGAGAGTTCGTTAGGAATGAACACGCCATTGAATTGAAAGCGTTTCAAATAACTTCAATGGAGAAGATGGCTTGACATAAGAGCAGCGTTAAGGAACTTATAAAACTCGTATGTCGGGATGCCACTGTATTTTGACGTACTGAGATTAACTGACCAAGGTTTATAGCGTAGTTCTTAGTAAATGACTGCATAAAGTTATTGACAGTTATAGCAACATATACTCCATATTTTGATCAGTTTTAAATCAGAATAGTATCCTTTTTCAGTATCCAAAGCAACAAGTCAAAGTTTAAGACATGTTATTGCCCATAGAGTTAGTTAAACGAAATGACTTTGTGCTGATAGATATTTTCTATAGTTGAATTTTTCCTTATGAAACTGTCCAAGTTACGGGCAAACACACTTACCCTCATAGTTGCTGTTTCCAATTTTGGACTTCACTAACGGAAAGCTCGATGCCGTTGAGGAGGTCGTTAGAGTTCCCATACGCTTTCCGATACACTGCAGCCGGTCGATCACCGCTCGATCGCTGTAACGTCTTCAACGGGCTTTAGCAAATTCGTAGCAAAAACCGTTGCAACCCGTCACCGTTCTGCTGTTTCGTTCTTGTGCTACGCTCGGACACCTTCGGTCGACTGTTCATACGGCGCGTTCGGTGTACGGTTTCTTGGTGCTGCAGCTGATACGCGTGTGCCGCACTAGCTGCTGCACCCTGTCGGCTTGTTTGCACATTCACGCGTCATACGACCTTTCTTCTGCTTTGGGAGTAACTGCTAGTACCGTCGAACCGCTGGTATAGTATAGACCTTAATTGTTGGGTTTGCTGACGGATGCCGGTCCCGAAAATGGGAACGAGCACCAAATTTCCTATTCCGGCTCCAGTTGGTCTGCAAGGGAAGGGTGTAAAGGGTGGTTGGGTTGGATTGGGTGAACCCTCTGGCTGGTTCACCTTGTTGGTTGTTTTTTTCTTGTTGTTCTTGTTGCTTCCCTTCGTTTGTATCACCCGAATCGATCACGTACGATGGGTTGGTTGGTTGGGCGCTTCTTTCGATATTACCATAGCCTCCATGATCGCTGCCGTTGAGCGGTAAATCATAATATGTAAATCACCACTTAGAGCCACCCGCTACTGCCATTGCTCGCTTGCCATTGCACTGGCGCAGGGTTTTTTTTGTAAGAGGTTCTGGTTCACAAACGATATTCCGCACACACACACACACACACTACGGGAAAAACACATCAATACCGGGCTCTGGTTCTCTCCTTTAGCTTGTACGTAGCCCGACGTCGTTATCCTTTCGTTTTGGTTTGGTATTGCTTCTACTGGCTTTCACTCGCCTTCATTCACCTCATTTTCCGAACGAAAAGCAGCCTGCAGCACGGTAGCAGCCTTCATTTCCGGCTGCTCTATGGCAGATCTCCGCACACTGATTCTTGGCGCAACTTGGCTGTAACACACCCCATCCGAAGCAGAGCACTACTATGCACGCACACCACACACATATTTACACACACCACCTTCACACACACACACACACACGTAAAGCTCTCCTTACAGTGTAGTAGCACTGGGAACAGGCCAGATCGGGCGCCTGTAAGAAGCGAAAGGACAAACCGTTTAACGAAACTAAAGGCAAGCATGAAGTTGTGCAGCAAACACATTTCGTGCCACCGTACGGCAGGTTAAGTCGGGTGGCCACCGTATCGTGTCGTCGCCTCGAGACTGAAGCGACTGAAGTCCCAGGATATTTCAATTTCATCTTCACGCGCCACTGCACTGCACTAGCACGGTTGAGCAATGATGGCAGCGCGCGTTCCGAGAATCCGTTTGCGTTTCGCGGTTTCCGTTGCTCGATCACGAACGTTCAATATTTGCACGGGCAGCACCGGCAACCTGGCTGGATTCTGCGGACGCTCGAACCAATTTTGCGACAGTTTCATTACGCTTCCGATGCCCGTTTTTCGGTCGTTTTGGGTCACCCTAGACCCCGCATTCGGGCTTCTGACAGGCTAAACGCTTGCGTTGCTCCCTTATCGTATGGGAGTACACACTCGTACAAACGCACGTGCGGAGTACACGGCACGGTAAATCACGTAGTTCCCACGTGTCGGTGCTGAAGAAAAATCATTCCCGCGCGCGTGTGTGTGTCTGCTTGTTTTTTTTTTGTGGTTATTTCCTCTATTTTGTCCCTGTTACGGAAACTGTTACCAAAACTTCAACTGGTCTGTTCCTCTTACCATACCATGCAAACCATCTCCTTTGCCCACGGCTCGCACAGCACCTTTGGAGCGTCTTTACGCCCGTGCTTTTATCTCTTTTCCACGTTCGCGCACACGAATACATCAAACGTGGTAAAGCGAAGGTTTTTGGTGGCTTCCAGCACCGTGTCCGCGTATCAACAAAAATCGTCCGCATTCGGACGTCGTTAACCGGCTGCGATTGTGAAGAAAAAAAAATGCGGCAAGATAAAGGAAAATATCGCATAAAATGGGGGCATGTCCGCGCGGTTTTTGGGCAGGGTCCGACAAAACATGATGGAGCCAGTCTCCTTTTTTTTTGTTGCTGTTTGATATTAAACTCTTTAGCTTTGCTGTAAATTCGGAATTGGAGGTTTTTTTTTTGTTCTTCAAAGTAATGACAAGAGGAAGCGAATTAACTGTGCAAAGGTTCTTTAAAATTGTCTCTTAAGTGACTTAAGTGACAATTCTATATTTAAATAATAATTTTTAAACACTCTTTACCTACTTCATACGAATTTTATTAGTTTGTTTTCTTGAATTGTATGTTCCTAGCTTAATTTAATATGTTTTAAGCAGGGAAACATGTATCTTTATTTTCTTTTATAATTCATTCTCACACGCAACACCATTATAATTTGCCAGTAAAGTGTGAACATATCAGCACCAGCAGTGAAACTTTAATAAACTATGAAAAATACTCGGCAAAACACACCAACAACAACAAAATAAAAAAAAACTGGTGTCACTATCAGCCCAACCGAACGGTGGCAGCTGCTGTGCCTTTATTACCGAACCTTCTGACCGAAAAAAAACCAATACATAGGCACGGCTGGCAACTAACCACCAACACACAGATGTTCGTAAACACTAATGTAATTGCGGGCGCAAGCTCCAAACCGAGCGCGACTAATGCTGACTGCTCCAAGCTTCCAAGCATCAATCATCATTAATTCCACCTCAGAAGAAAATAATATAAATAAATGGAATGGCTGCTGAATGGGGGTTTTTTTTTCTTGCTTTGATGGGCGCTACTTTAAAATTGGTCGCCATTAGAAACAAAGCCAGCAAAATGGAGTGGATGAGGAAAACAAATGCAATCCTTTTGTTTGCGAATTTAAAACATGAGCACCCGATTTGCTCATTGGCGAGACACGACACTGTCTTGTATATATGCTCCCAAGGCTCGGTCAGTCAAATTCACGCACACAAACGCTCGCAAATACACACCACGCAAGTAAATGTGGAAAGCATCACACCGTAGCTGTAGCGAATGGAATTGGTTTCAAAATCAAGACATGCCCTTGTCTATTTTGAGCGCAGCATTTCAGGGGCGAGCAAAACTCACTGATAACGATAATGGAGAATGGAAAATGGTTGCACTCTATTGTGAAAAGAATGGAAAATACACACATATTCACGGCAGGCAGGCGAGACAAACACATTTAGGAACGACACCGCACACCAACGCCACCAAAAGCTTCACGCTAACAAATGATTAAACACCGAAAAGCATTTTCTCGTTGCTGGTTTGCCTTTTACGTTCGCCATCATTGCAATGCGCTTGAAACATACAGCCAGGCTATAGTTATTTATCCTGCTGGCGGTTGTGGCGCTTACAAACACACAGCCACAGACTCGTTCGCATCGCACTGCGTGATGGTTGCTATATGATGGAACTGGTTTCCTGGAAGTAGGTCGAGGCAGAAAATAGCTCCAGATACGGTAATGATGGTCCAGAAGCGTGCGAAAGAGATGGCACTGCTGTTGCGAAGGAAATTTTCACATTCGCATTCCCCTGTGAGTTAGTACTTCCTGTCGATATCACTTATCTACCGATGTGCCGAATGGACTTTTTTGTTTGTTTGTTATTTTTTCCGCCTAAAGGAGGACACATTTTACACATTTCCGATTTAGCGTTTGTGTACAAGATGAGATGGATCGCTGTTGTAAGGCTAGATATAGGTGAGCAGTGGTTACTAAGCTCACACAAAATGTTGCCTCTTGTTTCGTGGTGCGATGGGCATATATATATATACGGCCGTAAGGCACACTACACGCATACTAGTGAACACCGTTCCCCAGTAGGATGCTTGAACGCGCGCATCCTTTCACGCACACTGTTGTCTGGCGGGAACGGGAATCACACCTGCCCGTGTGTGGAGCGATTTTATTTTTTCCCTTCCTCGCAACACACATTTCGGTTTCAATTCACACTCACTGTTTTTTTTTTTTTGCTTTTGTTTTCGGAACAACTGACACTGTTACAGATACCGAAAATGACACTTTGATCGGGCGACTCCACTTAGCGATGTGAACGAAAGCTGCGAAACATTCCGAAAACAGGGCTCTCACACTCACTGTTCCCGTTGCACACTGGCCGTTGCCACCAACACAACGATCCCGTACACTGTCAGCCACTACACTGGTGTTGGTGGTTGCACTTGGATGGTGCTTAGAAAGCAAAAAAGAAACACAAAACGCCACCCGTCAGGCCAAACAGGGGGAGGAAGGTGGGAGTTCCCGTAGCAGCAATCGGTGGCCGTCGCGATCGGATGCGAAAAACGTTCTGAACGTACGCGCAGCGGTCGGGAACTCGGTTGCCACCGAAAGTGGTCACCATTTCGATGGGGTTCATCCGAACCGGGAACCGACCGATACTTCCAGGACCGGTTCGTGCCATGCGTTGGAATTGTGCCTCGGTGCTTCTGCTGTGGGGGGGATGATGGTGGTGTCGTTTTTGTGAATGAATCGCGTTCGAACGAAATATTGGATACCGCGGCGATTTGGGCACGATTTATCACACACAGACACACACCGGGCTCTCTCTCTCTCTCTCTCTCTCTCTTTCACGCCTTCGTGGCTCGGTCGGGTGTTCTCCCTGCAAGACATTCATTCTATTCATGAAGTACTTAGGCAAGGGCTTAGTATAGTGTGTGTGTGTGAGTGTTTTTTGTTGTTGTTGTTGCTACTGCTGGTTGGTTTGGTTTATATTTTTTGGGAGCAGCAGCAGCAGCAGAAACAGATGCTCATTAGCTTGCGAGCTTCAACGAGTGAAACGATGAATGAAATGAACATGATGTAAAACACACGCCTCGCACGGTCGCTTACGAGCAGTGTTGCGGGCGAAGTGTTGATTGATTGTAGCAGGTGCTATGGAATTGTTTCTATTGTACGGATTATAAGTTTTGTTTACTCCCTCGTTTCGTCGTAGGGAAGAACAGTTTTTTTTCTATTCCCGCTCCACTACTCCCAAGAACGTTGCTCATTTGCATGAACCACCTGGCGCCTCCATTGGGTTTCCAAGAAGTCAACAAATACAATTAATAACGCTCGAATCAGGATGTTACATGCTTTCTATTAAACAAGGTTCATTTTGCTTGAATGTTTCTGCTAAACTATAACTTGATCGTCCAACAAAAACCAAGGTTCCACACCCCTGTAGGTTCCACCCTTAATTACACATTAACATTAACGCACACCACCAACGTTCGCTCGCACGTTGGTAGGCACCGTACATCAGCGAAAACCGCAAACCCAACCGGTTAGATAACAGTGTGTCTTATCGTCACGATAAACCCATTTTCGTCGGCCGTACTATCGATGTGTTCCTTCCTTCCGGTTGCGCCGCCGTTTGCAAGCGTACGAACGAACACCCATCGCACCGAGCACACAACATACGGACGTTGCCGGCCACTTTGCTCAGCCGCTGGCAATGATGCGGTTGACTTCGTATTACAACTGCGTCACTTTGAACGTACCCGGGTCAGCAGAATGGTGGGTCGGGTGACACACAGTGTCAAGCAGCAGCAACAAAAAAAAAACCTCCCCCGAAGAGACACAACCGGAAGCCTTCTCGCTACGTTCGTGGAATGGAAGGAATCGGAGAATGGGATACCCCACTTTCCACCCACCACCCTTACACTTCTTGCTATGGAACTGTGTGTGTGTGTGTGTGTTTGTGAGTATGTTTGTGCAATTGATGTCGTTGTTCGAAAGGCATGTGCCGCACATGCGCACTATCATTCCCGAGCTGATGTACCGCTCCCGAAGTTGAATCCTTATCGTAGTTAAATTAGACCGTCGTTCCCTTCCAACGCTCGTGTTATCATTTCACCCGTACGTGGAGGATGCAAATAAAGCGGCACGCGTTTCGTATCGTATCGTTTTTCACCGAACAATCGAACACAGTTTCCCAGAATTTCGCTTTCTTCGTTGAGCTTTGTTACATGCTTTTGGTTTAAAACCAACCAGCAGTTTTGAGCCTTCTTCACGAGGCATTTAGTTTAAATTTGTATTATTAAAACCAACCACCTGGAGAAAGCCACAAGCGAAACATAAACGTTCTGCAAAAAAAAAAAAAGACAGTAAACCCCTTTTTGTCTTGAAGTCATATTTACCTTACGATTAGTGTTACAAACTCCTTCTAACACAAATGCTAAGTTACTATTACGAGCTACAAATTTCCTTTGCACAAACAGGACACGCACGGGAAGAAACACCTACACACTACGGCACGATGCAGCGGACTGTTGGCGAAGTTCTCCCTGCAAAGTGGCCACGCATCCCAGTGCATCCCGTGGGCACCCGTGGGCACTAGCGTCATTGTCGTACGTGAGCACTACGTTGCATTAACGTTGCATACTCTAGCAAGCGGTGCGGTAAAGAGCCATTTACCCGAGAGCGGTTGAATCCCTGATCCCGAATACCACCACCAGTCCGACTCCGGTGGGCTGTAGTACGCCCGCCACGGCTGGGTTTTTCTGCAGCCGTGAACTTGAATGAGCTGCGCATAGGTATTTCCCAGTCCTTTGTACGTAATACTACGTTCCCTTTACGCTTCGTTCGGACGCGCGACATGGAACGGAATGGAGCGAGAAAAAAAAAACGAAACCCTCCCGGTCAATCGTGTAAACGCTCACACCAAGCCAGAGCATCATCCGCTCTGGGACGAGCCAGCAGCAGTCTCGAAGAATGGAGCTTTTCACGGGTGACATTCGTTCGCAACAGACGGTTCACCAACACACACACACACACAGCACACAAATTTGGTGAATGGCGCTAGGGGTGGATAACATTGTAAGGTATGGCGAGTAACAACAAAAACATCTAACCACCACATTCGGCCACCGGGCGGCCCACCGTAGTTCGCGTGGGCAGCATCATCGTGCCGAGGGCTCGATTTACGTCATCGAAAATGGCGCAGTTAGCATTGGGTCTTGGTACGCTGTTCGAGGGAGGAGGGAAAGAGAGGGGCACGGGATGCGGGATGCAAGGAGTGGGTGCTGAAGTGGGAAACTATTTTCCGGGAGAAAAGTCAAGGCAACCACCGGGTGTGGAGCTGTTACACATATTCAACTTGGGCTCAATGCGGCATTAGTTCGCTCGCTCCGAACACATCGACGTGTTGTGGCTAGCTAAGCGCTATTGGTATGCATTGAGGCGGCACAGCACGAACCAGCAGATGCCGGCGCAGATTGTTTACATCGTTCCAGGAGAGGGAAACTTTTCCCTGCGTTCCAGAACCGTTCGGTGCGGGAAGTTTGAAAGCAGGTGACAGATTTTTGGCTCCCGCATCATGTACGGGGGCACATCACATGACTAGCCGTGGGAATGTAGGGTTTTTGGGTGAAGTTTTACGGCGTAAAGACTTTGGTTGAAATTTTCTAGTAGATTACCTTTTTTTTTCCTTGCTTGGCATATTTGCTGATGTTGTAACTTTGGAAGAATAACAATTATGCGATTGGATATAGTTTACTACATTCAATGTTTGCTTCCATCGTTATTGATTTAAAGGAATTCAAGAGCAATTAATTCTTCATTTTCTTAATTAATCTTCCATTGTTCCATGAAGTCGTCCAAGTCTCAGACTTAACAAGCTTTCTTTATGGGTAACATATTCACCAATTGGGACTTCTATAACATGCTCTTAAGGTGACCACCTATATGAACCTTGGTATTATACAATTTGAAAAAAAAAATTAATTTATCACACAGCATCGAACATTCTTCGAAATGCTTCTTCATTACAATTATGTCCAAGAAACTTGAATATTCTGGTCGTCTTATTATGCGTTTTTCTTAGTAGCATAACAACTTTTGTTCGTCTAAGACTTTGTCGATAGAACTTCTATTAAATATTACTCAATATTGAGTAATAGGTTTGGTAAACTAATCTCACTTCCAAATTGAAATTTTAATTCAAAATGTACTATGATTTACTGACATTGTACGCCAAAGAGCTGAGCTGATAAACTACTGAGTTGATTTTAATTGTAAATTCAATCTTAAACGGAATTTGCTAAACTTATTCCTAAATCTGTCTAGGCTAAAACCTTCTATTTTAAACTCTTTCCACAATTGTTGTCCTAATTTTTCAAATTCTTTCAAATTATTTATCAATATATGTACACTTTGTGATATACACTTTCTCTAGAAGATACCCGTCGACTGAACTCATAATAAATAATTTATTGGCACAATAAATTAACGACTATTTACACATGAAAATAGACACGAACATCACAAGCATTCGCGCGGGATGTAGAAGTTTTCCCCGGAATGCACAGAAAAGTAAGCAACTGGTACAGGCGGCAAGTTAGAGCATATTGTCGAACACCGTTCGGGATGGGTGATCCAGTGCTCGGACGCCACGGTGATCATTGAACTGATCACACAGTCGTTGCGTCACATCGGATCACAACCGCGCGCACACGCGCCTTAGCGCCGTCGCACGAAACCAGCATTCTTGAAGATCTTCACGATGCGATCGCGCGGGATCTTGTCGGCTTCGCGCTCAAACACGGGCATCTCCTTGTCGCCGAACCACGACTGCTTGGCAAGCGCATCGGCAATGTGCGGATTTTTGTAGAAATTGTTGCGGAACTGTTCCGGATACTGGGCCTCGTGCAGTGCATTTTCTACCACCGCCGGATGGGCAAGGGAAGCCTGTGCCGAGAGATAAGCAGGTGTAAGTAGGAAGGCGGATAGTAGGAAGAGGGTGGGCAAAATAAAACACCAGAAACAAGCGAAGCAAAACAAACAAAAAAAGAAAAAGAAAAAGAGGGGCCCTTATTGATATGCATGCTCCCGGTTGGCACGCTTCGCGATGATGTAACCGGCTAACCGGCATGTACTTACCTCTCGAGCCGGAGCCGGTTGGTGCAGCGCGAGCGGGATCGGCTGGTTCAGGAAGACTTGGGCCGAGGCGCACGCAAAGACGGCAGTCAGGGCGATGATGATGCGGTTCATGTTGAAAATTAGCTGAAGCCAAACGAAAGGGGAAGGGGCCGGGCACGGGGGAAGAGAAGAGGGAGGGAAAAACGTTAACGAAAGAACATTAAACGAAACGCACCAAAAAAACCTGCTACCAAGACCGGACTGAGATTAGTTTCACTTTTCGACGAAATTTATTGACCATCTCCCGGTGCGTGCCGGGTCGGACTTGATCGTGTGATCCGTCTCGGCGACTCGGTGACGTAATACCCCACCCCGATCTTTCCCCCCCCCCCTCCCTCCGCTCGCACCCGCCCGCCACGATCTTGCAACCGGGCTGCTGCTGCAATGTGTGTACGGGATTTGAAAACGCAACTGCATGCCAAACCTCAACCGGCCAGCAAGCCCGGGCTAGCAGAAGTCCAGCGGTAGAAATTGCAGTTTGTGGAAAAGCGTCGCTTTATGTAACGCAGGCACAGCATTTAACCTTAGTTAGACAGTGCGCACGATGCAACGGTACCGTGTTGCGCAATCCAAAAACCCAACCCCAAACCCACTGGTTGTCAACGTTTAAAAAAAAAAAAAGCTTGGAAATTATCAATGCAGTAAGGAAAGTGCTGCGGATTGTCCGCGTATCAGGGAGTATCAGCTCACGGCCTGGTAAACAAGCTCGCGAAACCTTCTAGATGCAGTTTTTGGAGCGCATTCTTGCTAGCTGGTAGATCACCTTCCAGGCCACGCTAGTGCCCTTTCCGGCCACGCTGTTGGTTTGTAATTGCATCTATGGTCAAGGCCGCTCCGTGCGAATGGGGTATGAAATTCCAACACTGCCCGCATCACACTGATCCAGTTCCGTGCGCCGCTCTTTAGACGGTTCGGTAAGTTCACTTGTGCTTTACAATGGTGAGAAAATAAAGACGCTAAAGACGTGCATCGTACCGTAGCGCACGCAACAGGGAACTTTCGGTTTCGTTACATGCTGACACCTCTAATGAGTTCTGCGCAGTCAAGTACACACAGCACAATCGCACAATGGGCAATGAATTGTTAATCACTTTTAATAAAAATTATCGTCCCGGTTCCCTCACTTGACGCATCGTTGAAGTCTTTCGTTCTGTTTCACCGATCATGGGCGGCGTTTGTGACCATCATCATCGTTCGGTTTTGTTTTGTGCCCACATTTTCACACACACACACACACAGACACTGAAAGCTCATTTACCGGAATGACATCCGTGCACTATTCTTACCTGGGGGTTTGTTTTGCTCAAAGGCACAAAAGACAAACGCTGTCAACGGTGCGTGGAATGAATGTAACTGGAAGCTCAACACTAAACTGTCGACTAGAAAACGGGTCGGGTTCTTATATATGTATAGCTGAACCCGCCCGCCAAACAGTGGGCACTGCTGGGAGAGGCAAGCAGTCCTTCCTCTAGCCGTTGCTCTCGATCGTACACTATCGCACTATCGTAACGAGCAGCGTTCAGCGCGTGGCAAGGCAGAGAGAAGGCTACCGCACGACCGTCGGCTGTAGGCGGGAGCAAGAGCACCGTGTCGCAGTGTGTTTGTGCGCGCCGATAGGAGAGCCCTCGATGGGTTGGTGGTTGTTTGTTTTTGTGTACCGCATTCGCTAACGATCGGCTCCTGCGATCCTCCGCGTGTGGAAGGGATATCGATCGTTGGCGCTTGGCACGTGACTCTCGTGATCCCGGCAAGTGCCATGGGCGAGAAGGCGAGGTCTGGGACGGCAGACCGGTGCAGGTGGGTGTCGGTGGTCATGTTTGTGATCCGTAGCGCCCACTTCCTTTACCAGTCAAGGAACAATCGATAAACATTTTGTCTGTTACGATCATGCGCCAGGTCGTGGAAAGGGTCACCTATCCGGGCAGTTGCAGATAGCGTGTGTGCGTGTGTGTAGTTAACGCCTTTTTTTTTTTTTGTTTAAACCACCTGAGCCGACGTCGGGAAGGCCCGAAGCGAGTTCGTTACCACCTCTAATACGGTACGAAACCGGAAGCTTGGCTTCGAGAAGCCGCAGGTTGTTTACCGACAGCGCGGCACAGTTTGAAGATCAAGGTTACGGTTCGGTTTGCAAGAAAGTATAATCGGAACGGAACGGTTGTTGATCGTCGACACTGTTTCGTTTGCGTCGGATGCAGGCGCTGAAGTACGATCGATGGCGTGTCAAACGTGACTGTAATTATTATGTTGCTTTGGTTGCCCTGGCAGATGGATGTCACCGGGTGGTACAGACCAACAGATGTTGCTGTATTTGCGCGTTTTGTATAATGTTTTGCTAGCAAGAAGATTAGGCCATGGTTGGGTTAAGGGGGAGTGTTGGAGGTGGATCAATTTAAAGGTTTCAATTAAAGCACGGCGCGATCACACGATTGGGAGTTTGCGTCATTTATCATTGCAAGGATGTAAACATCAACTACATGGTAACGAGCAGCTATCTATTCAGCATTGAAGGTAGTGTGAGCCAATAATTTATAGCCTTTATGCTGAGCACGTTTTGGCAATACATTTTTGTGAATTCACGCCTGCAATGAACATAAAAATGACATGAAGGATATCTAGAAGGGAAAAGGCAGACAATTTAAACATTAATTTAAGTGCGCAAAAGTTTAAACTACACATTTTGCATTGCCATTTAAAAATTTAACCACGATTCTGAAATGATCCAACATTTCACATCAATAATTCCTAAATAGTTTGTAATATTTTGTTATGTTTTTTAAATTAATAATTTATTTTAAATATTTATCCTTTCAAAAAATTAGGAAGCAATTAGTTTGCTCCTTTCATGACGATGCTAAGCAACCACAATCGAATGTGGGAAATAAATTGGGATCATTGACCGAAACTGCGAATTGAAACACAAGAATCGAAAAACAAGAGCAAACGAGCCAGCTAAACCGAAGCAACAGCCAACCGCAANAAACGTGACTGTAATTATTATGTTGCTTTGGTTGCCCTGGCAGATGGATGTCACCGGGTGGTACAGACCAACAGATGTTGCTGTATTTGCGCATTTTGTATAATGTTTTGCTAGCAAGAAGATTAGACCATGGATGGGTAAAGGAGAAGGGGAGGGGGGGGGAGTGTTGGAGGTGGATCAATTTAAATGTTTCAATTAAAGCACGGCGCGATCACACGATTGGGAGTTTGCGTCATTTATCATTGCAAGGATGTAAACATCAACTACATGGTAACGAGCAGCATTGAAGGTAGTGTGAGACAATAATTTATAGCCTTTATGCTGAGCACGTTTTGGCAATACAGTTTTGTGAATTCACGCCTGCAATGAACATAAAAATGACATGAAGGATATCTAGAAGGGAAAAGGCAGACAATTTAAACATTAATTTAAGTGCGCAAAAGTTTAAACTACACATTTTGCATTGCCATTTAAAAATTTAACCACGATTCTGAAATGATCCAACATTTCACATCAATAATTCCTAAATAGTTTGTAATATTTTGTTATGTTTTTTAAATTAATAATTTATTTTAAATATTTATCCTTTCAAAAAATTAGGAAGCAATTAGTTTGCCTCTTTCATGACGATGCTAAGCAACCACAATCGAATGTGGGAAATAAATTGGGATCATTGACCGAAACTGCGAATTGAAACACAAGAATCGAAAAACAAGAGCAAACGAGCCAGCTAAACCGAAGCAACAGCCAACCGCAACCGATCAGTCGCATCCAAGGGCAGCTTCTTTGCACAACGGCCAACCAGCGTACCTTAGGCGTGCGGCCGAAGAACAGTATTTATGGCTGTACCGTACGGTTCAGCTTCGGCTGCAGTTTCCGCTCTCTTTACCAGACTGTCACCCTTACAGGGCTTCGGAAGCCTTCGGGCTTCAATTCCGTCCCATCGAAACCAGGGTCGGTCGACCAACTTACCCGTCCACAGCTCAGCATCCACGAGATCGTCAGGCGGCAACAGAATTGAAAGTGAACCCCCCCGCTTAATCATGCTCCCATTTCCTCCCATCCAACGTCAACACCGCTTAGCCGTGGTCCGCGGTGCACTAAAGATCATTACCGAGGTCAGACGAATTGTTGTGTTGAGTCGCAGGTCGCAGCACTCGTGTACGATCGAGATCGCGCACAAGCGCACGCGTTCGGCGTTGATTCGGTTGCAAACCCGTCCACGGGGTGGCACGGTGACCGTTCGTGGGGTAGCACATTATATTGTTCTCCTACTCGCTGCTTCACATACGCTTATCAACTGAAGCAAGCTTGGTAGCAGGTTACTTCCTTGTCCGTTCCTTTCACTTTTTTTTTTGTTGTTGCTTCTGATGTTTTACATGTCGATTACCCCGGCGCTTAATTTGAGGTGGGGAGCTAACGAATTGAACGAACTCCATACGAAGTGCCGTACGGTTTGGCACGAAATATACCGTTAAAAAGGCCATTATTACCCACTTCGTCACGTGCATTTGGGTGCGTGGTCACTGACATGTCACCACTTGCCATGAGACGAGTAATGAAAATATGATCTCACTTGGAATGGTTTGCTATTTGGAACTTAAGTTTAAAGTTTATATGTTTAAGCTTAATTTATGTAACATTTTATAACTTGATCTCTTACGACATTTGTAATATGTAAGGTGCAATGTATGTGCAATTATTCACCGTGTCCTTTAGAAACTAATCTGCCGCAAAGCAGCCTCATCTGATTTGATTATTGTCTCGATAAGCCCTGTCATGTTGTTTACTATCGCAATCCGTATTTGATGCATGGCAGTGTACATATCATATCTGTATTAGGAAATGCGATAGCCTCGTACTAGTTTCATCAATGATTAAACCTTGCATCATTTGCTCTATATTATGCGTTTTTTTTCTTGTTACGATTCAACTAATTGATTCAAATGATGCAAAACGTTTGATTTTATTCACACATCGATAACGAGATAGCTATGGTGGATTATAAATAAAGTAAATATTACATCATTAGAGTGGTTAAAGCATAGCATTGCTAGAAAATACATATTTTTGAAACATTTTTCTTTAAAATTAAAATAAACTAAAAAACATGGTTTGAAATTTTGTCCATTGACAGCACAATGTAACCACCATGCACCATGGATTCGTCACCACAACGGGATGACTAACGGACATGATGTGTATGCGGGTTTGCAAAATTCATCAACAGTAATGTGCACAAAACTGTTACACCGTTCTTTGGTGTTATATAGAAGAATGTGTAATATTTATACTGTTGTGATTGATTATTATTCTCTTGGAAATATGTTTTCACCAAACAATATTGAATCATCAAAAGCGTTATAATATTAAAAATGTATGAATATTATTTCTCGAAGAATTTATTTTTAAATAAGTCACAATTTCTTAATATCATCGTACAAAAAATATTGTTTTCATTCTTTGTGAATAAAAACATAAAAACACACTAACTTTCCAAGGATTTCCATGAGAAAAGGCTGCTCGTTCGACGCTTTGTTGTGAACGGTTTCAAAACATTTGACTAAGAAATAAATGTGTTCAAAAGCTTTGAAATGTGCACATAAGTTATAAATAGAGCAATAATTCTGCAAGTGAAGAATCATCTATTATATTTTGAATTAAACTTAATGATAGATTTTTAAATTGCAAGTGAGTATAAATGATCCTTTTAGTGATTGAAATAATTCCATAACAAGCGTCATGTGCTAAGGATAAAGCTATAATTTTCTTTTCATCTGCAAATAGAGAACAGCTTGAAATTGTTAACAATAAATATTATGAGTCCATGCCTTAGTGAACACTTCTCCATAATCCTGGATAATCTGCAACACAATTATGTTATCGCACCAATGAGAAAGAGTATCGCTCGTACTGAAGGTCAATGTCAGGAAGTTTTTGATGTCACAAAGGTATGCATAACGCCCGAGCTTTCACTTTCGGGTGGCTCTGTTCGCCAGGGAAACCTGTTCAAACCACATTTACTGGATCAAGAAGCACCAACACATACCGGAAGAGGAATCGCCCGTTTCTTCGGGCGTCCTTGTTGCCTTTCACTTTGCACACAGCTAGAAGAGCTGTGCTGCTCGTGCATCTTCTATGCAGGTTGCATCGTACTCTCTTCTACACTCCACAAAACAACCCATTCAAACACTCGACACTTCAGCCCGACTGAGGTCTTACCGCATGGGACTACCCCCAAAACGACCTTCGGAGGAAGAATCCCGAAAGGTTACTTGCTCCTCAAGCTTAGAGTCATCCACGGCCGTGTTTTCCCAGTGTGGGATGTCTGGGGAAGCTTACGATCCGCATGAAGTCGCGTGACTTGAACCAACACTGGGGCAACGACGCTTGGTTGGAAGTTTCCTTGGTGGGAAGAGAAGACATATTATATGGAGCATTGCGACGCCGGCGAAGTGATCGCTTTTATCGATTACGGGCAGTGTGGCGTGGCAGGTATGCCCTGATCCCATCCTTATGCATTCCCAAAATGGGACGGGTGAACTTTAAATCCATCGCGTATCCTTGAATTGTGTTAACAAAGCTTTCCTCAACTGGTTGGCTTGATATGGGTTTTGTAGCTAACAGGATCACAAGGGAAATGCAAGGCGTTCCGATATATAGAATGGTGCTAAATTATGACAATTAGTTATAGAATCGATAAAACTTTAGAATACTGATCTCATAAAGCCCACGGCACCGTTGGCTTAACCAGCAACAACCCCCACGGATGCCATTTATGATGTGCGCTGCTCGAGCTGTTTGAGGCGTTGTACAGGGTGTAATGAGCACGTGCAGCGAGGCTTAAGCGACGCACGACGTGTGGCTCTGGAAGGGCCACACGCTTCCGAAAAGGTCTAGGACGCTGGTGCCGTCGCTTCCAGCTTGATTTTTGTTATGTTTTGCTCTGGTTTATTTAACTTTTTTTTATCCATCCTTCATCCCGTACATTGCATCCCGGAGTGGATCGCATTTAACAATCTAGTTTAACAATCGGTCACATCTTGCCCGCCAAACTGGTCCGTCTTGACATTTCGTCTGCATCTTCGGAAGTGCCACTGTGTTTGACCTGATTCTGTTGCGTGGTTTTGCTCGATCGTTCCGTTGAGGTGGCCAATTGTTTTGTGGTGCGTGGCGTAGAATGTTCTGGCAAGGATGTATTTTTAAGCACTTAAACTTTGGTGAACGATAACGTTAATAAATGTGCACAACGTGTAATAACATAGAGTGTCTAAAACATTGGTAGGATTATGTTCAGAAGATCTTTTCTTTCATATAAAAATCAAAACTCATCATTGGGGATATCCTGAAAATTGGGTTCAACTGATTACATTAAAAGAAAGGTTATTATATGTTAAATTTATCAGAAGATTCAGATTTTCGTTTTTTATTATAGAACAATTATGAAAACTCTTATGTATTTAAGATATTGAGTTCATTTAAACAAAGGTATTTTGTGTTATTGGAAACCTTTTTTATTGTGTCAAATACAAATTGTGATATCTTGTGTTTTATCATTATAAAGTATAAAAAATAAATAAATGTAAACAAACTTTGTGCTATAAAATAATGTAAAAAAATACAAGCAAACAATGTTTAATAAAAATAAATATTTATTTAAAACATACTGAACAAGTATAACATACGGGGCTCAGAGAAACAATCGTTAAAACGGCCGTCGGTTTCGTTCGGTGCATGAAAATGGTATTGCCACTCTTGTGATTGATGAATAAAACGCAATGAATTCCCTAACCCTGCTGTTCTCGATCATTGGCGAACGCTGGCGGTTTGGCGGTGACGTAAACCGGTGGCTGCTGGGGCTGTCGCTCAACACCTTCCGCCGATGTCACCTCACTTACATCGCGCTTATGCTCATACGACGGTGGTGCCACGGTGGTCGCGTACGATTGTTCCCGCACCTCGACTTCCTGCTCCGTTTCGACCGGACGGGACACGACGATGCGCCGGATGTTGACCGTGCGTGACGTTTCCTTTGCATCGCGTGGTGCAGGTGTAGCGGACAGCACACGGCTGCGTACGTACGCATCGATCAGCGTGCCGGACGTGTCGGCTTTCGGTCCAAAGCCAACCTCCGAGATCGAGTCCCGCTCGGAGAGAAGCTTGATGAACTGTTCCTGATTCGCGTGGATCTGTTCCTGCGTCAAACCTTGTCCAACAACGACCGATTGCGAGGTCAGACCGGTGGCAGCAGTAGCACTACGGGCCGTATATTCCGCATGTTCGGATGTGCTGGCGGACGCACCAGTTTCGCTAAACCGTGCCGAAACGGTACGTGGCGTGGTCGACGAGATGATCGTTACGGAGCGCTGCGGCGTACTGCCGACCGTTGAGCTGGAGGACCCGACCGTCGTGGGGTGGGGCGTGGTAGGGTTGGGCTGGACAGTTGTCGAGGGGAACGATCCACGGAAGGCTGGTCCGAAATCGAATCCACCAGCGGCGGTCGATGGGTCGAACGCAACGATATCGCTAGCGGGCGTGGTCCGGGTGGCATAGCTTACCTCGATCGCGGCCGTACCACCGACCGAACGTGTTGCCGCCTGTTCAGCTCCACGGTACTTGTCGTGATGATAGACGATTGGTGTGCTGCCTGTTGTAGTGGCCGCCGTCACCGTCGCGTCCGCATAATCCGCATCCGTCGCCGAATAGTCCGAGTAGTTGTTCGCACCGCTGCGTGCATCGATCACGATCGAATCGTCGTACTCGTCCTCGACCATATCGTCAGCCGGGTACGGTCCGGGCGTCACACTGGTCGGTGGTTTTGGTGTCGTTGTAGCTACCGGTGGCTGTGCGGGCGTTGTTGAGGACGGCGTGGTCTGTACCGAGGGTGGCAAATATTCCGGTGCCCTGCCATCCCGTTCACAATCAGTGCCGATGGCGGGCGTCACAGGGTAGAGTGGAGTTGACGTCGGTATGTGGAAGACCGTGGCGGGATGGGGTGTGCTCGGGTGCGTTGCTACCAGCGCCGGCGAATGCTGGCCAACGTACGCTACATGGTGCAGCAAATGGCCAGCATTGGCCGGATGGTACACGAAGGGATGGGGCGCCAAATGGGTGGCGTACGGATTCACGAATGCCGGCTGCTGATGGCCATGGTAGATGGCATGACCCTGCGTGTAGAACGGTCGCTCGGTCGGTGTGTTGGTGTGCTCGGTGTCGATAAACTCCGCATCCGACGCTTTGCTGGTGGATGCGGCCAACTTTTTGGATTGGGTCGCCTCTTCAAGCCGATCGTAGCCACCCTTTAGCGGTGGCCGTTCCGTGTAGACCGTGGTTGTCTGTGTGACCACCTGTGGCCGGGCGATGGTACGTGTGCCGTAGCCTTCGTCCGCGATATGTACTTCCGGCGCGGGCGCAGGCACACCGTACACTGGACGCTTCTCCACGAACGTCGTCGTGGTTGTTTTGGTCGTCTTGGACTGGGTTTCCGTTTGCGAGATTGGTTGCTCCAGTTCCACCAGCGCAGAGCCGACCGGACGTATAATGACGCGCTCCTCTATATCGTAGAACTGGTTCTGAATGGCCGGACGGCGCACCTTGAACTTGCGCGAACGCACCACCGGGATTTGCTTCTCCTGGGGCGGAATGTAAGTCGGACCGGTGGTGACGGTTTTGGTGTACGTTGGCGTCACCGGCACTGGGACCGGCACGTGGACGGGCACATGCACCGGAACGGGCGTCGGAACGGGCACGGCTACCGGATGATGGTGCGGGACAGGCGTCACCGGTACGGGAATGGGTGCCGATGTGTGATGGTACTGGGTGGTCGATACGGACACCGGAACCGACTGGACCGTGTGGGTCGTCGGTACGCTAGCACCCTGCACGCCGTACACAAATGTTTTCGGCTCGTAGACACGCACCGTCGGGCTACCGTACGTCGTGTGGTACTGCACGGCCGGTGTGTAGCTTGCCTTGCCGAACACGGGCTGGGGCTGGACGTTGTAGGAGTAGTAGGTGGGCGGTGGCGGTGCTGCCGTCACCGATACGGCACCCGTCCGCGCCTCGACGAGTGTGGCCGGAACGGGGGCTGTCTGCACGCCAGCACTGTACCGTACCGGACCGGCCAACAGGCCGACGTGCTGCTGCGGATTCACATACGTCACACCGGCCGGACTGTGCAGCGGAACTGTCACGTAACCGGCGGCACTGAGCCTCAGCAGCGCCAGGCACGGCACGAGCACCTGTAAGAGCATTCTGGGAAGAGCAGTTGGGCGTAACAGGGCGTGTGGTCAATATGAACATATCTGGTCGAACAAAAGCGAATGCATGGCTCGATTATGTAAAACCCACGAAGCCACGTTGTCACGATTTTGGCGCATATAGCGATGTAGCGTGGATACGCAAGCGATGCGCAATGTTTCACGCAACCACGTGGTACGGTGCACGACTCACGAACGCACGTTTCGAATTCGGACAACACAGTGCAACTCCTAACTCCTCCAAATGAAAATTATCAACAAAAACCTTGAAATGTAGAGTAGGAGTGGGAACACTTTTATATGTGAATTGATCCAAAACCTATCAAACACCTACACGAGCAAGTGGTCGTTTTCGATGTGTGCTAAATTTGTTCTCTTCCTTAGAGAAGTAGTCTAAATTTAAATATGCAGCCTAAAACCAGTTACGAAAGGAAGTGCAGGTGAGTCTTGCTACAAATTAGATTGTTTTCCTTTATGTTTTTTTTTTTTTGCAGTTAAATTCCATCCCGCTGTAAGTACCAGTCGGCACTGGTGCAGATGACATTTAAATTGGGCAGTCAGTCCTGGTGCGCACTGTTTGATCATTAGCGGGTGTTTTGGGGCAGCCCAGACGACAGTGGCATTTAAGGAAGATTAACAATCGCCCTAAATGCTATCGGAACTGGTTTGTCGGAACACCGGGAAACTATTACAATCTTCTGACCAACGGTTAGCCGTGATCTTTACGCCAACCGTTGTTATTCGGTTCTAGCGTGGCTTGAAGCAACTGACACGTATCAAATAGTGCCTTCGTGATTAGGGACTTACACATTTTATCTTATTTTGTTGTACACTTGTTTGTTCCTAACTATTAGGTAGGTTTTTTTTTATTGGAAGATTTCAAGCAAGTTTATTAAAATCCAAGAAATTTTTCAAATAATTTTAAATATTAAATATTGAACTGATTCAAAACCAAACTTTTCCCACGTTTCCAACAACAAGAAAAGAATTTTCTATACTTGGCTATCAAATTTATAGTGAACAAATGTTTTTAGACAAATTTAAAATTTAATTAATTTTCACTCATTTTTTAAGACTTTATTCCCCAAGTGGTTTTTTTTATTTTGATTTAATTTCTAATAAAACAAATCACATTTCTAATAAACCGTTTTCTTATACTCAAACTCACTTATGCACTGTCTGCACCGTAAGGATCGCTTGCTGACTTAACTTACATCAACTTATAGCAACAACAAGGCTTACACTGCTGGACGGCGTACAAAATTTGCCAAGAGCCCAAATACAATGCCAACCAACCAAACACTTGGCGTCGTACTTCACGCACTGTACCGAACCGAACTGAGAAGCTCGTTCGAGTGATCTGCTTTTTATAGACTTCCTTCCATTTCTTACCGAGAGCTTTCGCGCGGCCATCGATCCTTTGCGAGTGGTGGCAAGGGAAGACGCTCACAAAACAGTGGCTGCCCTCAGACCGGACTTGTAAGGAGGCGCAACACGGTACAACTTGTCGCGCGACGGCAGTTTCGTGTGTATGCGTGTGAGGGATGTCGTTTCTTTTTCTGTCACGCGTCACCATTGTACTTGGACTTGCACTTGGAGCTGCATCACATCGGGTGGTCATCAACAATCTTGTGACCGCTCCGGCACAAACCTTACCTTGCGTAATAGCAGGATCGTGTCACAGTCCACCATTCCGGCAGGGAATCGAAACTGGAAAAGATGTTGCTGACTTTTCGTCACAGCTGAGAGCGATAGATACCAGCAACCGTTTAGGGATATTTCAAGGTCGTGCACTTGCGTACAGCCAGTGGAGTGCTCCAGTGCACCAATTAAGTTGTCCGGTTTTAACATGCCTTGTGATTATCGCATCGCGTACTTCCTGTTCGGATGCTGAACCTCGTTCACGGGTTGCATTTGGGATGGAATTTTTAAAACAGGATATTTAATTCTATAAATAAATCTTGTTATAAATTAAGCACTTTATTTGTGATATAAATTTGAGTCTTTTTTTCTAACTTACGATAATGTGATCCTATCTTAAAACTGGTTTGTTAACAAATTTTCAATTGAACTTTAAAAAAATAACTCTTACTTGTCTTTTAATGCAACTCAGTAGCATAGTTCAGAAAATAGTCATGTATTCCTGTAAAGCATGTATTTAATTATTGTAATTAGAGAATATTAAGTATGTCTTGTCTCAAATATTCTAAATCAAACAAATCTAAATGTTAACTTAATATGTGTAATTGTGAATGTAATATGTGCTCTCGAACATACCTTAATACTTTGGGTATTAGTATAATGTTGGATTTTGGAGCCCTATACAATTACAACTGTTGAATTTAATAACACTCTATTCAGTTCAATAAATCCATAAATAGGTAATTAGATGGCTATCTCCCTAAAGTTAGAACTAAAATGAATAAAATGTAACAATTAGCAAAAGTGTTAATTATATATCACCCTTCTATAAAAAATATGATATAACACATTTATTACTGATCATACATTGACTTCATAAAAAATTTGAAATAAATTCTTAAATCTAGATAGTTGTTCGATAGTCAAGGAATTAATTCGAAATTTAGGAAGAACAAACCCAAACCTGGGGACAATGAACCTGTTTTGCAAACAACGTCATTGGTAGTTGTTAATCTTTCGGTAGCGCCTATAGCTAGAACCAAGGCATAACCTCGACATTTAATCATCATACTGGAATGTTAATTTGAAGGAAACATTTTGTGTGGTATTAAGAGGTAAAATAGAATTTGTGATGCAATTTACCTTTGGTCTGTTGCTTGCAATAGGGTTGTTAATATTTGTAACAAATTACACTACTTTATTAATTTCGTAGGGTATGTTTATGAACTAACTATGCAATATGTTACACAAATTCCATACGTTCTGTATAATTGCTAACATTCAAGGTCATAATGACTAGTATGTTGTATGCATTCTTAAACACATGATAATTTTCCTTCATACTTTGAACCTTATTTTCGACTTGCAATAATAGTAAACAATGCGAAAAATCTTAAAAACAAATACAGAACAAAACAGAACAAAACAACGTGCAACCGTGCTTGATGTTTTCTCGACTTTATTTCTCGTATCGGTAGCTCGTAACAGCTTAGCGTAACAAATTCTCGACCATGTCCTCGAGCATGTAAGGATGAATTCCAGCGTTCAACCTTTCCACCGGTACGCCATGGCGGTCGGTCAGAAAGATGGTAAAGTTGCTGTTGATAAAACCTCCACAGTTGCCCGGCTTTTTCGCCTTCAGATACTTGTACAGTGCGGGAGCTTTCGAGCCATTCACCTGTTGATAAAGATAAAGCAAGACAGTTTGTTTGGGTTAAGTAAGTTTGCATAAGGAAAGTGTTTAAATGCTTCACTTATTCACTAGCGAACGGAGCGAATGTTCGATTACGGCCTTATGACCAAATGTAACGATCGATTTATTATGTATTTAATACATGCACCATCGCTTAGAAGGGATGTTTTAGCAAAAGCCCAATCCGCTGCATCTGCGTTCTGTTACAGTATAAAAACGACAGAGACGAAAGGTGATTGTGGAAGCACGTATGATAAAAAAGAATCAAAACCATACGAACATCCATACAGTCCAAATAAATCTCGCGCTCTAGCCGGATGGTGCCGAACTTGATAGATAACAGTGAGAAAAAACCCCCACTCGAAGGTCAGCAATTAATCATGTGGCACTTGCGCGATGGGCATGGCGCGACACCGGCGCCCTTAAACGATGCTATGTGACCCAGATCAATTAAGATGAAAAGCGCGTGCGACACGATAATCGCTGATCGTTCGATGCTGCATGCTTCAGCGATATTATATGGCAAAAAGGTACGCCCAGATGGGGATGCGTGAAACGAGCGCTGTGAGAAAATCTCTCCACCCCAAGAACGCACCACGTGTCCGGTGGTGCAAAACCACCTGGTGCCTTCATTCGGCGAGCTCTTCCTTATTTGATGCGCGTCCACTATTCTCTCGGCGCCCAAGTACGGATGTAGCCCGTTGGTTTGTGGCTGCGCGCTCGGTTCTTACCTCAATCTCGGTGAAAATCTCACCGATCGTTCCGCTGCTGCTGCTGCACTCGAACCGCTTCACGATTTCGTCCGGCGTTTCTTTGGCACCGAATTGGAAGCATGGGAAGAAGAGGACGTTCATATCTGCCCAATGATAGTGGGCCCCGTGTTGCATGTACCGAGCACGTTTTTGGAAGTAAAAACGAAATAAAAAAAAAAAAAAGATCAGTTGTAGATTCATGTAGCTTTAAATGCAGCACCGCCCCAAGGAAGGTGGTGACATTGGCCTGGAAGAACCTTAGCAGTGGCACGGGTGTGAGCTAAATGTACCAGTACCTTTTCGAGTTTCGGTGTGATACTTTCGGACGAGTGGCGTGAGAAGCCCCAGCACCTTCTCAAAGGCAGCATCCTTGGTGGAGAAGTTCACGATCAGGCACACCGAACCCTGGTAGCGTTCGAGCGAAACCTCGTTACCGTTCAGATCGGTGACGGTAAATTCGAAAATTGATTTTGCCTTTTCCGGTGCCGATTGCATGGCAGAATGCGCTTTCTTCTACAAACTGTAATGTAAAATTGGAAATATTTTATTATGGTTTTATGCTACTTAACAAGCTTTCCTCCATTAAAACACTACTCAAAAAAACCGTTTTGATAACGTTAAATTTGACCAGCACGTGCTGATTGACCTTATTGAAAGGTAGAACTATGCTGAAACACTTCTATTGCGTCAAGCTACACTGTGTTAACCACCGTTTCACAAACTAACCGGTTAGCAGGTCAAAGGGTCAACAGCATGACACACGGTAACAGTATGTGCAAGTTGTACGAAAACATCACCACACTGGTGCTTACTTCCGTCACAAACCCTAGCACCGAGTAACAAAAAAATTGTGCAAAAAATTGTTATTCAAAGTCTTACCTGTGTTAAACTTCAATTTAAAGAATTTAAAATTAACTCATCCAACCGGCCGAAGTATCGGTGCTGTACTGGAAATGGCTTGGGGCGCACCGGTGGATTAAATAGAAACCACCACCAACCATCAACTGGGGCTACTCCTATGGCGACTTCCTACACAACCTTATAAACTTGCCTGGGGTTTAGATCAATGAATAATGTAAATCGGCCAGCTTAACGTCATGATGATCGTACCATACACATTTGGCTATGTTCCTGGGGGTTTTTTTTTATTACTTTGCTTTACCTTGCTTTCTTTCTTGTGGCCATGCGTTCGGTGGTAAACAACCGGGCTAAAATGTACCAACACAAAAGAAGAATACAAATACTACGAAATACGGAACCACGCACAACAACTAAACAAATGTTTTATTTCTTAAATTACTGTTATAGACAGCAATGGGGATGTTGTCGACCGAGCAAGTGCCCGTAATGTAGCAAAACGCAAAGCGCACACGTGCGTAGCAGCGCGCGTAGCGTGTGTAGTCAAGAGCACAGAGAAAACGAATGCAAATGTTCGTAGCGTGATGTGTACGGCTGGTATGCCGGATGTGGCGGGAAGGTGTCCCAGCCATACTGGTAACGGTTTTATTTTTACGCTTCCAACAGCTTGTCGATATCCTTTACGATACCTTTGGGCGACGTGGTCGGTGCATAGCGGTCCACCGGCTGACCGTCCTTGTTTACCAGAAATTTGGAGAAATT
This sequence comes from Anopheles rivulorum, assembly GCA_018908115.1. NCBI lineage: Eukaryota > Metazoa > Arthropoda > Insecta > Diptera > Culicidae > Anopheles > Anopheles rivulorum. Next base: position 5,841,075 of record STHB01000004.1, read on the forward strand.
CCATTTAATGGAATCACCCAATATACCGCCCTGCTTGTGCTTCAGGTATTTGTACAACGGATCCGCATCGTCCCCATTCACTTTGATCTGAAAAGAGTAAAATGGAGGTGCATAACATAGTGAGATGGGATCAGATATAATATAAAATTAATATACCAAAGAATTACCTAGCTGTAATCGTTTCAAAAATGGAGTTTGTGCAAAAGTTCACACTTGAGATAAATTGCTTAATACGTACTAAGTAGAATGATTCCTCACCCGAATGCTTATCCTTAATTCCCACAACCGAATTAATCAGAAAGATAGAGAGAGTTCTAACAGTAATAAAAGCGATTTTATTGATTATTTTTCATCTATTCATAGATCATAAATCAAGATTACGTGCAGGTGCTTACATTGCATACAAACAGCCCATTATACCCCTGACTAATACCCCCACATCCCAGCCAAAGTAGACAAAATACTGTTCCAGCTTTTCCGATTCTTCCCTAGCCAAGCAGTTTTTCAATATCCTTAACAATGCTACTGGGCGACGTTGTTGGTGCATAGCGATCCACCGGCTGACCGTCCTTGTTGACCAAAAATTTTGCAAAGTTCCACTTGATCGAATCACCCAAAGTGCCACCCTGTTTGTGCTTCAGATACTTGTAGAGCGGATGTGCGCCGTCACCGTTTACATCGATCTAATTGGGGAATAAAATGCATACGCGAGAGATGGACACGAATGGTCAGCGCTGTATTAACAATTTTGCACGGTAACTTTATCAGTATCTCTACCGCTAATAAAGAACAAGCATTAAAAAAAAAAACGATGAACCACACATGCATGCATTACATTTAGGTGTATAGTACATTATGGTAAAACAGCACATAATGTAGCCTTGTGTTGTACTGGAATTAATAACAAATCACGCACACCTACAAATTAATACAACTACTCCGTAGGGTAATGCGCCGTCGATACTGATTTTATCAGCCGCATCATATCAAGGACACTTTTAGCTAACGCGTAACGTATGTTTGCTAACATGCATTCAAAATTAACATACCTTAGCGAACACGTCTCCAACTTCTGCTTTGGCGGAACGCAAATGGCACACCATTTCCTCACCATCACCTTCCGGCATTTGGCCACCGAATTGATTGCAGGGGAAGGAAAGAATTTTGAAATCTGAAAGCAAATTATCGCACATTAAACATTGCGTCATAATTGCATTGCCCGTTCGGGAACGTTCTGGAGTTGTCTCGCTCCCCCCGTCCGTGTGTTCCTACCTTTATCCGCGTACTTTTGCGATAGCTCCGTCAGCTCGGCATAATTGCCCTTCGTTAGACCGCACTGCGAGGCAATGTTGACGATTAGCAGCACCTTGCCACGGTACTTTTCAAGGCTGACGTCGGCACCTTGCGAGTCCTTTACGGTGAAGTCATACACCGATTTAGCGTTCTTGTAGTCTTCCATCGTGCCGTCGTTATGCGCTGCCGTTGACTGACTGTAGAACCGATTTACTCCGTACTATAAAGCGAACCAAGAGATATGTACCGTTTAGTAATCGGTTCAACTATCGGCGATATGTTCTTATCTGTAAATATTGAATGATGAGAAAACGTGCACAATTGGCCAAGCTTCTCACGCGCACCGGATACACCACCACCGGCACTGGCAACTATCATGGCACAAACAAATCGTATCGCATGGTGACTTGCAGTAATTGCATGTCCGAACGAAGGCATGAAAATGATTCAACCGTATCTCCCGACCGTCCACGGCATGAACACCCCCTTTGCGGGGTCTTTCCAACCCAAACAGAAACCCACGACCGGAAAGCAACTTTAGCGCAAAGTCCAAGTACTTACTGCTATTAATACACCAACTACGCACAGAAGGACACTTTTCGTCGAAATCATTACAGTAACAACGTTAGCGCTGGTAAAGATTACTTACTTGATTTGGAAACGCACAGTACTGAGACCGACCGAGAATATTACGCCCGAATGCTGCTAGCGTACGGAAAGTTGTGAAATGCGACATTAAAAACAAAATGGATTGTTTATGTACGGCCGAACAAAAACCGGCAGTTTTCACTGTTTACTTGAAAGGCCGATCACTCCAATACGCAGCTGCGATACTTTGGTTTGTTGCTTTTTTGCACTTTATTTAACTATACTATGCCTGGGAGGAGCGCCAAATGTGATGGCAGAAAATGTTTCGTAATATTTGTGTTTTGTTTTCTTCTAATTTCATCATCTTTTGGCTGTTTTGCATCGGTACGGAAAAAAGAAAAAAATGGTGAATTTGTTTTGGGCAAAGCAGAGCTCGTCAAATTTTTCAGCATTTCAACTGTGCTTCGTAGAATCATCCAATGTTTTTAAGGTACAATTTATTTCTATATTTTTCATGTAAAACACTAAACAAATTGTGTAGAATCGATTTGCTGCTGGATTATTAAAAACAATTTTTAATTTTGGTGCAGGGAACAACCACTGTGTTTGTGGTGAATATGCCTCCATTGTGTTGTATTTTGTATTCACCACTTATCGAAATTTGAAAAAACCGTTAAATGCATCAGAAAAAATGTCCTCGAACGGTTTGTGTAGCAAATGAACGAAAAAACATTTTTTTAAACTAAACCTAAAATAAGTTGTCTTTTGATATTTTTATATGAACATACAACAAGCATACCGCTAGAGTAGTTTGGGTAAAAATCTGTATTTATTTGATGAAACATACAAAATATTTTACAAATTCCATACAAAGAGAATCAATATGCTAATAGCATAGCGCAAAGAACGAACTGAAACTCTTCAAAACGTACGAACCTACCATCGTCGTGGCACAAGAACAGTTTGTTTCTTGTGGGTAACAAGCATTGCGCAAAATCTACCTCCCTAATGAACTTGAGTATGTCTGGAACGTGATTTGTTTCTTCTGACGCTAAATGACATAAAATAATGATAAAATACTGCTGCCTTCCTGGTACTGATATCTTCATGCCATCTTTCTAACCATCTCTCTTGCAAATATCTACTGTACGTCGATAAATTAATCAAGGCTAAGTGCTATTTGGTACTGCTACGCTATCATCATTCGTCTTTCGTGCTAGGTACACTGGACGCACCGTTCGCCGTACGCCGTCCAAACATCGGCTTCCGTCGTAACGTCTAGCGTCACAACCCGAATGCTCGGATTGCTTCCTCAGGGAGCAGCTTTATGCGGTCCTCGCACACCGGCCGAGAAGGGATCCAGATGTAATGGGCGCAGGTACGTGACGACCTGGTTCGGGTTGTTTTCGGCCGTCGCTAGCTGGTGAAGATGGTAGCGAGATGCTTGCGCAGCCTGCCGGGCAACAGCGGCCGGTGTCGGATGTGGTCCACCTCGCGGTCCCGGATGTGGCGCTCCGGCATGCCCGGCATGGTGTGCTGCCTGTTGCTGCTGATACTGCGAGATTGGCACGGGAACGGGCACCGGGACGGGCACTACGGAATATCCGGCGTCGACCAGAGCTTGGAACTCTTCCTGCGTCAATGGTCGATCAATTTTCGGCGGAATCTTGTGACCATGGGCGGCTGGCGCCGGAGTGGCTGCCGCCGTTGCCTGATTAACGCCGGTGGATTGCGATACGAAGATCGCCGAACGGGACGGTGCATGCGGATCGTTTGATTCTGGTTGCTTTTCGCGTGGCGCGTAACGATGCTGGTGTACTTGCTGCTGTTCGGCCGGCTTCACACGGTGATGCGATTGTACCGTTTTCTGAGGCTTCTCGTTCTGGAGGTTCTGTGGTGCCTCAACGATCTTCATCGGATGCTGTGGTGAATGTTGCTCGATCACTTGCTGCTGCTGCTGCTGCTGCTGTGCCTGCTGGTAGTAGATCTGCACGTTCTTCTCTTTCGGGATGTAGTACTGAATTTTGGGCGACGGTGTTCCTGCCTGCTGCTTCGGTGATACCTCGGCAAAGTACTGCTGGCCCTGGTGAGCCGGTGCCTGATGATGATGGTGATGATGCTGCTGTTGCTGCTGCTGCTGGTGCTGCTGTTGCTGATGGTGATGGTGTGCCTTCGATGGACCCGACTCCGGTTGAGCAATGAACTGATACTTCTGGGCCGGTGGTGCACTGTCGACGAACTTTTGCGGTCCAACCTGCAGATGCGCTGGGCTTATCTTCGGACCGGACAGCTGCAAACCCTGCGCAAAGGGTGCAATGTACTGCGCTTTGATCGACTGCTTGGGCGGCTGGGGTGCACCATGTTCGCGGCCATGCCCGGGACCTGCCTGCACATAGGTGTACTCGTGCGACTGTGGACTTGGCGTTGGGCCGTACCGTTGGGCATCGTGCTGACTGTCATGCTGACGACCGGGATGATGTGGCACCGGATGGTACGCTAGCGGACGGTTCGATTCCACCAATTTGGCGAGTTCGTTTTCGAAGGAAAAAGAGCTAACAGGCTTCGGGACGGGTGTCACTGTGCCGGCCTGTTGGATGCTCTTGTACTGGATACGGTACTGCTCACCGTCCTGCGGCCCATACGAACCCGGCTGTTCTTCGGCCGTTTCGAGCAGCTGAATCGCTGGACGATACTTGTGTGCCGCTGTTTGTTTGAAGTGCATAAAGAATAACAATTAACATTCACCGTTCTGCTAAGCTGTTTGCTGCGACTGACATACCTGTGGGGCCACCGTGAGCGGCAGGTCTTCCGTACGCCTGAAGGCCCTGTGGCGGTTGCTGATGTTGGTGATGTTGATGATGTGCCGGACCGGGACCTTGCTGTTGGGCTTGCTTTAGCAGCTGTGCATACTCCTCCTCGGTAATGTACTGTACCTGGTTCGGTTTCTGGTGCTGAGCGTGACTCTGGGGCTCATATTGTTGACTGACGGCCTTGCCTTGCTTCAACGCCGATGCCTTTGGCTGATGTTCCGCCAGCTGATGCAGCAGACTGATGTACTCGGGCGGAAGCTTTAAGTGGGTTAGAAGGAAACAAAAACATACACATAAGACGTCATCTATTTAAACTTTTTACAAAGTATGGATAAGATCACTGGGCAAAGCTTATCGTTAACAGAGCTGTGTGTTCGATTCTAGTACCACTCCTTGGAGCAGTCGGTTGCTCTTGAACCGCTACATTACGGCAAACATTTCACGATCGTTGTGCTATTGCCGTTATCCGCATGCCCTTAAGCAACCAATTGCATTTGATGGCTTGAGATAACCTAAGGCACACGAGGCCCGGTTAAGGTCAGCCGGATAATTTTGCACCAGGATATAGTTTACCTTTTGGAATGATCGTTCGTTCCCATGCTTTTTTTTCCCATTTCAGTCAAACCATTTTCGTTTCCAGGAATAAAAATACTTGCAAAAAACACTTGTAAAATATACAAACTTCAATGGTAAATTTAGTCGAAAGCTTAAAATGATCATTCCCAATCGAGGATGCTTAAAACGTGACGTGCACTGATCGTGCGCGTCTGCCGGGAGTTTATGATTTATTTTTCTTTGCTTTACGATCGAAAAGCAAAAACAAAATGTTATGCTTAATGCCAATAGAATATCATCATCATCATTTTCTTTAACAAACTATAATTAGAGGTCACCGTAGGTCGGGGCTGCAGCTAGTGTACGGAAAAAAAATAGTTGGAAAAGCGTTAGCCAACATAGCAAACACACCATTCGCTGCAAACGGATCAATCTAAATCATTTCAGCGCACCACACGGGCACGATCACGACCGATCGATCGTTTGTTTTGTGGTGCTGAACCGGGAACTTGGGGATTCTGGTGGCACTCTTTCGAAAGCCATTTCCTTGATGTGTGGTTGCATCTTTAATTTGCAAGCGCGCTCGACACTAAACGCTAAACATTTACGAACAACTCGATCTTCGACTGGAACCCAGTGGACCAGCAGTGGTGCATGAACACTTTTTTTTTTGAATATGGTCCGATGAAGAAGCTCCAATTGCTACAATTGGCAGGGAGCGAAGTAGATTTTGTCCAGCCCGGGGTACCGATGTCCCGTACCCGAATCGAGCCTTTCGTAGATTCTTGAGGCACAGTCATCGGTCGGCAGGTCGGGATCATTCAGTTACATAACATCCACTCGCGCCATCGCGGTCTGAGCGGTGGCAAATGGTAAACGTGCATCACGACGCTTCTTCGTTCCGTTACGTTTCGAAAATTTGTACCAAAAAAAAAAA
>STHB01000004.1:5856844-5874740 GCA_018908115.1 Anopheles rivulorum
CTGAGCGGTGTGGACCACGTGTCATCTTCGGACCCGCTTCGCACGGAAGTGTGCAGCAGGAAGCAGTGCGCATGAAATATGATGGTTTGCAAACTGCTGTCATATTAGCAAACGGTGCAACTCGTTTCTTTCACAGAAGAAGACAGATCAGACGAGGAGATCCAATGGGAAAACATTGAAGAGAGTGAAAAGAAAGCCCTTTCTTTAGCGATTGTCTCATAAATGTCACGTTTTATGTGAATTGTTACTCCATCTCAATTGCGTGTTTGTTCGCACGTGTGTCTGTATGGTGAAGATTTATCATCCAGAGAAAAATAAATGCCTTTATGGCAGTAGTACTTGTGATCATTAAAATTATGTTTAATAAATATGTGGGACTTAGACCTTGTTTTAGAACACTGAATGCAAGCGTTAAAAAAATGGATATTCCAGGCGAGAGCAGAACAAGCCACCGCCCTGCACCATTCCCATGCTATCCTATTCAAATGAATCGACAAACAGCAAACCTTTATGCAAACCTTGGCATAGAATGGTCTGGTCCGCCCGTTTGCTGTTGCACAGCAAAACCCACCCGATCCGCGTGTGTCAATATCGATGCCGCCCTTACAGCCAGACGGATCTGGTCTGGGTACAGACGGCAGCAAAAAAAAAACAACCGTCAAACAGTTGTTTGGCACCTGGCAAAATTGGTGGCCACAATGCCACCACAAGATAAAACCCAAGCCAATCGTGCCAATTTTGCATCAGGCAGCCAGAACCTTCCTAGCCAGTTGCGCCAGTTGTAATTAGTTGCAACAAGAATGGTGCAAAATGTTCTTGCTGCTTGCCACAAGATTGCCGTGGTAATTATCCATCACCCAGGCAAAATGGCAAACAGCAAACAGAACACATTGGAACACAGCGTGCGGTTGTATGCTGCGTTCCGGTTAGACCGTGCCGTCATGATGTTTCGTGTGGCGCAAGCGATCATCAACACGGGGGAAAAAAGGTCACTTCAAAACCGTGCGGACACGTTTGTCTTGCCGATGCCCTTAAACATAACCAACGGTTCGGGTGCATTTTAAAAGCTTCAACTTTACGTGTGTCTGTGTGTGTTGACATTTGCTTCGTTCTAATGGAAACATTTGGCTGGAGTAAAAACAGAAGAAAAAAAAATCACGATCGCTCACCTAGGAATATTTTGGACCACATGTTGCCAATCCGTTCGTTTCGTTCTGGCCGTTTTTTTTTTTAATAAGTGTTTCGTTCGTCAAAAGCACTGTGCGCGATTTAGCTGATCGCGATCGTCTTCAACGCGCGCTCTTCACTAGATCGGGATCGTTCACACAAACTTTGCAACGGATGAACAGTAAAAAAAAGCACCACACTAAACCTTCGCACTGGTGCCACCGAAAAATGCGTCAGTCCCACACGACGGTTGGACGCGGTTTGAATGGAACGTGCGCTAAACTCTCGTCGATCGTCACGGCGCTCACTGTCGCTTCACGACGCACTGACACTCGCCTAAACGTCGTTGCGCGTTCGCTGGTACTGCTGCACACCACACTGCTGATCCGTGCTGGTTCGAACCGGTGCACAGATTAGGCAAATATTGCATCTGCACTAGCCATTTATAAAAACCGAAACAAAAAAACCCAACCACCCGACCCGGCCCGACCCGGCCCGACCGTCCGACGAAGCCGTGCCTGATGGTGCACCACGTTGGTGGGAGAATCGGCTTCACGAGCGGCCCGGTTCCGGCTGGCTTCGGCTTTTCGGATGGCGCACCATGCCTGGTGCCTTTTGGGCGCAACGCGCGAACCGTCCAGCTGGCATGCCGAGCGAAAGGAAAAGTCGTGCCCGGTGGGATGGTTGGGCTGTTGATGCATCCGCAGTAGCATTATGCGACGGTACGGGGCGTCAATTTGAATTACGGCAATGGTAGGAAAAGAATGTCACTGCCGTTGGACGAATTTGTAACGTTAAACAGTAGCTGATTTGTTGGAAGGTAAACATTGGGTAGAAGAACATAAAGATCGAGGTAACACATGTTAAATGGAGAATAAGAAACAAACACTAAGAGGTTACTGTCATGAATAACACAATTTATAATATAATTGAAATAAGTTAGAAAAAAATGTACCTAAAACATTAAAAAAGATTAAAGAAAACACATGACAAAGTCTTTGAACAACGACTATAAACACAATTATCTGATGATCGTTCAAATTCTAATTTACTACTTCTAGTTGCTTTCTTGAACACTTATTTTTGAAATATAAATTGAAGTAAGAAACTCTTTTCAACTCATTTTTGTTATTATAATATTTCATTTAATTTTTCAAATTCCTTTAAAAAATGGCTTCATTCTGAAGCCGTTTTCACTTTTTCACCATCTGACAAATGATACTTTTGCGTCACACTTTAGATTCCTAATATTGATCTGAATGCCGATATGGCGTTTACATTATAAGCATCATAATTAAAGCAAAATAACGTGTTTCTTTTTTCTCCATCCACCAGCAACACGATCGATTCCGTTTCCTGTGCTTTTGTGTCTGCCAGCAAACGTTACAATCTGTCACACGGTATCTTATGAAAAGCGAGTTAATTCCATTTCTTCGACCAACTTCGTACGATTCGTACGTTCGCATCGGTGTCGTGCTAAACCGGGTGGAACCTCAAAAGCGTTCAAATTGGCTAATTAATCAGCTGCGGTTGATTTGTGGGTTTTTATCACTGTCCCGTGCTGTTTGGGCGAGGGCGAAGATGCGAGGTTGTCGCATTTCTCAAACTCAAAAGCAGGAATGGCCGGAAATGCATCGCCCTGCTGTGGTACATTTCATACCACCGTTCGATCCCGTACATACAAAACATGGGTACATAGGAACATGCAGATAAATGGCAACTGGTTACAGATGGCAGTGTGGCCATACGTTCATATCTCACACCGATCAGGATACCGGCGATCGGAAAGATTGGTTGATGGGGTGATGGTTTTGCATGAGTGTTAATTACCGTTGTCACCTGGTCTAACACCACGATTCAGTCGTCTGTGGGGAATATTGCTATTTTTCACGATACGCACCATTTGCGTACGAAAAATACGTAGTAATAGGAATGTGAATAATTTGATTGAAACATGGCTTCAGTTTGTTTCTATTTTCTAAGTTGGAAATTGTTTCCTTTTGGTCACTCATATCATAAAAATGTAAATTGAACCTGTTTTTAAGCGCTGAGTAAATTAAATGTTGAATATTTGTAGAATATTGTGTACTGAATTAAAAACAAAAACCTGTTCAACAACTTATTTTGTACATTCTTGTAGCAGTAATGTACCTTAATGTTTCTTGTAGAACCGCATAAATTGTACACTGAAAGCCAAGACGAAAGTGCCAAAAAGCCGTAAGATCTGTCGTTCACTGGTTTTTTTGCAGATTCGTTTGGCTCGTGTTTTTCGGACATTTGTTTCGCGTACATGTTTGTGCGTGAAACAGTACCGAAACAGTCGATTTTGCTTTTGAAAAGCTTTTGAATTAAGCACATACGTTCATAATTTTCTTTTATAGGAAAAATAAATACAATCTTGTTGAAATACTATATTCCCAATTTACGTATTATAGATAATTAAATTATATAATTAGAATTATTTAGAAAAAGAGTCCAAAAGACTGGAAGGAATTTTGTAACCAGTCTTCTCTCCAGGTAATTACAAGGATTTGGTATAAGGATTTGCTTAAGATTCACTAAATCTCACGGAAAATAGTGTAATCGTTTAGCGACTTGCAAAGTTGTGCCTAAAAACAACCGGCCACTCTGGAGTTCGAAGCCATTCGCGCCCAATACCGGCAAGTGTAATGTGGGTAAGTGTAACAATAAAAGCCTCATAACTTTGCATAAGCGCCTTCATTAGCACTATTCGCAGACCAGCCGTTTCTTGCTTTCTTTCTTTCCTTTTTTTGTGACCACATTAGTGTTCCTGGTTTACCGCGGGTTCGACGCCAGACGGTACTAAACATACGACGTGTACGAGAAATCTCATTGTATCACACGCAGCACACCGTTTGCAGCATTGCAGCATTAGGGCATCATCAAACCACTCGGGCAAGTACGGCGTTTGCCGGACGATTTAGTTTGCTGTGGCGTGCTACTGCAAACCGACTTTCTTTACCATCAGATCCGGTCGGATTTCACCCAAATGGGGAGAAATTATGAAAGGTTTGTGTGTGTGTGTGTGTGTTTTTTTTCTCTTCAAAATGACGTAATAAGCCCCGAAGTAGTGGCCCAAAATTAATTAAACCATGGGCAGAATGCGTGAAAGACTTCCCTTCTTCCCTTGTTTCTTTAGCCATCGGATGCACCCATTTTAAGGTGGAATGATATAAAATAAACTGGGCCTAGAGGACTGTTAACTACCTAAAAGGACACCGTACAGTAAGAAGCTCGAATGAAAATATCTTGTTTCCATTTATGTATGCTTAAATGTTTTATAAGATCAGTGACGATCGTTCGTATTTTGCATACCACTAATGAAACCAACTCCACCATTTTGGCGGAAAGGCTAGGCTGCTGGATTTTCATTACTTTCTTCCTACAACGAAAACAAAAAAAAAAAGGAAATCTGTCCAAACTGGTCGAACCGTTGCACAAAACCAGCGTTGCCTTCATTATTCGGTGCTATTTGCTTAACGGGTAATGATTTTATTTTCTATTACGACGCCTTCACCGTTTGCCGGGTGACGGTGTTTATTGCTTTCCCTTGTCTTTTCGGGCGGCCTCCCAGCCATCAGGAAAATGGAGACTTGGTTGAATATCATGTCTGGGTTTTTTTTTTAATTAACTAATAATGATATTAAAGCCATCGCTTACGGACGAGCGCGCACCGGCATCGTTGGGATAAGTAAGCGAAATTTTCTCATTCGATTCGGGAAGGAAAACCCCAATACCGGAAACTCGGTGTGCTTGTAATTTTCCACCATGAGTATCATCCTTCCCTCGGACATTTGGAATATAAGTGTTTACTGGTAGTTGTGCTTTAGATCAGTCACCGTCATACTTCTCGAGCGTAAAGAGCCAATTATTACAAATAAAACGAAAAATACATTGAATATGGCAACACTAATCATTTGTAGCAAGACTCATATTTTGGAATCAAAAATGCTCACCTTAATTACTAAACGTCAGTGCATATTCATGTACTAAGGTATAATAATATCAAATTAGAGTAGTATACCGTTTATGCGTGCTAATCGAGTTCTCGATCCTGACCGAATAAACGGATAACACGGATAAGAGATACATCTACTCTTGTTGATAATTATTAATGTCAGACTTTCTTCTTCAGTTTATCTGTTTATGCTTTTCAACATATAATTGCAGCAAAAGAAATCGTTTCGAGCTAAAGAACCACACATTTTACGAACAATTGCTCTAGATGGAAGATAATGTTTTAAAGAAAGATTGCCTGGGGGCCACAATCCAAACCCAATCATTAATGTGACTGGCATGTTGGCATGTTTGACCACCCCGAAAAGCTCCAGTTGACCCATTGTTTAGAACGAACGGTAAGCATGCAGCTCGAAATGCATTAAACGGTATATGGTGCAATGCTTCCACCACTCGATTCGGTTGCCTCATCAACACTTACCCCAGCACACCAAAACACAAAGTGCTGTCGGGTTAAGAATGTTGCTCTCTTTTCGCTACGATAGCTGAGTGAGTGAGTTTACTAAAGGAGTGAAAAATAAGAAAACCAACCACCTCCCCCGCGAGACACCCCAGGACGCCAACATGCAAATGTTGGCCACGCAGCACCATTCAAAACAAAATGGGCGATGAATTGATAATTTTCTAAAGTGCACCAGTTAAGATTCGCACTGCCCTTTGGAGGTTCGCTTTTCTTCAGCTTTTTTTTTTGGAAGTTCACCAAAGGTGCTTTAGACAAATAGAGACACGGCCAGTAACCGAACAGATCGCTACTATCACCGCCGGTAAATCAGGACCACCGGTGAAGGGCAAACATTGTGCAACTGCGACCGCCTTCGCTCGTCGTGGCCATTAATCCGCCAGTGTGCTCCAAAATAAAGGGTCAAACTGTCCTCACACAGTGGCACATCTTAACTCAGCGGCGCTGAATCCGGTGGCAGTGGCAGTGTCTGATCTACCATAGAGAGAGAGAGAAAGAGAGAGAGAGAGAGAGAGAGAGAGAGAGAGAGAGAGAGAGAGAGAGAGAGAGAGAGAGAGAGAGAGAGAGAGAGAGAGAGAGAGAGAGAGGGAGAGAAATAAAAAATGATTGTAACATTTAGTGGCCCATATTTTTGGTGGGTGGAGGGTGTTTCGTTTTTCGCCAAGCATAGAAATCATAAGCCCCCGAAACAGTGTGTGCTACAGCCACCCTTGTTCGGATGATATGGCACAACGGTTGGTGATTTGCCGGGCTGCAAAACACTCAGCCGTGGTCGAATTAAGTCACCATTCGCGCCCCACCGGCCAGCAATTCGTTCACATGACCTCCGTGGGGCTGCTGTGATATGCATTAATTTTGCAACAAAACAAGCGCACACTTCCATTGTTCAATTCAAATGCAGTGCACTCCCAAACGGGCGCGATCGTGTGGCCCACCGTCGCGTGAATGCGACTGCATTTGCTCACCCTGTGCGCCACGGTGGGTGTTGATTTAGGCAGATGGGAAAGGATGGTGGCAGGGGGGTTAAAGGGAGGGATGGGGGAGCGGTTTTGTTTGGCTTTAGTGTTTTATATCTTGTTCACTGTTTGTGTGTATTTTTCCTTCCTTTTTTTTTGGGGACACCAATCCACTGTGACACGGCACGGCAGCTAGTGTTTATCTGCAACTGTGCTTGATGAAATGGGATGATATGGAACTTACGAGACTCCATCTTTCTCTCTCTCTCGCATGGCAAAAGTATGTGTTTTGTCACCCATGATGAACTCTATGTGCGTGTAAAATGGGTAAAAATAAGGGCGCACCGAACGTAATCGGCGTTACACTGCATCTGCAAACATGGAGCAGGAAGAAAGATATAAATTAACGATCATTTTATGATTGAAACTCATTTTTTTTATTTATAGCAATGTAAAAACAATGTGAATTAATATTTATGTAAAACGAAACAGTATAAATTAAAAGCAGAACGACTCTTAAAGTAAAACAAAACGATAAAAAGAAAGATAAAAAAACGATATAAAGCACCGATAAAGTGCACTGCACTAAATGGTCGGTGTGACACGGCTATTAGCCATGAATTTTGAGTCTAATTACAATCGTACTCCTTGGTCGTACCAAGGTGATCAAAGATGGTTATCTTTGATCTTTGATAAGGTATGACAAGAAATAAGATTTGATAGAAGAAGAGCACATTGAAGGACGGAAAATGTTTTAAGGAGAGATATACATGTAATTGTTCAAAGAAAAAGATCATTTTTGTGATTTTTTTAAAAGGATTTCTACTTCAATTATTGAATAGAATGTAATTCGAAGATAAATTGTGGACGGATAAGGCATGAGTAACATTCAAAAGACTCAAATTTGACAAATGGTAAAAGCCATTGTACATACAATTTAAAAGAAAATCAAAACTAAATTAAGAGTTTTTTTTATTCTCATGAGAACGTATATCGTAAATTAAGAGTAATTGATATGAAAAACCGTCATATTAAACAAATTAAATAAACTAATCTTTTAAAAATATCATTTTGAAGCTTTTAAAGCTCTAAATTCAATTTTAAGGCTATTTTAAAGCTCTCAAAATCTTAAATTAATTTGTTCGCCACAGGAGTGAATGATACAATTTAACATTAGAAAATTACTAGAATGGTTAAATGAACAGATCAGAAAGGTCTGTTTGTGAGCTGCAAATACTATGTTTTCGTGTGTGTAACAACACCTTTTGGGTCTATAATTTTAATGCAGAAAGGTACCTAGGTACAGAGGGTGTTTTATACGGCCGTTCGGCGTTCTATCTAGTTCAATTTTTCCACCCAGTTTTTGAGCTAAAACTACCAGAGTGTTGTTATACAAACGTGGTGATTTATTATACACGCGAACGTAACGTACTTTATTGAAATGAACTGCATATCATTAAATGACAAGCCTGTGCAGTGCAAAATTATGCTCCCGGCCCAATCTCCGACCGCAATAAACGCATAAACGCTAAGAACGTTTCCCGAAAACAAAATAGACACCCTCTGATTCATGCTTGGTTGCTCTTGACCCGACCATGGCCCACAACACGACTTGCGCGGTAGTGTTCTCGTGAAAATTTCATCCAATTACCCACCGGATCGCCAAACCGGACCTAGCTCATTACGTTTCCGGCTCTGTTCCGTGCGCATGGCAAGGAAGCGAACGAATTAACGCGCAAACCCCCCGATATGAAGACTGGCTCGACGGGATCGATCGACAGGAGGAGAACCAGAGTGGGAGAGAGAGAGAGAGAGAGAGAGAGAGAGAGAAAGAGATAGAGACAAAAAACTAGATCGACCTTCGGCGTGACATTTTAATGCTTATATACCACCAAACAAGCTAGCAAGAGCGTGCAAAAGCGATGCCGTCACTACCACGTCACACTCGTTACTTACTCCGGGGCACTCAATGCCGGACGGATACAATTGGCCAGCTCGTTGGTAAGCTTTCGATTTTGGTTTCAATTGCACCCATTGCCTGGACGGACTGGTTGGCGCCTGTCAGCCACACGCCACTAGTGTTCCCCGATGCAATGGTAAGACAGGATTATAAGGAAAGAAACATTGTGCTTTACACACATTCTTGCGATCGGATGCTGTTAAGCTTATTCATCTATTTTCCACACTTATCTTCGCTTTATTTTGTTGTCTTTAGTAAACATTCGCGAGCGGCAACAGACAAGAAGCAACCAACATTCGCTTGTGATCCTCTCGATGGAACGTTAGCGATATAGCTGACAGTACAAATAATACGACACGATGTACCACCTTTTCCCCGGGTCCGACCGCCCACCGGACATCTCCCGGTTTGGGTTGCATTTTATTAGCATTCCTTGCACTAATTTCGACTCTACTCCATCCCGCAAGCCGATATAGCGATGCGGAATGAAATCGAAAGTTTACTTTCTTTCACAACCAGCGCCACACAGTAGTGTTTCGGTGGCAGTCAGTTCGTTTGGCCATCTTCCACCTGCTCTACGAACCGCAGGGATCAGGGAAAACAACGGTAGAAAAGGCGAAGAAACCAGCAATAAAGCAAACCCACAACACTTAAGAAGCAAAACGGGAGCTTATGTTACACCGTGTTCGCGTTCGTCGCTTGTCGCTGCGTTGCAGTCTTCTGTCGGTGGCGGCGCAACCGTTTGGTAAATCGGTTTCGGTGTTTTGTCTTGTCGAGAGCATCGGCCAGAGCACTCGGCTTTACCACAAAATAAAAGTATACACACACACACACAGGCACATACACACACACACGCAAGTGTGCACGTGTGCATTGGGAGGTTTTAAATCAGTAGCAGATCATGATGATGATGTGCCAACCATGGGGCTTGGGTGCAACAACAAAAAAAACCCTCCAACCGTGTGTTGCAATCAAGAGCCACCCAGCTGCAATGGGGCGGTAGGTGGGACGTGTGTGTTTGTATGTGCGTGCACAAACAATTTTCGCGTGGAATCTGCCGGATCGCATCGTGTAAGTTATTTTCTAATAGCAGTCCAGACCGCATCGGTGTGCCTTTCTTACAGGGCGGCAGCACCAAAACGTTTTGCTTGGGATGAAAAATTGCATCTATGGCTTGGCAGTGCTGCATAACAGAGCGAGTAGTAACAATAAAATGCCGAAATTTGGGGCGATATAATTACGTGTCAAGCAAGTGGAGGTCAGGAATGGTGGTCAGGTGAAGCGAAGGGAATTATTTTTATTTACTCTACTTAACGGGGATGAAATCATCCAAACTGCTTCCCACTAGTGGGTGGGGGAGCTATGTTTTGATAGTGAGGCCAGTAAAGTCATCAATTTCCAGGGGTGTCTGTGTCTCAAGACTGTGTGAGCTAGCCAAAATAAACTAATAAAGCTATATTGATGGTTTCAATAACAGTTTGGTCGATCTGGAGCAGTGTCACGATTGCTAATGAATCAAACATCCATTCAAGCTTCCAAGCGGTGGAAGCTTCTTTTGTTTAGTTAGCGATAGCTACACAAATGTAGCACAAATGATAATAATATTTATTTTCGTGTTCAGTCATCACACCTACAGCCGATCCTTCTGTATCTTCTGTTCAGTTTGAAGGTAATGACGAATTTTGGATGGTTTGGTTGATTGGATACTTTTACAGAGGGTTGTAAAAAGTGACTTGTTAGCAGCAATGTTGATGGACGAAATGAATTTTCATTCACTTGTTACATTTTTTCCGTATCGAAGAAGCTTGTTATATCCGTCAAACAAATGCATAATTAATGCTCGTCTTTTTCATTGCATAAAATGATTGTTTCACAGGTTGGTCTGCTAAAACAACCATCAGATTAAATTAAAAAGAAAAAAACCTTTTTAATCTGATTAATAACATAATTTATTATCACATATCATTCTCACACACTTTGTCGATCACACTTGTATGTAATCGAACTGTTTCTGCTCCACCAGGAACGATTATCGCACGATCACGCTTTACGCATGCTGGTAGCGTTTAGCGAACAAATGGCCCACCCGACCAATTTCCATACGTTCGCACGTTTCCAAACGTAAAAGCAAAAAAAACACGATCGATAAAACTGTCAAACGAAAAATTGGTGCAAATGTTTAAACTTCGACGATCGGTTACTTACATCATGTTATTGATTTTGTTATCCGATCAACTGCCGTTCGAACGGACGCACGAATTAAGTGGTAAATCCCGCTCCACTCATCTGATTGATTTGCAAAAGATGCAACCAATGAATTCGAAATCGTAACTGCGAAACTGCGTTTCGCGTTGCGTCCCTGTGTCCACTGTCCAGTGTTTGAAGGAAGCGATTACATTATTGCGTCGCTCGAACAGTGTTGCAGTGCAATCTTGCTGTGAACGATGAGTGAAGCGACGCAGTTTTATGCATCAACAGCTCACCAGAGCAATTGCTTCGTTCAACGATCGTACAACAGCGCATATGGATGCATCACGATCGGTAAGCTCAAACCAACATTGCATCGTGTGATTACTGTTTGCGTTCGAATGACATGTTATACCCGTGTTGAGCAAAAGTGGCTTCATCATGGTGGACAAACACAAAAACTGCAAACCCATTTGCCGAATGTTGTTGCGCTGGTGCGCTACGCTTACCAAACAATGCACCCAATCGATGTTATGCCATTATCGAGTATGAAAGCCTTTTCCGGCAGCGTATAAAATGTTTCTTTTCTTATGTGTTTTTCCTAAAACAATGCCCACCGGTAACATACTTGCTTATGATCGCTGTCCGAGAACAATTCATTCCATTCTTTCCCTTTTCTTTTTCTTCAAGAAAGCATGAAACATCTTAAAGCGATCTCCGCGTGTCATGCTTATTGTGGCGAGCTATAATTCATTTCCTTACAGCAATTACCATTAACCCAGCGTGAAAGGTTTGATGTTCGTTGCATTATCCCTGCATGGGCACCGATCAACGATCACCCATTTCTTCCCTGTATCACAGATGGTGCTGATCCATTTGCTGTACCCACCCAAGTACCACCCCGTTCGCCGTTATGATCGGTCATACCAATCGTCACATCACACACACACACAGCACTCGAATCGGAGAGATTTGTTTGTTCGCCAAATCAATGACCACGGCGACGAAATCGAAGCTATACTGCAAAAGAAATTCGAACGCCCTTGTCCAGGGCGTTGTAATTGTACCAGGGGTGGTATACATTGAATGCCCACTTCCGGTACCGGCACTGCGATGAAGCAAACAATGATAAACGGCACTAGGCGAGTGTGAAATTGAAGTGCACAGCTTGCCAGTCCTGCCTGTGTTCGGTAGGTTCAATTGTACTTCCAGCACCCGGGACATATTATACCCTTGCCCGGAGATCATTGGCAGATGACATGTCACGGGAAATGCTAATGGTGAGGCAAGCGAAGACAAACAAAAAGGAAAGGGAATGCAATAGGGCTACGAAGCATGAAGCAATTGGAGCAGGTTTGTTCGCAAAAAAAAAACACTTTCCATTTCTAAATTGCGAACGTACGGTTGATGCTCGCGAACATCCCCATATTTAAAAAGATATTAAGAAAAGTTCGGCATCATGCATAATAATCATGGATTATATTGGGGTATAACATGTAAATTTCCTTGCTTCTCATAAATGAAACGAAAATTACTACCTTGACTGAATTTATAACAAATGCTGATGATTTTTTAAACAAAATCCTTGAATCAAGTTAGTAAAATTGAAACTCGCCTAAATGGAGTAAAAATTATTCGTTTTTTAGATTTTAATAAAAGTCGTAGTAATTCGTATAAATTGTATAACCAACGGACAGCAGATATCAAACTTTTAAATAAAATACAAGCCTTTTGCTGTTGTGTAAATGAGCCATAAGAATAACATCGCTTGGAAATTTCGATGTTTTTTATACCGTTTATTGCGAAGGGAAAAATTCCTTGAACAAATATGATTTTAATTTATTCCTTAAAAGCTTGAAATAAAAATTAATTGAAATGATTCGTAAAAATTATAAAATTACGACTTTTTATTGAAAACGGAATCGCACGATCGAATTGTGCGGTTGAATGTCGGTTAGATGTCCATGGGTTCGACCATAGTTCGTGCATTGCACAGGTGAATTCATTCAACTTGATTTGACAATTCCATACCACCAGTGCAAAACACCCATGTTGAAGGTTGCGATCAAGGTATAAATATGCTTACGTTTTGAAATTATACATTTCAATTTTGCAAGCAATTTAACACATTAAATAGACAAATAGACAATGGACAATGTTTACGTCGAAAATAGATCAAATTGGAACGGACACATTTTGCGCACAAGTGATTTTCAGTTGGTACCCAACTGTCAAAACGATATGTCAATGCGACGGACAGCAAACGCACCATGTACGCACCATGTTTCTACGTACCCGAGTTTGTGCTTTTGTTTGTTATTGTTGCAGGTGACAGCGGAGGAGTCGCTCGCGTTCGCGTCAACATCAGCATTTTTCGATTCCCTTCCAATCGCGAGAGGTGAATTTCGTGTCGCTGGTGCTGCTGACATCCGGACGGTGCGTTTCTACATCTTTTTTTTTTTCTCAATCGCATCGAGTCACCATTACCATAATAGCGAGAATTATTACCGTCGTGTCCGGGGATCATTGCTACGGTCGTGCTAAATTCCAACAGTCTGCGTGATAAAAATCGTGAGAAGCTGTGCAGTGCCCGGGACACGGTGCGCAATCTGGTGGTTTCGCTCCAGCCAAATGTAAAACAGCATTCCATTGTTGTTGCCAGTAGCAACGCAGACAGTGCCAGCCAGTTTAGGCGCTCGCCAATGTGTCATTAGACGAAGCACGGTGTGTGGTGTCGCGTGTGGAAGGAGTCGAGAAGGAAAGAAAAATCTGGCTCGCTGTGTTCGCTGTGGGCAGTGTTGTTTGAAGCAAAGGAAAGCGAAAGGAAAAAGGAAAGAAAAGAAGAGAAAAAAAGACACGCTGGAAAACGGAGGGGTGCAAGAGTGTCTGCAAAACGCACAGCGAAGACGAGTGAAGGGGAGTGTGAAAGTGTGCGCGAAGAAGGAATGAAAAAAAAAAATACACATGAAATCAAGCAGTGAGCAGAAACACAGAGAGAGAGAGTGCCTCCTGCCGTCAGTGGATGAGGTTCAGTGAAGTGGAAAAGAGAACGCATTAAATCCTGGCAATCCTCGTAGCATGCTCGGGAAAATTGGTGGTACCGTACCCAAACCCGGAAGTGCACGGACACATTCGCTCTTCGCGCTTGGGGAAAACAAAGAACCGTTTTTTGGAAAATTGCTCTTGCGATGGGGAGAGAATTTTTTCTTTTATACCCAATATTAAACTCCTATTTAGCGTTTGTTTGTTTTTTGCTCATACATCATCTTTACCGTATAGAATAAATTTTCTCTTCGTTTCATTCATGAAAACGTTTTGCGTTCCACGTCCTTTCCTCTCACCGCGTTGCCTGCGTTATTCTCCTCTACCTTTGGGAGGGTTTTTGCCATTACTTATTGGTGCGCCTTTTTATGCTTGCAGGGTTCTCTCCTTTTGGTGCTCGGGTGGCGCCGCACTCTTCGAGCCACACAATGCCGAAATGACCCACATTATAGGTTAGCATAAGAAATCGGGTCTCTTCGGTCGAAGGCAAAGGCACGGCCAGATCCGGCCGTGGTTGCGCGACGCATTCACACATTCCCCCGCGTGATTGGGTGAGTTTAGTTTTCCAGCGTGTGCCCTATCGTTTGTGTGTGTGTGTGTGTGCGGAAATGTGAAGTGAAAATGCGTCAAATGCTGCTTTACTGCGTACCGTGCTAATAATGTTGCTGAAGCAGTGTTTTACAGCAACCGTGGTTTGCTAGTAGAAAATTTGGTGCAACCAATGCTACACCGGAAGCGGGGCTAGTATTTTAAGTGTGATTCTAAAGAAGTGGAAAATCGTGTAGGTGTAAAACAAAAGCAGAAGCAGAAAGCAATTTCCCCACTATTAGTGCAAACAAATTGTATAAAATTTGTGTAATTCGTAATTTGTGTCATGTGTTTTGTTTGTTTTGATTTTGTCGTTTCCAAAATCTCTGCTTAATGTCATTCGTGATCAAAGTAAGCCGCGTGTTATGATTTTACTGTGCGCGTGAAAACGGCCCCCTTCTCGGTGCGGCGGCGTCACACACGCTTTGGCCTGCGTTTTCTTTGCATTTTCCCTCATTGGAAGGGACGTACCCGGCCGGGTACGTCAAGTGCAAATGTGATTTGTGATTGTTTCGCCGTATTATTCCCGTAAGGCCCTTGTGTGCGCGCCCTTTTGTCGCGCTGTTGTGCACCAATTGCACATCTGGTGCGTGCATGTGTGTTTGAGTGTATGTGTGTGTGTGTGTGTGTGTGTTTATGTGTATGAGCATTTCTTGACGCCGAAAATCATTGCGCGCTGCAATAGCAGCAGGCCCAAAAGTGAAGCCAGTGTGGGGTACGGAAGTGCTAAAAATAAATTTCAACCGAAGGCAACAAAACGTCAACCACACACGAATTAATTTTCCATTCCTGCCTCTCTCTCTCTCTCTCTATCTCTCCCCCCATTTACCCAACCGGCTGTGTGCGCCCCGGGGAAATCTTCGTGCACCACGAAATATTAGACAACATCTCTTTACTCGCCGCATACACCAACACCATCACCAACAGCAACAAAACCAAGTCACGGAATCTTCCTCGCGTGTGCTTATGCGTGTGCTGTGCGTATGTGTGTGTAGAGTGTGCGTTTCTATGTAAACACGATGCAATCAATAGCGCTGGAAAGGAGAAAAAAGATGCAACCGCCGACGCAGCATAACCATAAACAACGCACGGAGCGATCCGGGCCGGGCAGGAAAAGCGTGGAACAGCGACGCTCGGGACGGCGGAAAATGGTGGCATCGCCGGGCAACATGAGATTAACTTCCGCCCTCGGGGTGCGCGAGCTGTTCCTTACGACTTTTCTTGTCGTGCTGGTGCTAGCACAGGTAAGAACCGGACAGTGCGAGTTGCACTGCGCGAGTGTAATCTAGGGGTTTAGAGACGCCCCTTAATTCATTCACCCATGTTTATGTTTATCCGTTTTTCCGGGGTGGATCCCTCCCCAGAACAGACAGGCACGTTAGGTAACATCATAATAATAACAAACTTAAAAAAGAAAAAGGAACTATCCAATAAAATATCGCTGGTATACAATTACCAGAACTGGCCATTTCCACAACGGGAACAGTTTTCGTTTGAAGTGAAGAGCAAGTAAAAGTGCGACTTCACTTCAGTTTCTCCCGGCCGTGGCGTTATCTTTGCGTGACATTGGTACCATAAATTGTATCTTGCTTTTGATATATGACCAGACCAGCGGTTCGAGTTAGTGTTGGCGCGTGCCACACCACATCACGCCCGTGACTCGACGCCAAAGATACCGAAAGTGATCATAAATCTTGGGAAAGTAGTGTTATTTGGTTTCGTATGGTTTTTCGTTGGGATTAGATACAACAATATTATCTCACAATGCGATTCCAGTTTCCAGATGTTTTTTTTTTCTCTCTTGATGATTATCGCTTCTTCTACGAGCCNAGCGCTGGAAAGGAGAAAAAAGATGCAACCGCCGACGCAGCATAACCATAAACAACGAACGGAGCGAACCGGGCCGGGCAGGAAAAGCGTGGAACAGCGACGCTCGGGACGGCGGAAAATGGTGGCATCGCCGGGCAACATGAGATTAACTTCCGCCCTCGGGGTGCGCGAGCTGTTCCTTACGACTTTTCTTGTCATGCTGGTGCTAGCACAGGTAAGAACCGGACAGTGCGAGTTGCATTGCGCGAGTGTAATCTAGGGGTTTAGAGACGCCCCTTAATTCATTCACCCATGTTTATGTTTATCCGTTTTTCCGGGGTGGATCCCTCCCCAGAACAGACAGGCACGTTAGGTAACATCATAATAATAACAAACTTAAAAAAGAAAAAGGAACTATCCAATAAAATATCGCTGGTATACAATTACCAGAACTGGCCATTTCCACAACGGGAACAGTTTTCGTTTGAAGTGAAGAGCAAGTAAAAGTGCGACTTCACTTCAGTTTCTCCCGGCCGTGGCGTTATCTTTGCGTGACATTGGTACCATAAATTGTATCTTGCTTTTGATATATGACCAGACCAGCGGTTCGAGTTAGTGTTGGCGCGTGCCACACCACATCACGCCCGTGACTCGACGCCAAAGATACCGAAAGTGATCATAAATCTTGGGAAAGTAGTGTTATTTGGTTTCGTATGGTTTTTCGTTGGGATTAGATACAACAATATTATCTCACAATGCGATTCCAGTTTCCAGATGTTTTTTTTTTCTCTCTTGATGATTATCGCTTCTTCTACGAGCCTTTCTATTCACTACTTAAGTAGCACTGTTTCCTTTTATTTTCCTGGGAAACGTTTCTTCAACATACTTTAATACTTTGTATGAAAGTCGTTTTATTTCCTATATTTTTAAACTAAAATATATTCAATAAATTTTTCTATTTCTAATACATCGCCTAACGAATAAGTGAGCTTAGAACAGCAATCGACAGAAACGGACTCTCCAATCTGTCTGTTCTGAACCAATCGTCGTCAATGTTGAAGCTTATCAATTGCCATTGATTATGGTGCTTTATTGAAACTGATAAACGCTGACCGTGGCTTCATTTCTTCTTGCTGATCAAATCGCCACAGATGGTTTGGCAGAACATTAGATAAACAGGCACCTTCTGGCAAATCCAAACCGGGTGCACGACACCCAACAACTTCATTAGTTTGTCTGTTTTTCCTCCCATCCCCCCCCCCCCCCCCCCCCCCCCCCCCCCCCCCCCCTGGCCCCCATCTTTGCATATGTTCGTGTGAAGTTCTAGCATCGAGAGATTATACTAATCCCGCACTGCTCCAGTTGATAAGAGGATGCGAGAAACGTCCCCCAAATGGGGCGACCAACTGTTGGCAGCTTTATACATGCATGATGCCGCCCAACCAAATGATGATGCTGGACTTGGTCCAATTTCAAACACACTGTTATCGCTGTACTGCTTTCCAATCCTGCCCGGGTGCACCTACGATGCTCATGGCATCGATATTGTTGTCAAACCACACATAAATTGAAATTCAATCAACTTGCCGGGAAGGGGAGAAGATCCAAACACACTGGCTCTTTTTTTGGTCGCATTATTAGCAGTTCAGTGCGCCAATTGATGGTTTTAACGATGTTTGTCTATTGCTG